>CM053595.1:223831909-223850891 GCA_028646575.1 Pseudocheirus occidentalis
GAAGGAAGGAAGGAAGGAAGGAAGGAAGGAAGGAAGGAAGGAAGGAAGGAAGGAAGGAAGGAAGGAAGGAAGGAAGGAAGGAAGGAAGGAAGGAAGGAAGGAAGGGAAGAAGAGAAAAAAAGAAAGCACTAAAGAAAAGAAAAAGCTAAGCTCCAGGGAGCTGAGACATCCAGCTCTTTATGCAGAGAAAGCCACAACACTACTGCCCTTTGAGGTCTGCTTTTCTCATTAAAAGAACTAGTTTAGCCTCTAAGCTAAAAAAAGTGAATAATCAACTCTTCTTCTTATGGGGAAGAAAGCACTGTATTTCTCACTTTCCCAGCTCTTAATCCATTTCCCAATTAGCTAAAGGAAGGCGTGGCCTCCAAATATATAAATTAATCAACAAGCATTTATTAAGCACTTAACACAGTATGTACCAGTTGGGACAGTGGGGGGAACACCTCAGACCTAGTTATTAGGAGACCTGGGCCTACTCTTGCCAGTAATTTGCTCACAATCAGGAAGTTGGTTTAAATGACCTCTAAGGTTTCCCTTCAGTTCTGATGTTATGTTACCTGCACCTGAAGACCATCTTTGCAGTCTTGAAACACTGGTAACCAAGTCACGGTTTCCTGAGAGAAAAATGTACATTTTCACAGTGCCCCTCCCTTTCATCAAATCAGCCTTGGTATTCATACCTCATCAGCTACTGGACCTGCTGGACCGCTATGAATGGAGGGTAGAGAGGCTCCATTCAAAGAAGGCCTCCAGGAGGGCCATCTCTTCATTTCTCAACTGGCTGCACATTTTTGGACTTCATCATGTCCACATCATGCCTCATCACTATGAATCATGGAATCAGTCTTACCTCATCAATAACTTCCACCCCTCTGAAGAGTACTGGAGAGTCTCTCTTTAAGGAAGGCCCCAGGCCAGCCATCTCTTCATTTCCTGTCTAGTTCAACTACTTTGGATTGGGTACCTTGTGTTTCCCTCACCCCTTTTCAGCTTTCTTTTGTGTATTGTCCTCCCCCACTAAACAGTAAGCTCCTAGAGGGCTTCATTTAATGAAAAAGAAATGTTCTTTAATTTAGCCTGCACATTTTGCTGTTAAAATTAAAATGTCTCAGTTATAATTGCCAAGGGAACTGTAACAATCTCCATAAACACCAAGGGAAGATAAAAGTTGAGTTTCCACTGGAATGTGAACAGATGAGTGCTCCCCTATAAATTCACAGAAGCAAATCATAAAAACCAACTGTCCTCTGCCAAGTTGTGAGTGGAAACTCACTAGCACCTGAAGCAAAAGGCAAAGTCCTGTTTTAGTCTCTATTTGAGAGAGATTCAAACTCCAGGGAGATCAACGTACTAGTCTCTCTATCCCACTTGGAAGCAACATCAGAAAAACCTACACTGACCAAATGAAAAAACAATAATGGAGCTCTATCAGAGAAAGTGATGCTAGGGGCAAAAGCTCCCACTGCACTTGGAGGTAGATAACCTGTCCCAGAATCCTGGCTTTGATACTTAGGCAATCACTTAAGCTCTCAGGGACTCAGTTTTCTCCTCTGTTAAAGAGAAGGTTGAACTAGATCACAGGTTCTTAACCTGGAATCCATGAACTTTTTTTATATAATATTCTGATAACTATATAATTTGGTTCCTTTATAATCCTATATATTTTACATTATGCATTTTAAAACATTATTCTAAAAGAGAGAAAGAGAGTCTATAGGCTTGACCATACTGCCAAAGGAGTCCATGATAGAAGAAAAATTAAGGACCCCTTTACTAGATGACCTAAGGTCCCTTCCATCTCTAGCATGCTACAATCCTATAATCTGAGGAGCATTAAGTAAAAAAGGAAAGTCATTTACTGTTTCAACAAATAGATTTCTTTTTTGGACACATCCTAAATACTGCAAAATCATTATTATTATATTATTATATATTATTATATCATAACATATTAATAACTGCATTATATTATATAATATCATATTATATCATATGTTATTATATGCTAACTGACTTAGAGATAGAATGGGCATTGGAGATCATTCATTCAAACTTCTTCATTTTAAAAACGAGAATGAGGAATTAACCTACTTTGAAAAATGATTCATAGCTCTTTTAATTACTGGTTTTCACCTCTACTGTTTTTAGCTCATTTTGTCTTCTAAGAATGACTCAAATTTATATAACAGTTAAAAGATTTACCAAGAAGTTTTATCACAACCCTATGAGCATGAAATGTGAATATTATGATGCCCACTTTACATTTGAGGAAAATTAAATTCCAACAGTTAAATAATTTTGGAAGGGTCACAAAGTTTCAGAGCCTTCTCTTAAATCTAAACCCTGAAACTTCCATTCCAGTTCTCCCTCAATTATACAGTGTTACACTGACAATATAAAGCTTGAATACCCAGAAAGTCACATGGTAGTATGGACACCATCACCTTCTCTTCTCAACTGCTTCCAAGGGTCAACTGAATTCAACCGTTATTTTTATAGGGATGAACATGGGAATAAATTCATACCAGAGAGTTTTATTTATATGGATTATATTTGTATGTATATAATATAATCACATAATATATCTATAATATATAATAACAATAATAATATATGTTATACATAATACATGTGTATGTATATAATATATATATATATAATACCCTTGTATTACCAAATGATCTCTATATTCTCTTCCCATCTACTTATAAGAGTCAATTGAATTCAACCATTATTTAACAGTGGCCAACATAAGAATACAGTTATACCAAAAATTACATCTAGATATTCATATATAATTATATTATATATCAAACATTAAATATTTAAATACACATTATATATATTTGGATTATATGGATATGTATGAATATATAGGTTTATATAAATATATGTATACAAAATTATCCACACATCCCTGTATTACCAAATGATCTCAACAACAGATAATTATAACACACTTGGCCATTAGTCAAGGTTCATGAGTTCAAGGGTAATATCTTACCCAAATGTTATATCTCCTCCATCACCTAGCCTCTGCTCATAATAACACAGAATGTCAGAGCTGGGAGGGTCATCAGAATCCATCCAATCCTATTCATACCTGACCAAGAATCCCCTCTCCATAGGGCTATGCAGGAGCCAACTAAAACTGACTCTCTGATTATTAAGTTTTCAATGTGACCATTTACACCTAAGAAATTGGCAAATGCTACAAACTAGGTCTTGATTTATTGTTTTCTTGGTTGTCTAGACTTAAGAAAATCATGGGAAATGGTTAATGATTCAGATCTACCTAGAAGTGTGTTGCACTTTTCTCTCCAGAGGGCAAGTTGTTTAAAAAACATTTATATAACACACCAAAAAAGTGGTCAGCCATCCTTTCATAGAAGATATCTTTTGAAAGGGAATACACTACCTCCGGATGCAAAGTGAAGTCTTATATTAAGGGGCGGCTAGGTGGTGCAGTGAGTAGAGCACCAGCCCTGGAGTCAGGAGTACCTGAGTTCAAATCTGGCCTCAGACACTTAACACAAAAACTAGCCGTGTGATCTTGGGCAAGTCACTTAACCCCAACTGCCCTCCAAAAAAAAAAAGAAAAAAGTCTTATATTAAGCTGTAATTTGCTTCTTTGCAATTTACAGCCTCTAGGGACAAGCAGAACACATTGAATGCCTTTTCTATGTAAAAGCACTTTAATTACATTCTCTCGTTTGATTCTTACCACAACCCTGAGAGGTAAGTTCTATAGTCCTACTTTTAGAGATGAGCAAACAGAATCGGAACCAGGTGCAAGCACTTGCCTGTAGTGAAAAGAGTTTGGTGTCACAAGACCTGGGTTCAAATTCTATATCCACTCCTTACTTGTTACATGACCTTGGTCCCATCACCTCACCTCACTTCCGTCAGTCTCAGTTAAGAAGAAAGTAATCCCTCCATTGCCAAGTTTACAGGGTTATGGGCAAATAACTTAATAAACTTTAGGGTGCTAGAGAAGTGTATACAATTATTATCATCTGCCTACAAGCACAAAAAGGCAGGTAATGGTAGTACACGGAGCCTGCAGTCAGGAAGACCTGACTTCAAATCTGGCCTCAGACACTTATTACTACCTGTGTGACCCTAGACAAGTCACTTAACCCTGTTTGCCTCAGTTTCCTCATCCATGAAATGAGCTGAAGAAGGAAATGGCAAACCACTCCAGTGTCTTTTCCAAGAAAACCTCAAATGGGATCATGAATAATTGGATACAAATGAAATGACTGAACAACAACCACAATATGCATAAAAATGCCACCAGCATTATACCTCCAATGGGATCCTAACCAAAAAGCAGACACGGAGCTTTTAAATATAAACCAAAAAATGAATGAATGAATGAATGAATGAATGAATGAATGAATGAATGAATGAATTTAAGAGCAAGCACTTAAAGTTGTACTAGGATACAACCATTATACCAGACAATCAACAGCTGGCTATTTTATTAAATGATTAAAACAACAGAACATTAATGATATAACTACTTCTACTTGATTAGAAAAACTATGACAAAAGTGTATGCCAAACAACATCAGGATAAAATAAATTATCTTTAGCATCTGGGCCTAGATGGGTCATGCCTCCTTTATCCAGCATCATCAGGGAATGAATACAGTGTGGTATCAGGGAGTTTCACAGCTAAATGAAACAGCCCTTTATGAGCCAGAACTTTTTTTAATATTAGATATTTTAAAAAAAAAAACCTCAGTATTGCACTTGTATATGAAGCTTTCTGAATTTTGTGTTTAAGGTTGCAGTGCCTTTTTAAAAGGTTTTATAATTACTCAATATTACCTAACAGAGGTAAAAAAAAATTAGATTAAAAAAAACAAGATGGTCAGGAGATTTTTTTTTTTAATCACATCAAAAAAACGCTGCACAATAGATTAGTATCAGCTATGTGTTTTGGCCTCGGTAGTTTACAGACTTTAACTGTATTTTCTTCTCTCAGAATGATAGACTTAAGGAAAGTATTCAGTATTTTTTCCAGGTATATATAGAATTTCATTTTTGCTATAATTGTCAAGTATCTGAAAAGAATAAAAATTGCCTATAGTTATACATATATACATATATTACCTACATATACATACACCTTTATATATGTTTATATGGATAGACATACATATATGCATATTGTACATACATATACCTGTATATACATACATGTAGATATATACATATAGATTCAAATATATTTTGAAAGACAAATACTATTTTAGATAGAAATCACTCTGAAATTTGTTACTTGTCACCTCTGAATATACTTTAAATATCAATCAATGTATGTTCTCTCTCAGACAGTATAGAGAAAAACCTTTCTGTGCCTTCTCATTTTATGTGATCTGTATCTGGGTTCCCAGAGAGTTTCAGTGGAAGAACTACCTAATGCAAAGCTGAGTAGCACCACAACACTTGAGCTGTCTGTCTGCTGTTCTCATTCATTCTTAGTGTGCGAGACAATTTGCAAAATAGCTAAAATACTTTGCAAACCGAAAAGCTATCATAAAACGCCAGTTATGATGATAATGGTATTTCCTAGACAATATCCCTTATTCTCCTTATTAAAATGTAAGTTCCTTAAGTGTAGGGAATTGTTTTCAGTTTTGTTTTGTTTGTATCCCCAGTACCTAGCACAGTCTCTGGAACATAGTGAGTAATAAATGCTTGCCGACTGACTAATTCTTATATAGACCATCCTTGGTAGTTGGATGCAGCCTACTTCAGTTTGTGGTGTGTCTCTCCTGTCTTTTGCATAACCTCTCATTCTGACTCTTAAACCACAAAAAAATACTATTTAATAATGATCACAATTTAAATCATGTAATTTTTTCTCAATAACTTCAGTAGCCTTCTCCCATCATCTCAGATGTTGTCTCTTATGAACATCCTCCTCTATATTACATGGTGATAAAATTCTATAAGTACTCCTTAGTTGTTCTGGTGCCCCATGGTGCCAAGCTGTCAGTGGTAATTTTGGTTGCCATTATGCCTGCCCCTAATACCACACAACCCTATTTCCCTTTCTAGTTTTCTGCCAAATAAATAAGTGTATTCATAATTGTCTGATAAAATGAATTAAGATACGTTTAGAGCTGAGGGTGGCTTTGGTGATCACTTCATCCAATCCTCTCATTTAAACAGGAGCAAAGTGAGGCACAGAGGTGAGTGACTTGTGCATGATCAGAAGGTGAATTAATGGCACATCTCCTGAGTTCTGCACCAATGTTCTTTCTACTATACAATGAAGAATAAATTAAGTTTCAAGAGAGGGCCTATAAGAAGTAACATGCACCTTTAACTCAGTGCCTTTCTTACAATTCTATGGAAGTTCCTTCCTTCATGATTAGAGACTGTGTTGTTAATTGCTACAATAATTCAGATAATCAATAAGCAAGCATTCATTAAGTACTATAATTTGGTAAGTATTGTCTAGACATTAAAGATACAAAGACAGAAACATAACAGTCCCTTTCCTCAAATAACTTACATTCTATAGGGAGAGAGAATATGTAAATACATAAAATCTATATAAAATAAACACATTGTAATTTTGGAGGTGACAGCACTTAGCAACTAAGGGGAGGGGAAAGGCAAGGAGGGTTTCAAGTAGAGGATAATGCTTAAGTAGTTTTGAAGGATTCAAGGCATTACAAAAGGAAGAAGTGCCTCTTCTAATTCACATGTGGAAGAGAGCCAGTACACCGGCACAGATACAGGAAATGGTGACCAGTGTGGCAGGACCAAAGAATGCATGAAGAGGAGTAATGCATAGTACGGCTTTAAAAAGTAAGCTGGAGGGAAAAAATGGAAAGGGAATGTATTTGAACCTTCAAGTAATAGGGAACCACAAGATTTTATGGAGTTTACTGGTCAGATGGCTGCTATAAGAAAATCAGTTTGGCAGCCAGAGAATAGAATAGGGAGAGGAAGAGAGACTTGAGGCAAGAAAAGTAAGCAGAGAAAATGCAATTGCAGTAGTCCAGGCTAGAGGTAATGGGGTAATGAAATCCTGATTAGTGAAAGCTTTCCATAACTAACTGGAGACCCACCATCCTCTCTGGAGATCTCCATGCAATACTGCCATATGCATATACCCTCCTTACTTTCACCTCTAGCTTCGGAAATATTAATCAAATCTACACAACTGTTCCTATAAAGGACATGCAAACCAATTGCCTTCCAGCTCCACTCTCCATTAATAACCATCTCCAAGACTTCCCAGTTCAAAAAGCCTCTTCCAGGCCAACATGTTCCTCTACTTGAATATAAATTCCTTATGGGCAAAGACTATCTCAGTTTTGTATTTCTATTCCCAGCAATTAGCACAGTGACTACCTAGTAAGCATTTAGTATTTTTTCTACATGCCTGTCTACGTAAGTATTTTAAAATACATACATACATTGTCACTCTATTTGCCTGGAATTAGGCTGGTATCAGGAGAGCCATCCCTGTCAATAAAATCAAGGCCTTTTTTTTTTAAGTTAGCACTATAAAGATAATACATGGGTCAGCAAAGAATGTCTCTAACTTAGAAAAGCTGTCTACAAATTTGAGAGAAGCCAACAGAAGGGGGACAAATCCTTAGAGAATGAAACCACATACAGGCTTACACAGTTGTAGTCTCTTGTAGCACCTAATGGAAACACAATGTTCTGTAAAGCTGAAAATAACAGGAATTCAGGCTCACAAGTAAATGAAAGACTGACCTTACTTAAGCCCCCTGAAGACAGAGAAAGAACTTGAAAGCCCATCAGCAAGAAAGCAAGATTAAAGGTCAAAGGTCCACATAAGACATTCCAGGACCTTTGGTTAAATCAGTTAAGAGAGTAATAAGTGGCTCAGATTCTTTTTTTCCCCTTCTTCTTTTTCAAAAACCAGTAGCCAACTAAGAGCAGAATTACTTACTTAAAGTTCCAGTGGCAAGGCTGGAGCTTTAAAACACTAATGTTATAAACCAGATTATCTATCTTGTTCTCCTCAACTCACAAACCCAGGATTCCAAGGGATTAGCAGCTACATATTACTGCTAGCTGTGAATGGCCAATTTTTGTCTTCTGCGTAGATAGTAACAATAACTTACATTTCTATGTGAAGCAGTCTGGTGAGGTAGAGAACTGGCCTTAGAGCCAGGAAGGCTGGCTTAAGTCCAGTGTCTGACATATTGGCTGTAGGACCCTGAGCAAGCAGACACTTAGCCTCACAAAGTTCTAGGCAGTTCTCTGAGACTAAATTGCAAAGAAGTCCTTGTACTCCCTATATGTAGAAAGAGATCCTTCATCCAAGAGCTTCCTATAGATATATAATTACCAGTCCAGTCCCTATCTCTTACCTACTGTTTTGAGCTCTTTAAAAACACTTGCTTGAAACAATCCTATGACACTATGTTAACTTGAGCAAAATCACTTCCCTTTCCTGAACCTCAGCGCCCTATTAAATTAAAAGGGTATGCATTTCAAAAAGGTAGTGCAAGGACCATAATCCTCACTTTACAGATGAGGAAACTGAGCCTCAGATGCAAAATGATTAGCTGATATTCACTCAAGGGTGTCAGAAGTAGGATTCAAACCCAAGTCTCTTGTCTGCAAATCTGGCATCCTTCTAATTAACTATGTATGTCACACTGTCCTTCCACTTATATTTTGTTTTGATTCCATTATTTAAATTCAATTTGGCAAACACTGATTAATCACTTGCTGTATACAGGACTGAAAAACAAACTGAACCAATTCATGTCACAGTAAACCCATTTCCATTACCAGATGAAACTTTTCCTCAACTTTGTCTATAAAATACATACTTCAAAACTGTGAGAGTGATTTTGTGAGTCTGAGAGCAGCAGCTTAGAAATAAATAAAATATGCACGGTCTAGGTTTGGGGTTTCCCCCTCCCCCAAGAAGAGAAAAAGGAAGGGGAATTGAAAGTTGAATTGAAGAGCCTAGGACAAAAAAGAAGATCAGACTGAAATTATCCTAAAAAACAAAGCCACTGTTAATGGGGCAAAGGGGTATTTAGAATACAAGTATCCTCAGCAATAAAAATAATCTTTAAGGAGCAAGAGTGGGGAGATAAGAGGCAAAGTGAGAGACAGACAAAACAAGATGTAGCTTAAACAAACCAGTCTCCACAAGGTTTTATGATGTGGCAAACAGTGGCTCAGAGTTGAGTGCTTTGGCTTACTGTGACATTTAACAAAACAGGATTGCCTCTTCTAATTCTTTTTTGTTTCTTTCTCCACACCCCTTGAAGACACTGAGAAAATAAAGGAGCCAGTTCGGTGCCATGAACAAATGGGAAGATGAGTAATAAGAGAGAGCCTGCCTCTGGTTTTAATACCAAAGTGAACCACTGAACAATCTCCTGACATCTGGAAGCAAACTGTTGACATTCAACCCAGAGGAATGTAAATTGTAATCCCCAAAAGCTGACCTTGAAAAGCTACTCACTTCCAAAGTACTCTAACCAGATATGGGCATCCTGTGGGGTTAGAACTGTCAAGAATGCAGACACCCTCCTAGTGATGGGGGAAAGTTAGTCTACTTCCTACATTGTAAAAATAACATACAGATCAGAGATCCTAAAAAGCTCTCCTTCCTACTCTTCCCCCACCCACTGTGAGTTGTGATTATAATAAAATCTACTTCTCAGATACCAATCTGTTTCCACTACTTCTCGAAGCTAAGAAAATAATTGTGCAACATGGAATAGTAGAAAGAGAACTGGGCTTGGATTCAAAGACCTGGGTTTGAGTCTGAGCTCTCCCACTCACTCGTCATGTAATCAAAGTCAATTTGTTTATGTTTTCAGATCCTCTGTTTCATCACCAGTAAATAGGAATTATTATTACTTGCATGTTCTACATGAGAGTTGTCATTTTATAAACTAGAAAATGCCATATAAATGTGTTACTATAATTAAAATACTATAAAATACCATACTAATGCTATACTTAAAAATAATAGTTTCTTTCACGTAAGTCCTCTTTTACATATGCTTTGAGGATGTCAAAGACAGATGGAAATATTTAATGTAGATCAAAAATACATATAGATTTTTTTGTAGTGACAAGGAATTACAAGGAAAAAGTGGGTGCCTATTGATGGGAGAATTGGGGAACCCATACTAACAAATATATTGCAGTATATAAATTAATGGAATATCATAAAGCCAAAAAGAAAAAACTGAATTAATTCAGATAAACTTAGGAAGACTCTTACAAACTGATACAGAACAAAGAAGAACCAGAAGAACTCACAGAAGGACCAAAATAATGTAAAGGGGAAGAAAAAAAAAAAACACTGAAAGACTTGAGAACTTTTATCAACATAGAGCAAACTAAGACTTCAGTGGACTGACAATGAATATAGCTCCTGCCTCTCAATAGACAAGTGACAGAATATTAATATGAAATAAGGCATATGTTGTCAGACATGACATGTTTACCTGTACTTGTTAATTAAAAGGGAGAGATGGGGACAGCTAGGTGGCGCAGTGAATAGAGCGCCGGCCCTAGAGTCAGGAGGACCTGAGTTCAAATCCGGCCTAAGACACTTGACACACTTACTAGCAAGTGTGGGCAAGTCACTTAACCCCAGTTGCCCTCCAAAAAAAAAAAAAAAAAGCAAAATAAAAAAAATAAAAATAAAAGGGAAAGATGGGGAGAATCACTGGGAATGGCATCAATAAGGGTAAAGGAAGCCTAAAACTTTTAAATAGGAAACAACAAAGTTAAAAATAAAATCCTTCTTTAATGCCTCATCATAGTTTAAAAGGGCTCTAGGTTCCTAAAGGTTCTACCAATGAATAAGGTCTTATTAAAATGAAAAGGTTTCAAGCCTGGTCTTGATAAAATATTTGTTACATGAGGACCACTTCAGCAAGCTCAAAGAGACTCTTCAAGAGCCTGGTCCCAGGTTGACAAATTTTTCAGTCACGGCAATTTCTGAAGATTATCTACTAATCTATAGACAGGTTTTGAAAGCTTCAGGAGAGGGAATACCCACACTAACAAAAATCACAGACTATGGGAGCACCATAGTACTAGAGCACCAATACTTGCTCTTACTGAGCAAGAACTTCATCTCACATCTGATCTAGCCTATCCAAAAGCTGGCTAGTATTGGGGATGAATTCCCACTATTAGAAGAAATAATGGTCCTACACCTTCATTAGTGAAATCTTGTCAAATGATTTCAGAAAGATTTTTGTCTTGCTGAAAATGGTCCCAAGGTTTTATCTCATTACTTTGTAGCTGTGTCTTAAGCATTATAGAGATATCTACCAACCGCATATAGATCCTCAAGGCTAGACATAACAAAATCATAAAATGTGAAAGCAGGAAGTTACTTAAGAATAAAAAATTTAGGAATGGTCATCAGGGAATCAGAGGATTATAGAGACCTCAAAGGCCAACCTTCTCATTTTACAGGTGAAAAACTACTAAGACCCACAGAGGATATATACAGTAGGTCCCTGAAGATAGAGGTCCAGCGAGATGTGCCCAAGGTCACTTAGCTAGCATGTAGACAAGCCAGGACTTAAATACAGGTCTTCTGTTTCTTAGGGCAATAGTAATACTATTTTTTCACATAAGCACAAAATCACTATTTCTGAATTCAGTTTCTTTCCAAGGACTATGCTTTTGCAATCTACAAGGCTAATTTAATTAGGGACATTCTCAGTTATTACACAACAAAAGCTCTTTTGCTCGTGTAAGAAAAAGCTGATAGGTGAGATCCAAGGCCCAATAAGGTTCAATGCCAATGTAAATCCAAGTCTATGTTTTGGGGAGGGGAGGAGTGCTCACTGCTACATTACTCAAACCCACTTGCATACTACCCACTAAGCTCCCCAAATTAATGGACATCAGCTTTTCTTTATTATTATAACAAAACTGTCCAATATATCCTAAAACTGTCAAATA
Organism: Pseudocheirus occidentalis; assembly: GCA_028646575.1. NCBI lineage: Eukaryota > Metazoa > Chordata > Mammalia > Diprotodontia > Pseudocheiridae > Pseudocheirus > Pseudocheirus occidentalis. Next base: position 223,843,877 of record CM053595.1, read on the forward strand.
TGGCATTTTAAGAAACTACACTTTTTAAAAATTTATCTGGGGTTCTACTCCATTGGACCCACACAGCAACACACTTTCTCTAAAATTTGCACATCCAAGAACATTTTTTGACCACACCAATCAAAAACATAAGCCAAAAGGAAAGCCTTGATTAAACATTAACTATATCTTCCAATGGCAGTCTACGGAAATTATGTCTGACATAAAAATCCAACATCATAAATTCTAGGCAGAACTAAAAGACAAGAATAATAAAAACAATATTTTTTCATGCAATTAAGCTTAATTCCTTCAGTAATTAAGTAAATCCTGAAGCTTTCCATAGGCATTAAGAACAATTTGATTTCAATTTGGATAGCTTTTCAGTAGCTAAGGACTTCTTGTTTTTTCTAGGTAATTTCTAGATGACTTCAGCACTACTTATCACAAACAGAAACCACCTTGGGTATTTGACTAAGTTTTGCTGTCAATCACCGAGAAAAAAATAAACAAAAGTCACTTTGAAACAGAAGAAGTGTTAACATTTCTGATGCATCCTGATGAAAATGTTCAAACCCCCCAAAAAAAGAGACCTAAAATACAGCTTTAAAACAGCATAACTAACATATTCTGCCTGCATAAACTATACTGGTCAAAAAGGTGTATGTTTCCTCTTTTAACTTTTATTGTAATCTTCTGGCCTTCCAATTTTGCTGATCCAGGAAAAATGGTATGATAATGCTTATATTACTTTTCTTCCTAATATTTCAAGAGCCTCAAAACACTCCTAACACAGGAGTGGTTTGTTTGCTTATTTGTTTTACCAAATTTTGGACATGTTCTATAAAAGGAAGAAAAGGAAAAGTTTTGAGAATATATCACCAGTGCCTTTCCATTTTCTTAAACTAATCATTCAAATTTAAAATACATGCATGTGCACATAAAATAAATATCATATTCTCCTACCTTCTAGGGATGAAAGCTGTTGCTCAGCTTCCAAGTATAACTGAGAAAAAATTGGCCTGGGAACCAAGTTGTTGGACCGCAGTGAGGCCTCAATGGAATTATGTAAGACTTCTTCAAAACGGGTGGTCTTCAGCTGGCCAGCATAAGAATTTCCCATCTTCTGAAAAGAGGATGAATTAAAGAAAATTTACATTCAATTTCAATATCCTGAAGGGATGATGCCTATAGAGCTAGAAATACACAAAAGCAATCCTGCTCTTAAAGAAGGGGCAAGAGCTACATTGTTTCCAATGGTAAGAAAAAGAAAACTGACAGTCTTCACCCAGCAGCCTCCCCCGCCCCCAAACCCTCAGCCTGGTAAATTACAGGAAGTTATATAAGTAACAGCTTTCCATTATTCAATGGAGGCAAGGAGGAGTCTGACACTTTTAAAAATATTTTACTAGAAACTAGGTTCTTGTAATTCCCAAGTTTAACATGCTTCATGACATTTTCCAAAGATGCATTCCTGTATAGAAGAAAGAACATCACTACCCAATAACCTTTAAAAAAAAAATTCCATAACCTACAACAAGACACTCTTTAAAGCATTCAGAAGAAAAGATACTTCTTGTAAGGGAGTAAAACAGGCAATTAGCAATTCAGAGAACCATCTGCTCTCCCATATTGCTTTTAAAGGAGTCTCCAACTCAAAAGACTAGGGAACAGATAATCTATGAACACATCTTCTGCCCAAAAAAATAAAACAAAACAAAACAGACTGTTAAGTTTTTTAACATCATATGGGAAAAACAAGATGTTGAATATGTAGGGATAGGGACTGAGCCTGTGATTTCATTGCCATAGGGAACTCCTGGATATTAAGAGTTCTATCAAGACAACTACTACCTTCTAAAAATGACCTAGAGTACTGAGAAAAGTCAGTTAAGCCACTTGCGTAGGATCTCACTGTATGTGTGGGAGGTAGAATTTGAACCCAGATTTTCTTATTTCTAAGGCCAGCTCTCTTTCTACTAATAAAGCCACACTACCTCTTCTTTGCCTTTCATGTGAAGAAATAAATGTACAAATGTCTGTGTTTTAATTGTTGTATATGAATGTGATGGAATATTATTGTACCATAAGAAATGAGATGATTTTAGAGAATCCTAATAGATGTGAACTGCTGCAAAGTGAAATGAGAAGAACCAGGAGAATGCCATTATAAAGAAAAACTGTGAAAAACTTAACAAGACTGGTCAATGAAATGCCCAAACATTTCCAGACAACTGCGATGAACACAAGACGCAAAGATGTATATTTTTCAAGCTTTTATTTTATTTTTCCTCAGTTACAATTAAAAACAATTTTTGACATTCATTTTTGAAAATTTTGAGTTCCAAATTCTCGCCCTTTCTTCCTCTCCCCTCCCCACTGAGAAGGCGAACAATTCCACATAGGTTATATACATCTACAGTCATGCAAAACATACTCATAACAATCACATTGTGAAAGAAAACAGACAAGAAAAACGTCAAGAAAAATCAAGAAAAACATTTAAAAGTATGCTTCAGTCTGTATTCAGACATCAGTTCCTTCCCTGGGGATAGATGGCATTTTTCATCAGAAGTCCTTCAGAGTTGTCTTGGATGGTTGTATTACAGAGAATAGCTAAGTCATTCATGGCTGTTCATCTTATAATATTGCTGTTAATTTGTACATAGTACATTTCACTTTGCATCAGCTCATCCAAGTCTTCCCATGTTTTTCTAAGAGCATTCTGCTCATCATTTCTTATAGTACAATAGTATTCCATCACAATCACGTTATCACAGCTTGTTCAATCATTCCCCAATTGACAGGCATCCCCTCATTCCCTTTACCCCCAGAAAAGAGCTGCTATAAATATCTTTGTACATATAGATCAGTGGTTCTCAACCTTCCTAATGCTGCAACACTTTAATACTTGTATGTGTGCATATCTGTATGTGGGCGGACCCGCCTGGTGAGGGACAGAGGAGCGATGTCTCTCGGTTCCTAAGACCATCAGAAATTTGTGTTTTCCAATGGTCTTCAGGTGAACCCTGTGGGTACCCAAAGGGGTAGCGACCCACAGGCTGAGAACTGCTGATATAGGTCCTTTTCCTTTTTGTTTTTTATCTCTTTTGGGATACACAGACCTAGTAGTGGTATCGCTATTTCAAAGGGTATGCATGGTTTTATAGCCCTTTAGGCATAGTTCCAAACTGCTAAGAGACACATGTCTTGATCAAGCCACTAAATAAATTCTTGTTACAAGGTTTGGTTAAGGGAAGGGAGAGGATGGAGGAAACAATTATTTTGCCAAAAAAAAAGTTTGTAAATCAAAACATTTATTTTTAATTCATGAAAGAGAACAGAAAGATGTACAGAAGAAGAGTAGACAAGCAGAATTCATTATATACTTTTTTAAAAAAGTAAACAATATGAAATGGAGACTGATAATCCTAAATGCTTTTTTAGTGTTTTAATTCAGAATTTTTAAATTAAATTAAAAAGAAATTATAGTTTGCGTACTCATAGCATTTCTGATATACAAAGGCAGTGTTTTTGATGGGAAGAGAACAGGATCTGTATTCCAAAGCTCTGGGTTCATGTCCTACCACCAACTACTCCTGGCTTGGAGCCTGCTGTGGGTGCAGGGGATAAACTGCTTGGCCTAGAATAAGAAACACCCAAGTTTCAATTCAGCCTCAGATACTTACTGTGACCCTGAAGCAATCACTTCTGATTGCCTCTTATTTCTCAACCATAAAATGAGGATAATAAAATCACCTACTCAGGATTGTTGTAAGGAACAAGATCGATAATATTTGTAAAGTTCTTATTCAATACAATGCCTGGCTTATTGTAGGGGCTTCATAAATTATTTATTTCCTTCTCTTTCCCCTGTGTGACCTGGGCAAGTCATTTAACCTCACTAAGCCTTATATCCCTCATCTGTAAAATGGGAATAATAGTACTGCCTAATAGCTGCTTCCTGGGCTGTTGCAGGCAAAGTGCTTTGCAGAGCTTAACACTCTATAGAAGACCATAAGATCTGACACTCTAAAGAACCTTAGTGATTATCTCTGCATCTTCATTTTACAGATAAGGAAACTGAGACCCAAAATACACTGAATGAATCAGAACGAATTGCAGATTTAAGGGCAGCACAGTATCTTTTAGAGGTGATCTAATTAAACCACCTTATTTTGTAGATAGGACAACTGAAGTTAAATGACTTGTTTGTGAAGTAATGTGCCCAAAAGACGCATGTAGTAAGTAGCAGAGGCAAGATTCTACCCAAGGCCTTGTCACTCCAAACCCTACACTCTAACTACTATATCAGGATGTTGTTCACAGTCATGCATCAAAAACCACCATGAAGGGATGAAAATACTCAATCTCCCAACCTGGAATCAAAAGCCTTATGACATATGGCTATTAAACTGATTCTATAAGTGAAAAAAAATCTAAGTTCTCTACAGCATCATCTATAATAAATATTTGTGATTAAACAGTTCTTTCCCCATCTGAACCCTTAAATAAGGAAATCACAGTCATGCTCCATTTAGATCTGGTTTCTCTTAAGTGGTAAAATGAACTGGTGTAAAATCACATTAACTTTCTCCTCGCCTCATAGAGAAGGTTTTGCCCTTTCCTCTTCTAACTAAAAGTAAATGGACCCCATTAAACACTTCCTGCTTGCTATAATAACTCCTGACCATAGGGCCCCCCTTTTCAACTCCTGGTTACAGCCTGGGGAAATGAGCTGTCTGGGAAGGAATCCTTCAGAAATTAGCCCCAAACAAAAGGAGAGTTTTCTTGAATGAATGAGGTCAGCTTAAGCAAGCAACCTGTTAGCCATAGAACCCCAGAGTCCACTTCTGAGCCTTTTTCTTCACTTGTTGCACATTTTAATATCTACTGGGACTGATCCACCATTTGCAGGCACTGTCCACTCTCAGTACAGGATGACTTCTAAAATTGCCTTTAATAACAATAGCTGCCCATGTTTAAAGCAATAGTGTCAAACTCAACCCTGTTGGTTGCATATTGACTTGGAAAACCACAAATTAATATTATCTATGTTTTATTGTATTTTTATTTATTTTGTTAAATATTCCCTAATTACATTTTAATCTGATTCTGCCCCAGTTGAGTTTTGTGAGATGAGTCTGATACCCTCTTGCTGTAGAATACCTCTTATGCCTTAGAAATCCATGAGTTTTTCAGAAGCTTTAAGTGACCCGGCTTTAAAGAACCTCTTGATTCTTGCCATCTGATGGGAAGAGAGCAAGAAGAGCATCTAAGTCACTCATGTACCATATGGGGAATGCCTGGGGGGAAGGGGAGTAAGGTATGGTTATAATGTATTAACAACATCACTTTAAAATGGTATCTGCATTAGGAAACATGAAGGATGTACCTACATAGTTTTTATTCAGGTTTGTTTATTTTTATACCTAACACGTTCATTCTCTGGTAGAGCTTAGATTTATCTGGAGACAAAGGAAGAGATATCCATTTTTTAAAAAGACACCTTTACACTTATTCGAATGGGTCTGTGATTTTATCCAACTAGACAGAAGTACCCTCCAATGAAGCCAATTGTAATACAACCTTGCCTACCCAGCCTGGGAGAGACTTTCATCCAAAGCCCCTTCTAAAGGCCACTTCCAGTTCTGATACTTCAGGCTTCTGCTGCTCTGGTCCATCTAGAGCTATAAGAAGTTGAACATGTACAGGTAAATAGAAGAAATTCTATCACCCCCTTTGGCATCTCTCTCCCTCTGCCTCTCCCAGGAACCTCACTTTTCCTCTTCCAAGGCTGTCATCACTGTCTTCTACTAGTCCTTACCTTGCCTCAGCTCCTGTTTCTCCAACTCTTTTAACTGTTTTTTTTCTTTTTCTTATTTACCGGCTATCATATCTAGACACCCTGACATTTCTCTTATGCCATCTGGCATTCCACATGACTCTCCTTGCACTATTACCACTGACCCTCCTTACCTCAGCATAAGCCCCTCTACAGGACTGTGATGGACAAGAAAACAGCCAAGTGGTTACATCAGTTACCTATTGTCTAGAACTCTTGGCATCCTTTGCCCATGATCTTGCCAGTCACCATTTCAACTGACCTTCATCATTCCTGTTGATGAGGTCTATTACAAATTCAAATTATCCCATATAAACTGGGTGCTCCCTGTCTGTAGCAATCCTGTTATTCTCCTGTGATTGAATCTCTCCTAAGTCTATTAGACTGTGAACTCTATGAGGGTAGGAACTGTCTTTTGCCTCTTGGCAATCCTGTTATTCTCCTGTGATTGAATCTCTCCTAATTCTATTAGACTGTGAACTCTATAAGGGTAGGAACTGTCTTTTGCCTCTTTTCCTCCCCAAGGCTTATCACAGTGCCTGGCACATGGTAGGTGCTAAAAATGCTTATTGATCAGCTGATGGAACCTCTAGAATTTTTGGACATGACTGATGAATTTTTTGTGCTTGACTATGCACATCTATTAAAAGAATTTTGTTTTTCCTTATTTTCTGGAGGAGGAAAGAGAATATAGGAGGGAAAGAAAATAGATCTTTTAATTTAAAAATTAAAACAAATTTAACAATTTTAAATAATAACAATCTTGTAAGTTACACAATACAGGTATTATCAAAAGAACTGTGTCTCAGATAGTTTAAAGTGACTGGTCAGTATCAGTAAATGTCAGAGGAAGCATTCCAATGCAGGTCTCTCCTTACACAAGGTAAGCTGCCAGTTCCTAATACCTGTCTCAATTTTCTGATCGCCTGCTCATTTCTCCACTAAGCTATCCTCTTGTTATCTACATGTTATCCTATTCCCATCTCCTCTGAAGTTTGCCCCACTGATCATAGCCTCCTTCTCTCATTCTCTGTATCTTCTTATGTACCTTATCTAGGGGCTCCTTCCCCTACTACTTACAAATGTGATTAGGTATCAACCCCCTTCTTAACCCTTATTTCACACTACCACTTTCTCAGGCTCTTGTCCTGTCATTCTATTCTTTCACTGACGAATTAATGATAACAATTA
>CM053595.1:223851391-223926663 GCA_028646575.1 Pseudocheirus occidentalis
ATTGGGATTAAGTGAATTGCCCAAAGTCACATGGCTTGTCTTTAATGGTCCCCTCTTTTTCTTGTGTGCATTCTTTGATAGCATCCTTTACACAGCTTGCTTCCCTTTTGTAATTCCTTGCTTATAGTGTTTTTCATTCTGCTCACAACTACCACATACCTCTCCATTGGCTTTTAGGTGATACTTAACTTCAGTTCTTCAGAGAGTATAATTATTTCATAAGTCTTAGTCATTTAGCAATATCAGAAAAATGTTGTTGTGAAGTAGACAAACTTTAACTTCATGGAGAAACTTGAGGTTACTAAATAATTTTGCAGTTTCCTAAAGACAATTCATCTTCTTTTGTTTCAGTTCTGTATTCAATTCGTTGTTCATTTGCAGTGTTGATATTAATGAATGAGCTCTATGTTCCCCTCCCCCTGGCCCAATCAACTACATATTTTACTGTGGATAGTAGACATTCCTTATCCACTTTTTTTGGGTAAGGTAAGATAGCTCCAACTCTTCAGAAATGTGAATTTCACTTAGATTCTGTAGTATCCTAGGGATTTATTTGATCAGCACAGTGTCACCTAGAGCTGGGTGGCATACATTTACAATTAATGCTACCAGGCATGCCAATGCTTGTGGGAGTTCTGAGCTGCAGCAAGCTACACTGATTGGGTAGTCACACTAAATTTGGCATTAATATAGTGAGCCCTAGTGAGTGAAGGACAGTTGTCTGCCTAAGAAGGGATGAATCAGCAAGGCCATTGGGTTCTTGTATTTTCCACACCTTTAATTTAATTGTGGTAAAGATGTGGTTTGTTGTTTGCAAAAAAGCCTGCTTTTTCTCCTTCCCACATTCTCATCAAGGATGCCATGTGTACCATGTGTATATATGTATGTGTATATAGATTATGCTTATAAATATTTTTATAGATGGAAAGTAGGTATATAGTTTGGTAGCTTTGTCTCTATTGCTTTAAAAAAAGTCTGAACATCTTCCCATGTCTTTTGGTATCTTTTCCTTTTTCAGTGCCTTGAAAATAAATCTCTGAAAATTTGTAAATTTGTGTCATTTCTAGGACAAAACCTTTCTGTTTGGCCTTGTTTTATCTTCTTTTCCACATTTTAGTTTTTTTTCACTGCTATTTTTACTTTCTCCAGTACATTGGGTACTGTGAGTTAAGAGTTCACATGCAGCAGTTCCTTTGAACTTGAGGGGAACAAAACAAACTTGTTAAAAAGAATCCTGGTAGATCTTTTCAATGTTTCTTCTGTTTTTCTTCTTGTTTCACCCTTTCATACCCCTTGGATGACTTTGCTTAGTTGGATCTCTTGGTAGTCTTTGTTTAAATTAGTTTTCCCTTCCATTTTTTCTTGCTGTTTTAGGAAGCAGTATTAGTATATATATATATATATATATATATATATATATATACTGCTCACAATTTCCACTGTCCTGTGAGATTTTATAAATTTATGTTCTAAAGCACATTTACCTTTGGTTGCCATATTTCTCTACTTGGTAAGTCAGTGAAGTGAGTGCTAAGTGAGAGAGTTTTTAGGTCTTTTAAAAAAATTTATGATAATTAATTCATGTCAGTTTAATATAAAATTATGATGATCAGTGTTGACATCCTTTTCTCCATCCGCTTCCCATTGTTGGTGTCAATTTTATTTCTTAAAAATAGTTCAAGTTGGAGTTGTCTTAATTGGATGCCATTCTTTTTCTCATTTTTATTCTAGCTTTGTATTAATTTTGCTTTTCATTCTAACTTAACAGGTGGTTTGACTTTACACAGGCATCTGATTCTAGAATGATTCCATATCAATAATGAGTCTTTTCCTGTCTCTTAAAAAATAATCAGCAACATTTGTGGTGATGTTTTTCATTTGCTCACCATGTCCAGAGATTCCTGGTTGTTTTATTGAAGAGAAAATATCATAATGTACAGGTGTTAAGCTTCAGTATTATCTATAAGACTTTACCCTTCCTCATTCCTTTATGCTGAATCATAGTTTCCTGCACATTTTTACCCATCTCCCTATCTGCACCCTTGTATTGAAATTTAAAAAATATCAAAATATATGTTGACTTAATTTGGAGGGAGTTATCCTTTTTTTTGTTTGTTTTGTTTTTGCTTTTTGGAGGGCCATTGGGGTTAAGTGTCTTGCCCAAGGTCACACAGCTTTTGGGTGTGTGTTAAGTGTCTGAGCAGGATTTGAACTCAGGTCCCCATGACTCCAGGGCGGTACTCTATTCATTGTGCCACCTAGTCGCCCCCCCCAGTTATCCATTTCTTTATAGAAATTCTCTCTTATCTGATGCAATGGATATGAGCATACTTCCTGCAGTTACTTTCATGGTGGCCTTTTTGCTGATACTTGTCATGAACATTAGAATGTGAGATGAACAAATACCTCAAGAACTGAGGTATCTTCTTGCTTTGGGATGCATAGTAATATCCATTCTACCAATTTTCTCTCCAAGGAGAGTCCTGTGAGTCATCAATCCATTTAACTATACTTTTCTTCTGTCTTCTGGTTTTAGTTATATGGAAAATATAAAAATCGATACAATTAATTTCCTCCAGGGGTAGTTCTATTTGTTGGTCATCAGTTCAGGATTTCACACTTAAGAGTACCAACAACTAAACCTACAATCTAAAAACCATGTTATTATTTGTACTCTTACTCCCATATCTAACATTAAAAAAACATTTTGTCACCATTACTACAGAAGTGGAAGGGGGCTCCATGAGTGTAAGAATCATTTTGTATTCCTATTTGTTTAATGAGTTTCAGTAGCCAAAACGATCAGTCAGTAAATGATTGTTTCACTTAATCATTTAGTTGTCACATTATTTATTAAGCACTTACTATGTGCTGCTAGGTTTTGGGGATACAAGTACAAAGATGTAACAAACCTAGCTCACAGTCAGATTAGAATTTAATGGCCACTGAGCCTCTCCATATTTAATAAAGCTAGTTGAAAGAAGACATTCTGCATAAGGAACCTATTGTCACTTTACACCACAGTGAGGCATTGGAATAGAACTTAAGAGTAGTAGTGGTATGCAAGTTAATTTGTATACTTATTTGATTCAGTCTTTAAATTTCCCCTTGGGATCTACTGACTACAGAAGTTAGCAACTTGGCTTTCATTTTCTTCTGAATCAGATCCATGATTCTTCACTTTATGAAGCTTACAATAATAATGACTGATTTTTCTGACTCGCATAGTCAATGAGACAATGCTACCAAGGCCAGAGGCTCAACTTTCATCTTCATATGGGTGTTCAAAGGTTCAAAGCATCTAGAACTATTAGGAGGCTCTTTAATATCATCCATGCCAATCTCACATTTTACAGAGGAGAATACTAAGGCCCAAAGTGGTGAAGTGATTCTCCTAAGGTGATACACATACTAAATGAAGGCTGGATTTAAATCCAGGTCCTTTGGCTTTAACTTTTTCCTTTTATACCATGTTGTCAGTTATTTTCAATGGAATAATACTGTTAGATTGCACAAGGATACTGGTAACTCCAATCAATAACAAGTTATTCATCACAGAAGGACAGAGTGGGAGGGTATAGAACGGGTGGGGAACCTGTGGCATTTGGATTCAGTCACAGGGTCATACTTGAGGACTTAGAGGGCCACATGTGGCCTTGAGGCTGCAGGTTCCCCACCCCTTGTATTGGACAGCTGATCCCCACTCCTGAAACAGCAACTCTGAGTACCTGCATATTTGATAATGATAATGATAATTGATAATGTAATTGATATATGTCAGTATAATTGATAACATATATATAGATATGATTTATAATATATTGATATATATATTTATATAATTGATAATATAAAATGATAATTGATTTTAAAAAAATGAAGATCAGGGAACCCATACTATTATTAACTAGCCATTCAGTATTTTATAGAGCCCTGCACAGGGGCCAAGAGAGTAATGCCAGCATGCTGGTTTATAGTCACTTGCAGCTAACAAGAGGAGCTGTTAGGTCAGATATTAGCTAAATGGAGTGAAGGAGGAAGAAAGCCAAAAGGTCCAGCTACTGAGCTGAGAGAAGTTGTGCTTTATATTTTTATGCCTCCCTGAGATGCAGGGTTGGGAGAAAACTGGCTTCCTGGCTCACATGAAAGAACCTTAGTAATAAACCCAAGCTATTCTTTCCAAACAAGGAGGACAGCCAGACTGCTACAAACTGCTGTTTCCACAGTGATGGAAGCATATAGACCACCCAGGAAGCCTGAAAGAAGCTACTTGAGAAGGCAGCCATTTAAAATACGATTATGGAACTGAAAGAGACTTTAAGACAGAATACCAGAGCTCAAGGGGACCCGAGATACCATCAAGTACAACCCTTTCATTTTACAGGCGAGGAAATTGTATCTAAGAGAGATTAAGTGACTTGTTGAAGGTCGAGCAGCTAGAGTCAGAACCAGGTCTAGACTCCCAGGGCAGCACATTTTCCACTCTGCCATGTTAAGGCTAAGGAGAATGGATAATAGACAATAAAGAAATGCTACTCCCTCCCCCAACCAAAACTGAAGCAGAGATTAAATAAAATAAGGTAGTAAATTCAGCCTTTTGAGAATGACTAAAATATAGGACAGTTACTAGGTATTGATCAGGTAGATGTTGTGGTGTTAGGAGTCTAGGAGAGATTTTCTTTACTGGAGGATGGTCTTAACAGAATTCTTTTTTGAAGAAACATTTTTGCTGGTATTGTGATGGTGGCAACATTTGAAATAATCCACCCAAGAGCCTCATGGGAAGCTGTCTTTGTTCCTTTCAAGATTTTGGGATGTGATAGGAAGGGCAGTGAAAAGTGTTTTAAAGATAACACCAGTGATGATAATAAATTCTTAATAATTTTAAGTTGTGATTTTCTTCTGGAGAGATGGAAATAAGTCACCTGTGCTATTTCCGTCCTCCCATCTCTTAATTTACTGCTCTGTCTATATTAAAGTTGGCACTCTGGTGACTTTTAAGAGGTAGCATGGCAGAACGAATAGTCTTGGGCTTGAAGCCAGGAAGATTAGTGACTAAATCCCATCTCATGGCACTGGTTAGTAAAATACTCAGTTTTCACATCTGCAAAATGCAGATAATCCCTATGGTACCCTGTCCTTAGGATTGTTGTGATACTCAAATGAAATAATATGTGGAAAACTTTAAGTTTTAAGGCAACCCTGAAAGCATCATATTAATATCATCATTACCCTTATGATTCAGAGTTTTTGTCTTAGCTAAACTTCTTTTTTCCAGCGTCTAGAATGATGCTTTGCATATAATAAATATCTAATGCAAGTTTGCAAAGTTGAATGAAATTTAATTTTTTCAGGTCATTTGTAGAACTACAATATGGAGGGGCCCTAGAGGCCATCAAGTTTAACTCCCTCATTTTACAGATGAGGAAATTGAGACTCAGGGAGGATGAGTTGCTCAGGATCACACAGATAGAAAATATTAGAGGTGGGTTTTAAACCCACATCCTCCACCTCTGAGCCAGTGCTCTTTCTTGTGTATCTGGAGATATCTCGAGCATTAGTGTTGTGCTTATTACTTCTAAACGCCAGAAATTCTGTTTGCCTTGCAAAGAATTTATTCGAGAAGTTAGAGTGAATCCATTTTTAAACATGTTATTTAAGATCGAATGGTTATAATCATTTGGCGGGTTTTTAATCAAACCCCATGGCAGATTTACAAACAAACTGGCAAGGTTAGCAGTTTTACCTCCTGTTTCCAATCTATTCAGTATTGCTTTCTCCAAAAGAACAGCTTTTCCTGGTGAAAAAGCCCTTATTGGAGAAGATTGATCGTTCAATGGCCTCTTCCTAATCCCTCCCTAAATATTTACAGTGCAGAGGAGACAAGTAGTTTCCCTCCTGTGGTGGGTTTCCACTATCAGCTTCTGATCTACAAAGAGAGCTCCTTAATGGCCGGCATTTCCCTTCCCCCATTGTTGTTTTATGGCTCTGTGTTGCATGGTGAACTCTTTTAAGGCAGAATTTTACTGTGATAGCCCCATCTTCTTCAAGGACAGAATGAGGTGGTGGGCTGGCTCTTAGCAGATGTGGTTTTCAGCTGCAGCCCATGCAAATGATTGGTAGCACCCTTGGCCTTGCTCTTCTGTGTCATATTCTTGAATCTTTTAAACACTCAGGGTCAGATTCAAATTCAACCACCTCTGGAGGAGGCTTCCCACATATTGTCATGGATGCCATTGCACTATTCTTGTGAATATTCAGTTTGGGGAATATTGAATCAATGGATATGTTCTCTCCAGTGTAGTGCAGTGGAATGACATAGCAGAAAACACATTAGACTTTGAGTCTGAAGACCTCGCTTGCATCCTAGACCTGATGCTTGCTGGGCAAGTCACTTACTTTCCCTAAGATGCAGGTTCTTTTTTTGCAAAATGGGGATTTTGATACTTGTACATCTTGTCTCCTAAGTCCTTTGTAAACCTAAAACTGTTGCTATCACAAGACTGAACTGCTCTCCTCGTAGGGTGATTTTGTGGTAACTATTTTCTAAACATTAAGGTACTGCTTCAATGTTGAGCTTCTATTATCACTATTGAAAGTAGTAACAAATCTCTATGGGTGATAACAATAATAGATAATATTCACAGAGTCCTTTAAGATTTGTGAAGGGACTCACATCATCTTATTTGCTATGATTCTCACAACAGCCCTGTGAGGCTCTTGCTGTTATGATCCCCACTTTACAGCTGAGGAAACTGAGGCTGAGAGAGGTTAAATGGTTTGTCTAGGCTGGTGTAGCTAGTAATTGTTTAAAGCAGGATTTGAAGCGGTACCTTCCAGACTGTAAGTCAAGTGCTTTGGGTTTCAATTGTAGCCTTATGCAAATAATTTGCAGAGCTCTTGGCTTGTTTTCTGTCTTCTTGACTCTTTTGCAAATTTAGGGTCACATTCAAATTCAACCAACTCTGGTGGAAGCTTCCCAGATATTGTTATCTGAATTCTTGAAATAATACAATAGTTGGAATGAAAATGAAATTCTGCACTTTGCATTCTGATGAAATTTCCTATAGACAGATCAATTTGATTTTTTTTCTGATAGCTGAATGTTAGTGCAGAGAAAGTAGAGTCCTGGAAGTTCCACTCATCCTGCACGTCTTTATCCCATGAATACATCAATATTTTTAACTAATGAATTAGGATCTTTGGTAAATTTTAAAGAGCTGGCATTAGGAGAATTTAAGAATTACTGAAGGGAAGATGCATCTAAGCTTTGAGTAGGTTTTAATAGTAGTGACTTTCTTTTTATTTCTTCATCTTTCTCATGAAGAAATGAAATGGAAATCTCTTTTTTGTATGTAACTGGTTATTTTTTATAAACATCAGATAGACTCTGAGATACCTAGTTTAAAAGCAGAGCTTATGGAGATAGCTGTGCTGTCCTTTTCTCCCAAGTCATAATGACCTTTACAAACTTTTCCTGCAAAGAATGTGATAAAAACAGTTTACTTTCAGTGTCTTTTAGTTCCAGTGTCTCTTTGGCTCAAAGGACCTTGTGCTCATAAAAACTAAGACAGACCACAGGATGAAGCAAGCTTTTGAGAAAGGTCTTGTTTAGGCACAGTGAATTTAAACAGGGAGACTAAGCAGAGCAAAAAAGCCAAATGATAAAACTGGACTTGGAATGTGAATAGATCAAAGGCTACTAAGGCTAGGATATAAGTTAGACAATGGAATGTCGGAGCCGGTATTGAAATGAGAACATGGCTCCTCAGACTGGGATCTTGGCCATCGTCTAGTCTATGGATTCTTAACTTTTTTGTGTATTATGGACTCCATTGGCAATCTAATAAACCTGTGGCCCCTTTCTCAGAAAAAAAATTTTAATGCATAAAATAAAATGTATAGCATTATAAAGGGCACAAATTATATCAACATATAGTTAAGAAAATATATTTTAAAGACCTAGGTTTACTGATGCCAGGTTAAGAACCCCTGATCTTAATTGTTCTTAGGGGGCCATACCATCAACTCATTTCATTTTAGCATATTTTTGTTTGTTTCTCTCAGGAGGACATAGTGAGATCCTCCCTTTTTGGTATTGTATCCTATTGTTTTGTTTTTTATTTCCTGAAGGTCCATAAGGTGTATTTGGAATTTGGAGACTGTATCTGTTCAACACAAATTGGAAATGAAAATGTGGCTGTGGCAGATTACTTTATTGACTTAAGTAGTGTAGGGATTTGAATGGGATAAAAGCACCTAACTGGGATTCTTCCTTTCTTCTTTAACTTGAACTTACAAATTATTTTTGAAAATTAGAACTGTAAAAATTCTCTTTATATTTTGCCATGTTTGTCTCATCCCTACCCCCTTTACTAAAACCAAACATCCTTTTTTTTTTCTTTTTGGAGGGAGGAAGGCAAGGCAATTGGGGTTAAGTGACTTGCCCAAGGTCACATAGCTAGTAAGTGTTAAGTGTCTGAGGTCGCATTTGAACTGAGTCCTCCTGATTCCAGGATTGGTGCTCTATTCATTGCACCACCTAGTCTCCCCCATCATCCTTTTTTTTTTTTTTCTATAGCAAATATGCTTCCTCCTAGTTCTCTTACTGCATTGATTAATGGCATTTAGAGATAAAAAGACCTTAGGAATCATTTAGTTTAATCCTTCCATTTTATAAATGAGTAAACTGAGACCCTGGAAGGTAAAAGGACTTGCCCAACGTCATCTAGGTTGTAAGTAGTAAATTTAGTATTTAAACATGGGTCTATTTTTTTCTTCCTTGTTTTCATATTTCTTTTGTTGTCTCTTTTTTTTTTAAACTTTACTTTTTTTCAATTATCTAGCATTTTTTTCTCTCCCTTAGTTCTCCCACCTGGGGAGGGTGGGAGAAAAAGAAAAGCTTTCTAAAAAATTTGCATAGTTAAGCAAAACAAACTCCCATGTTAGCCACGCGTTTTGAATTCATCACCTCTCTCTCATGAAGTGACTGGCATATTTCATCCTCAATCTTCTGGCATCATAGTTGGCATGACCAGAATTGTTAAATCTTTCAAAGTTTTGTCATCACACTGTGGTTGTTACTGTATAAATTGTTCTGTTCTGTTATGGTAGAACTTGTTCTGTAAATACAACTCTTCACAGATTTCTCTGAAAACTTGTCTTTTATCTCTTCTTATGGTACGATGATATTTAATTTGTAGCTCGGTCCTGATTAGTGTGAATAATTAATCCTGTGAATTGGGTGTATTATTCAAATTTGCACTGCATATTTCTACTGGGTATGACAAAATGATCATATTTTACATAATTGTAACTTAATATAATAGCAATTTGAATACATGGGACCTCTTCATAGGCTTCATATGTCATAATTTGTTCAGCCATTCCACAACTGGGTGAGCCCCCCATTAGCTTCTAGGTCTTTGCCACTACAAAATGTGATGATATAAATATATTTTTTGTGCATATGGATCCTTTCTTTGCTCTTTTTAAAAAAAATTCTTTATTGTTTCCGTTTGGCTCTAAAACTAGTGTTCTTTCTACTACCATTGATAGCAGTGGCATACATGTAACTTATAAAAGTATGTGGATGGAATAATATCTTTCTCACCTTTATCTTGGGGTTATTGTGAGAATCAGTGAGCTCAAACCATGTAGTACAGAGTAGATGTTTTAATGTTTGAATAGACAATAGATCTGAAAGCATTTTGGGAAAAAGCACTAAAAATGAAGATCCACAGTGAAATCTCATGATTTCCAATCAATGATGTGATGGGCTAAAGAGGTTTGGGGACATCAGTAAATTATTTCACATATGCAAAGTACTTTGAGGGAAAAAAAAATCTTTACAGTTGGACAACCAAATGCATGGCCTTTCATGTTGTGTTTCTCTTCCTAGGTTTCTCTGGGAATTGCGTTGGCTGTGGAAAGAAAGGATTCTGTTACTTCACTGAATTTTCCAATCACATCAATCTTAAATTGACCACCCAGCCGAAGAAACAGAAACACTTAAAGTATTATCTGGTTCGGAATGCTCACGGGACGCTCATGAAAGGCCCTTTAATCTGCTGGAGGGGCTCCGGTTAGTTAGCCCAGTTGGCTTGGCAGGATTTTTCCTTTCACTAACTTTGAGGGGGGTCTGAGTTAATGGCAAAAGGGTCTACTTAAGTAAACAAAGAGCCCCCAGGCCTTGAGGATGGCCTTTATAGTGGGTTTAAATTTTGAGATATTAGGACAATTTGATGTTAATTGCTTCTTCTTGTTAGAGATGACTGCTTTGCAATAGAAGAATTTAAACAGTTTTAAAATTAGAGTGGGAGTGATGTTAGAGACCATCCCACCCAATCCTTTCGTTTTATTGATGAAGACTTGCTTGAAAATCACACAGAGAGTAAAAGAATCAGGATTTTTAACCAGAGCTTCTGATTTCAAATACAGATCTCTTTTCACTTTGGAAGGGGAAACAAGCATTTATTAAATGACTGCTCTTCACCAGGAACTGTTCTAAGTGCTATGCAAATATTATTTCATTTGATTCTGACAACAATATTTTGCCTTAAAAAATTCTCAGTGCTTAACTGATGTAAGGCTGGAATTGAAGAGTATTTTCCTATGATCCCCTTTCCCTTTCTTCCAAATGTCTAGTTCCCTTACCACTTAACCATCCTTTACAGTGACAGTGTGGTTTTTACTTTTCATTAGGGAATTAAAAAAAAAAACTCTTTGGGGTCCAAGGGTGAAGTTTGTTATTGGTTGTGGCTATCAGACAGGGTTTTGTGCAAGAGGTGGCAGTGGAATTGCTCTGTAAAGAATTGGTAGGAATTCAGTAGATGAAGGCTGGGGAAGGAAGATAATCCCTGCATAGCAAATTATGTGATCAAAGACAGGAAGGTGAGAAAGGATACATTCTCCTGCCTCCATTGCCGGCGTTCCTCCCCTTACCACCCATGTCACTTGCCAGTGGGACCCATATCATACTGGCACGTTCTCTAGTAAATAACATTAATTACTTGGCCTGATGGGACTGACACCAGACCAGGCAAACTTTCACCTCCTCTAGAGGATAATGTAATCATTGACTTTCTTTCAGTAGATCTCCGGAGCAGGCAGATGTCCTCAAGCACATGTTCCAATTCACTGTTCCAGACTCCAGAGAGTTCAGCTCCCCCAGCTGCCTTCACAAGCGAGCCGGTTCTAGTAGCAAACCCGGGTGTTCTGATGGGAACTCCACTGACAGGTAAATGGTTGTAGAGAATCACTTAGAGATGTTAAAATATTTCCACACACTTATTATTGCTTACAGGATGAACTGATATGTATTTCTCTTCTGTGACAGAATTTTAGTTGAAAAGAAATGATATCGGGGTGGCTATGTGGCACAGTGAATAGAGCACTGGCCTTGAGGTCAATAGGACCTGAGTTCAAATTTGGCCTCATACACTCACTAGCCATATGACCTTGGGCAAGTCACTTAACCCCAGTTGCCCCTCGCAAAAAAAAAATCTGATTTCTATAGCATAGGATTTTGATTTCTAGATCCATAACCAGTCTTCATTTCAATAACAGCCAGGTGGAAAATAAAATTAGAATTTTTTGGTTCCTAGGAAGTGGAGGAGGGCAGTATGATATAGGGCAGTGGTTCTCAACCTTCCTAATGCTGCAACCCTTTAATACAGTTCTTCATGTTGTGGTGACCCCCAGCCATAAAATTATTTTCATTGCAACTTCATAGATGTAATTTTGCTACTGTTATGAATCTATCTGATGTGCAGGATGTATTTTCATTGTTACAAATTGAACATAACCCACAGGTTGAGAACTGCTGATATAGGGGGGAAAAATGCTGGATTTACACTCAGAACACCTGGGTTCCAATTCAGACTCTGCTATTTGATACCTGTATGACTTCAGGTCTTGCTAAGTGACTTGAGGACATCACTTGTCTTTTTGGGGGTCTCAATTTCCTTATCTGTAAAATGAAAGGATTGGGCTAGATGGCTTTTGAGGTCTCTTCTAAGCTATGATTCTACAATTATTATTTGAATTTCCTCCCAGAAATTACAAAGTGCTTCAAATCAAAATGACTTATTCTATTATTTTTGTATATTTTCATGAACTTTAGGGATAGGGTAGGACTAACTGCTGGATGAGAGTGTAGTGGACTGAGCATCAGGCAGAGAGCTAGCTTAATACCTAGAATTATAACAACCACCATATTCTGTTGGGGTGGGGTAGGGGAAAAGCTGTACAACAGAGTCATCTAGAATTCTCTCCCATTTGTAGTCCTGAGCCTGTAGGGTAAAGGTTTTTAGCCTTTTTCTGTCATGGAATAAGACATTTACTTAGCTACTTACTTTGCGCAAATCCTTTAACTTTTGTTTGCCTCAATTTTCTCATCTGTAAAATGGGAAAAAATAATAGCATCTCCCTCCCAGGTTTGTTTTGTGGTTAAAATGAGGTAATAATTTGTAAAGTACTTTGCAAACTTAAAAGTGTTCCATGAATACTAGCTATTATTATGACTTCTACTATTAATATCCTGTTTGGTAAAAGCCTATGGACTTCTTCTAAGCATAAAGATTTTAAATGTGTGTGTAAAAATACATAGGATCATAGAGGAAACAATTATCATGAAATAAGTTATCAAATATATTAAAAAAATAAGTTCACAGACACCAGTTTAATAATTCCTGCTCCAGGACACTCACCTGCGAACTCCTTTGCGTTGGGGGTTAAAGTAATCAGATTTAGTTTTGACTTGTTTTTTCCTGCCACGTATTGCAGTAAGAGAACTAATGAAACGTTGACTGCCTTCCTCCATCAGAAGGGCTGAGCCAACCCTTTCCTCCTTATGACCAAGTTGGGGAAAGGGCAAAGATAATCACAAACACCCCAACAAATAAAAAATTATTCCCCTTCTTCATTAGAGATGTTAAGAATTGTGCTGTGATAGTATTTGTGATTTCTGACCTGTAGGATGGTGTGTTATCCTAAGTAATACAATTGGCACGATAGCTTTCAGGGTTATATTCTTAAATGATCTTCAGATCATTCTTTTCTTGTCTATTTCAAGAGGTTATAATGGGTGTATTCCCAGTAAAAGAGCGATATTAATAATTGGTTGTTAAATACTGTTGTGTGATACCTTTTGTAGTTGCCTGACAAATCCATATCATTAACAAATACACCTGGGCTAGTTTCAAAAAGAGCCTTTGGGTGACACTATATTCCCTACCATTCTCTCAATGGGACAGTTATATTTGAAAGCATCTTGGGGTACTTTTTGAGCCCCTACATTTTAGTATGAGCATCACTTGGTACCATGTGGCCTTAGAGAGGAGTCAGGACTGTTCCCTTGACCTGTAGTCCCCAGAGTAAGTAGTGACTCAGAGTAAGTAGTCCCCAGAGTAAGTTCCTGTTCTCTAGTTAAGTACTTGGAAACTTTTATTTTCTTAGATAGTTCAGTGAGTCTGAGTAAACTCAGACCCCCCAGGTAGCTCCTTTATTTTGTGTCTGTGTCAGGGTGTCCTCAGATCCTGTGGCCAGTTCAGGGTTAGAACAGATCAGATAGCGGCAACCTTGAGCAGTTTCTTGCAAGCCTAATCTTGGTTCCAGTCTGTATTCTCAGTGAATCAACATGGAATTGTGGCTCACAATGTCACTGTGGGACATCCCACAGTAGCTTTGTGACCTTCAGACTTATGGGTCGACTCAGTTTGTAGCCCTTGAAGCATATGGGGGAATTTGTACATGTCCCCTCTGGGAAGATGAAATATTACACTTTGTGCACTCTGACTTCAGGGGTGGGCTTAATCAGTGAACAGCATGTAGAAAAATGGGGAAAATGATCTTGGATCCAATGATATCTTGGTGAGCTTTTCTTTTCTTTGGTTTCAGGCACTGTATCTGATCATCCTCTTCAAATGTCAGCAATGAGTCCAGCTGTTTTCAATGGGAAAGATTCACCCAAGCATCAACAGTTAGTGAAAAACAATTTGTCAGTCCCAACAAGACCCTCCGTATTAGGTAGCTTTGCCTTTCTGTTTACCCACAAAAGCAGGTCATGTTCAGAGCCCGCCTATGAGGTTTACATGCATTTATTGCCTCTTCTTCCTTTGGAGCAGATCCAACGTTGGGGACTGATATTGGTGGAACTGATAAATTTTCCTTTATAAAGCATTTTACATTTTGGATTGCATTAAGTCCACAGGTATTTACTGAGGGTGATATACTAAGGGCAAAGGCAGAATGGTGTGGTGGTCAGAGCACTAGATCAGGAGGTACTGGATCATAGATCTTTTACTGGGTAAGTCTTCAGAATGCATGAACATAAAAACCTTATTTTATAGTTGGCAAAAGAAAGGCCTAGGGAGATGATGTGACTTGCCCCAGGTCATTCAGGTAGTAAGCATCAAAGCTGGGATTTGAGTCGGGGTTCTCTGACTCCAGTGCTCTTTTCACTGTACTATGCCTTAATGGCCATGCAAACTTGGTGAAGCTGCTCCCTCAATCTCTGCCTCAGTTTCCTCAGAGGCAGCATGGTAATGGTGCTTAGAGGACCCTTGGAGTCAGAAAGACCTGAGCTCAAGTCTTTTCTCTAACACGTAGTAACTATGTGGTAAGGGTCACATCAGTTAACCTTTAACTGACTTGACTGATGAATGTGAGCTGGAGGAGGTGGGACTAAATCTTAGTCCAGAAGAATGGGTAGGATGTGGAGGGGAATCAGCTGAGCATCTTACTCTGGGAATCACCACAAGCAAGGGGGAGATCAGTGTGAGCAGGATATGAACAAGGGGACCAGTGTGCCTAGACTGGAAAAGGTGTCTGTTGTGGGGCAAGCAGGAGATAAAATTGGATAGTGCCATTAGGGCCATAGTATATCCCCATGAGCAAAGTACTTTACATTTTCTAGATTCTTAGGCCTTTTGTGACTTTTAATGCAGCAGTGCCAAAGGGAAATAGTTAGCAAATTTAAGTTATTACTCAATCTCAAGGGCAGCTAGGTAGCACAGTGCATACATAGAGCACTGGGCTTGGAATCAGGAAGACTCATCTTCATGAGTTCAAATCTGGCCTCAGATACTTACTGGCTGTGTGACCCTGGGCAGGTCACTTAACCTTGTTTACCTTAGTTCCTCATTGATAAAATGAGCTGGAGAAGGAAATGGCAAACTACTCCAGTACACTTGACAAGAAAACCGCAAAAGGGGAAGTGAAGAGTCAGACACAACGGGAATGACTCCCTAAAACTCAACCTCAAATCCTAGATTTTTTTCCTTTGGAAGCAGAAGTAAATTTTCTGTCACTCTGATAGGATGTATATTCATTTAAAAGTCTGCTGTCTTTCCTCACTCCTCCAGTATATGCTGCCCCCCCAAAATGTGATCTTGTTGAAAGGAAAAAATAAATACAGCTATGTATGGATCGATGCAGTTCCTTAACATCATTGCATCCTCTTCTTCCAGCTTCACCTCACCCTCCTCACCGTGGATTTTGCATTCAACTCAGTTGAGTGGATGAATACAAACCCTACCTCCTGGCCGGGGCCTAGTTTAGTTGAGAGCAAGGTTATCCGGGCCCTCTCATCTAATGTAATCTTTCTTCTGTGTCTTGATTGATGAAAAGTTCCATAACTTTCCTTGTCTGGAGACTGGGGAGTCATCAAGTTCTTCACAAGCTTGGAATTCAGAATGAATGTAATGAAATGAAATTTAAAAGGGATGGATATAAAGTCTTACACCTGAGTTAAAAAGAAAAACCACCTTCATTTATGCAAGATGGAGGAGTAGCTATTCTGCTGTAGCAGTTTATGACTGTAAACTCAGTGTAAATTAATAGTATGACCTGCCATCCAGAAAAGCTAATGAGAATTTAGGCTACATCTGCAGAGTCATAGCATTCATGATTAAGGAAGTGCTGTTTTCACTCTTCACTCTACTTCATCCTGGTCAACAAGAGCTTTCCCAAAATGAAATGGGCTGCCTCAAGAAATAGTGGGTTCCCTATCACTAGTAATCATTTAGGAAAGACTGGACGATCACTTGTTGAGTATGTTTATAGAATTTATAGATGAGTTGGATTGGATGGTGTTTAAGATGTCTTCCAGCTTTGAGATTTTGCAGTCTATATGCAAGCTCTAGAACATCAATGAGCTTTTTTTTTGTGGGAGGAGGGCTGAGCAGGTTAACATATTTCATCATTTTTTTTCTTTGCCCTCCTGGTGCATCCCCTCACTTAACTATAATGTTATTCTACAAGCCATACTGTTGATGAACTACTGACTGAGCTTAATAGGTAGTCTGGTCCTTGACAGTTGATACATAGTCTACCACTGACACTATATTTGAAGGAGTTTGTGTAAGACCTACCAGAACTAGTAGTAGTAGTAGTAGTAGCAGCAGCAGCAGTAGCAGTAGTAGTAACAACAACAGTAACAGCTAGCCTATATAGTGCCTTAAAGTTTATAGAGATCTTTGCATACACTTTGTGAAGTAGGTGCTATTTTAAATCTCCATTTGACAGATGAGAGAAACAAGTGAAACAGATTTTTTTGACTCGTCTTTGCCCATGTGTTGGGGGAAAGATCTGAAACCAGGTCTTCCTGAGATTAAGTTCAGCGTTCTATTCAATGTTATGTCTACTTGCCCAGGCTCACTTTCTCACCAAGTTAAGGCATCAGAATAGAACTTCAGTGGAAGATGTAAGACACATACTCACATGCATTTAGATAGCACAGTGGATAGAGGGCTGAGTTTGGAGTTAGGAAGCACTAGGTTCAAATCCTGGCTCGAGTGCTTCCTAGTTGTATGAGCCTGTGAGGACATGAAACCTCTCTTAGCCTCATTTTTCTTAACTGTAAAACCAGGATAATACTCGCACCTGTGTCATAGGGTTATTTGTGAGGATCAAAATGAGATGACATCTAGAGCTTTTTGCAGACCATAATACACTATATAAACACTACCGATTATTCTGTGTACAAGTGCATACCAGCTTACCTGTTCCTGATGTTTTGAATAATTCCCTAGTTTTCCTCCTTTACAAATGTCCTAAAAATCTGTCATTGAGTCATGGAGGTGATCCTTGACTGGTAAAGGCTGTACAAGTGAAGTAAAAACGCTGGCACATTATGGAGTTGTTAAGAGCTGGCTACTGATTATTTCTCTGAAGACCAGCCTTATTAAATATGGAGAAATTAATTACCAGTAGTGTGACTACTTTCTGATAAATTCTGTGGCAGTGGCAACCCACAGCTTGAGAAATGAATATTAAGTAACCTAAGAGATGGCATTATGTTATGTGCAAATGACTCAGTCATAAGGGTACTGAGTATTGCCATCCCTCATGGATTTCCTCCTTGGAACGTTATTTGATGAGAAGTACACATGGAAAAGTACTGCCACCTTATGGTGAAAACTGGTTGAATATAAACTTAAGCCAGCTTCGTTTATCTCTAGGAACAGTTTGAAGCGCTCTAGACACATCTCTAGATACAGATTTATAAAATGGATAGAACAATTAAAAAAGTGTGGGAAGAAGGGGGTTTTAAAAAATGGCATTTTTGTGATTTAAAAATGTACCATATGCTTAAAATTAAAATCAAAGTTATTTGTGTGAAGCCAAACATCTCCAGAGCCTTCCATCAGAAAAGTGTTGTAATGCCAGTAGTCCCAAATGTTTGATTGTTTATTCAAGGCCTGCTAGCAGAAAAACGAAACAAAGCAAAATAAAACAAACAACAATAACAAAAAAAAAACACCCCATGGAAATGCTGAAAAGGTGTGATTGAATCTTGTTTCAAGTACTAATGTTAATTCGGTGTCTTTTAGGTACTTTGACCAACTCGGGTCCTCCCAAGAAACGCCACAAAGGGTGGTCCCCAGAGTTTCCATCAGTTATAGACCCGTACTACACACAAACAAGTACACACAGGATGAAAAATGGTAAGTCTCAACAGGGTGATTTTACAACAGTGACTTTGGTCTGGATGAGGGGAGGGAAGGAAGGAGGAGGAGGAGTCTTTGTAGTATTTTACTAGGTTACCAGTAAATGTTGGGGGCTGGTGCATTCCTTAAATAGAATTCTCATTAGAACTCATATTATTCATAAACTTGCTCATGGAAAACAAACCACTTAATATTAAAAATAATTTATGTAAAATTATTTAAATAATTTATAAACTGTTAAATAATAATTTATGAATTATAACTTACAGAATAATATAATTGTTACATCATAGTTTATGAATTATGGATTTATGAATTAGAATTGTTAAATAATTTATGAATGATTTATAAATTATTAAATAATTTATGTAAAAATATTTGAGCTCCCCTCAGGAAAAAAGGACTACAGAATCAGTTATGTTTTATATTATTACATATTGACTCATTAATATTATTCTCATATTAATGTGTATGAAAGAATGAGACACCAGGACAGTGGAAGCTGCAGTATAGTAAAGTTGGCCTTGAGGTTAGAAAGATCTGGGTTCAAGTCTTCTTCACTTATTTACTTTCTAACCTTGGTGATACACTTATCAGTGTCCCCAGCAACTCTAAGACCAAGTTACATTGAAATTGTAAGTTACATTGTAAGTTACACAAGTTTTCATTTTGCACTTATGGAGGGAGTTTACACACTGGGAATCCTCTACATTCATGAAATTGGGGCAGTGGATCGTGTACTAGCTGTGGAGTCAGGAGGACCTGAGTTTAAATCTGTCCTCATACACTTATTACCTCTGTGACCTTGAGTAAGTCACTTAACCTTGATTGCCTCCCCCACCCAAAAATACATTCATGAAATCACAGGTTCCCAAATGATTATAATTAGAACAGAACGTCATTCTGAGAATCAGGAGATGAAGGTTTCAGTTCTGACTATAACACTATACTGCCTTGGCAAAATCACTTTAGCTGTGTCAGTCTCAGTTTTAAAGATCTTTATTTATAATCTTGTTATCTAGAAATGTGGATAGTTATGACTACCCTTTTAACCTCACAGGATCCTGTTGAGGAAAGCCCTTTTTAAACACTGAAATGTTTTTTTAAAAATGTGTTCTTATAAGCCCTAATACTAAGAGAATAAACAAAAGCCGCCTTTAAAAAAAATAGTAGTGCTTGTATTATGCTATCTATGTCTGACTCACTAAATGAATCAGAGGCCTGTTTCAGTTGGGGTCAGGTTGTTGATATGTGGATTGGTGTTCTTTATCTCTTGCAAATGCCCTTTTGAGTGTGTTTGACCCATTCATTTTGGTGACTGCTTTCTTAGACAGTGCAGGAGTGTCCTGTCTGCCCCAGCCAGGTTTGGTGGGACCAGCCACAATTTCGTCTCCTGTGGTAGCTGCTGGAGAACCCGTTTCTGTTCCTGATAACTTACTGAAAATATGCAAGGCCAAGCCTGTTATATTTAAAGGTAAATACACCAGCAGACTCACCTGGGAGCTGCTTTGAAGAGAAATTAATATGTTCTTACAATTGTTACAGAACAATAGAATGTCCAAGCAGAAAGGAACTTTAGTACACAGTTGACTACAAACTAAGTATTAATCAACAGTATTGATAAACAGTATGACATGACTGTGAAGAAAGACAAATAGGATCTCAGGATGCATTAATAGCATTAGTAGAAGTATAAAGTCCAAACCAGGGGAGATGATAGCTCCAACTGTACTCTGTACTGGTTAAAACACATGTGAAGCATTGGATATTAAGATGTTAGGATGTTGGCAATCCAAGGTATTATTTCTCACTGCCCCTTCTAGGATCAATAGGCAAGGTAAGTGATTTCCCAGGGAAGAGGGGAGAATTCGGGGAGGCAGAGGAATATCTTTGCTACTAGAACATATTATGTATTTAATAAATGCAATAAATAAATAAATAAAATAAATAAATAATAAATATAATAAATAAATGCAATACATAAATAAAAACATATTATGTAATTAATAAATGCAATCAAGACTAAGGCAAGTCATAGTGTCACTTAGTCCCATCTGCAAAGGACAGAGATTCCCAGGTGTTTCTCTTGCCAACAGGCATGTGATAGCTTTAGTGCTAAACCCTTAGTAGTCAGAATTAGCTTGGGTGTTATCGGTTGTTCCTCCATTAAGCATTCTTTAAAGGAGCTTGCCCACTTTTGGGGGGGGGGGTGAGTGACATGGAGGAAGAAAACTTGTGTGAGCATGATGTTACCAATCAAAATGAGTAATTTGTTAATAGGAGAATTCCTTCCCAGGGAAACAGCTCTCTTTTTTCCAAAACCCAAAAGGCATTAATGGAAACTGCTTAATTTATCCTGTGGAGTCTTCTGACTTTGCTTACCAGTATTCTAAGTTTATTCTAAAAAGAAGGTAGAAAAAATTGAAATGGAAAAATTATCCTGTTTTTTCCCTAAGGTAGCCTCTCTTTTCTCTGATAATCTATCAGACTTTCTTCCTTAGAAGTGAAAGGCTAAGTTTCAGAATTAGTTTAGTCCAGTATAAAAAAACCAGAAGGGAATTGATCAAAGTAGAAGGATGAAGTGGAATTCAGGAACAAGAGTGTCAACCTGGGTCAGGGAGACTCAATCTAGGTGTTCGTAATCTCTGGCCTTTCAGCTTCTTTATTTGGTGGTCCCTCTGCTCCATCCTCAGATCTCAAGACATGGTCCAGGAGATGGTCCTCTCTGTTTGGGCCAGGTGTGCACAGTTAGTCAGGACTGAAGAACTTGAATCTCAGGGCAGGTAATAAATTTCTGATCCGATAAAGATGAGTAAGAGCCAAGCTGGAAAAGTTGAGTTCCAGTTATCAGTGTAGGTGATCTTTGGACCTGTGAACTGAATAGAAGCCACTTTTAAAATTTTATTTTATTTTGTTTTTGCTTTTTGGAGGGAGAAAGGCAGGGCAATTGGGGTTAAGTGACTTACCCAAGGTCACACAGCTAGTAATGTTAAGTGTCTGAGGTCAGATTTGAACTTGGGTCCTCCTGACTTCAGGGCTGGTGCTCTATTTGGGTTGCGCCACTTTGCTGCTTCAGCCTCTGTTTTATTAACTCAGCAAAGATGATTGTGATTAAGCACCTACTATGTGCAAGTTGCTTTTTAGTTGTCACGTAGGATGCAAAAATAAGCAGGGTAAGCATTATCTAAACTTTGCATCAGTCCCTATGTTAAATGCAGTAGATGCTAAATAAGTGTTGAATGAATAGAGAAATGTTCCCGGTCCTTTGGGGATTTTTAATCTAGCTTTCAGCTATAGAACTCATTCACATATATTAAAAGTTAGATACTAAATGCACTAGGTGTTATGGGACAGTTACAAATGACCTGTCCAGACAATTGCTATGTGACCTTGAGCAAGTTGCTTTACCTCTCTGAGTCTGTTTCCTGTAAAATGGGGGCAGTTTGGGGTTAGATTATATTATTTATGGGATGTCAAGCTATCATAGAGGGCATTTATTAAGAACCTTCTACATGCCAGGCACTATGCTAAGCACTAGGGATACAAAGAAGGGCAAAAGTCGGTCCCTGTTCTCAAGAAGCTCATAGTCTAATGGGGGACAATATGCAAATGATTATGTCCAAGCAAAACACACACATGCATGTGTGCACACGTGTGCTCACACATACACACAAGATAAATTGGAGATAGTTAATAGAGGGAAGACATCAGTCAATAAATGTTGATTAAGTGCCTACTATGTGCCAGGCATTGTTCTAAGTGCTGGCACTAAGCTTTTGGGGAATCAGGAATGGCTTCTTATAGATGATGGGATTTCAGGTGGCCCTTGAAGGAAACCAAGGTCCCTTCTACCTTGGATATCCTATGACTCCAAGTCCTTCAGAGGTGTGGAGAACAGAGGATTAGATCCCTGTGGACTGTTGTGACTTCATGAAGAAAGTGAAATTTGACATAGACTTCCTATAACTGCTCTCTAGACCAGTGGTTCTCAACCTTCCTAATGCCGCAACCCTTTAATACTTGAATGTGGGTGTATCTGCATGTGGGTGGACCCATATGGAGACCGATAAAGGAGTGGTGTCTCAGTTCCTAAGACCATCAGAAATACGTGTTTTCCTGTGGTCTTAGGCGACCCCCAAAGGGGTCACAACCCACAGTTTGAGAACTGCTGCTCTAGACTCTTGGCTCCTAGAAGTCAGGGATAGTTTGTACAACAGCATATGTGAAATGAGATTTTGTACGAATCATGGGAAATGATCTTGCTTCTTTTCTAGGTCATGGGAATTTCCCTTACCTCTGTGGCAACCTTAGCGATGTTATCGTGAGCTCCCTTTTGTACACCTGCTACCAAAATTCTCAGTCCATATCTCGAGCTTATGAACAGTATGGTGCCTCCACGATACAGCCCATATCAGAAGAAATGCAGCTTTTATTGACAGTCTATTATCTTGTTCAGCTTGGTGGGTATCATTTTTTTGAGGTTTTGGGAGGATTGTGGAATGTAATAAATATTATGTAATGTAATGAGACTGCTGCAAATTAATCATGGCAATTTGAGAAATAAATACATACATATATAGAAATATATGCATACAGTTATAAATATATGTATATATATGTGTATGTATGTATTTATTTAAAGTGTTTGTAAAAGCTTATAGGATATTGTGAAGTCATTATACCTGTCACCTTTTTGTTATAGAATGTGGAAAAAATGTTTATAGCAATGAATGAAATCAAATGATACGGAATTAAGTAAAACTGAATTTACTTTGCAGTTCCTTCAGGTCTTTGAATGTTCTTTATTTCTTCATTTAAAGATAGCGTTATTTGAATTTATTTTCAGTTTGATTAAGGATTCTTCTATATGTTTGTACTATGTATTGAAAGCACAGTCTTAACAGAGTTGTAATGCATGGCCTTCTCTCATGGCTTTCTGCCCCTGTGGCTCCAAGGCCTTACCCTGTACATTTGGTCAAGTGGCTAAGACATACAACTAGTGCTAGGAATGAAAAAGGACTGTTCTGAAAGCGATGGGGGAGAAAGGGGACCATCTCTGGTGGCCTGGAGGATAGATAATGATTTAAGCGGGTTATACTCTATGGGTGGTTTAGGTGTACTCATTTAACTTGTGTTCCTAATTTCCATTTTTCTTTTTACATCTGTGTGGCCTAGAAATTAACTAAGCTCAGTATTTAGATTTCTTTGTAGTTGTAACCTACTTTAAGCCAACCTGATATAGTAATAACAATTAGAATTTGTATGGCACTTTAAGGTTTTTACATTTTACTCTCACAGCAACCCTGGGAGGTTGGTGCTGTTCTTATCTCTATTTTTATAGACTAGGAAACTGAGGAAGATAGAAGTTAAGGGACTTGCCCAACATCACAAAGCTAATAGGTATCTGAGGAAGGATTTGAACTTGGGGAAGGAGATGGTGAACCACTCCAGTATTTTTTCCAAGAAAATCCCAAATGGGATCATGAGCAGTAGGATTACTACTGAAAAATGGCTGAACTTTCTCACTCCAAGTCCACCGTGCACCCCTAGCTGATCTTTGTAAGAAAACCTTTATTTATAAAACAGAATGGTGACATGGAAAGAGCACTAGATTCAGAAGCACTGGATAGGGATTTGACAGCTGGCTCTGCTGCTGACCACCAGGGTGGTTACTAACTACATAAGTAGTTAGCAAGCCACCTAACCTCTCTGGGACTTAGTTTCTTCATCTGTAAAATGAGGAGGCTGATCTAGATGACTTTTAGATCCCTTTCTGCTCCAAGTCTGATGCTAAAATAAATAAAGTTGAAGACTTAATATTTGCTTCAAAAGGATTATCTACAAGTTTCCTAGAAATACTTATGCATTTTGTAAACTTTAAAGTGCATACATAAATTCTAAATATGAATTGTTGTCATTTATAAATCTACTTGTTCCATAAAAAAATCATTTCGTGAACATTTTCCCCTAAAACAAAGCTCATTGTTTAAAACAAGGTATATACCTTTATTTTGGTAATTTTACTTAATTATGTCAGGAAAGCAGATATCCTTTTTTTTCTTCAAAATAAACACAACTTTAATTTAAAAGTCAGATTAAAAAAAATAAAATCTAACTTTGTCTTTCTTAGCTTCAGACCAGGTTCCTCTGATTGAAGATCTGGAGCAGATATTTATGCGTTCCTGGAGGGAGTCCCATTTGACAGAGATCCGCCAGTATCAACAAGCTACACAACAGCCCTTCCCTCAAGTTCCTAGTCACATTGCCCCTGTAACATCAGCCCAGCTCCCCTGGCTGGCTGGCTTGGCAGCCAGTTCTTGCAATGACAGTGTTCATATCATTGAATGTAGTTACTCCTTGGCCGAGGGACTTTCAGAAATGTTCAAGTTACTCATTGAAGGGAAACTTGTTAAAACTAACTACGTTGTTATTATATGTGCGTGTAGGAATACACCAATTGACTCCTGCATTGCAGTTACAGGTGAGTCTCCTTTTTTCCCTTTATTTTTTTTTTCTGCAGGCTGTTCCCTAGAATGCTTTCCCTTCTCCTTTTTGTCTGATGTAATCTTTCCAGTATTTTAAAGTCCAACATAAATACCATATCCACCAGAAAGTGTTTTCTAGTCATGCAATATTGAGTGTTTTTGTTTGGTTACCTTAATGGAATATAGACACCATAAAGTCAGAGACAGGTATAACCATTTTAGAACTATCCCTGACTTGATGATGTTTATATTCTATTAAGGGAGGCTTGCACAATGATGGCCTGTGGGCCAAAGGATTTTGGGTGACCTGTGAAAAATGTGGGGTTTTGTGAATGGTAATGGTAATTTGAAGATCTTCCATGCCGCCTAATAAGCTGAATGTAATCACATGGAGCCTGTGGTGGGAGGAATTTGCTGAAGGGTGAAGCAGAGCCCACAGGAATCGGGGAGTCAGAACAGTTAGAGATGGAGGGAGGAGAGGACACACCCAGACAGACAGTTAGGCTTCTGAGTAAATGGTGTGGCTCTCTACTACATTGTGGTGTGTTAACTTCTATGTTGCTATGATGGATTTGGTTTCCTGGTGTCTAAATAAATGTTTTGCTTCTGTCTTCTATATGGAGAGTGTTATATTTTGCAGTTGAGCACTATGCCAGCATATTTACAGTCGCTGTCAGCACTGTGAGTGTTGCATTGGTGCTGTAGGTTGCCACTGGGTACTCTCCTGTTAGTCACATGACCTGTGGCAACCAATTATTGTCACTCTGTCTTTACTTTAACCCATCTGCAGTGTGAAGAAGTTTAGCCTATTTTAATTTTGGTCCCTACATTCTGTCAAGTTGTACAGGTCTGTATTAAGGTAATAAGACATAATTTACATATGTATACCTGTTTGTGTCTAATTGTAGCCATCTCTAGGGCATAGGTGGGGAAGGAAGAAAAAAGGGGAAAAATGAAATTTACATGATAACTTTATTATATGTTTAAAAGGAACATGTAAGATGAAAAGAGCTTTCATATTAGTAAAATGTTTATAAAATTTTTTGAGTTGACTGGTTCACAAGGGTAAAAATAAGTCATAGACTTTAGAGATGCAATGGAAGTTAGAGCTTCATTGCATGCACATCATGATGAAGTGATATGGTAGGTCGGACTCATATAATTCAGTGAAATGTCTTCTCTTTTGTCTGCCTGTTGAATCTCTACCTAAACTTTAATGACCAATTCCAATGCTAGTTGGTCTCCATTAGTTGGTGACAGGGAGTTACGTGAGTTGCCCAAATAAAGAACAGAACCAGGATATCCTTAAACTCCAAACCTGGGACTTCTACTAAGTCATGATATCTGCCACTTACTGTGCTACCATTTCATAAGATGGACAATTGTTCAGCTCTTCAAAAGCACTTTATAGTTTTACACAGTATGAAAATGAGCTTTATCACTTAGCTTTGATAAGGAAGGGTCAAAGAAACAGATAGCTGCAACAGAAGATTGACTATCACACAGCAAATATGTGCATATGTATGTGCCTGTGTGTATATACACATAGACACAAATATACATGGATACACACGTATGTGATATGTACTTGACAGACACCGAGAACATAAATATTGGGGAAAAGATTGAGTAATACTTAACAAAGTACTTGATAAAATTGGGTTGTTAATTGGTGAGAAAGAAATTTGGATTTATATCTTTTACCATATACCCGATGAATTGTAGCTGGGTGAGAGACTTAAACATGAGAGAAATCAAATCAAGAAAAGATGGGAGAAAATGGAATGAAATATTATTGTAGATAAGAGGTAATTTTTATTTTGGCACAAAAATGGAAGAAATTATTAGGAACAAGATGTGTTGGGCAACATTAAAATTTAAAATAAAAACAAACTTCTGTCAAACAAAAAACTTCTATCATAATTAAAAGAAACAAATTGGGCAAGTATTAACAGCAGATTAATAGAAGATTAAAAAGCATTTAAAATATTCACAGAACTGTTAAAAAGTCACAGCAGTAACTTCCATTCTACACAGTATGCTAAAAGCAAAGGAGCAATTTTCTTTTTTTCTTTTTAAAAAAATAATCATTTTTATTGATCCTTTTTGTATCAGTTGTATTGATTTCAGTACATCTTTTTTTTTCTTCCTGTATCTCTAAATATACAATGTTGTATATTTGTACTCGTTACATTTCACTTTGCATCAGTTCATCTTCCCATAACAAATATTGGAAAAAAGAAAAAAGAAAAAAAACTTAGCAAATGAATCAGCGAACCAACTGTGTCAGACAATACACGTGTATTCGCGACTCTGCAATTAAGAAAGATGGTACATTTTTTTTCAACTCTTTTCTGAGACTAATCTTAATTCATTATGATTTTGGTGAACATAGAGTTTTCAGAGGAGGAAATAAGATTTGTAAATAACCACTTGAGAAAGTACTCAACTAAACACAAAGATAAACATTAAAAAATTGAGATACCGCCTCAAACCCATCAAATTGACAAACATAACGAAAAGAGACAAAACTCAATCCTGGCATGGTTTTGAATTTATGTATGATTTAATTAATGTTGTTGCTTTTACTATCAGTGTAAACGAGGCTCTATTTTTGCCTATACTTACTCCTTTTTTGTAATTCTGCCTCTGGCATATGCAGGAATTGATCATGTCAGAAGTGTAGGGATGCAGAATTATCCAATCATCTTTTTAATGGTAAAGCATATGTAAGCTGAAGAGACATACAATATTAGTAAGCTATTTCTAGAATTTCTTGAGTTGACAGGCTCATAGGGTTAAAAATAACTCATAGGCTTTAGAGTTGGAAGAGAAATTAAAGTTTATTTTATTGACAATAAAACACTATGATGACTCGTGTAGTTTTTTTTCATTTTAAAAAATATTTTATTTGTCCCCAATTACATGTAAAAACAATTTTTAACATTCTTCTTTTTAAGTTTTGAGTTCCAAGTTCTTTTCCTTCCTCCCTTCCCTATCACCTCCCTGAGATGCTAAGCAATTTAATATAGGTTATACATGTGCAATTGTATAAAACATTTCCGTATTAGTCATTTTGCAGAAGAAAACTTGAACAGAAAAAAAGAAAGTGAAAAATTGTATGCTTCAGTCTGTTTTCAGATGCCATCATTTCTTTCTCTGGAAGCAGATAGCATTTTTCATCATGATGACTCATATGGTTTTAAGTGAAGTATCTTTTCTCTTGTCTGCCTTTTGAATCTCTGCCTATACTTTAGTGACCAACTCAAGTGCTAGCTGGTTTCCATTAGTTGGTAACAGTGAATTAATTGATTTGCCCAAAGACACCCAGGCAATAAAGAACAGAACTAGGATGTTCTTAAACTCCAAATCTGGGCCTTTTTGTTTTTAAACTAAGCCATATTATCTGCTACTTATCACACTACCAATTTATAGGATGGCCAGTCAATGCTGGTAGAGTTTTGAATTTGGATAATTTAATCTGGGAGTAAAGTTTACCAAAAAATATTCATGCTTGTTAGGATTTGATAAAACTATATAGGGACTAGACCTGTAATTTAATTTTATTAAGTACTCCTGGAGTACTCCTACATTGGTTGGTCTGTGCCTTCTCTGCAATTTACAATCTCTTTTTCTTTTTTGGTGAGGCAATAGGGGTTAAGTGACTTGCCCAGGGTCACACAGCTAGTTAAGTATCAATTATCTAAGGCCAGTTGTAAGCTCAAGTCCTCCTGACTCCAGCGCAGGTGCTTTATCTGTTGTGTCACCTGGCTGCCCCTGAAATTTGTAATCTTTAGGAGTTGCTTGATTACAGAGTTTTGTGGTTCTTTATCTACAGGAGTAGATTGTAGAAGTAATATCGAATAGAAAATGAATGTAGTTATAGTGTTTGGAGGGACAGCTTTGGGGACAGGAAGACTAGGGCTATCTAGGCCTCTCATGTACACTTGCTGTGTGACCAAGGATGAGTCACTTAACCTTTTTGTACCACAGGTAATTCTCCAAATTATGAATGGGTTACTGGTCTATATGTGTTGAAGGAGTTTCACTTAAGTTTAGCAGGTATCTATCAAAAGCTTGCTGTGTGTTAGGTACTGTGCTAGATGTTACAATTAAAAACAAAAATGTAAACCATCCCTGCCCTTAAGGAACTTGTTCAATCCCCTTTCTCTCTTATTTTACAGAGACATAAATAAAATTTAAAAAAAATTTAGGAGGGAGGAAGTGCTTGCAACTTGGGGGAGGGATCAGGTGAATTTAATTTGAATTAGAATTAATGCAGGTAAAATTGAGGCTTAACTGGAGCTAAGAATTCCAAGAGTTAGAAGTGAGAGCAATATTCCAGGCATGGTGGAAAACCTCTGCAAAGGGGTGAAAGTGGGACAAAAGTCATGTGTGGAAACAGCAAGTAGGATGAGTTATTAGAATCTAGAGTAAAGTATGAGAGTAAAGTAATTTGAAATCAATCCAGAAAAATAGAGTGGAGCGATATGGTGAAATACCTGAAATGCTAAATACTAGGCTTTTACCATGGGGTCCTGAAGTATCAGTGAAGTTTTGAGCCATTACAATTTAAAGCTTGAAACTGAACTTAGACGTTTTGGGACACTCACAATTGTTCTAGAGACAGTAGGGAGACACTGAAGCTTTTGGAGAAGGAGAAGGACTTGGTCAGACCTTTGTTTTAGGAATATCAACTTGGCAGCCCTGTGTAGAGAGGAGAGAATGCAGGCAGGGAAGCCATGTAGGAGGTTACTATAGGAGATGATGGTCACCAGTAGGGCTCTGTGTGTAACTGGAGAGGATGGATGGGAGGGATGTTCCAGAGGTAGACTCATTAACACTAGTAACTGATTAAGTATATAGGGTGAGGGAAAGTAGGAGTTGAGGTATACTTACTGAGGTTGTGAACATAGTGGTATCCTCAGTAGAAATAGGGAAGTTAGGAAGAGGACTCTCCATATCAAGAGCTCCCTTGAGCTCACAAGTTTGGATCCCATTTTCCCTACAAAAAAATTAGAAGCAATTCACAACTCCCCAAGGGAAGGGATAGGGGAGGGGAGGGAGGGAGGAATAGAATTTGAAACTCTAAACTTTTTAAAAAAAATTTCTTTAGTATTTAATTTTTCCCTAGTCACATATAAACAACAATTTTTACCATTTTTTTAAACTTTGAGTTCCAAATTTTCTCCTTTCCTCCCCCCATTGAGAAGGCACACAATTCCATATAGGTTATGTATGTGTAGTCATATGAAACATCTGTAATAGTCAGGTTGTGAAAGAAAACATAGACAAAAAAAAAAAGTTGTTTCAGTCTGTATTTAGACGCCATCAATTCTTTCTCTGGGAATGGATAGCATTTTTTATCATAAGCCCTTCAGAGTTGTCTTGTATCCTTGTATTGCTGAGAATAGCTAAGTCATCCACAGCTGATCATCCTACAATATTGTATATTTGTACTCATTATATTTCACTTTGTATCAGTTCATGTAATTCTTTCTAGGTTTTTCTGAGAGCATCTTGCTCATCATTTCATATAGTACAATAGTATTCCATCACAATTACGTACCACAGTTTATTCAGCCATTCTCCAGTTGATGTGCATCCCATCAATTTCTAATTCTTTATTCCCAGAAAAGAGCTGCTATAAATATTTTTGTACATATAGGTCCTTTTCCTTTTTTAAAAATCTCTTTTGGGATACAGACCTAGTGGTATTATTGCTATATCAAAGGGTATGCATGGTTTTATAGCCCTTTAGGTATAGTTCCAAATTGCTCTATAGAACCATTTAATTGGAACTCAAAACTTTAAACAACTGTTAAAAATTGTTTTGACATATAATTGGGAAAAATAAAATATAAAAAATTAGAAGAATTAATAAACATCTTTTTCATGTCATTTTATATGTGTGTTGGGGGTGGGGTAGGTATTTTCTAATAATTGCTTTAAAACCCTGGATTTTCAAGTAAGACAGAAGAAATCTTCACTAGATTTTACTGGCCAGTGTAGTTATTTTGAGGATGGTGAGGATATAAGAGAGTGAGAGTTATGTGTCCAGGGATCTGGGGATGTATATAGGGCCAGAGAATATTAGAGTTCAAAGAAAACTCTGAAAATAAAATATTTGAACTAGAAGAGACACATTAGAAGACATACAGCTGGGTTTCTTAATATTTGAGATTAATCTTTCCTGTATTCATGGATCCCTTTGGCATTTTGGTGAAGCCTATGAACGTCTTCTCAGAATAGTTTTTAAATGTATAAAATAAAATATGTAGGACTGTGATGGAAACCAATTATATTGAAATACAGCTATCAGCCTATTTAAAAAGCAGGTGCCTTCATTCCAGGTTAAGGACCCCTATTTTAGGTTACCTAATCCAAACTTTTAAAAAAGTTTTTTTTAAAAACAGATTTGTAATTCAAGATTCTTTACTAGACAGATGAAAAGCTTGTTTAGGGCCATGAGTTTTGTCACCTTGAGCATATTAATTTTAAACTTATGCAAATTGTATTCAAAATAATAATAATGTTAGCTAACATTTATATAGAGCTTGCTGTTTACTGGCACAATGGAAATATACACTGAGGTGTTCTATTTTCTAGGAAAATATCAGTCCCGGATTCTCTCTGAAAGTCTCCTTAGCCCAGCAGAATACCAGAAAGAAGTAAATTATGAACTTGTGACTGGAAAAGTGGAATCTTTAGGTGCCTTTTTTAGCACTCTTTGTCCAGGTAAGACATTTTCCAAATCTCTGTGATAGGAAGGAACCAGGGACATATATTTGATGCTTCCTACATATTTTACAGAGAAAGACATTATGGAATGTGACCTCCTTAAAGCTTTGTCTAATTCGAGGAACGTTGTATAATGGCCCAGGAGTTCATCTAGTGTTGACCTATGTTCCTTCCTTTGCATGATAAAAGTAGTTCTGAGTGGTAGGCTATTTTAACTCTGAATATAGGATTCTTAGAGCTTTGTCGCGTCTACTCACAAAAGATTTTAAACACGCTTCTCTTCTCTGTATCTGATAGAGGGCGACATTGATATTTTGTTGGACAAGTTTTATCAAGAAAACCAAAGCCATATTTCTTCCTCACTTAACACATCAGCAAATAAAGCAGCAGCCCTGGACCCCAGTGGGACACCTTTGTGTACAAGTAAGTGACGAGAGGATAGACAGCTGGGTGGATTTGGAATTTGAAGGCAGCTTTAAATTTGTTCACTGTCTGTTAATTTATTATTATTAATTATTATTATTAGAGCTTCTTGTTATTTTCACTAACTGAAGTCCCTGCCTTCTGACCTCTTGAATAAGGAATTACAAAGAAGTCTGCTTATGTCAGTGGGCCAGGTTCTTCTTACCAATCTCGGGGTTGCCTTCTGGCTTCCAAAAGAAAGTCCTTGATTATTTACTATAGTCTTTACTTTCTGGTCTCTGGGGGTTCTGTTTAGGAAGAAGGAAGGATAAGACATTATATCTTTGGGTAGTCTTGGGTTTTCATCCTCTTTTTTTCCCCTCACTGTGACTATGTCCTTAACTTACTTAAATTCTTCAATGAGGCAGCATTCTTGATTTTTGTTTGAGTCCCCAAAGAGGAAGGCGACCAGAATGGCAGGCGATGCCATGTATAGTAAAGAGCATTGGATGTGGCAAGAAGCCAGGTTTTGAATCTGCACTTTTTTACTTGCTACTAATATATCCTTTGGCCAAATCACTTCTGCTTTGTGGGCTTTAATTGTGTCATCAGTAAAAAAAGGGTTTGCTCTGTATGACCTAATTGTTAAAAGTCCTTTCTAGCTCTTTGCCTTAGGAAACCCTGTCCTATGAAGATCTTTTGAAAGAAGTAGGTCTTTAGTTTGGAGAAAAATAGGTTGGGGTGATGGTGGGGGAAGGATTATCTCAGAGTTCAAACATCTGAAAGACTTATTTAGAAGAAAAAAATATTTGCTCAATTAAATAATTTCTTTTCATTTATTTTTGTTTTAAATACATTTCTAACTTTTATTATTCTGAGTTGGACAGACTCCAGAACATAGGAGCATTTCCAGCTACAAAGAACAGAAACTACTAATTTCCATTGTGTACAGCTTAAAAAAAGTCTCTAATAAGTTCATTATATTAGTCCAAAACTGTAGTGATTATCTGTTTTCCTTTAAGTGCCTTCTGTTCTGTTTAGCTAGATGGTGCAGTGGATGGATCTTTGGGACTGGTGTTGCAAAGACCTGAGTTCAAATCTGCCTCAGATTCTTAGTAGCACTGTGACCCTGGGAAAGTCACTAAACCTTTGCTTCAGTTTCCTCAGTTATAAGGATAATAATGGCATCTACTTCCCAAGGTTGTTGTAAGGATCTACCTTAATTTTTTTAATTTTTTGCTTTTTGGAGGGCAGTTGGGGTTAAGTGACTTGCCCAAGGTCACACGGCTAGTTTTTGTGTTAAGTGTCTGAGGCCGGATTTGAACTCGGGTCCTCCTGACTCCAGGGTTGGTGCTCTATTCACTGCACCACCTAGCCGCCCCTTGTTGTAATGATCAAATAAGGAGATAGTTGAAATGGACTTAACACAATATCTGGCACACTTAAATTCCTTCCTTCTTTCTTGCTCTATATACTATATAGGTATAAATAGAAAATATACATACAAAATGCACATGTATATGCATATATACTAGCCACATACATATGGGAAGAGTATATGTATATATAAAATGTATATATGTGTGTATATATAATATATATTTATATTAAATGTATATACCATGTGAGCCTGTATATTGCATATATGTGTATATGTGTGTATACACATATACATACATATAGATAGAGTATAGAGAGTGTGTCTTTTTGTGTGTGTATATATAAATAGATATAAATATATCTACTTATAATTATATATTATATAATAAACTATGTAATAAATTATATATTTATAGAATATATATATAATATATAAATATATAAAAATTTATATATATAAATATACACACGTGTGTATGTGCATGTTTGTGTGTATGTAAGATCTCCTGGTGAAAGGGCTATCTGGCAATATCTCTCGTACATGGATGAAGCTTTATAAGGGAGAGAGAAGGCCTGAGGAGGTAGTGCAGGAAGGGCATCATTTAAATCTCGATTCATTAAGCAAGCAGAATAGCAGTCAGTTGGTGGTCAAGCTTAAGAGTTCGCTGGTGTCAGGAAATCCAAGGGACTCAGCAGGAGCCATGAAACTGAGGCCAGAACAGTGTTCAAGCTTGGGGGAAGGGAGGAGGTGGAAGAGTATCAGCATGACATTAATTACACTATTGGAGAAAAGAGGACTGCACGTTGGTTAAAGGCTCTCTCACCTGATGCCTCTATTGGAGACAGAATTCTTTCATGGTGTTGGCATGCTAACCATGCCCCATTCTTTCTTAGCTGTGCTGATGCCACTGTGGGTCTAAACATTATACCATTAAAAGAATCACACTGAGTTTTCTATTAGAACCATCCCAAAGAATAATAAAGGCCAAGTCAGGCTTGAAGGAAGGATTGTGTCAGAAGTAAAGCTCCTGTTACACATGTTTTAATGGTTTGAATGATTTCTCTCAGTATTTCAGACCCTTCACATCCCACTCATTCTTTCAATTTCACCTGTTCAAAGAGCCCATACAGTAATTTGATATAGAGGAAAGATCTTGGGGTCTGGGACCAGGACTTAGTTCTGCCATTTACTAATCATTATGTTATTAGACAAGGCACAATTTTCTTGTGTGTCAGTTTTGTCATCTGCAAAATGGGAATGGTGATATGCCCCATAAATTTATTGCAAGGAAAGTACTTTGTAAACAAATCACAGAGAGCTGAATAAATGTGATCTATTATCATCACTTATGAGGGATATTGTAGCAGGAATTCCTGCTTGGGTATCGATTGACTTAGATTTACAGTGGTTCACAACCTTCCTAATATGTGACCTTTTAATACAGTTCCTCATGTTGTGGTGACCCCTAGTCATAAAATTATTTTTGTTGCTACTTCATAATTGTAATTTTGCTGCTATTATGAATTGTAATGTAAATATCTGATGTGCAGGATATATTTTCATTGTTACAAATTGAACATAACCCACAGGTTGAGAACCACTGACTTAGAATAACCACAAAAGTTCCTCTACCCCTGATTTTTGTGGTTCCTGAAAATTAAAAAGGGATTGTTCTGACTCAGTGGAATACTATTGGTGGAATACTTTATAAGTATCTTCATCTGGGTCAGGATATTTTTACCTTTTTTTTGCCATTGATGCCTTTGTTAGTCTAGTGAATTCTATGAATCCCTTCTCAGAGTAATATTTTTAAATGCATAAAATAAAATAGAGCATTACAAAGGAGCAAAATTCTATCAAAATTCAGTTATTAATTTTAATTAATATTATTTTATTTAATTAATTTAATTAAATAATTTAATTAATTAAATTAATTAATACTTTGGTGTTAGCAAAATAAATTTGCACGTTCCAGGTTAAGAACCATTGATCTAGATGCTAGAGAATACGTTGTTTTATTAATAATTTTTTAAAAAATTTGAGGGGGGCTTCAAGATGGCGGCATAGAAGCAGGAGAACTCCATGGCTCCCTGCATAACCACCTCAAATACCTATAAAATATGACTCTATACAAATTTTAGAGTTCCATAACTCATAAAATGACAGAGAAACAAGGTTCCCGCTGAAGGCAGCCCAGCAAAAGGATGGAAAGGGTTCATTGCAGCATGCTGGGAGCAGAGCCCAGCCTCATGTAGATTTTAGCCCCAGGCCATACAGGAGAAGCCCCGGCTGGAGTTTTGAGGAGAGCAGATCACCAGCAGCTGTGGCGGTTTCCAGAATTACCAACCCATAAGAGCCAAAGACAAAGGGAAAAGGTCAGTGGAACTTGGCTAAATTTCAGGAGGAGGGTCCAGCTGACCGCCTCCAGAGCTAGAAAGCATGAACCAGGAGAAAGACAACACAGTCAGAACTCCTGCACCAAAAGCTTCCAAGAAAAATGTAGACAAGTTACAAGTGGAGCTTAAGAAGGATTTTGAAAACCAAATAAGAGAAGTGGAGGAAAAATTGGGAAGAGAAATGAGAATGATGCAAGAAAATCATGATAAGAGAGTCAACAACCTGGCTGAAGAAAATAGCACCTTAAAAATAGACTAACTCAAATGGCAAAAGAGGCCCAAAAAGCCAGTGAAGAGAAGAATGCCTTAAAAAGTCGAATTTGCCAAATGGGAAAAGAATCTCAAAAGCTTGCTGGAGAGAATAATTCCTTCAGAATTAGAGTGGAGTAAATGGAAGCAAATGACTATGAGAAATCAGGATACTATTAAACAGAAACAAACAAAAGAAAAAATAGAAGGCAATGTGAAATATCTCCTTGAAAAAACCACTGACCTGGAAAATAGATCCAGGAGAGACAACTTAAAAATTATCGGACTACCAGAAAGCCATGATAAAAAAAAGAACCTTGAAAGTATCCTTCACGAAATTCTTTTTCTTTCTTTTTTTGCTTTTTGGAGGGCATTTGGGGTTAAGTGACTTGCCCAAAGTCACATGGCTAGTAAGTGTGTAAAGCGTATGAGGTTGGATTTGAACTTCGGTCCTCCTGACTCCAGGGCCGGTGCGCTACTCACTGTGCCACCTAGCTGCCCCCCCTTTCAAGAAATTCTCAAGGAAAATTGTCCAGATATTTTAGAACCAGAGGGCAAAATAGAACTTGAAAGAATTCACAGATCACTTCTTGAAAAAGATTCCAAAAAGAAAATTCCTAGGAATGTTATAGCCAGGTTCCTGAGTTCCCAGATCAAGGAACAGATATTACAAGCTGCCAAGAAGAAACAATTTGAATACTGTGGAAACACAATCAGGATAACCCAGCATCTAGCAGCTTTTATATTAAGAGATCGAAGGGCCTGGAATATGATATTCCAGAGATCAAGGGAGCTAGGATTAAAACCAAGAATCACCTACCCAGCAAAACTGAGTATAATGTTTTAGGGGAAAAGATGGTCGTTCAGTGAGGTGGAAGACCTTGAAGCATTCTTTAGGAAAAAATCAGAACTGAATAGAAAATTTGACATTCAAATACAAGAAGCATGGGAAGGTAAACATGCAAAAGAAATCATAAAGAACTTATCAAAGTTGAACTATTTACATACCAACATAGAAAAATGAGAATTGTAACTTAATGAAACTTTTTTCAGTATGAGGATAGGTGAAGGGAATATAAATGTATATGTGTGTGTGTTTGTGTGTGTGTGTGTATACATATACATATGTCTATATAGAAGGACATACATGCATATGAGTACATCTGGGAGTATGTATATATGTGTGCATAGACAGGGCACAGGATCAATTAAATAGGAAGGGATGATATTTTAAAAGGTGAAATTCTGAGGTGGGAGAGGAATAGAATGAGAGGAGACAGGGAGAGACAGAATGGGGTCAGTCATTTCATATAGAAGAGGCAAGGGATAACTGTTACAATGAAGGGGAAGAACAGGAAGGCAAAAAGGAAATGGGTCAATCTTATTCTCATTGAATTTGACTTAGGGAAGGAATGACATACACTCTAAAATGGGTATCTTGTCCTGCAGGAGACTAAGGGGAAAAGAGATGAGAGGGGGGATGATGGAGGGAGAGCAGGTTGGGGGAAGGGTTGTTAGAAGCACACACTTCTGTAAAGGGACAGGGACAAAGTAGAGAATAGAACAAGGGGAGAGCAGGATAGAAAGGAGGGAAATAGCATCAGTGTTGCACAATATGTCCATTGTGGAGATGTTCTGTGTAACTACGCATGTATGGCCTAAATTGAATTGCTTATCTTTTTGGTGGGGGTGGGTGACAAGGGAGGAGGGGAAAGAATCTCGAATTTAAACTTCTAAAATTGTATGTGTTTATATATAATATAATTATTATTATTTACATGCAATTGAGAAATAAGGTATACAGGCACTGCAATAGGGAGATCCATCTTGCTTTACCAGAAAGCCAGAGAGGTGATGGGGAGGATATAGGAGAGAGAAGATTGGGGGAGGGAGTATACAATGGGATCACTGTTTTGGGGGGGGTGGGTAGGGGAAAGATGGGGAGAAATTTTGTAACTCAAAATCTTGT
This sequence comes from Pseudocheirus occidentalis, assembly GCA_028646575.1. Lineage (NCBI taxonomy): Eukaryota > Metazoa > Chordata > Mammalia > Diprotodontia > Pseudocheiridae > Pseudocheirus > Pseudocheirus occidentalis. Next base: position 223,888,966 of record CM053595.1, read on the forward strand.
GGAAATCAATGATGTAAACTAAAAATAAACAAAAGTTAAGTGTTAAAAAAACACATTTTGGGACCAGACCTGCCGGAATTTCTTCTACCAATAAAGATTGACACCAGCTCTGAAAATTGTACTTCTTCTGTTTTTTTAAACAGTGCCTGATTTTTGTATCTTCTATTGAAATCCTACTCTGATGCTCCATCAAGTGATGGAGATCTCCTTGAGTTTGCAAAGACTGACTCATTGGAGTACAGGCTCTGGTAGACCTTACCAAAATGGAAAGGCTTTGCAGATGGGCTCTGTGGAATGTAATTGAGTCCTCATCACCAAGTTGACATTAGAGTGATGTGTTTTTCTGCACCATCAATTCTCAAAGACCTACTATTGACTTGTAGATAGGTTTCAGTCTGCACTGGTGACATTAATGAAATTCTATCTCTTCTTCTACCATTATTTATATGTTATGTGTTTGTGTCTTGCTTTTTATACATTATCATATGTAGAGAACCTCAGAGCTGGCAGGAGTTTGAGGACATTGACTTCAATATGGACTGAACAGAAATTTCCTTTACAACTTTCCTGACAAATGATCATTTAGTCTTTTTCTTGAAGACTTCCATCGATAGGGAAATCTCTCTTTTGAGGCAGCTTTAACTATTAAGAAATTCTTCTATATATGAAACTGCAGTCAGGATTTCTATAAATTCAAATCCTCTCAATAACCTAATGAGGTTTTAGGTTTAGAATGCAGGTTCAGGTTGGGAAGCAGTGGGATTGGGATTGGAGCCATGGTATCCTAATTCTAAGTCTGTAATTCTTTTCCATTACACCTCATTTCCTCTCAGTAGGGAATGGTTCTCCTTTCAACATCATGATTTGAAAGTCTCTTTGAAATAATGTGCTACAGTTCAGCCCCCAGGCTTGCCAGGAAATACAAGTGTGCCTTTGAAGTATGTCTTTCATCCATTCTTCATGCACCAGGGAAGTACACACTCTTACTACCTTCGCCTGAACTAATGGAAGAGCCTTCTGCCTGTCCTTCCTGCTTCCAGGCTTTTCCCTCTTTAATTTGTCCTGTGCCTATGCCTGAGTTAACTCTCTCCTCATGTTATAGATGTTTTTGCTCAAAAACTGTCAGTTGGCTCCCTATTGTAAACTGAGTGAAGTACAAACTCTTTAGCTTGCTGTTCAAGCCTCTCTGCAGCCTGGCTTTGTGGAGGCCAGATTTATAGTCCTATTTCTCATCTGTGTTCTTATTCCTTTATATTCTATTCATGATTGACTAATCTTGTTCTGCCTCTTTTTGCCCCTGCATTTATTCAGTCCATTCTCCATTTCTTTCTCTTTTCTTCCTGATGAAGTCTTTTCCTTCCTTCCTAGGCCCGCTTCTTCCATGAATCTTCCCTGCTAGAAATAATTCCCCCTTTCCTGATTTTATCTTACCACTCTCCTTTGCCTCCCCAGTACATTTATCATTTTAACATTAAACATTAACATTTATCATTCTAGTCATCCTCTCATTTTCTCAACTAGATTGTAAACTCCTTGAAGGCAGGGTATGGTTTGAATCTATCCTTATATTCATTGTACCACATATAGCAGCTGGTGTTTAATAAATGTTCATCAGATTGAAATGACTTAGAGTAACTTAAACAGAATTGCCTTGATTCCCAGGTTATGGTCTTGAACGGCATCAGATTCGTCCCTTGCAGTTAGCTGTGGCCCAGAAGCTCCTCTCCCATGTGTGTTCCATTGCTGACTCCAGTACTCAGAATCTGGATTTAGGTTCCTTTGAAAAAGTGGATTTTCTGATCTGTGTACCACCATCAGAAGTGACTTATCAACAGACCTTGTTTCATCTCTGGCATTCAGGTATATGGGGCCTCCAAGGTTGGGACTTGTTGGAGATATTGAATTTTTCTACTCTGTTTTTATCTTTTCAGAATACATAAAACTCCAGTCTCAAGATAACTGTATTATGACCTTGAGATTTTTGTTATTTGAATATGAGAGACTTAAGGAATGCTTGTATTGGCAGTTTGACCCAGGCAGAGCAACTACAATTTACTGATGTTGTCAGTTCTCTTCGTTTTGTCCTCTCTTAGAACTGGAAATGGTTTTTTAAAAAACATTTATTCATCCCTTAGAAAACAAATTGTAGCTTTCAGTTTCTTCTGGCTATTGGCGGGATAAATAAACATGATCACTGGATTTAGAGCTAGAGGGAATTTTAGAGATTTTCTCTAGCAGTTCTCAGACTATTTGATTTCAGGACCCTTTTAGACTCTTAAAAATTCTTGAGGATTGTACCCCCAACCCCCAAGAACTTTTGTTTATGTGAGTTATATCTATAGACATCTACCATCTTAGTTTGAGCCATAAAAATAGTTCTGACTGCTTGGACCCCCGAAAGGGTTTTGGGAATCCTAACACCATTTGAGAACCAGTAATGTAGTTCAACCCAGGCGTTTTGCTGTTGAGAAGCCTGAGGCCTAGAATGATGATTGAACTTAACCATGGCCATACCAGTAGTACTAAGAGACAGAGACAGGATTCAAACCAGACCTTCAGACTATGGATTTCCTTTTGAACTCCCTAATGCAGTTTCATTTTCTTTTAGGAGTTTTGCTAGAACTTGGCTTGGAAAAGGAGCATGTGACTAAGCAGAGAGTAGAACAGTATGTAGTGAAGCTGGATGCAGAGGCCCAGACCAAATTTAAGGTTTTTCTGCAAAACTCTCTTCAAAACCCTCACACACTGTTTGTCCTAATCCATGACCATGCACATTGGGACCTTGTGAGGTAAGATGGGTCAGTTTTCTAGTGGGATTGAAATCTTCTTTCTCAGGGACTTGCACATGAAACAGTGGGTATAGTTTCTAAAATGCATGATCATGGTTTTAATGATTATTATTAATTCGTATTTATATGGAACTTTGCAATTTATAGGGTACTTTTTTTCCAGCAACCTTTCAAAGTAATGTAGGTATGATCATTCCCGGTTTTTTTTTTTTTTTGTCTTTTTGGGAGGGGTTTTGCGGGGCAATTTGGGTTAAGTAATTTGCCCAAGGCTAGTAAGTGTTAAGTGTCTGAGGCCAGATTTGAACTCAGGTCCTCCTGACTCTGGGGCCAGTGCTCTATTCAGTGTACCACCTAGCTTCCTTAGATCATTCCCATTTTTAAGAGACCACTGAAGCTCATAGGAGTGACTTTCCAAAGATCAGAGCTTGGATTTGAACTCAGGTGTCTTTGCATAAGTCCTACTTTCTTTTCTATACCTTGCTTATGTTTGCAAGTAAAATTGAGTGAGAGAAAGCCATAAGGTGTTGTTATATCAAGATGGGCCTAGGCAGCAGAAGAAGTTTTGTTACTTCCTGTCTGTGTGGCTTGGGCAAGTAAATTAACCTCTCTCTGCCTCAATGCCATCATCTGCAAAATGGGAGTTTCAGTACATAGCTTGCCTACCTCTTAGATTTTTTTTCTGAGTCTAAAGTGAGGCAATAGATGGTCAGAACACAGTGAAAATGATAATGTGCTAAATAAATGATGGGTATATTTTGTAGGAAAAAGTAGAGTTAATGTGCCTGTGCCATAGCTATAACTCATTTACAATTTTTTTGTCTTTTTGGGAGGGGTTTTGTAGGGCAATTTGGGTTAAGTGACTTGCCCAAGGCCAGTAAGTATTAAGTGTTTGAGGCCGGATTTGAACTCGGGTCACCTTAAGGTTTACAAAGCACTTTTTGTTTGCAGCTATGTCATAATTTACTATGAAAGTTATAAGAAAATAGACAACTGAAGCAAAAACATTTTTGTTTAGTAGGAATGTTAAGGTCATCACTTACAAAACTTGAATGGAATTGATTAAATTAAATTAAAACTAGTTGGTCTTGTTAGGTACTAGTTATTTATTATTATACTACTAATTAGGTATTATTTTTCTAACTAGGTGCCTAACTCCCAATAATGCCTATTTGGGGGTAGTGTCCAGCCTTGCACATGGTCCCACAGCTAGTAAATAGCAAAGCTGTAGCTAGACGGCGAAATCTTGACTTGTGGTCCATGACTCTCCACTAGAGGATGCTGTAGCATCTCAAAAGATAGCGATCGCTTTTTTTTTTTTAACCCCAATACAAAAATCTGGGTTTTCATTGTTATAAGTATTCCATTACTCCACAGTTGTAGGAAAGGAATAAGGATTAGACCTGTGATTTCTTTGATATAGGGAATTCTCACATCAAGAACCTCTCTCCATCAATGCAGACTAAAGCATTCTCTGTAGTTTATTGTCTAAGAATCACCACTAATTGAGAGAATATGCCAGAGACAAGATGTTTAACCAGCTCTTCCTGGCTTTGTGCCCAGCCCTCTGTGTACCTCACCATGCTCTATCCATTTGTCATATCCCCTAGAAACAAACCAAAACATCTGCTGAGCAATGCTCTGGCAATAAGCCTTTCTGTGTTCAAATCAAAGACTTTCTTTGATGGATAAAGAGTCGAATGTCCAGGCTCATACTTGGCACATACTTGCTTTCCAAAACCTGCCAAAGTTCACACTCTGCCTAGGGTAGCTTTTGCAATTTAGTATTGTCTCTGTGCTTCCTCTAGATGTCAGAGAAATGCTTTGATGCATATATTATAATACAAAGTCAAGTTGATACCATTTTGGATTTCCCTCTGTCTGTGTTATATCGACTCCTGATTTGATGCGTGTCTAGAGTACTTGAGGTCTGAACACAAAAGAGAGCTCATGGCTATGATTTATGAATCTGAGAACTGACTTGTGTTGTGACTTTGGGCAATTCATTTGAGGTAAATGGGGCTCTTTGTTTATTTGTGAAATTGACCCTCTTCAAAGGGCTTAATTTAAAATCTGCAGTGTTGATAATACATTTGCTAATCATTTTGCTTGTTTGTGATCACAAAACATCACTCTGAGGGGGGCATACATAGTCTATGACCTCATGGAATTTTCAAAACAATAGGAAAAACAAAGCACCTGACTTTGAGCTTCTAATCAAATGGGAGAGATAGAGTCCTTGCCTTCAGGGAGTTTCTACTTTAATTGTGTTTTAGAGAGTTGAACTTGAAATCAAGAGAGACCTGGGTTCAAGTCCTTATTTCTATATTAAATATATTACCATGGAGTCACTTAAATGCTAGGTGTATGATATTTGGGTTTCTTCATCTGTAAACTGGGAATAATGTCTGGAATGCCTCTCTCATAAGATAGTTGTAAGGATCAAATGAGATAATTGATCTATAGTGTTTTATAAACCTTAAAACAGTATGTAACTGTCATCTTTTAACTACAGTAATAGTCTCTATCAGTTTAGTTGGGAATAATGTTAACACAAATAGAAAAGATTAGGGTTTTTTGCATTCTGTGTAATCCATAAATAGCAGGTAGGTGGCGCAGCCCTGGACATGGAGTCAAGAAGACCTGAGTTCAAATCCAGCCTCAGATATTTGCTAGCTGTGTGACCTTAGACAAGTCACTTAACTGTTTGCCTTAGTTTTTCTTCTGTAAAATGAGCTGGAGAAAGAAATGGCAAACTACTTCAGTATCTTTGCCAAAAAACCTCAAGTGGGGTCACTAAGAGTCAGACATAAGCGAAACAACTGAATGACAACTACCACCAGCAAAATAAATCTGTAGTTAAGAGTATTCATTATGGTCGTCCACTGTCTCTAGTCTTTCAAGTGTCTCTGTTTTTCTTCCCCTCCTGTCTAAGGCAAATCTCTATAGACTCCTTCACAGGATTTATTTCTGTTTTGCCTTTGAAAGAGTTACCATGTTTTTAATTGCATACTTGCAAGACATCTTTACCTTTACAAATGTGGAGCTACAGAGTATGTTTTTAAACCAGTTCCTGCCTTCTAAAAGGTCACAGATATCTCCTCTAATATAATCATGCTCATAATCAACTCAGTTTTTCATACTAATGGAGTAGAGTGGTAGAGTCCAAAAATTTATATTAGACATAGAAATGTATTATATAATTAATTATGGTTTTGGCAGCAGATTTACCTTTTTAATTAAATTTCACTTAGATGAACTCATTCACATTACTTTGTGAATGCTCACATTCATATAGATAAGACACAAATTATAGAATCAGGAAGAATTTAGCCCAATATTATACCTTTACTATAGGTGCTCTCCCAAGCAGGTAATTGAGAGCATATTTTAATATTTACCTTACATTTTAGGGAAATATGAGATTAGTTAAACAGTAGATTGAGTCAGTAGCACTTAATAGGTGTTTAATAAATGTTTATTGATTGAGTGAATCAAAAAATTTTTTTCTAGCCCCATAGCCTCTCAGATGATTAGGTATCTGCTCCTCTGGTTCTGTTGGCATTCCATTGCTTCTCATTCCTGGAACCAGAGGCTAATAAAGTCCAGTTCATAAACCTTCAAATTGCTAGGGCCCTCTTTACAATCCCAGCTTACTCTGACAGGTCAAAGGGATAGACCTTTCTTTTTGGTTCACAGGGACTGAGGAACCATTCTACAATTTCCCTCTTTGGTAAACCATCTTAGCATTTTATTCCTTGTTGGGCAGAAGTTCATTCATATGTGTAACCCGAATCCCTTCTCTTTTAAGCCCCATTGTCATGTCGTATTCTCAGTGAACATGGAGAATGAGTTTTCAGAATCTTGTTCAGTCAAACTCGTCATAGAATTCCTAATCTGTAGAGTGGGCCCATAGTAGAAGGAATAACTTGGTAGGTAAAAATGGATTCCTTTTCAGTGGAAGTCTTAAAGTAAAGCATGGATGTCCACTTTTAAGGATGTTATAGAAATTGGGCTAGTGTAGGTGTCTTTTTTTAAATCAAGAAGCCCTTTGACTCTCTAGTAAGGCCTTTGCAGAATAATGTTTGTTGCACACATTTATAATGCAAAGAAAGGCTAAATTTCATTTAGAGGTCAATGAAAATTAAAAAGTGTCATTTTTTTTCTCATCCAAATTCACAGACTCCCTGAAATCTACCCATGGAACCTAGTTTATTAGCTCTCAGGCTAGATGACCTCTAAGATTCAACTTTGTGGCTTCATTTGGAAGACACTAAGAGGTAGTAAAGTATATTCAGTAGCGTTAGACTTGTTGACATTGAGTTATGTGTTATCAAGATAACTTGTGTTATCTATTTGCTATGGGGTTCAAAATGAGATTTTACATACATATATTTATATACATATAAAACACACACACATATGTGTGTATGTATATATGTGATTTATACATATCATAGATGTGTACTTTGCTACACATGTCCGTGTGTGTGTGCGTGTGTATGCGTGTGTGCACGCGTGCGTGCACGCGTGCGCTTTAAGGTAATCTGGTTCACTTCTTCCCTCAGATGGGAATTTTGTATTTAGCTTCTCCAAGTAGTAGTCATTTAACATTTGTTTGAATGCTTTTACTCACAGGGGTCACAAATAGCTAGTATTTATTAAGTGTCTGAGGAAGCTGGGTGATGTAGCAGCGTACTGAACTTGGAAGCAGGAAGACTTGCATTCTAATTTTGCCTCAGGTACTTACTACCTGTGTGACCTGGGCAAGTCAGTTTAAGTTTTTCTCACCCTCAATTTCGCTATCTGTAAAATGGACATAATTATGGTAACGCAAGTATTACCTTGCCCACTGTACATATTGGGGGTTGGAAGCTCAGTCAGACTAAGTGAGGTGCTTATAGGCATACAGCTAATAAAAATTAAAGGCAGAATTTGAACCCATCTCAATGTCAACAAGTCTAAGACTACTGATTATACTTTACTACCTTTTAGTCCCTTCCAAATGAATTATGGTTGTTGTGAGGATCAATTGAGATAATATTTGTAAAGTTCTTTGCAAACCTTTAAAATTCTATATAAATGTGAGCTGTTTATCATTATTATGATTTTTGCTATTATTATTCATGTTATAATGTGCCAGATACTATGCTAAGTTCTAGAGATAGAAAAACAAAATGAAACTGACCTTGCCCTCACAGAACTTCATTCTGTCAGAGGAAACAGCTTTTGTCCATAAAGTAAATACAACATATGTGCAAAGAAAATAACAAGGTAATTTCCAGGTGTGAGTGAGGGGCCGAGTGGCTGTGGGCAATCTGGGAGGCTCCACGGATAAGGCCGTCTGACTTTGAGGAAGATCATCTTAGTGCCCAGGACATAAGGCAAAGTATTCCAGATTTGGAAGCTATGAATCCATCCCCTTAGATTGAGCTGAACTATGCTGCTCTCTATGCTGTCTTTTAGAACTAGGGGGGAAAATCTTACTCCTTTTTGTATAGCAGTTCTCCAGTTACTTCATGATAGCTATTATGTCCCAGTAAGCCTTCTTTTCTGAGGCTAAACTCTCCCAGTTTCTTAAATGTGACATGATTTCAAGAATTCTTAGCCTCCTGGTCACCTTCCTTTAGACATATTCCAGTTTATTGATGCTCCTCATGAGAGTGATACCCAGAAATCAACACTCATGTGGTCTGATTAATTCAGTGGGATTATTATCAGTTATTTTTTTTGTGGAATAAGACCATTTCCAAATTAGCAAACATATTATAGATGGGTCCACAGGAGGTATAGAGCAATGTAAAGCCGACAAGACATTTTGGATTTTATGTCTCATCACTAACTCAAATTTCCATTGCCCGTTTGTTTAGGAGCTCAGAAGACTGTTTAGTCAAGTCAGATCAACAAGACTTTATTTAGCACTTCCTACATACATGTGCTAAGTGCTGGAGATACAAGTATAGCCAAAAGATAGTTACTGACTTCAAGGAGCTTACATTCCAATGGGAGAGAACAAAGCATAGAAGGGAGCAAAAAATTAGGCGCTGAGAGTAGGGAAAAATCTGAGCACATGATGGTGAAGCCTGGACAGTGAAGGCCCATCTGGTCTGGGAACTTCCTCTAAATGGAAGTTCTGAGAGTAACTGCAGTGGGAGAAGTGACGGGGAGCAGGGGAAGGGAGAAGGCAGAGAAGGCAGCTGACACATGGTGGCAAAGTCTAGAGTGTAAAGAACTCATAACGGATCAGTAAATGGTCTACCCAGAAGTAGAGGGAGCTAGATGGATGAAAACGGAATAGCAAAATTGTGCCTATATTCTTAAGGATTAGCTTTTGAGAAATGGCAACATAATTTTAAATTCACTGTTTCTCTTGTCTCTGTCTCTGCATCTTTGTCTCTTTTTCTTTTCCCTTCCTTTCCCCCCTTTTCTCTCCCTTTCCCCCTTTATTTGAAATTATTCCTCAGTAAAAATGTAGACTATTAGACAGTCAGTCAACAGGTATTTGTTGAGACTTATTTTGTGCAGTCTACTTGAATTGCCTCCGGCAGCCTTGGCCTGGAGAAGGGTGCTTGCCTGGGAGGTGATGAGTTGGAAGGAGGGTCCTAAACCATTGACCCAAGCACTTGTCAGAGTTTCTGTTATTGTTCATATTGATATTAACCTATTACTCTGGAAGTATCCTCTCCCATTTCTCTGTATGTCTCCTTTCCTACTATACTCTCCTACTTACCTCTCATTTATACTTATGTACTGATTACGTCAATCAGAAATTGGATGGTTCTTGTTTCACTAATAGATTTTATGCATACAATATGTACATAATACATTTATAATTAACAGATTTTTGCAGCAAAGTTTTTTTAGGGTATGTCAGATTACTGGATAGGCCTTCCTGGTTTTCTTTAATACTCTGCTTAAATTACGACTTCTATTGGAAGCTTCCCTTCCCCCGCCCCCCCCACTCCACCCTCTGAATTTCCCGCTGTGTTTCTTCCCATTTTCACTGCAGATGTCTTGTATGTAAATAGTCATTTGCATGTTGTCTTGCCCATGTGAATTCCTTAGGGGCAGGGAACTATGTTTTTGCTTTTTTTGGTATCATTGGAACTTAGCCCAGTGCCCAGTACAAAGTGCTTAAATGTTTGTTGATTGATTGGTTGCATATATAAATCTGCTTGGAGCTGAGGAGAAGGGATCTAGAGTTTCATGTTAGAGGGAGTATATGGCAATGGTACACACTATTTCCCCCCACACGTGTTCCTTAGCAACCACAAGATGGCTACTGCTGTTTTACAGCTGTTTGACAAATTGTTTGCCTGGATAAGTCAACTCAGTCAAAATGACTTCAGTATGCAGATGTTGCTTTTGACTTACTTGATGAAGGGGGCACGATTTTGAGGTGGAGAGAACCTCTTCAATGGTTGGCTAGGGAACAAGGTTTCAATTTTGCCTCAATTTAGGGTAAGTACTTTTACTTTGTAATTGGGTTTGCTACTACTAGCTTTTTGGGAACTTTTTAGAGGAGACTTTGAAAAAGTAAGTGAATGGGATTTGAGACTAATGGAGGAAGTCTCAGTGTATTTTTGAGTGACCAAGTACCTTGCCATTTTTGGTAATGTTAAAAATGTCCCTGTTCTTTCTTCCTTTCCCCCTTTCCTCTTTTCTCCCAATACCAGCAGTGCTGTTCATAACCTCTATCCTCAAACTGAGCCATCACTAGGACTTGTTGATCGACTACTCAACTGCAGAGAGGTGAAGGAGGCGCCCAACATTGTGACCCTCCATGTGACCTCCTTCCCATATGCTTTACAGACTCAGCATACCCTGATCAGTCCTTACAATGAGATCCACTGGCCTGCTTCCTACAGTAATGTAAGAGATACATTTCTGGGGTAATTTTATGATTTTAAAAATATTTATACTAGAGTCTGGAAAACTGTAGTAGAATTTCAAGTAACCAGAACAGTTTAGGAGTGGCATGGTTATGGTAGTGATGATTAATTGGATTTCCTAAAGCTCATGGAATATTCATTTATTCATTCATTCATTCAACCAGTGTTTTTTTGGATGGAGGTATGGCATAACATTTAGAACACTGATTTTGGATTCAGAAGACCTGGATTCACATTTCCATTCTATTATGCACTGTTTCTGAAATATTAAGGAAATCACTTAATCTCTTGGGGCTTAATTTTCCTTATATGTAAAGGTGGGGGATTGGCCTCAGAAGCTATAGTTCTTTCCAATTCTAAAATTTTTTATGTTGCTTTATGCCAAACCAAATATTAGGGCATAGGTGGTCTCTGACCTCAGGGAACATATAGTCCAGTAGAACTTACCTTCAAGTTTTTGAAAACCTTCCTAAAATATTTCTTTTTTGTTGTAATAAGTTGACTTGAGTAGAGTTGATAAATTGAACATATGATGATCTAGTGTCTTGCCATAGCTTTAGGTCATTTTGATATGAACTTTAGTTCTCAGTATACAGGAATATAGACAGAAAGTGTAGAGGATCACAAAAACAATAATGAAGTGATAACTCACATTTCTATGTCACTATAGTTTGCAGGGTGCTTTGCATCCATGGTCTTATTTCAGTATTGCAATAGCCCTGTTATTTGATATTATTACCCTGTAATTTTACAGATGAGGACGTTATGGATCAGAAAGGTTAATACACAGCTAATACATGTTTGAGTGGGAATTCAAACTCAGGCTTCTTGAATCCAAGGCCAGGATTATATTGTTAGGTCATGAATGACGTGGTTGTTGATCTTAGAAAAAAATTTTGAAGCCTTGATATCAGCCTTTTTACTTGTCATCATTTTATTCTTATCTTTAAAACTGAATACAGAAATATTTCTGATTACTTAAGAGTTCCAGTTGAGGTCTGGAAATTAGGTTTTTACTGTAATAGTATATATTTTGGCAAAGTTGTAAATGTAGGTTATTTTTGGGATAATTAAATGATATTAAAATGAATACATTGTTTAGAATATGTTAGTAGTTCCATAGAAAGATTTCTTCATCACAAAGTTGGATTTCCTTTTAAAATTAATTTTTTTCTCATTTAGTAAGTTGATATTTTCTCTTCTTTTTAACCCATTGGGGAAAACCTCCCAAAATCCTTTTTAACAAACGTAACAAATTCCCACATTGACCATGTGTAAAATTATTACATATCTTCAGTCCATCACATCTCTGCATCATTGGACCACTGGAATTGTAATGAATTTAGATTTCAGTAGCAACTTAAAGCAATGTGATTGTAAAACCAGCTTAAAACTATCTAAATAAAATGAATGGTTGTGGAAAGGCCTTTCTTTTTTCTTTTCTTTTTTATTTAGTATTTTATTTTTCCCCAGATACATGTAAAAAGAATTTTTAGCATTCCTTTTTAAACTTTGAGTTCCAAATTCTCTCCCCAATTCCCTCCCTCCTCCCACATTGACAAGACAAGCAATTCAATATAGGTTATACATGTGTAGTCTTGCAAAACATATCCATAATCGTCATGTTTGAAAGAAAACAGACAAAAAACTCGAGAAAAATAAAGTAAAAGAGGGATAGCATTTGGAAAGGCCTTTCTTAAAACGAATTGCATGATAAAAAATATCTATATCTATATCTATATCTATATCTATATCTATACATACACACATATGTCTATATACTTTTCATGCAGGAGTTTGGTGATCCTGATGGATACAAAAGAATAAGAATAGCCATAATTTTGTTGCCACTCAGTAGGGGTAGTCTCAGGAAAATGGCATGAGAACATTGCCCTATAATTTCAGGTATAGAGGGGCTATTTGCTAATTGACTTATTACATAAAATCTTGTATTTTTCTCTTTTGCTCAGTTGTGGAGTTAATAATTCCCATGTGGTTGACTTACCCTTTACTCTCTCTGTTACCGCACTGGTACAACATCTGCTTTCCCCTTCTTCTTCTAACACTGCATTTTCTGTCCTCCATGCCACTGTGAGTCTCCATACCATAACCACTTTATAAAAGTCATAGGATCAGTGACCTTATACGCCATTGTGAATTCTCCTTGCTTTCATGTTTATTGCAGAAAGGAGACAGTGAAAATGTGTATTGGGAACTCTGTAGTTGGTGTTTATTGGGTAAACATCTGTCTCAATTTCATGACAAATAGTAGTCCAGTCAAGATCCATTGTTTCCATCAGTGATGTGTCTCAATTACTAATGATTTGGTTTATTTCAGGGAATGGATTTATATCAGGAAAACAAAAAATACTTCGGACTCTCAGAATTTATTGAATCTACTCTTTCTGGACACAGCCTCCCTTTGCTCCGATATGATAGCTCTTTTGAAGCAATGGTTATGGCATTAGGAAAAAGGTACTTTAAAAAATCTTGGATGATGATTAAAAACTGTATAAATGATACTGGGAACTATATCTAATAATTACAGCTATGTATTAAGTAGAATGGGCTGTCTCCAACACTGGAAATGTGCAAGATGATGTTAGGCAGATGTTTTTAAAGATGAAACATGCTATATTGAAAAGAACACTGGATTTTGACTTTAGAAGACTTTATTTTGAATCTAGTCTTTTTTATATACTACCTGTTTGACCTTGGTAAAGTCATTTAATCTCTGGACCTCATTTTTTATAACAACGACTCAGAGAGTTTTGAAAACAATGACTTGGACATTTTTTATAACAATGACTTAGACGTTCACAAGTACTATATGTTCAACATTGTGCTAGGGATGTTGGGGATGCAGAAAAACAAACAACAAAACACGTAACAGGTATGGTATGAAAGGACTTTACATTCTACTTAGGGAATATAATAGGTAAACAAGTCTTATTTTGGTTCAGAGCTGTGATTTTATTGGTATTAGAAACTCCTAGAATGGAAATTCCCTTCACTGATGTAGTTTAGCAACTCATAAGGAACTAATGGTCTTAGGGAGTAGCTTGGGCACTAGGATATTAAGTGATTTACCCTCGTTGACACAGTATGTGTCAGAGGCATGACTTGTACCCAGGACCTTCTGACTCCACAGCTGGTCCTCCATTTACTAGGTAAAATTGCCTTTCAATTCCACAAGTAATTAAATACAAAGCAGAAGTAATAAAAAGCAGTGTCAAAGGACTAAGAGCTCTAATAATTGGGAGATGGAAGGGATCAAGAAGGTGGCATATGTGACTTGGCATCTAAGTTGTGCTTGAAGGAAACTAAGCATTTGAGAACGTGGAGATGAATATGAAGTGGTGCATTCCAGATGTCAAGATTTACTGATGCAAAAGCATGGGGTTGAGATATGGGATGACAGAGTAGGGAACAATTAACTGGAGAGCATTTGAAGAGGAATAATATGAAATAATTTTAGAAAGGTAAATGGGAGCCTTTAAATACCAGGCTTCTAAAGGCAGTAAAAGGAGAGAAGATTTTTGAGTCAGGAGATAATTTGATCAAATTTGTCTTGCATGTTGAGTATTAAACAAAATGTTCTTAAAAGTTCCGTTTATTTCTAATCTTATCTCCTGTGCTGCTTCAGATTCTCAAAGTCTCTGGTTAAATATAAAAAGCAAAAGCTAAAATTTTGATAGGTTGCTAATTGATTTCTTGGAACATTCCATCCAGTTGTTTTATTGTAGATAATACTTGTATAGAGGTTAAAGGAGCTTCCTGGTTGTGTGTTATGATATGTTTACATGACATTGAAGGCTCAAAGCTTTGTCACTTGAATGTTCAGTGTTTATATAACACTCAAATTTTTTATTATTGAAAAATATGTAATTGACACACACTAGCAAACTAAGATGTTTTCTTATAAAAAGAATAAAAGGCTCACATCTGTGAATCTATTATGCATAGATTTGTAAACATATATGTACCTGTGCACATACATTTATATACATGATGTAACAGAGAATTTGTAACATTTCTTGTCTTTATCTTTTAGTTTTTCTTCTCCATTTTTGTTTTGCTTTTAATGTTTCATTGACACTTTTTTCTTTTTGTCTTTTTTGGTGTCACTATCATTAATCTCCCACCATTTTCCTTATTCTAGTAACTCCCCTCCCCTCAAGAAAAGCTCATCTTTGTAAGAAATAAGTGTAGTTAAGTAATATTAGTTACACATTGGCCACGGCTGAAAACTTATGTCTCATTCTTTATGAACCTCCTCGATCACCTCTTTAGCAAGAGGTGGAAGGTATGAGTCATCTTGAATCTTCTGGAGTGTTATTGGTCATTGCGTTTTTCATAGTAAGTCATTATAGTTTTCCTTTGTAATAAACAAACATTTATTTGGGAGCTACTCTTTGTAAGATTTGTACATAGGACTTAGTGAGAAAAGAAGATGAATAATACCTAGTCACTGACTGGGTTAGATTTTGCTAGTCCAGTATGAGATAAAGGGTATGCGTACACGCAAATAATGAGTATACCATAGAGAATGTTTAGTGGCAGCTGTGTGATGCAGTGGATAGAATGTTGGATCTGAAGTCAGAAAAACTTAAGTTCTGATTCTGTCTCAGACACTTCCTAGCTGTATGACCACCAGACAAGTCACTGAACCGCTGTGTGCCTCAATTCCCTCAGCTGTAAAAAGGGGATAACAATAACAGAGGAATAAATAAGGAAATATTTGTAAATCACTTAGCAGAATGCCTAGCTCATAGGAGGTTCTTAATAAATGCTTGATTCTTTCCTCCATTCCGTAGAGCATAAGAGGAATATAAAATGCTATTATCATTTTTGTTGGATCACAAAATATACAAGAAGGAATCTTAGAAACAATCAAACGCCATCCTCCGTTTAACAGATGAGGACACCAAAATCCAGAAAAGAAGTGACTTGTCCAAGGTCATATAGCTATGTTAGGTAGCCATATAAGTCCTGGCAGAACCAGGAATCTTCCATTAAGCTACTCCCTGAGAATGAGGGAAAGATCTTGACTAGGGAAGGCCAGGGAAAGTTACACACAGGAAATAGCATTTTAGGTTGGTAGAATGGGAAGGATTTCAGTAGCCAGAGATAGACTAGGCTGGGGCTAGGGCTGGGGTTGGGGTGGGGGTGATGGAAGGGAATCATTTCAGGCCCAGGGTGCAGTTTAATCAAAGATACAGGATGATATTTTGTGAACAGTAAGTAGTACTGTGTCTCTCTTTGTGACCTTG
The DNA here is from genome assembly GCA_028646575.1 of Pseudocheirus occidentalis. Lineage (NCBI taxonomy): Eukaryota > Metazoa > Chordata > Mammalia > Diprotodontia > Pseudocheiridae > Pseudocheirus > Pseudocheirus occidentalis. The sequence goes on from CM053595.1 coordinate 223,904,917, forward strand.
GATCTATGCAGTTTCTGGGAAACCAGAATGATGTTTTATGGTTGTAGAGATAAGTTGTGGAAGGAGGGAGCTTTAGTGCAGTGGAGGGGAAAGAGTACTGAACCTGGAGTCAGGAAACCTGGACTTGAATCATGACTTGACTTTGTTCTAGCTGTGTGATCTTGGATAAATCACTTAATTTCTCTTAGTCTTAGTTTCTTTATCTATAAAAATAAGAATAGCAGTGCCAATTGCTTTAAAGCAGGGGTTTTTAATCTTTTTTGGATCATGGCCCACTTTGGAAGTCTGGTGAAGCCTATGGACTCTTTCTCGGCAAATTAAAAAAATAATTGAAAGAAGTACTGAGTTTCAGCTAGAGGCCAGTAAAAATAAAGGGGTAAAATTTTTTTTCCCATTCAAGTTCACAGATTGTCTGAGATGGATCTATGGACTCCAAGTTAAGAATTTTCTCCTTACAGGGCTATGAAGAAAGCACTTTGTAAATTTTAAAGTGCTATAGAAATGTAAATTATTAACAAAAAGGATAAAAAGAGGGTTATGGTGGGATCTTGGTGCTTGTAGAGTGAGAGACATAGAAGAATAACCCAATATCTATAGAGAAAGATAATGGCATGCAGGAGGATCATGGTAGTCAGAATTCTCCTCGCTGCTTTCTAAATAATGAACAGTGGGGAGAAATCCCAGATTCCCTCTTTTGGTGAATATTTAACCCAAACTTGGGGTAGGGGAAAGGAACTATCGTGACTCTCTCTCCTTGAAAATTTAGTGCTACCTCCCACTCTACCCCCACTCTCCCCCAGTCCCAGTTGGGGCTGCTCTTGTTATAACTGTGAAGAATGGGAACTTTGTTGTCATTTAGAGTTGGAAGGTGCTTCTACCTTGATCGAGTTCAACCCATATCCCGGAGGAATTCTCACTACAGCACATCTAACCAATGGCTGTCCAGCTTCTATCACCTCTCAGGGCAGCCCATATTACTTTTGAACAGCTTTAGTTAAGATGTTTTTCTTAACATTAAATCTGAGTTTTCCTGTTTGCAAATTTTACCCATTGCTCTTGCTATGTCCAAATAGATTAAATCTAATCACTTATCTACCCAGTGACCCCTGAAATACCTGGATACAGTGTGAGTCCCTCCTGAATCTTTTCATTAGTTTAATCTTTCTTCTCTATTTGTTGTTGTTTAGTCATTTTAGCCATGTCTGACTCTCTATGACCCCATTTTGGGGTTTTCTTTGCAAAGATATTAGAGTGATTTGCTGTTTCCCTCTCCAGCTCATTTTACAGATGAGGAATGGAAACAGGGTTAAGGGACTTGTCCAGGGTCACACAGCTTGTAAGTATCTGAGGCTGGATTTAAACTCATGAAAATGAGTCTTCCTAATTCCAAGCTCAATTCTCTATTTACTGTACTGCCTAGCTGCCCCCTTATTCTATAGAAATAGAAAGTCAGGGGCATCTGGCTGGCTGGCACAGTCAATAAAGCATTGGCCCTGGAGTCAGGAGGACCTGAGTTCAAATCTGGCCTCAGATACTTAACACAAAAACTAGCCATGTGACCTTGAGCGAGTCACTTAACCCCCATTGCCCTGCCTTCCCCTCTCCAAAAAAAAGCAAAAAAAAGAAATAGAAAGTCAGAGATGGAAAGTGAATTTATGAGGGTCCATTTAATGGGGCAACTAGGTGGCATAGTGGCTAGAGTGCTGGGCCTGGAATCAGGAACACCTGAGTTCAGATACTTATTATTTTGTGTGTGACCTTGGGAGAGCCACTTACCCCATTCACCTCAGTTTTTTCCCCTATAAAATGGTACTTAGCCTCCAAGGCTTGTTTTGAAGTTCAAATGAGGTAATGATCATTAAAAAGCTTTTTAACACAATGTCTGGCACTTAGTAAGTGCTATGTAAATGTTAGTAGTTATGGTGATGATAAACTTAGAAGTCCTGACTTTCCAGCTTACTTCAAGATATTGTCTTATTAGATCTCTGGTCCTAAGGTCCTAGTTATATATCTGGAATGAACCTTAAAATTGATGTAGTAAACCCCCTTTGAAGATTTTACAGATAGGAAAACTGAGGCCTGCAAGGATGCTAAGTGACTTGCTACAGGTGGTGTAAGTAGTAGATGTTAGAGGTAAGATTTGGACCTGGGACCTCTGAGTAGGTTCTCTTCCCCCTGTACCACATCAGCTTCCTTAACTGTGAAGAGCCCTGGGTACAGGTATCTCTAAAGAAAAAGTTTGGATTTTGTCATCAAGAAGAGGGTGAGGTCTTAACGGTTGGATTTGACAACTAAGGTAGAGCTACAAGACATTAATTCTCTGGAATAACTTCATTAAAAGAATTTTGTTTATTAAATACCTAAACACAGTAAACAAACATTTGTTATCTTTGCTGGAGAATGGCTAGATAAAAGGCAAAGCAAAGATGAACTATGTCTCTAATGTCCTGTCCTGGTTGTAGTGAGTATATCGATAATACATGAGCTACTCACAATTTGGCAAGTTCTTGACATTTCTCAGGTTATCATGTTAGATTCTGAATCATAAACAGTCCTTGTAAATCACCACCTCTTAGGAAGCACTCCAGAAACACCAGTTGATTTATCCTTGTGAAGGAGCAGGGCCTTTTAGCCTCATGATTACATGGGCAAACAAGATCACTATGTCCCCCTTAATCTTTATTAAAGCTAACAGGGTTAGGGAATCTCTGAAGTCATTAAATAACCCTCCTTTCAGGGTTCCCTCAGTCTTAGAAAATCATAGACTTCAGAGCTTGAAAGGACTTTGAAGGGCATTTAGTCCAGCCTCCTCATTTAAAAAAGTAAGAACTGTGATTCAGATGACTTGCCCATGATTTATGGGTACTAAGATTCTGGCTTTGAACTGGGGTCATTGACTTCAAATCCAGTCCTCTTTTCCCTATGTTACATGCCTCAATATCCAGGGTTGAGATGTCATGTTATCTGTAGTCTCTCCTGCTATGAAAGGAAAGAAACATTTTTTAAATGCCAACTGTTTGCTAAGTCCTTTTCAAATATTGATTGTCAAAGCAACCTTGAGTTGGGGTGATGGTAAATGCTTTTAACATTCCCATTTTTCATTTAAGAAAACTGAGGAAAACAGACATTAAGTGACTTTCCCAAGGTCGTACAACCAGCAGCTCTCTGAATCTGGTTTTGAACTTGGGTCTTCCTGACTCCAGGCCCAGTGCTTTATCCACTGTGCCATCTAGTTGTCTCATCAAGGAGAAATGCTCTGGGAAATTCACACTGAGGTGTTAGTGATTTAATACTTATTCTTGAGTATTTATTTTTTTCAGCAAAGATACATGCATTTCCTTGTTACTGTTAAGTTACAGGCATGAGTCTGCAAGTGCTGGTGATGAAAGGCTAATTATTAGGATTAAAGGGGGAAAAAGCTTACTTTGGAAGGCAGGAACAAAGTTCATGTCATCAAATTTGGTGCAGAAGCAAACCAGAATTCACAGCAAAAACCCAAAACAGGGGTGGACAAAGGAATTTGTAGCAATAGTATCAAACTAAGAGAGCCATCAGGGAATTGGGGAGAACATTGAAAGTGAGAGGTAGGTCTTGGTGAAATTAGTTTTGTCTTGCATAACTTCTTCCCAAAACTGATATCTTTCTTTTGGTGTCTTTGCTCCACGGAGCTGGTTTTGCTGTAGTCGAGGTTGGTCGTAAATAAATAGACAGTAACATCTGTCATTGACATAATGCTTTGTAGTTTATAAAGCACTTTGTATTTGTGATTCCCCTCTAAGCCTCATAACAACCCTGGGAAGTAGTCACGGCTAATCAGAAACATAGTGCTGGACATCTGTGAGTATGATTGTGTTGGCAGACGGCTTTCATCCTGCTTTCAATAAACATGGCCGTAAGGAAAAGGAGGTTTTCTCCCTTTTCCTTCCATTTCCTGCCCTTGACTATAATTTGTATATTTCACAGCCAGTAGGGAAGAACCATTTGCCAAAAATTGAACAACAAATATTTATTAAGCAGCAGCTGTTTACAGAACTCTCTGCCAGCTGCTGGAGGAGAATACAAAGTTAAGATAGGACGCAGTCCCTGTCCTCATGGAGTTTAAAGTCTAGCTGATGTAGTATCTTAGACTAAGGCAAGATCACCTGCCCCAACCCTTTCATTTTTTTCATTTCCTATAAGAAGAAACATATCTTGGTGAATGAAATGTCTTGACTGAGGTCACAACAACTTGACCAGATTGTTCAATAAATATTTCAGTCAACAAAAATTTATTATATGTCTATTCTGCACAAAGCCTAGTGCTGTACACTGGAGAGACCAGAATATTTGATAGGTGCATTTGTGAGATAAGGGGTGGGGCAGGAAGATGGAGAGGTTCAGGCAAAGTGGCAGAACTGGGATTAGAACCTGAGTTGTCCAGTCACACCTTCTTGTTATGACACCTAAGGAGGTTTTGACCTGGGAAGTTCCCTTTGGAATAGTGATAGTATTTTCAAACAGAGAAGGAAGCAAAAGTAGGATGTTGTATGGTCTCTAAATAAAACTTTTTGTTACCTATAGTCCTACTGGATTGCTAGGTTTGCTGCTGTGCCAGGAATAGATACCAAAGCACAATTTGGATCCAGGACTGTTGGACTATAAATCATAAATGTAGTTCTACAAGAGAAAATTGAATCCAAATTTGCATTTGGATTTTAACATTTAGGACTTTAAGCATTTTAACTTTAGGACTGCCTGTCATTAGGTCCAACCCAGATTCTTGGGATCAGAAAAGGTCTCTTAGATTATTGCATCCAACCCTAACCTAGTAGACAATCCCTTTGTAAAAAATGTGATGGGGATAGATGCTGAGAAGGGAGAAAACCACTGTTGGATAGCCATCAGGGGATGTATTATTATTATTTTTGCACAAAGAGCAAAGTATAGTCCACTTGTACTTTTGTGCAGAGTAGTATATAGGTTTGTCTTGCTTTAGAGAAGTCCCATGTGGGTACATCTTGTATACATTTTTCCTTTATGCCCAATGTCAGGCTACTGTGACCCTAATATAGGCATGGTGAATGGCTAGGCAAGGGCTCAGAAGGACATAGTCATCACTGGCCATCCCTTTGGTGATCTATGTGTAAGTCTTCTAGCAGCTTACAGTATGATCCATGGCATAAGATACACTAGCACAAGGGAGCACAAAGGCATGTGGGAAAAGAATCCCAAAGTTAATCTGCTTTCTGAAACTTCAAGGCTTCGCCACAGTAAAGGCTGTCTCCTCAGTCTCCTTCTAAAACACAGATCTCGATCACCACAGTGTAATGAGCCAGTTTAATATTATCCCAGAGACTCAGGCTCTATGTGCTTTTACCTTTGGCCTATATAAGTTCAAAGTGGGAGTGAAGTACCTACTTTTGTTACAACTTTGGGCAGCGTTTTTTTTTTTTTTTGGTTTGTTTTTGTTTTTTGCCTTCTCATCCCCAGACTGGATTACCTTGCCTTTCTGATTGTGTTGAACACTCTCTTTTTCAGAAATGCATTAAATGAGTTGCAGATTGTTTAGCAAAATCATTACTGAGGAGGAGTGGCATCTCTGTTCCTTAGGTCACTGTGTTCTTGTGCTGTTTTCAGGTTTCCCAGATTGCACAGTGCAGTGATAAGGACGTTTGTCCTTGTGCAGCATTACTCTGCGGCAATGATGGCCGTCAGTGGCCTGTCACAAATGAAGAACTACACATCTGTGGAGACTCTTGAGATCACCCAGAACCTCATCAACTCCTCAAAGCAGTGCGCCTGTGGGCACGGGCTCATGGTCGTGCTCCGTATTCCTTGCATCCCCCTGGCTGCTGTGGCTTATGAGCGGCTCTATCATGTGAGAGAAAGACTAGCCCTTGAAGATCACTTTGAGATCATCTTGGGGAACCCCAATTCTGCCATCACCATCGGGAAACACTTTGTGGAACAACTAAAGGTAAGTCAGTGTTAGGCTCTGTTCCCAGTTTTTTCCATGAGGAGATGTGGATGAAATACCATTAGTATGGGTCACCAGCACATCGTCTAGTCCCCTTTTGTGTCCTATGCATGTAACTTTCCGTAAATTTGGTGAGAATTCTTTCTGTCTTGAGCCATCTTTAGGATGGATAGTCAATGTGAGGCTGAGGAAACAGTATGAGATTTGTTTAGTAGACTTGGGATTACACTGTGACTCTGCTGTTTACTGCTTATGTGTCCTTGGACAACAAATTCACCTTATCTGGCCCTTAGTTTTATTCTCTGTAACAATGAAAGGGTTGAATTATATTCTATCTAAGGTCCTTAGCTATAGTAAATCCTGTGAACCATTGTTATTGTCTCTATGATCCAGAGCTTCCTTAAGGGGAGGGCAACTGCTCACAGAAGGATTGTGCCTTCCATTGAAGAGATAGAAGAGAACTCAATGTCCCTCTAGTACAATCAGGCCTTGATCAAGAATGTGTTAATGTAGTATGTGTTCTGCATATTGTTTCCTCTATTAAAATGCAAACTATTTAAAGGCAGAGACTGTTTCTGTATCCTCGATACCAAGCACAGTGTACATTGCTCTTGTTTGGTTTTGTCCAATTTTTCATGACTCTGTGGACCATACTGCCCATGCCATTTTCTTGTAAAATTCATACTGGAGAGATTTGCCAGTTCCTTCTCCAGGGGAATAAGGCAAACAGAGGTTAAGTGAGTAGCTAGTAATTGTCTGAGCTGGATATGAACTCAGGTCTTGCTACCTCCAGGCCCAGCACTCTATCCACTGAGTTGTCTAGCTGCTCACAGTGTATGTAGCAGGTGCTTAATAAACACTTTCATTTATTAAATTAATGAATGGATTGTCCCCCATTTCCAGATTCTTATAGTCAAACCCTCTCATTTTGCAGATGAAACTGGGACATAGGGAGGAGTCCATGGACATACCTTCATTGGTGAATACTTGGGCAGAACTTGGGATGGAGGTTGGGGGAAAAGAACTCAGATGTGTCGCCAGAACAGGAAAGAAGTCCCCTCTGACTTCCAACACAAAAACTGGGAAAGGGAGCAACGTTTATGATGTTGGCATGGAATGCTCACCATATACTGCTAAACCATATATGAGGATTCTGTTTCTTATGTGTGAGAATGCACATTGCTCCCGAAAGCTAAGGTTATCCATGACTAGAATTGCTTAGATGTACCCTGAAGTCATGGCCTCATCTGTCACGTAGCAGCAGGGTTGTAAGCAAAGCCCTAATGTTCACCTCTGAATAATGTGCCTAAAATTAAAGTGTAACAAAAATAAAATTGGAGTTATTGATCAAAGGAATTGGTGAAGTACTAAAGCAAAATTAAACTTGTGAATTTATTACTTATTTCAGTAATTCAAGTGTTCTTGATTTACTGCATGGGGGACTCTCCCTGAACTAGTGAAAGTCATAATCTACAAATGTTTATTTATTGATTGGTTATGTGTGTGGATCCCTACCAATACCACCAGTACGTAATGCCTTCCATACCTTATTATTTTGTTAACAGTATTATGTTAATAATAATAACATTTATATAATGCTTTAAAGTCTGGGAAGCACTTTAAAGGTATCTCATCTGTTCCTCACTGTAACCTTGAGGCAAGTGATACTGTTATCCCTGTTTACTGATGAAGAAACTGAGACTGGGAGCATTTTAAATTATCTTATTACACCAGAAGTAGATTCTGTCTATTCTTTATAGCCATTTTCTTCAGAGTTTATTTATTTTTAATGTTTTCAACGTTCATTTCCATAAGATCGTGAGTTCCAAAGTTTCTCCCCATCTTTTCTCTCCCTCCACCGCAAGATGGCAAGCATATTGACTACTGCTTCCCCTGATCTGCCCTCTCATATATCCCCCCTTATCCTTCCTTTTACTCCTTTCTCCCTTACTTTCTTGTAGGGCAAGACGGATTTCTATATTCTATTGCTGGTATGTCTCGTTTTCCTGTTGCATGTAACAACAATTTTTAAATATTTAGTTTTAAAACTTTGAGTTCCAGATTTTCTCCCTTCTTCCCTCCTCACCCACCCCCACTGGGAAAACAAGAAATTTAATGTAAGTTATACATGTGTAGTTATGCAAAACATTTACATAGTAGTCATGTATTGAAAGACTAACCATATTCCTTCCATCCTCTCCCACCCCCCATTTATTCTGTTTTTTCCTTTGAACCCTGTCCCTTTTCAAAAATGTTTGCTTCTGACTACCCCCTCCCCCAATCTGCCTTCCCTTCTATCATCCCTTCCTCTTATCCCCTTCCTCCCTATTTTCTCGTAGGGTAAGATACCCAATTGAGTATGCATGTTATTCCCTCTATAGTAATTTTTTAAAGTTTAAAAACTTTACGGTACCTGCTTCTCAATAAACTTGAGATTTCATATGGATTAAACCTGCTAAGAAAGGATGCCTAAAATATGACAGAAAAGAGATTTTCTGAAGGCAGCCAGAATGGGTAGATGTTTTTTAGATTATAAGCAGATTCTAACATTTGATAAATAACTTTGTACCACTGAAGGCAAAACATGCTGGGTCATAGAGTTTTTCATATTATTACAATTAAAAGACAAATTCACCTGGAAACGTTCCCTCCCTAGAATTAGTCCCTATCATGCTTTTATCTCATAAACCTTTGTATAAAAGATAGAACTACAAAGTAGATAATATAATCAATCTAGAAATTTGTAACTACAGAGGAACCAGTCATTTAGCATGGTTTTATTTAAATCAGCAAACACTTATTGGTAGAAAGATTATATTTGGAGTCAGTGGACCTGGGTTCAAATCCTAGCTGTGCCATTTGCTACTTGTATAACCTTGGGCAAATCAATTAACCAGTCTGGGCCTTATTTTCCTCATTTGTAAATGGGAATAATAATATTTATTTTGCCTGCCTCACAGGGTTATTGTGGGACCTGTGTTTGCAACTGTAAATCTATAGAAATATAGATGATCACAACCAGTTCAAAGCATTGACAGTTGGCTTTTTCTTATACCACAGATATGGCAGAAAATTGAAGATGCCGAATGGAGGCCTCAGACTTACCTTGAGCTAGAGGGGCTGCCTTGTATACTAATATTTAGTGGAATGGATCCTCATGGAGAATCCTTGCCAAGGTGAGCACACGAGCACAATCTCTATTTCCACAATAACAGCGTCTTACATTTGTTTGGCTCTTTATAGTTACAAAGTGTTTTTCTATATCATATCATCCATGGAGATGCAATGTTATAAGGTGATTAAGGCTTAAAGGTAGGAAGATCTGAGTTCAAATTCTAATTCAAACGTTTACCAGCTGTGCAGCTTTTGTTAAGAAACTTCAATCTCCCCGTGCCCGTTCCTTCACCTATAAAACGATCATTTGGATGATGGATTCTAATGTCCTTTTCATCCCTAAATCTTTGCACCAATGATTTCTTTCGATCCTCACAATAAACAACACAATTTGTATTGGTATTGGTACCACAAATGCTGTTGTTCCTATTTGATAGATGAGCTCATGAAGATTAAATGACTTGCCCAAAGTCATGCTGATAGGGAGTTGAAGAACTGAGATTCAAACTCATGTTTTCTGATTCCAGGTCTAGTGCTTACCATGATGCTTGTAAGTGTGTGCTATTTGATAGGTAATAATAACAATGGCAGTGGTAATGATGGTAACAGTAATGACAGTAAGTTAGCATTTATATAGAACCTACTATGTGCCAGGTACTGTGATAAATGATTTACAGATACCTCATCTCATCCTACAACAACTCTGTGAGGTAGATGTTGCTGATCACAAAGCTAGTAAATATCTAACGCCAGATTTGAACTCCGGGCTTCCTGACTTCGCTCTATTCAGGGCGCCACTTAGCTGTTTGTGTTTTTTTCCTTCCTAAAATTAGACAGGGCCGTGTAATGTAGTAGAAACACATATCACATTTGGAGTCAGAAGAGCTAAGAGGGGGTTATGATGTGACATAGCAGATAGACTACTGGGCCTGGAGTCGAGAAGACCTGCGTTCAAATTTTGCCGCAGATAGTTACTAGCTGTGTGGCCCTGGACAAGTCACTTAACCTCTGCCTGCCTTGGTTTCTCCATTTGTAAAATGGGGATAATAACACCACCTATCTCCCAGGGTTGTTGTGAAGATTAAATGAGTGAATATTTGTGAAACATTATACAAAAGCTAACTATTATTAAGATCTAGGCTTTACAAGGCTAACTCTCTTTTTTGTTTTTTGAAAATCTGGACAATATTTGTCCCTCTCTAGACCTGTGAAACCTCTCCAGTTTTCAGAGGTCTTTCAAATATATCTAATCAGCAGTAGCTCGGCAATTACATCTTCCAGTTATTTCAGTCAGTACCTGGAGACATAGGTCATCTGGGTCAGGTCATTTGGATTCCCATGTCTTCTTTTACTGTCTGTGAGTTGGGTATCATCTCCCTATTCTCCACTTTTGCTCTAGTCCTTCTAGTTCAGTGTTCGTTCTTTTTGGTAAAGACAGAAGCAACATAAGGAAAGAGCTGTTCTGTTCTCTCTGTTACCAACTGTCATCACCCCTTCTACCCTATTAGTGGTCTCATCTTTTCTTTAGTTCTCCTATTTCTCTTGATAAAACTTTTTTTTGTTGTTGCTTTGCTTTCAACACCAGTGTCATATCATTCTGATCCTTAGTACTCTTGATATTATTTTCTCTGGAGATCCATGTTGGTTTCTTCAGACAGTTCTTTTTTTTATTCCTCATAATTATTTTTAACTATGAAGTTCTTTAGACATATCTAGTCTCTCTCTTTTCCCATTCTTGTACTGAGGTTGAATTTTTGAACCTGTATTGAAGTTCCCTAAAGGTAAATTTATTTGATTACACTCCATCCATTGTTCTAGTCTGTAGGGGTCTTTTGTGAACCTGACTGTGTCCTGCTCATACATTGTTCTAGCTGTCTCTGCCAGCTCTGTGTCTTCTGCAGATCCATGATCATGCCATGTAGGCCTTTATCCCAATTGTTACTAAGTACTGAACCAAGGATAGTAGCAGATTGTTGCGTCCTTAAGAGCAGGGATCATGTCTTGTGCCTCCCTTAATAGTTGTGAATGTAAAATAGGGTCTCAGTGAAGACATGCTGATGGGTTGATTTTTGTGACCAAAAGCATATATTCTGCCTGTTTTCCTTCCCTCCGTTCCTTTTGCTGGTCTATTGAGAACTCACCATTTTGGGAAACTATTTCAGGTGCTGCTGAGTAATGATTGCGGAACAATCAGAGCCATTTATCTCATTCTCTTATCTATTCTTAGGTCTTTAAGGTACTGTGACCTGCGCTTAATAAATTCATCTTCCTTGGTGAGAACAACCTTGGAGCAGGAGCTTGGCTTGGCAGCCTATTTTGTGAGTTCTGAAGTCCCCATGGAGAAAGTAACCATAGGAGAGGTCTTGGAAAGTGACCCGGAGAAGATGAGCAGTACAGATAATGACGATGAAGAGACAGTGACTGAAGGTGTGTGGGCATGGATGGAATGGATGAGTCTGGCAGGCCCTTCAGTCAGCAGGTGCACTACTTCCCAACTGAACTTCTTAATAGAAATGGTACACTTCGCATGTTGGTATTGTACACATTGTAAAATGGAGTCCTGAAGATACTTTTAATGTAGTTTACTATGTGCCATTGATGGTGTAAATGGTTCAAATTCTGGTTTGTTTTGACCTACTTCTACAATCTAGTTTTGCCCCACATTTCAGGCTTATGTTAGTCTCTGCAGTATATTCTGTGCTGTAGCCCAACTGTATTGCTGACCATGCCATAAATTTACCCTGTTTTTCTTTTTTTTTTCTTTTAACTTTTTTTTCTTTTTGGAGGGCAAATGGGGTTGACTTGCCCACGGTCACATGGCTAGTTTTTGTGTTAAGTGTCTGAGGCCGGATTTGAACTCAGGTACCCCTGACTCCAGGGCCGGTGCTCTATGCACTGTGCCACCTAGCTGCTCTACCCTGTGTTTTTCAACTTCTTTGTCTCTGTTCACCTTTCCTCTGCATGGAGCTTCTTCTGTTTCCTTATTCTCCTTTGGACGTCTAATCAGTCCCTATCAAGCGTCATCTCCTCCCTCATTACTCCAGTGGTCACTGAGTTGTTTGTATGCCTCAAACATACTTATCCTGTAATACTGTGTTTTTATTTTTGTTGTGTCCCTCTATTAAGTTGTAGGCTCCGGTGGGATCAGGGAACTGTGTTGTCTCATCTAAACTTTGTATCATGCACAGTAGGTATTTGATAACTTTGAAATTTAAATGCTAGGGAGGAAATTGAAATGCTACCTAGTATCAGTTATACTTGTTTATTAAATAACAATTCTGTCAGTACTTGTTTTGTTTTGATGATTTAGAAGAACGAAACAATTCTAGAAAAGCTCGTAAAATCCAACCTTATATTTAAAGAACAAAGCAAAAAATGGAAATCATCAAAATACAAAGTAGATTGGTCGTGTTTTAGCAGTGAGTACAAGGAAGAAGAATCCCCTGTACAGAAAGACAAGTTTCATTTGAATTTTCTTTGTGTGTGTGTGTGTGTGTGTGTTTTAATAGGTTCTATGTCAGAGAAAAGAAGTCCCATCAAAAGGGAGAGATCGTGCTCCCATGATTCTGTATCTTCATCTCTTTCGTCAAAGACTTCAAGTAAGAATTTTCAAATGGGAAAGATTTTTTTTCTTGCAGTATTTTAGAGAGGAACTCAAGAGGTGATGCAGTATGGTGAGAAAAGCAGTGGGTTTGGAATCAGAGGACACAAGTTCAAATCCTCCCCCTGCCATTTACTAACCTCTAGGCATCAATTTCCTCATTAGTCAATAGGAGAGGTTGAAGTAGAAGACTTTTAAGATTCATGTAGCTCTAATTCTGTGATTACAAATAATCCATATTTTGTTTTGTATTGTTTTTGGAGGGGGGAAGGTAATGCATTTGGGGTTGAGTGACTTGCCCAAAGCCACAAAGGTAGTAAGTATATCAAGAGTGTCTGAGGCTGGATTTGAACTCAGGTCCTCCTGACTCTGGGGCCAGTGCTCTGTTCGCTGTGCCACCTAGCTGCCCCAAGTCACCCATATTTTGAATTATGTTTATCATCATTTTCTTGGAGACGGAATTACTATTGCTTCAAAAGAAATAATATCTATAATAATGATAACCAACATTTATATACTACTTACTATGTGCCAGACACTGTGCTAAGCGCTTTATATTTATTGTCTCCTTAGATGCTCACAACAACCCTGGGAGGTAAATGTTATTATTATTCCCATTTTACAAATGAGGAAATCAAGGCAAACAGAGGTTAAGTGACTTGTGCAGGGTCATAGAGTGTCTGAAGTTGGAGTTGAACTCAGGTCTTCCTGGCTCCAGACTTAAGACTTTATCCACTACATTATTTAGTTGTCAACCATACAGATTATATCTTCTTCTCTATATACTTATTTAGTTAGGAATAGTTTAGTTTAGGGAACATTTAAGTGATTCCTGAGACCTTGAGTAATTCCTGTTTAATATGCCTTTGGTGGTTCTTTTCATTGTCCTGTCTTGTTCTGGACACTATACCTCTATTCTGAAGGCTAGGTTAGCTTAGTTTTTTTGACTGCCATACCTATTATTGATTTATATTGAGCTTATAGTCCACTATTCCCCCCAGATCTTTCTTTTAAAATCATGTTATCTGTTGTTTAGGCCATGTATTCTTTAAGCCATACGTGGTAGAGTACTTGATTTTTTGAACCCAAGTGTAGGACTAGGACTTTACATTTATTATATATTCATTAACCCCAAATCATAACCATTAGTAGGTTGGTTATTGCAGCTTTGCATGATCTTTTCATAGGTTATCAGCTAAAGCTATTTTAAATTTAGAGCATGAAATTTTTCTTACAAAAACGGTGTTTCAACAAAATACTCCTAGAATTCTCTTGAAATTTCCTTCAGAACTCAGCCCAAGAACTCCCTTCTACATAAAACCTTTCCTGATCCCCCCCAACTGTTAGTTCCTCTTCACCAGTTACTACATATATATTTTGTATATGCCTATAAATATATGTATATATTTATGTGTGTATAAATACACACATACCCATGTACAGTCCTTAAATAGAGAGCCTGGTTTATGGGAGAGGATTGTTGATTGATCAATCATTTCAGTTTTCCATTGAGAAAAAGAAACTCAGCATATAGTTGGTAGCTATCATCCAAGAGTTAGTACAAATGCTGGCCTCAAAAACAGCTTTTCTTTTCAGGTATGGCCTTTGGCAATGAGTCATCTCCACCAGTAATGGCATTGGGTGAGAGGGCCAGATCCCCGCATCCTTCTCTCAACGGTGCGATAGAAGATAGCGTAGCTACCTGTGAGAAGCAGGGACAGAAAGTAAGTCAAGGTGTTCAGACTACCATCAGCAGGCACTGCCCTGGGCCAGGAGAACAAGACATGTGCCCGAATCCAAAACCCAACCTTAAAAGTGTCCAGGTTTCAGTCACCTCTTCATCTTCACCATATTCTTCCTCTTCCTCTTCTTCCTCTTCTGCACCGACTTCAAATGCTTTCATCTTGCAGAACTCCCAGTGCTCCATGATCAAAGGATTGAAGCAACCCCCTGTAGTTTTCCTGCCCAAGTTGGTGTATGACATGGTTACTTCCACAGACAGCAGCGGCCTTCCTAAAGCATCTTCCCTCCTGCCCTACCATTCAGTTATGTGGGCCAGTTCTTTCCGCCCTCTCTTGAGTAAGATGATGACCTGCACGGAACAGTCTCTCTATTACCGCCAGTGGACTGTCCCCAAACCCAGCCACATGGACTACAATAATAGAAATGAGGGCAGAATGGACAACTTTCACCCTAGGAGACTGCTATTGAGTGGTCCCCCTCAGGTACGTAATCACAAGCTTAGGGCGTATTTAGTGTTCTTGATCTTGGCTCTTTCTTATTCCTATCTAGCAGTAGGTTCTTAGACCAGTAAAATAATTCTTTATTTGGGATTTAAAAAAAACATTTGCTCTAGTGAGATCATTTGATTTTTCAGTCAGCAAGCATTTATTATGCATTTACTTTGGGCCAGGAACTGCGATTAGTTATGGCTTAGTAATTATGGGACATTACTAATAAAAGGGAAAAGTATGGTCCCCAATCTCAAGGAGCTCGTATTCTGCTGGGGGAAAATAACATGGAAAAAATTGTTCATACAAGATTCATACCATGGAAATGGAAGGTGTTCTTCTAAGGACTGCATTAGGAGACAGACAAAGACAGAGAGAGGAGAGAGAAAGACAGAGAGAGAATGTGTGTGTAATTGAAAAAAAAAGACTTCCTACTAAAGGTGGAATTATAACATTTTCCAGAAGGTATTAGTGGAATTAGAGTCAGAAGACCAGGGTCTTTGTGTTCTTGACTGTCTCCAAGCAACTGTAGAATTTTGATCTGGTGATTTCACTTATTGCTTCAGGGTTTTCCTCTATAAATGAAGGACTAGATACATCTGTTCTGGTTCTGAAATTCTGTTATCGTGGAGTCCATGGTTTTACTCTTTCTTCATTATATGTGAACCATATGAGAGTGCAATTCACTTGACATGTCTAGATTCACCTTCTTTATCTGGAAAATGGGGGTTGTATTCTTTGCCCTCTGTACCTCCCAGGATAGATGTAATGTGAATAAAAACTCTAAGGTTATACGTAAAGTATACAGTGGAAGAGATTATTACCACTAGTGGAGCTGTAGTGTTGTCTGCCTGTATTTTAAAATAAACTTAGCATTTTGATTTTGGGTCAAACTCTATAGTTGGTTGTAAGAGAGGACCCTGAAGTTGCTTTATCTGGCTTGTGGACTACTTGTGCTAGCCTTCTTGGGTGAAGGCTATTCCATATTGGCAGATGGAACTCATCCAGATGAAGAGAAAAATCATCTAACATTTGGTTTAAAGAAATCAAACCCAACTGTTTAAACTTTGTACTCTTTTTTTTCTAAATAAAAAATGCAACAAAGGGCCTACTACAGGACACCTTTCTAGTCACCGGAGATACCAAAAAAACATATTGAAATCATTCCTGCCCTCAAGAAGCTTATGTTCTATTGGGGACTTACATCATATACACAGATCAGAAAAAATAGTTAAAGGGTTACCTAGAACTTTTAAGGTTTGCCATGTATAAATGTGTGTATGTATAATGCACACTCTGTACACATACATACACATACACATACATACATAAATATACATACACACAGTGGCAGCTAAATGGCGCAGTGGATAGAGTGCTGGACCTGAAGTCAGGAAGACTCACCTCCCTGAGTTCAAATCTGGACTCACACACTTACTACTTTTGTGACCCTGGATACTTAACCCTCTTTGCCTCAGTTTCCTCATCTGAAGGAAATGGCAAACCACTTCAATATCTTTTCTAAGAAAATCCCAAATGGGGTCACAGAGTATCAGACACAATTGAAACTACCGAACTAAATGTGTGTGTTTTTATGTGTGTGTGTGTGTGTATGTATACATATGTGTGTATTTATATACCTATGTGTATATACGTGTGTATATGATTTAATCCTCACAACAATTCTGTGAGGTTGGTGTTATCCTCACTTTACTGATGAGGAAACTGAGTCTGAAGAGAAGGTACAGAACTTGCTCAGAGTCACATTACTAGAAATTGATTGAGATGCTCTTACATTACCAACAAGTTGGAAAAAAAATATACACACACACACACAATAGTTCAAAGTTATTTCTAAATATAAGTTAATATGATATCAAATAAGTTGACAACAAAATTAAACTCAGTTTTTCTTTGTAAAGTCTGTTCTTCTGTATCTCTCCATTCCCCACTCTTGACTGTCTTTTTGAAAGAATAATATAGAAAATTTTCCATTCTTTTCCAACTGTATTAATTTAAAAACAACTTACTTTGGCCTTTTTTGTTTCTTGATTTATTTATAAATGTTTGCATCCTAAGAAAAGGGTAAGAAGTTTGTCTCACTTCCCGTGAATTAGTGTTCTCTGACATCTCTCATTTTCTAGGAATGAATCTCATTTACTTTTCATTTGCTAGCTAGTCTAGGAATACCAGAAAATGCTTCACAGAAAGTCGATTGCTTCGTTTAGACTCATTTAATAATCAGTTTTACTTTGATTAGCCCTGAAGCAAAGAGATACTGTTCAGTTGATCTGCAAATACACACATATTGATGTCTCCTTACCATGCCAGCTGTCTCAAAGACTTTGTTAAAACTGTTTCCAATTTAATATATTGCCTTAAAATTCCTCTCCCAAGACTTTTAATGAGCTCTTTGAAATATTTTCAGAAACTCATTTGTGACAGGAAAAATTCTCTCAGATGGTCACTTGTATAAGGGAATTTAATGCAGTTATAGGCAAGATTCCTCCACAGGCTCTGCTGTGTCCCTTTGAATACAAGATGCTTGAGTTCATAGGCTAGGATATTATTTCTGGATGGAATTAGAACATCTTAGGTTCCCAAGCTGTTGATTTAGAGGAACCTTCACCTAATTATAACCTTAGTTTCTCTTCTTTCCATAAACAGGTGGCCAGCATCTCACCCTCTTGTCAGTGCTGCTGAGGTGATGCCACCAGGGAGGGTAGCAGTATGTTGGCCATAATTCATGGAAGCATTTTCCACTGTTAGTGCCAGCACAGTGCTTGGCATCTAAGAAATGCTTAATAGATGTTTGTTAGCTTGACTGAATTTTGTAAATTCAGAGAACATGTGAACTCACTTGTTTTGTCTATATAGTATCCATGAAATTACTTCCCCACATTGTATGCCCTTGCTAAATTAACCCACTTGCTATTTCTCCTATAGACATTCCATTCATCTCTGTGCCTGGAATGAACTTTTCCTCACCCCAACTTCTTATGATCAGAAGCTTTTTTCAAAGCTTAGCTTAAGTGTTATCTTTATAAGAATCCTATCATGATTTCTACCAAATGCTACCTACTCTCAAATTAGATTGTGTGTGTGTGTGTGTGCATGCATGTGTTTAATTTATATGTCTACATGTTCTTGCAATGGCATGTAAGTTCCTTGAGAGTAGTCTCTTTTTGGTCTTATGTTCTCAATACCTAGCCCTGTAGGTGTTGAATGCTTTTTGAATGA
This sequence comes from Pseudocheirus occidentalis, assembly GCA_028646575.1. Classification (NCBI taxonomy): domain Eukaryota; kingdom Metazoa; phylum Chordata; class Mammalia; order Diprotodontia; family Pseudocheiridae; genus Pseudocheirus; species Pseudocheirus occidentalis. Next base: position 223,923,059 of record CM053595.1, read on the forward strand.
ATGATTCTAATTCAGCAAATGTTTTAAAAGTACCTACTATGTACCTAGCACTGTGTTTTTTTGTAGGGAAACAAAGGTGAAAAACAACACAATTTTTGACCTCAAGGAACTTACTATCAAGTTGGAGTATGCAATATGATCACATAGGGTACAAATCAGAATGTGAGAAGGACAAAGCAACAATCCAGACTTAGTGTCCCAGAATAATATGAAGCAGAATTAATTGCTTTTAGTTGTTATGATCACAAAAGAAAAACCTTAGTTGGGCCTTGAAATAAGAGGAGTGTTTCAGCAGGCAGCTATGGGTAGTGAGTAGAGGGGAAGCATTCTGGAGGCAGCTAGTAATCTGATCTGTCTAGAATGCAAAGAATGGAGTAATATTTATTAAGACTAAAGAGGAAAATTAAAGTTTCATTGTAGAGTTTTGAATCCTATATTAATGAGTTCTCCGGGAGAGTTGGCCACTAGACCTACTAGCATAAAGGAAAAAGGACTGTGGAGATCTTGCTTCCTTCAGATATGGGGAACAAGAATTCTGCAGAGACTTGCACAGACTATGTGATACCTGTCTTCCTGCTGTGGCAAAGCAACTGCTACCTATGTTCAAAAGTACAGGCTCATTACTCCCTTAAAAGTAAGGTAATAGAACTTGAAGAATACTTCTCCATTTTCTAGGTTATCAGGGAGAATGAACTGTTCCTTTAAAAAAAAATGGAAAAAAAATTCAGTGTAAAACTAGAAAAAAAGATATTTACATTTATTCTGTATTGTATTAATATTCATTCTGAATATACTTACGTGCACTTGTTTGATTAAAATGTAAAGCTCTGCTTAAATGGGCATCATTTTAAAAATTGTTTTTGTATCTTTGGTTCTTAGTACAGTAGGCCTGTACCTGATACATAGTCAACAAATACTTGATTGATCTGAAAAGAGAGGGCAATATTGACATGTGCTATGAGGTCAGAGGGTGAAGGATTGTGGTGACAAGAAGGAAAGGAGAACCATATGTCACTCATTCAGGCAATCCTTCAACAAATGTTTTGTTAAATGTCTATTATCTATCAGTCACTGTGTTAGGTGGTGTGCATACCAAATCAAAAATAAAATAGTCTTCACTCAGGGAGCTTAGGGGTTTACTCATACAGACGTATAGAAAATAAAGACAAGCTAATTTTGTGGTTGAGAGAGATATTAGCAGCCAGGTGGATCAGGGAAGATTTCATGTTGGTGGCAGTATTTAAGCCAAGCTTTGCAGGAAAGTTGGCATCCTAAGAGATGGAGGTGAGAAGACAGCACATTCCAGGCATGTGTAGTAGCCCATGTTGTCAAAGAGTCAGGAGATGAAGTACCATATGTTAGAAATAGCAAGAAAGCCAGTTTGATGGATCCATGGTGTATTTAAAGGGAATAATGTATACTAAACCCATAGATACGAGGCTTTTCCTGAAGTGTGATCCACATATCCAAGTGTGCCACCAGGCAAGAGATAATTATAATCGTTGATTTTTGTATTGCACTTTGAGTTCTGAAAAAAAATGTATATACATATACACACATGCGCACACACATACACTTGTTTGTATGTGTGTTTGTATGTGTGTGTGTGTGTTTATGATTAAAAAACATTTAAAGCAATTACTTTGTTTCAAATCTTGTACTAAACAGTAAGGATGCAGATACAAACAAACAAGACAATCTTTGATCTTAAAGAGCTCTCCTTCTAAAAGGTGCCAGGAAGGAATGATTTTGACAGGGAAATCTGAAGAAATGGTGATTGGAACCATAGGATAGATGATTTATATGTCCATATTATGGACACGTATGTCCATAATATGTCAGTATTCCAGCAATGGAAATGTTGATTTGATTGCTATTCTCAGAACTAGATTTGGAAAATTTAGGAGGGGTGGGAGGTGAGGTAGGAGGGGTAGAAGAGAGAGGATGTCTCAAATGTGTTATGGTGGGCCCAAGAACCAGCAAGGTAAGTTCTCATCAATCAGGGCTCAAGTTACAGGTCTGGTTGGAGATGGAGGATAGAGAGTATGTGGCATGTTATGGAAATGTTTAGAAAGATGTCTGTTTGAGCTTCACAAGAACCTGTAAGGACTAAAAAAAATAGTAGTTGCAAATTACTGATGATGAAACTAGGCTCAGAAAGGTGTGAATATGGACTAGTACATATGGGCTCTTTGAACCCTGGCTTCGTGACTCCAAATTCAGTGTTCTGACCACTATTCAAGGCTTCTCTGACTAGTTAGTATCAGAATAAAAAGAAATAAGTAATTTTGCTTCTCCTCCTTGGCCTCCATCACCGTGGCCACCGTCGCTGCTCCTCCTCCCCACACACCTCCTGCCCTTCTCCTGGCCGCCCCCACTGGTGCCAGAGGGAAGCCGGGGCCACAGGCCTGCCCCGCCCCGCTCTCCACCCGCCCAGCCAGGCCAGCCCTGCTGCCTGCCCCTGCGGACCTGGCCTGGCTCCCCCACCCGCCTTCGCCGCACTCTCCTGTGCCGCCTTGTTGCTGCTGGGACTCCTGCTCTCGACGCCCTGCCTGCTGCTGCTACCACCCCTGCCCTTGCCACTGCCGGCCAGCGCCTCCCGCTGCCGCCTGGCACTGCCTGTCATTCCCAGCCTGGGAGCAGGGCCTGGATCTACGCTGAGGTGAACAGCCTAAGGAGCCATGAGTACCAGAACTACAAGGCACACGTCCTGAGCTGGTAATCAGGAAGATTACCAACTGGTGCGGAAACTTGGTTGGGGAACATATAGTGAAGTGTTTGAGGCCATTAACATCACCAACAATGAGAGACTGGTTGTAAAAATTCTCAAGGCAGTGAAGAAAAAGAAGATAAAAGAGGTTAAGATTCTGGAAAATCTTCGTGATGGAACAAATATCATTAAGCTCATTGACGCTGTGGAAGACCTGGTGTCAAAGACTCCAGCTTTGGTGTTTGAATACATCAGTAATACAGATTTTAAGCAACTATACCAGATTCTTACAGACTTTGATATCCGGTATTATATGTATGAACTGCTTAAGGCCCTGGATTACTGTCATAGCATGGAAATCAATCATAGAGATGTCAAACCTCACAATGTTATGCTAGATCACCAACAGAAAAATCTTCAACTAATAGATTGAGGTCTGGCAGAATTTTACCATCCTGCTCAGGAATGTAATGTGCGTGTGGCCTCTAGGTACTTCAAAGGGCCAGAGCTGCTTGTGGACTATTAGATGTATGACTACAGTCTGGACATGTGAAACTTAAGTTGTATGCTGGCCAGCATGATCTTCTGAAAGGAGCCTTTCTTCCATGGCTAAGACAACTACAACCAGCTTGTCCAGATTGCCAAAATACTTAGTACAGATGAATTGTATGGATATCTGAAGAAGTACCACATAGACCTGGACCCACAGTTCAACAACATCCTGGGGCAACACTCGAAAATGCTGGGAAAACTTCATCCACAGTGAGAATAGACATCTAGTCAGTCCCGAGGCCCTGGACCTTCTGGAAAAGCTTCTGCACTATGATCATCAACAAAGGCTGAACACCAAAGAGGCCATGGAGCACCCTTATTTCTACCCTGTGGTGAAGGAGCA
>CM053595.1:223927163-223954693 GCA_028646575.1 Pseudocheirus occidentalis
AACTCCTAAAATGCAGTGCCTAGAAAGGAACAGAATACTCTGTGTATGGTTTGACCGGGGCAAAGTTGAATGAGAGCATTTCTCCTTTGCTCTGGATACTGTTATGTGCAATTGCACATAAGAAAATGTTTCTTTCCTATAAAGGCAATTAGCCTCTTCTGATGTCCTTTTCTGATTCCTCTTTATGACGTGGAAGTGATACTAGTTTCTTGAAAGCTAGAAAGGATACAAGTAGAAACCAGGTAACACATTGCGTGATTGTCATCTGAGGAGCAGCCTAACTAGTGATGAAATTGGGGACCAGAGCAAGTGTTAGGAAAATATACTAAATTGCAGAGACAATGTGATTTATCTTAGTAAAGAGAAAATGCATATCTGTGAAATCATAATTCCTTAAATCATTAAAGAAAGGCTAGTTAAATACTTAGAATAAACTATCACAATTTAGATTGTCAATTTGGTGCATAAATATAATAGACAACATTCTGTCTAGTTTGCTTAGGGGGTGCATATTCATGGATGTATGGGGTTGTATGTAAATCCTTTAGGTCAGTGCCTGTATCTTAGAAATCTTTTGGTTCCCCACCCCAAGCATCATGCTCAGGGCAGAGGCTTAATAAATATTTATTGATTAAGGTCCCTTTGTGCTTTCACATGTTATTTAATAAATAATATCATTTTTGGTTTATGATGAATCCCTTTTCCATTACAATGTGTCTTCCAGTATGAAGTTTATAAAATAAATCCAACATTGCTAGAACAGCAAGCATAGGTAGGAGATGGTCCTAACTCATGTCTAGAAGGTATGGGAGACTTTTTGATGTCAGTCAAGAAAATATATTGTTGAAGTTGAATTTGTCTTTTGCTAGATATATGTAATGGGGTAAGTTGATATTGATACAGTGATTAGAAAATGGAGTGTCTTTACATTTCACTGATCATCCACAAGTTATCTTAGTATGAGTATCATGATAATCACAGAGACTGATGACCATATATGGATCTGTGTTCTGTTGATAAGTAAGGTTGGGTTCGGATGATAAGACCTGTCCTTTCCACCTCTTATACCCCAGTTGTATGAGTCCACCCTGCACGCCTTTGCCTTCTCTTACTCCATGCTAGGAGAGGAAATCCAGCTTCACTTTATCATTCCCAAATCGAAGGAGCACCATTTTGTTTTCAGCCAACCAGGAGGCCAACTGGAAAGCATGAGATTACCACTTGTCACTGATAAGGTAAGTGAATGTTCTGTTATATAAGGTTAGAGACCAACTCTGTTCTCTGGACTTGTGACAGGTGGGATTTTATTGTCTAATAAGAAAAGATTTTCTTAGGTCGATGGAACATGGCCCAAGGTACTCTTTGAAGCAGGAAGGCTGAGGGTGGGAATAATGAGATGCAGATAACTGGTTTTAAGGGCAGAGGAAGACTGCATATCTCATATTCAATTTAATTGAACCAGCATTGAACATTTACTATGTATAGGGCAGTATGAGTGATAGAAACATTAGTTGAGATATAGGCCCTGCAGTCATGGCAGGTAGAAGAAGTAAAAGAGCAACAAAGATATACAAGAGAAGACTAATATTACATTTTTCAATGAAAGATTTTGTAAAGGTTATTAACTTCCTCTGATGCCTCTCCATGGTACCCATGTAAGACTGAGTGCTTGAAAGCTATTCCAGCAGAGTACAAGATCCTAGTAGGCTGGAAAATCTTCAGATGAGGTGGTGTGTTGCTAGACCTGGAATTAGAAAGACTTGTGTTTAAATCCAGCCTCAAACATTTTCTATCTTTGTGGCTCTGGGCATAGCCATTTAATCTCTGTATTTCTCAGTTTGCTCATTAGTAAGATGGGGATAATAGCAGCATCCATCTCCCAGAATTATTGTAAGGCTTTAATGAGATAGCACACGTAAAGTGCTTAGTAAACCTTAAAAATCCTGAGTAAGTGCCAGCTGTTAAATGACTGTCTAGTCTCTGGTTGTGGTCAGCAATACAAAAATCAACCTAGCCCTTCCTGAGAATCTCATCATCAAAAGACTGACTACTAGGTTGAGGCATTTTTTTCCCCTCTTTGGCCATAGTCATACATTAAAACCATTTAGTCAGGTGCAGTGTTAGGGATCTGAATTGGTGCAAAGAGAATGAACTCTTGTGCCATTGAAATCTTGTATCCTTGAAGCATTAGGGTAAATACTGTTACATATCTCAGGAAAAAAAAACATATTTGGTCCCTTCTCTGTTTGTTGTGTTATTCTCCATCTTTGCATACCCAGTGCCTGGAATATAGAAAGTACTTCAGAAATGGATATTGATTGGATATTTTTATTATTTCTCTTTTCTTTTTCGTTGTCCTTCCCTAATAGCTTTTGAATGCTTTCTCATGATGGGGAAGGTGATACAGGATTCTTGAAAATTCTAAATCAGTAGAGTAGATCTCCCAAGCTGGAAAAAGGTTTGTCTATGTGTGTGTTCCCTAAGGACCAGTCTACCTAATTCAGATGAACTCATCCCTAGAAAGCTGCTGATTTCTTTTTCTGTTAGCAACTCACAAAACGCCTAAGAAGACAGGGAGGAATTATGATCAGCATCAGCGGGGTAAATAATCAGCAAGATAAAAGTTCAGATCTTTGCTGAATTGAGCTATATTCTTGTGGATATTTTGAGGTGGTCCAGCAGAAAGAGGAATTAGACCTTTACTAATCTTCCAAATCAATATTATGATGTTTGCTTACTTGCAGAGTTGGTCAACTCTTCGTTTCTTTAGGAAGTAGATTATAACATTTCATGTGGAAAGTCACAAAAGAAACCTCCTTATCATCATCATTGTGTGCCCAAGGTTTGGCTTACAGATTATGAAGTAGATGCGACTCTTGTTCATAATGGAATGGAAAAGCATTTTTTAGGAATCACTGTGGGCCAAATCCTGAAAAGCAAAACAGCCCCTGATTTTAAAGTACTTACATTCTTTTTTTTTTTTTTTTTTTGCTTTTTGGAGGGCAGTTGGGGTTAAGTGACTTGCCCAAGGTCACACGGCTAGTTTTTGTGTTAAGTGTCTGAGGCCGGATTTGAACTCAGGTCCTCCTGACTCCAGGGCCGGTGCTCTATTCACTGTGCCACCTAGCTGCCCCAAGTACTTACATTCTAATTGGAGAAGGCAATGTATATAGGAATGAGTGAGGATATGCCTTCTCAAGAAGAGAATACTAATGAAGAGTGAAATGAGCAGAACCAAGGGAATGTTGTATACTGTGAGTAATATTGTTTTAAGAATGACTTTGAGCAAGTAAGTCATTTTGACTATTATAAATACCCAAATTAACTGCAAAGGACATATGAAAGAAGATCTTTGCATTCAGAGAAAGAACTGATGAATAGATGTATGTATAGAACGATTTTTACATATATGTATATATATATATAAGATATATGTATACACACACACACACACATACATATTTGTGTCTAATTATAGCCATCTCACTACTTTATCGTTTAAATGGAATAGCAAGTTGTATATAATAGATTTTCAGTTTCATATGCTGTCTTTTAAAAAAATCATACTGTGTTATGGAAATATTTGTTTTATCTCATAAATTAAAAATAAAATATTCTTTTTAAAAAAGGAGAGGATACTAACACCAACCACCAAGGCTGTGGAGTAGAATTTGGTATAAATTCAGTCCATCTTGGTCCCTATCTTATTCCTTGTGTGACCTTGGGCAAGTCACTTTGTCCTTCTCATCCTCACTTTCTTTATTTCTAAAATAAGAGAGTTGAGAGAAACAATCTCTAATGTTGCTTCTAGACCAGCGGTTCTCAACTTGTGGGTCATGACCTGTTTGGGGTTCAACTGACCCTTTCACAGGGGTCGCCTATGATCATCGGAAAACACCTCTCTGTCTTTGAAACTTCTCAGTCTTATTATTTGCATCATACATTTGGTACAGATACATATTACCTCATCATAATTTTTGCATTTGTTTTCTTGAACTGTTATTTAACTCTTGTATCATATATCATCACAAGAAGGGCAGTGTGGAATAGTGGATAGCTAATGGATGTTGGAGTCATGGCAGCTTGGGTTCAAATTCTACTTTTAACATAATACTGCCTACGTGACCCTGGTAAAGTCATTTAACTTCTCAGTTGCCCAGTCTGTCTACTGAATACTGTCTCCTTCATTGGTAGAGAAAGTTACCTTGTAGGAGAGCTCCCTACACAAAAATTAATCATGGATCTGGACCCTGCATTGTATATCTTATGTTTTGTTCATCCTCCTTTATTGGAAGCACCTTGGGGCCAGGGATGGTGGCTTGTCCTTCTTCACCCTCAGTGCCAATTGTAGCCACAGTAGGTGTTCAAGAGACATTTATGGATTGATTTACTGAAGTGCCTGAGAGGACTTCCTTGTGAGTCATCATGATGTATTGAAAAAACACTGGATTTAAAATCCGACACAATGCTTTGCATATTGTAGATGTTTATTGACTCATTGACTTTAAAGTCAAACCCTGGGCTTACGTCTCATGTCTGAGACTTATTCTGATATATTAGGCAAATTACTTAACTTCTCTGGGCCGCAGTTTTCTCATCTGTAAAATGAGGCAGTTAGATTAAATGAATTGTAAGATCCCTTCCAACTCTCCATCCCTGTGAGCCTCTATTGTCCTGTTCTGGTTGCTTGCTTTTAATTTGTTTTAAACTTTGGACAGTTAAGAGTGGAGCATCCTTTGGAAAGATAAATCTCCAAGTTTCTGTAACCTATACCTTCACTCACACCACCACGCCCCCTCCATCCTTCATCTGATGCCTTATAAAGAACGTCAATCTGACCATTCAGTAGAGTACATTGGTTACTTCTTGATCACTTTCACCCAGAATTGACCATGGACCAGTTGGTTCTTATCCTGCTTTGAGGTGGAATTTTTAGGTAAGTAGGCTCCTTCAGTGGCCTGCTTGACTTCTGGATATTTTAGTTGATTATTAGCCAAGTAAAGTGATTTACTGAAGTAAACAAACAAAAAAAGCACTTGTTTATAAATGGGCCTTGTAGAATAGGACTTAAGATACATTTTGAGGATTCATAATGTTTGTTGTATTTACATAAGAAACGAGCATTCATTCATTCCAAGTCTGTTTATTAATAACCTATATACATATACAGCACTGCAGCAGGTGCTGTGTGGAGTAAGAAGGAAATAGCAGACAAATCCCTATACTTAAGGACCTTCCAGTCTAGCTGGAGATACAAGATATAAATGGAAGTGGAAAAGAGCACATACTTAAGTACATAGATGCAGGAAATAGTACTTAAGGAAACTTAGTAGTCATCTCATCCAACCTCATTTTATAGCTGCAGAAACCGAGGTCCAGAGATTTTGTGTGACTTTCCCAAGTTCTCACAACTAGTTGGAAGCACAGATGGGACTAGAATCCAGAGCTCTCAATTTCTTGTTCAGTGGTGTCATGTTGTCTTGGACACATAATGAGTGAATATGTTCATACAAGTTTAATATGCATTTAAGAGAGTGAGGAGGTAGAGCATACATCTATGAGATTTCAAGTCAAATGAGACCAGTTAGTGCTCAGGACTTGTTAAACTTGTATTTTATGTTTGAATAATCTCTTAAAAATCATTCCTGTACTTTACAGAGCCATGAATTTATAAAAAGTCCTACTTTCACACCAACCACGGGTCGACATGAACATGGACTCTTTAATTTATATCATGCTATGGATGGTGCTAATCATTTACATGTATTAGTTGTCAAAGAATATGAAATGGCAATATACAAGAAGTATTGGCCCAACCACATTATGCTGGTTCTCCCAAGTATCTTCAACAGTGCTGGAGTTGGTAAGTAGAAAGAGAGTGATGTTTTATATGCAGTAAAATTCAATAGAAAGAAGAGGGACACTTAAAAGAATCGTGTCAGGAGAGAATAGTTGGAAGTTTCATTTCAGGCCATTTACTCTTGGCTTTTGAAGCTCTATCTCTATTCCCTAGCTCTGTGTTTCCTTATGGGCATTCCAAACTTTGTTGCTGGTTTAACTGGCAATGATAATAGTAGTAATAATAATTTATGCCTATAAGTAATAATAAACATTTAACATATATGTGTGTGTTACATATGTGCAGACATATTATATACACGCATATACATGTATGCATGTGGGTGATGCAGTAAATAAAGTGCTAGTGTGGAGTCAGGAAGACTTGAGTTCAAATCCAGCCTCAGACATTAACAGTGTGACCCTGGAAAAGTCACTTAACCCTCTTTACCTCAGTTTTCTCATCTGTAAAATCATCTGGAGAAGGAAATGGCAAACCACTCCAAGTGTATTTGCCAAGAAAACCCTAAATGGAATCACTAAGAGTCAAACACAACTGAAGTGAACAGCAAACAAATACACACACACACAATTATATATGTTATATATATTATATACCTATATGTATTATATGTTATATATGGTATATATACATTATATATGTGATATATATACATATTTTTTGTACACACATGTATTGTATATGTATATATCCATATCTGTATATCTAGCATTTCTTTAAGGATTACAAAGCACTTTTCTTATAACATCTGTGTAAGGGAAATGGTACAAATATTACCCCCATTTTATAAATGTGAAAAATCAGAGTCAGAGAGTTAAGTGACTTCCCTAAGCACACTTAGCCAGTAAGTGATGCCTCAAGCTTGTTAATTGTCATCTGAGACAGAAGGGAATCAGAGCAGAATCAGAAGCTTTGCCTCCCAACTATCTTGTAGAATACTAGATTTGTTTGCAGAACCTTGAAAGGAGCCCCAGTAGCTCTCTAGTCCAAGCCATACCTGAAAGGCATCTTCATTATCAGATATCTAACATTCAGTCTTTCAGAACTCCCCACCTCTCAAGGCAGCCCATTCTATTTTTGGGTAGCTCTAGTTGATAGAAATTTTTTTTTGACATGTAGCTGAAATTTACCCATTGACTACCTCTAGTGTTAAAGATATCAAGAGCTACCTAGTTCATCCCCTATGAAAAAAAAGTACCTAGTTCATCCCCTATGAAAAAAAGTCCCCTCTTAGACATCTTAAATACTTAGTCACCTTGTCTTTACTTGAAGGCTTCCAGTGAAGGGGAAATCACTGTGAAGCAGCCCATTTTTGGTTTGCTCTGTTAGAAAGATTTTTAAAAATTGTATTGATCTCTCTCAAGGAAATAATAGATCAATTAAGAAGTAACTATGCAGGGGCAGATAGATGGTACGACTAGAACAACTGGTCCTGGAGTCAAGAAGATATATTCAAATATGGGCTTGGACACTTACTAGCTGAGTGACCCTGAGCAAGTCGCTTAACCCTGATTGCCTTCCCCCACCCTCCCAAGAAAGAATTAGCTGTACATGTAGGAGAATGGTATGTTATAGGGAGAACTTGGAGTAGGAGATGGATTTTTTTTTCTATGAGAAGGGATTTCAGATTAGAGGAACCACTAGGAGGTGATTATCACATGTAAAATTATGTACATGATGATGTATAACTGACATGAATTGTAAATCTTGTACATTTTAATTTCAGGTGCAGCCCATTTCCTAATAAAGGAACTATCCTACCATAACCTGGAACTGGAACGGAACAGGCAAGAGGAGTTGGGCATAAAACCTCAAGATATCTGGCCTTTCATTGTCATTTCTGATGACTCTTGTGTTATGTGGAATATGGTGGACATTGATAGTGGGGGAGAAAGGCGGAGGTAAAAACAGTCAACACCATTTTAATTGCTCTTCTATAATGGATCTTGTTTTTAAAGCACAAATTTAGAGAAATTAATTTTTATTTGTTTTCTGGGAAAGTTCTTATCTACACTTTGAAGAAGGTAAATGCTTTTTTTGTTTTCGAAACTTTTCTTTTTATAATATTAAGATGTTAGGGGCAGCTAGGTGGTGCAGTGAATAGAGCATTGGCCCTGGAGTCAGGAGGACCTGAGTTCAAATGTGGCCTCAGACACATAACACTTACTCACCGTGTGACCTTGGGCAAGTCACTTAACCCCAATTGGCCTGCATTACCCCATCCAAAAAGGGGGAAAAAGTTAAGATGTTAGTGTCTTAAAGCAGGGTTTCTGAATTAATTTCTGATCTATATCTAAATAGGTAGATAGATGGATAGATAGATAAATGATAGCTAGCTAGCTAGAGCTATATAGCTATAGTCCCTGGTAGACAAAAGATGTTAGTCTTTTTTATATAGACTTAATTTATACAGTTAAGTTCCATTGTCGATGAATACTATTAAAAAGAATAGTTCTAAGTAAAAAAGATTTTTCCGTGTTTCTGTTGACTGTTGTCTCCCAAAATAATACTTTCCAGACTTGATTGCAATTGGTCTTGACATTATCAGCTTTCCAAAGAATAATTAACATTTTAGCAACTTTAGAGTTTACAAAATATTTAAAAATGGGATATAAGCATTGCTATTATTATGATGATGATGATGATTATTCCCATTTTACAAATGAGGAAACCTGATACTCGGAGAGTTTAAATGGTTTTCCAAGGTCATGTAGCTAGTAAGTGTCAGAGCAAAGATTCAGATTCTAGTTCCACGTTCACTATTTTTTCCACTACACTTGACTCAATGATGGTTTGCTGTTTATGTTAAAGAAGAGACACCTAAGCTTTTGTCCAGGTATCAGGTATTAATTTAAATTATAGAATTTCCCATCTCAAGAGGCAGTGTGGCATTAGCAATAGAAAACCTAGCCTTGAAATGAGGGAAACCTGAGTTCAAGTCCCATTTTGACACATAGTGCCTCTAGGACTCTGAGCAGGTCACAACCCCTCTGTGTTCTAGTCAGCTCCCTAAGAGTAGCAGAGAATGGTGCTAGTCTGCATTGGTAGAGAGAGTTTCTCCTCTGAGAATTTCCTAAGCCTATGCAACCACAGTCTGTAGTCCCTATTCCTATTGCAGACTAGAAGGGAACATAAAGATCAGAATCCAAAATTTCCATTTGATTGATGAGAGAAATAGAGGCCCAGAGACTGGTCATAATTTGCTCAAGGTCACAGGCGTGGTGAGTGGCAGAGCCTGGACTAGAAGCTGTCTCCACTTTCCTGTCTAGTTGCTTTACCCATCATGGAGTCAATTTGGTATAGGGTCATAAACACTGAATTTGGAGTTAGAAGACCTCTGTTTGAAATTCAGCTCTCCTGGTATGAGCTTTATAACTTTAGCAAGTCCCTTCACCTCACTGATTCTCAGTTTCCTTGTAGGCAAACAGAAGGCTAATAACATTTATACTACTTATTTTGCAATGGTGCTAGAAGGAAAGCCTTTGGTAAACCCTAAAGAACCATAAGGTTAAGCAATTATATCAGACTACGATATCTCCACTTGGATTTTCTTTACTGCATCTTACCTCACCCAGAATTTTCAAGCCAGTCAAACTGAAGTACTTTCTGCTCCCCGTATACCCCCTAAGCTCTGTACCCTTTCCTATATCTGGAAAGTCTTCACCATCAGCTAGGTGGCTTAGTGGATGGAAGGGGCGCCTCACATCAGGAAGACCTGCATTCAGATTCAGCCTCAGACACTTACTAGCTGTGTTGTGTGACCCTGTGTAAATCACGTAACTGGTGTCAGCCTCAGTTTCCTTGCCTGTAAAATGCAGATAATAATAAAAATCAACCTCAAAGTTGTTGTAAAGATGAAATGAGATGCTATTTGTAAAACGCTTAGCATAGTGCCTGGCATGTAGTGGATGCTCTATAAATGCTGGCTAGCTATTATTGTTGTTGTTATTATTATCCTTTGAAGTCTTGTCCCAGAGGCCACCTTCTCCATGAAACCCTGACTGGTCCTATAGTCAGTAATGACTTTCCCCTTAGACATACAGAAACTCTTTGTTCTTTTCCTCTCCAGGACACTTACCAAACAGTACTGAATTAGGTTCTACTTCTTATCCCCCTACTAGATTGTGAGTTTTACACTAGATTGTATGTTCCTTGAGAGTAGGGGCTATTTCATCTCTTTAATTTGTATCTTTTGCACCTAGCCCAGTGCCCAGCATGTAGTAGGTGCTTAATAAATCTTTGTGGATTAAGAACAGAGATCACATCTCATCAAAACTTGGATGTCTCCCCCAGTGCCTGGCACAATGCTCTTGTTCATAGTAGATACTTGCAAGTCCAACAATGAATCTATTTTAGTAAAGTTTCATGACTATGAAAAATGAAAATCCTGTGGAATATGTCACAATCGGATTTGAAATATGTTTATTTGAAGTGAGAGATCTTTGGGCTGTTTTGGTCCAGTGCTGATGTAGATGGCAGAATGAAAAAGGATGCTTTTGTTTTCATATTGGTCCAGAGAAAGTTTTTTCTTCTTTTTCTTCCTTGCAGTGATTACACATGGTCTGAAAGGAATGTTTCTTTGAAACACATTCTGCAGCACATTGAGGCAGCCCCGAACATTACTCATTATGCTCTAATAGGAATGCGGAAATGGTCAAGTAAAACTCGAAGAGAAGAGGTCCAAGAACCTTTCTCCCGCTGTCATATCCATGACTTTATTATCCTCAATGTGGATCTGACACAGAATGTACAGTATAACCAGAATCGGTGAGTAACAGACCCAAAAGGAAGCCAGATATTGGCTTCAACTTGTCTTTGATGGTCATCCTGACAATCTGCTTTTCCCTATCTATTGATTCCCTGATAATGGTACCAATGACCTGAGGCGTGTGTGCTTGGCTTCAGAGATGGAGGAATCCATAAGATCCTGAGCAGGAAGGTATTTTAGAGATGATTGAATCTAGTTCTCTTGTTTTAGAGATGAGGACACTGGGGCCAAAAGGTAGATGTAACATGGCAACTCAGGACTTTGAACCTTTAATCAGTCTCTTCTAACACTGAATCCATTGCTCTTTTGATGATACCTATCTCCTTTTTTCTTTCAATATCTAGAACCAATTTAATCTTAGACACCGGGTTATTTAATCCCATAAATTTGCTGTTAGATTAAAATCTGAAGAAAAAAAATTTGCTAAGCATCCACTGTGTTAAAGGCATTATGTTAAGCTTTGGGACACTTTGGGATCACCCCAGTTCTCTGATTGTATTAACGGCCCCCTACTACTTTTCACATGAAGCCCAAACTCCTTAGGATTTTATTCAAGTCCTTCCACAAGGATTTGTCTTCCTGCTTTTCCAGTCTCCACTGTTTTCAGCCATGTATCCTATGCGATACGGCAACTAGATTCAGAATTGTCCTTGGAATATGAGCAAGGTTTTCCCACCCCTACACCTTTTTCTGGCACTATTTCTTATGCATGGAATACTGCCACCCTTCCCATCTCTTTCTAAGAGCAGCCACTCCTTTAAGGCACTGTTGTAGTGGAAAAAACGCTGGGCTTGGAGTCAGAAGACCTGGTTTGAATCCTGACTTTGAGATTCACAAGCTGTCTAAGGCACTTCTCTCTTTAAGCTTTAGTTTCCTCGTTAATAAATTGAGATGACTGAGCTAGATGCTCCAAGGTACCTTCTAACCCTGAATCTTAGCAAGTGATGTTAAGGTCCACCTCATGTGCCAGTTTCTCCTGGAGTCCTTCCCTTCTTTACAATGATCCCTACCCCCAGTGGTGGCTTTTGGGGTTGGTCTGGAAGCAGGTCTCGTGGTCTAGGGCAACTCTTTTTTTCCCCCATCAATTTATTCATTTATTTTTAGTTTTCATCATTCATTTCCACAAGATTTTGAGTTATAAATTTTTCTCCCTGTTTTTCCCCTACCCCAATCCCCAAATAGCTAGCCTACTTTCCCCCACCTGCTCTCTCTTATATCCTCCCCCTTCATCCCCCCCCTCCCAACTTTCTGGTAAGGCAAGATGGATTTCTATACCCCAGTGCCTGTATATTTTTTTCCCAGTTGCATGTAAAGAAAAGCAATGCAATTTTTTTGATATACACTTTTATTTTTAAAAACTTTTGAGTTCCAATTTTTTTCCCTTCTTCCCTCCTCACCCACCCCCACTGGGAAAATAAGCAATTCAATATAGGTTGTACATGTGTGGTTAACACAAAATATTTCCTTTGTAGGTATATTGGGAAAGACTAACTATATTTCCCTCCATCTTATCCTGCCCCCCACTTACTCTGTTTTCTCCTTTGCCCCTGTCCCTTTTCAAAAGTGTTTGTTTCTAACTACCCTCTCCCCCAATCTGCCCTCCCTTCTGTCATCCCCTCCCCTATCCCCTCCCCCCCCCATTTTCCTGTAGGGTAAGATACCCAATTGAGTGTGTATGTTATTCCTTCCTTAAGCGAAATTCAATGACAGTAAGGTTGTCCCATTCCCTTTATCTTCCTGCTCTTCCCCTCCATTGTAACAGTTTTCTCTTGCCTCTTTTACCCCAAAAACTCACTGAAGAGAATAATTCCTTCAAAATTAGACTGCCACCTAGCCACCCCTTTCTCTTTCTTCTTGTATTTGAAAGTCAGATTTTCTCTTCAGTTCTGGTTTTTTTTTATCAATAATGCTTGAAAATCATCTATTTCATTGAATAACTGTATTTTCCCCTGAAATATTATGCTCAGTTTTACTTGGTTTTAATCACAGCTCCTTTGACCTCCAGAATATCATATTCCAAGCCCTCCATTCCCTCAGTAGAAGCTGTTGGTCTTGTGTTATCCTCTTTGTGTTTCCACAATACTCAAATTGTTTCTTCCTGACTGCTTGTAGTATTTTCTCCTTGTTCTGGGTATTCTGAAATTTGGCTATTATATTCCAAGGAGTTTTCTTTTTTGGGATCTTTTTCAACAGGTAATTGCTGAATCCTTTCAATTTCTATTTTGCCCTCTGGTTCTAGATTATCAGGGCAAGTTTGCTTGATAATTTCTTGAAAGACAGTGTCTAGGTTCTTTTTTTGATCATGGCTTTTAGGTAGTGCAATAATTTTTAAATTATCTTTCCTGGATCTATTTTCCAGGTCAATGTTTTTTTTTTCAAAGAGATATTTCATATTGCCTTCTATTCTTTCATTTGTTTGGATCTGTTTTATAATATCTTAATTTCTCATAAAGTCATTAGCGTCCATTTGTTCCAGTCTAATTTTGAAGGAATTATTCTCTTCAGTGAGTTTTTGAAATTTCTTTTCCATCTGGGCAGTTTTGCTTTTTAAGGCATTCTTCTCCTCATTGGCTTTTTGGGCCTCTTTTACAATTTGAGTTAGTCTGTTTTTTAAGGCATTATTTTCTTCAGTCAGGCTGTTGATTTGCTTTTCAGGATTTTCTTGCATTGTTCTAATTTCTCTTCTCAGTTTTTCCTCTGCTTCTCTTACTTTGTTTTCAAAATCCTTCTTGAGCTCTTCCATAGTCTGTAACCAGTTCATGTTTTTCATGGGAGCTTTTGATGCAGACATTCTGACTTCATTGTCTTCCTCCCATTCCATGCTTTGATCCTTTTTGTCCCCGAAAAAGGAATCTATGGTAGCATTGCATTTCCTCTGCATTCTCATGTTGCCAGTCATTTACTTGACTTTTGAAGTCTTTGGCACAATAGAACTCTGCTTTCAGAATGGAGAGAGGTTTGTACCAAATTGCTGGGGTTTTCACATCTGCTGGAACAATTAAGAGGATGCCCTCTCTGCAGCCCCCACAGGCTCTGGCACCTGGCCACACACCCCAGGACCTCCACCCAAGACCACGATCCAGATCCAAGCAGGTCAAAGCAAGAGCAATTACCCTCTGAATGGTCACTTTGTCCCCCTATAATCTGTAGGCCAGGAGCTCCTGAGGAAGCCACATAACATGGCCACTGTGCCACTGCTGCTTTTCACCCCAAGGGCAGGTGCCAGACTGTGCTCTTTTGTCCACCCCTGTTGCAACAGAGTTCCACACTGAACTTTTATTTTGTCTTTGGCGTTTATAGTTTGAGAAGTATGGAGACCGCCACTGCTGCTGGTGCTTCACTCTCCTGAAGTCTGCTCTGGCTGCTGCTGGTCAGGGCTGCCCTGGGGCCAAAATCACATCTCACACGGACTGGGTTATGCTCCCAGCTTGGTGTGATAGCCCCTTGCTGCTGGCCTGCTGGGATGCCTTCAGCAGGAGATTTGTTTCTCTCTGTCACTTTGTGACAGAGCTCTAAAATTTATTTAGAGTCATTTCTTACATGTATTGGAGGCAGTGGAAGTCAGAGCCACTCATCTTCAATGAGTAGACTCTTAAGGATCCTCAGTGCCTGTGATGCTTATACTGGATAAACAGGTCAGAGTCATCTGACACAGAGCGAATCTGTGCTAGATCATTCTCCGGCGCTCTCACTGGCAGCTCTTTTTAAACTGGGTTATGAGGGTTGTGACCCACAAATTTGGCAACAGTAAAAGGTTTCTGAAAGTACAACCAAAATCAATTAAAAATCAAATATATAATAATTTCAAGGCATTTCTTGCAGCACTTGCCCTTGTTGCCTTGTTTCTCAACACAAAGCATGTGTACTATGCCCTCAGACCATGCAACACCAACAGCAAATGTGAAAAGGGGTCAAAAAGTTTAAGAAGCCTGGTCCAGGGGACACTGCTCTTCCCAAGGCAGGGTCCTGTACTGTCTGTATCAGGGTCTGGGAACAGATGGTAGACAATGTGGTTTTGGTGGTTTGGTCTGGCATGTGCTGCCTTTCCCCTCTCTCCTTGAGGGTAGGGTACGTTGATGCTTTAGTTAGGCTGGCTCACCTGTCCTGCAGATGACAATTGGTGGGGATGGCTGACCGCTTCTCCAAAGGAGTTGCCATGCTGGATGATGGCTATGAGGGCTGGATTGGGGAGGGTGGAGGTGTTGCCGTTCTCCGTAGGACCCTTGTACTTATCTGCCTTTAAAACATGAGCTGCTTGGAAGCAAGGACTATCTTTTCTATTTGTATTTCTAGGACAGTTTTATATCTTATATAATTCTTTCCTTTCATGACTTCAGTTTTAATTGATTTCCTTCTGTGATCTCAGTACTACATGATTTAGCACCAAATGATGTGGTCTTATTTTTGTTTTTTGATGTGGATCTATAATTTTAATGGTTTGGGGAACTCTGTGTGGAAACTCCCTCCTGCTAAGAGACTTGCCTGGAGCATTGAGATATTCAGTCATTTGCCCATGGTCCCAGAGTTATTACAGGAAAGAGGTGGGACTGAAAAACAAGATCCGCTGTGATGATGCCTCTCACTGCAGTCTCATATTGTTATTTGATTGTCTCATTTATACTGGTCTCTTCTCTTCTGCTTGTTAGTAGAGGGAATGATTCCTGCCTCCAAGAAGCCAGCAGTTCAGCATATACTACCTGTGTGATAAGGCTGCTTAGCCTTTTATTGCTGACTTTATCATCTGTCAGATAGTGTTAATAATATTTATACTACATTCCTTCTAGAATTGTAGTGAGAAAAGTACCACATAGGTCTTAAAATGGCATAAAAATAGGAATTGTTATGTCTTATCTCTCCCTGTGCCTAGTATAGTGCTGAGCACATAATAGATTCCTCGTAAATATCTATGTACAAATACATATATATGTACGTTATATATGTATGTATTATATATGTATTATATGTATATGTATGCATATATTATAGGCGTATCATCTATGTGTGCATATTATATGTGTGTGAATGTATATATGTTACATGTGTATGTATGTATTATATATGTGCATATAATAAATGTGCATTATATGTGTGCTATATGTGCGTTATGTTTGTGTGTATTAGATATATGTGTGTATTATATGTGTGTGTATATATTTCATTGTTCGAATGCTGTTTAAGTGTGTTGATTGAGTTTTCTTCCCTCTCTCCTTAGATTTACCTGTGATGATGTTGACTTCAACCTGCGAGTACACAGTGCTGGCCTCCTTTTGTGTCGATTTAATCGCTTCAGCGTCATGAAGAAGCAGATTGCTGTTGGTGGCCACAGGTCCTTCCACATCAAATCCAAGGTGAATGAGGAAGTGGCTGCTGAGTGGTTCTTTCTGCCTCTCTGAGTTGCATTGGGAAGAACTCTGCTTAGCAGCTTATTTAATGTGTTTCTTAAATTCTTGGAGTCTCATTGTCCTCATTTGTAATGTGGTAATAATAATGAGCACCCTGCCTATCTTCTAGGGCTTTTGGGATCAAATGGATGATATGTGTCATGGAACTGGAGCAATATTAAGTTGTTATAGAAATAGAAATTATTTATATAGAAATATAACAACATAATGTATGTTATCATATAGAAACAATAATCACATTCCACTAAAGTCTCAGGTGCCTCACATTGGCATGCAGGTGCCTTTGGGTTGTGGAACACTATCCTGGCAGGGAAAAGTTTTGGCATTTCTTGCCACATTGGAGAGGCTTTGAGGATTTCAAAGGTGGTAAGCTGAAAGACCTTCAGTCTTTTGTCTGTGGGCAGCCTACCTAAATTCAGACAGAACCATTGCTAGAAGGCTGGCTGCTAAGGGATGAATTGGTTTTTAGCTACAACAGTTGGCCAAGACCATCTACAAAGGCATAAAGTGTTTATGGTTTGCATCAGTAGCAGGAGTCCTTACCAATGATTTAATGGATTTCTCAAAATAATTAATAATAATAATGATAATGCATCCTGAGGCTTGCTTGCATAGCTCTTAACAATTGATACCTTTGTTCTTTACCTCCTTGTCACGTGGAAAGAAGAGTAGACTTCATCATTTAAATGTAGGTAAGGTTGGATTTTGGTATCAGGGTTAACACAGTGTTCTGATGTACACAGTTATTCTATTACTCTGAGTTTAGAGTTTCCATTGATTTCTGGAGAAAGTGTGCGTTTTCAGATATACCATTGTGCATTTATTCTCAGATGGTAGATGTGTCAGGCTGCAGAGGGACTCTAGTTGTGGCAGTATTATTGTACCAAGAGATGTCAATTTAATTCAACCACAATTTATTAATCAAGGGACTGTGCTGAGTCCTGTGCTGACATTGTGCTGGAGATACAAAGAGACAGAAGTAATTGGCTTCAGTGAGCTTACAGGATAATAGTGGGGATATACCTAGTAAGAATGCAGTATAGGCCAAAGGAGACACCAAAAAAGCTCAGAAAATGTAAAGATTCAGGGAATTACATTCATCTGTAGATGGGGGAAATTGAGGAAAATTTCAATCAACAAACATTTCAGAAGCACCAAGTCACTGTGTTAGGTACTGTAGTTCCAAAGACAAAAATGAATCAGTGCCTGCCCTCAGAGAATTTACATTTTATATTTATATTCTATCCAGGGAGATAACATACATTAAATATTTACAGAATATACACACACATATATACATACACACATATGTATATTACAAATAAATATATCAACATCTATAAAATAAATGCAAGGTAGTTTTGGGAGGTAGGTGCCATCAAGTAGGGGAATCAGGAAAGGCTTCACAGAGAAAGTAGACCCCAGGTTTGGACTTTTTGTTGCTGTTTAGTCTGATTCCTCATAACCCCATTTGGGGTTTTCTTCACAGTGGTTTGCCATTTTCTTCTCCAGCCCATTTTACAGATGAGGAAACTGAAGCAAACAAGGTTAAGTGACTTGCCCAGGTAGCAGATATCTGAGGCCAAATTTGAACTCAGGTCTTCCTACCTCCAGGCCCAGTGATCTGTCCTCTGTGTCATCTAGCTGCCCCAAGTTGGGCCTTAGAGGAAGAGAAAAATGTCAACTGGCAGAAATGTTATGGGAGTGTTTTTTTGATTATAGGGAATGAGCTGAGCATGTGAATAGGAAAGAGGCAAGAGAGGGCAGGATGAGACTGGGAAACAATGACCAGTTTAGTTTGTCTGATGTCAGTAATAAAAGAATCTCAGTGCAAAAGCAATGCAAGGTTTTAATAGTGCAAATCTTCTGAATTTAAAAAGTACTTTGTAAACATTGTTTCTAGTGTTTTAGTTACTATTTCTATATTCCATTATCATCATTACATCATCATACACTCCATTATCATCAGTATTACTGCTTTCACATGGCAATGAAGACATTTTTAACTATGCTGTATTCCTCATGCAAACTCACTTTTCAAAATACTTTTTGGGTCATGAGATTAAGTAAGCTTAGCATTATGAAAATTATAGGACTATAAATGGAGCTTTCTACTCCATTTCTTCATAGTGAGTTCTCATTTCTGCATATTGTTCACAGTGATGAAAGAACACAGAACTATGGGGAGGGTCCATTGATTCACAAAATCTTCCCAAACATGGTCTTTCCATGGATTTATTATTACCTTCTTAGTGACAGAAGCTAAATAAATTTTCTCTGAAAAGGGTTGGAGGCCCTGGAATCTGGGCAATGCAGACTCTTTCTTCTCTGATAGTAAGATGACCAATATTGGGTCCACACTCTCAATAAGCAAAGGCATTAGGTTAAATATTATTCTGAAAGCCATCATTCTTTTATAGGGAAGGGAGAGTAGGATGACAAACTGCTAATATAACATGTGATTCTAAATGTAGGCTGTGACTCCTAGTCCTAAAACTGGCTGGTGTCAAACCTGAGTGTAGTCTACATTTCCTGCCTTTCCAATCCAGTGGGTGGTAGTGATAATTTACTGTGGGAAAGTTGGGACAGAGAAAATAAAAACAAGTACCAAAGTTAGAGACTAGTAATAGTACAAATGAATAAAACATGACATTTCACAGTAAACTTGCATCTAAATGGTAATTTTGCATAATAATTTTTCAGTAGATAAATATACCCTTTATTTAATAGCTTAAAATAATTTTATGTGGATAAATAATTAATGTAATATTATAGACAACATTTATATTGATTTAATTTTATGCTGTATCTAATGTATAATTTATATTTCATAGCTAACTTGTATGTAATGTTTCTATATGTAAATAATGAATGCAATAAGATAAATAATTTATAAAGGAACCTAGAAACCATTTAAGCTAGCTAATATTTTATCTCCTTGGCAAGCAGAGACATGACAGTCAAAACCAACACTATAGAACACAAGACATAATTGTAAAATACTGGAGAACAAGGCATATACTTACTTTGTCGTCTTTGTAAAAGTTTTGAGAATGATACTTGTCTCAAGGATATACTTGATCTAAAGGAGAGAAACATTTTTGGTCTGGTTTTCTGGTCAAGATGGCTGCCTTGATTTCACTAAGGCATATATACTAGGCATTTCCCTATAGTCTTTGTTTAATCAAGTCTAGTCTTTCCCTAGTCTATTTAGTTAGAAATGAGGTACATTTGACATTTTTTTCATGACTTGTTTTTTGCTGGTTCTGATCTTTGCTTCACTTTCTAAGGGCCCTCAAATTACCTCTTGTAAAGCATTTTCTAAAATTTTTGCCACAGAGACCATTACCTCTGGCCTAGTTCTTTTCTTTTTACTCTATATTTCAAAATCCTTTGGCAATACCCCCCTTTTTCTCCTCATTTCTATTGGTCTCTGGTAAGGAGATAACCTTTCTCTTTACCAAGGCTAATCCCTCCTCACATACATATAATCCATTCTCTCCCATTTACTCTGGCAGATTTCCCTATTCCACACTCCCTTTATCTCTCTTGATCTTCGCACTGTTTCTTTTCCTTTTGTCTATAAACATGCTCAGGTCTTCAGTTCTTCATTAACTTTCATTTGACTCTACTGGGTAGTCCACTCAAGTTACCATTCTGTATTTTTTCATCCCTCTCCCCAAGCAAACTCATAGAAAAAACCATCTGTTTTTCCTTCTTCCATTTTACTCCCTTCTCATTTTTTTAGAGTAGCTTCTGATCTCATCTGTCAACTGAAACTCTTCTCTTCAAAATTAACATTGATTTCTTAATTGCTGAAATGGAGGCCTTGTCTCAGTCTTGATTCTTCTTGACCTCTCTACATATATTTGACACTTTTGATTACTTTCCCCTCCTAGATTCTTTCTCCTCTCTGGGTTTTCATGATACTACTCTCTCTTGGTTCTTTTCCTGTCTGTCTGATCATTCCTCAGTCTCTTTTGCCTGATCATCCATAACATTTCCCTTCATTCTGAGTACACCCTAAAGCGGTCTTCTTTCTTTATTCTCTCTCACTTGATGACCTTATCAGATGACGTATGTTTAGTTATTTCCTCTATGCTGATGACTCCCAGTTCTTTTCTTTCATCCCTGGTCTTTGGAGCTTCAGTACTGTATCACCACTGGATAGTTTGAAATATTGAATATTCCGTAGACATCTCAAACTCAAGATGTCCCAAACTGAACTCATCTTGTCTGACAAATCTGCTCCTTTTCTGAATTTTCCATAATTTTTTCAGAGGTACCACCATCTTTTTAATCACTCACCTTTGTAAACTTGATGCCATCTTCCACTCCACATTCTCCTTTGTCCCCTATATATCCACTTAGTGGCCAAATCTTGCCTTTTCTACCTCAAAAGCATCTCCCAAATCTGTCCTATTCTTTCCATCCACTTGCTCAACATCTTGCTTTAGTTTCTCATTACCTCTTGTTCCTCTTCCCAAGCTTATTCCATTGCCTAGAATATTCCTTGGCACATCTATCTTTTAGCTTCCTTCAGATCTCAGCTTCCATGTCATGCCATGAAGCCTATTCCTAGTCCCCCAGCGGCTAGTGCCTTTCCCCTATAATTATCTTGTATTTGTTTTGCATGTGTTTTATTTATACTTATATAACAACAGTAACTATTTTTGAGTTTTAATGTTTGCAAAGCACTTTCCGTGTATGATCTTATATAATTCTCACAACAGCCCTTTAAGTTAGATGCCATCATATCATCCCCATTTTACATATAAGAAAACTGAGTCCAAGAGAAATTAAATGACTTACCCTGAGTTACACATCTAGTAAGTGTCTGAGGCCAAATTAAAACTCAGGGCTTTTAACTCCAAGTCTAACACTTTATCTACTGCACCACTTGTCTGCCTATGTTATATGCATATAGGTTGTCTACTCACTAAATTAAGCTTTTCCAGAGCTAGAAGTGTTTCATTATTTTCTTTTTATCTCCAGCATTTAGTATAAGTGCCTGGCATATAGTGGGTGCTTATTAAGTACTTGTTCATTGTTTGATTGCTTCTGATTTCCTTTAAGGAAAGAAGGTAAAAATGGATGTAATTAAGTTCATCATTAGTAGGTTTATTGAGCAAGTATCTCAAATTTAAGATGACAGTAGTTAAGTGAAAGTTTGTGTATTGTCTTTAAAAAAAAGTTCTTCTCTAGTCCTCTTTTCCCCACCAAGAAGCCAAAGGGGATCTTAAAGGCCTGAGGGCTATTGATATTTTTGTCTTTGTTTCATGGGCATAACCACAAAGAAAGCCTTGATTGATAAAATTTATTTATTTATTTTTTGCTTTTTGGAGGGGGGAGGGCAGGGCAATTGGGGTTAAGTGATTTGCCCAAGGTCATACTGCTAGTAAGTGTTAGGTGTCCGAGGCCGGATTTGAACTCAGATCTACCTAGCCACTCCTAAAGTTTACTTTTGATAAGTTCACATAGCAAACCAGCCACTAAAGTCATCAGTAAACACTATACATTTCCTGAAAAGTTAAGCCAAACAGCATAGAAGAATCATTTTGATCCATACATGCATTCTTCCAATCATATAGTCTACTATTGGCTAAAATAAAAGGGCACATCTTTAACTTTCATATATTATTACTTGCATCTTATGTTGTATTTCTCCTGTTTTCTTGCTCCTTGATGTTGTTTTCATTTAAATAAGAGTTAATATCTCATTCTTTTGCCTCTTCTGTCTTCATCACTTCATACAAGTTTTTGCATATTTCTTTACATCTCCATATCTTCATATTGTTAATATTCCACTATATTCATATATCACAATTTGTCTACCCATTCTTTCATTTGATACATAGTTTGTTTCTAATGTTTGTTATTACAAATGATGGTGCTATCAATAGTTTTGTACAGTTGGGTCTTTTCTTGCTGTCAATAAACTCCTTGGAGGTATAAAGTAAGTGTTAAGTGTCCGAGGCAATGTCCAGTAGTGGCATTGCTGGACCAAAGGATATGAGCAATATTGACTTTTATTCCACAATTCTAAATTTATATCCATAACAGATCAATTCATATTACCACTAGCAATGGAAAGGAGTGTCTTGGTTTTAACACTACTCCTCCAACACAGAATATTTTCATCTTTGTCATGTATCTTTCTTTTTTAACCTGACACATTCTCTTGTATTATTAACTAATGTAAATTCCTCTCCGTATCCTCCCACGGCAGGATTCTAAGCTTAAAATCAAAGACCGTATCTCATTAATCTATCCCTGACATCTAGTATTATATTTTCTGTACATACATAATAACGTCCCAAGTCTTGATTTTGTCATGTCTAAAATGAGTGGATTGGATTAGATAATGTTTAAATGTACCATCAGCTCTAAATCCTATGATCCTTATCCTAATAGATATGCAGAAAACCATATTTTAACTTGCCTATTGCTTATTTTGTGTTTGGGTAGGTGTCTGATAACCCAGTGTCCATTGCACCTTCTCAGTACATCTGTGCCCCGGATAGCAAGCACACTTTCCTTGCAGCTCCTGCTCAGCTTCTCCTTGAAAAATTCCTACAGTATCACAGCCATTGTTTCTTCCCTCTGTCATTGAAGAATTATGGCCACCCTGTGCTGTCCGTTGATTGTTACCTTAATCTGGGACCTCAGGTAATTGATGAACAAATGTTGATTACTCGATTCATGGGAGGTTCAACAATAGGGGATTGAATTTCTTTGAGCAATTTTTAGGATGTAGGTTTGGAAGGGGCACTTCAATTTTCTACTTGAGGGAGGATAGATAGATAAATAGAACATTTATTAAGAGCTTGCTATGTTCCAGAAACTGTGCTAAATATCCTCAAAGAGCTTAAATTATAATGGGGAAAGACAGCCTCTAAAGGGGAACTGGGAAGGGGTCTGGGTTACTCCTGTAGTGACCTGATTTAGAAATGGCCTGGAAGCATAGTAGAGGCCTAGATCCTCAACAGGATAAGGTCAGAGGTGGCGTATCAGAGCCCAGGCTGGCTCTAGAGATGGAGGTGGAGACAATGACTTGAGTAGAACTGGTTGTAGTGCCAATGCAATATTCACAGTGCCTACAGCCACTGTATGCCAGTATAGTGCTCAATCACAAAATATAACAGACTCTCCCTATAGAAAACAGAAGCAAAACATTTATTCAGACACTAGAAAACTGAATCCCCAAACCAGTAAGCCAATTTTCCATCATAGTAGAAGAGAAGTTAATAAGTCATAACAGCACAGAGAGCCACAGTATCCTTTAACCTTCCCAGAAACTAACATTTAATCACAAGCCTGTCTCCTTTGGGTGTGTCCTATCCTCTCTCCAGTCTTTAACTGCTCTTACTTCCTGCTTCCTGTGGGCTCTGCTCTACCCTTCAGCAAACTCCTCCCACCACAGGCTCCATGTGATTAAATTCAGCCTATTAGGGGGCAGGGAAGATCTTCAAATTCCCATTCCCATTACACTGGCATGGTATAGGAAGGGCGAGGAATTGTGAGAAAGATAAGGCCAAAGCCGACCTATTAGAATCCAAAATGGGTCAAGTGGTAGAGTCCAAGGTTCCAGAGAAACTCAAGAGCGTGGTTTTACCCCATCTAATATCCTGAAAAATTATTATGGTTTCACAAAAGCAACATGACATTGGATTGGGAGTCAGCCTGACTTCAGATTCTGTTTTTTTTTACTGTTATAATCTTGGGTAAGTCACTTAATCTCTCAGAGACTCAGTTTGCTCATCTGTTAAAAGGGGATAAGTATACTTGGCCTATCTACTTCACAGAGTTGTGGGAGAATATGCTTTTAAAATCTTTACAGCCTTTAAAATGCTATGCAAATGTGAAATATTGTTATTCTGATCACGCACATGTGTATATATCTTTTATTGCTACCCTCTGCTTCTTCCTTTTTCAGGTTGCTGTTTGTTATGTGAGCTCCAGGCCTCATTCTTTAAACATCAGTTGCTCAGACCTGCTGTTTAGTGGGCTCCTGTTATACCTCTGTGACTCCTTTGTGGTTGCTAGCTTTTTGAAAAAGTTTCACTTTCTCAAAGGTAAGTTATCTGAAGGGTTACACAAGCATAGAGGTGCAAAAAAATACTTTAGTGTTTAATTTGTTCAGCTTGTCATTAAATGTTTGCTTTGCTAGGTACTGGTGAAGTTAGAAATACAAGTCAAGCTTGGCCTCTTTTTTCAAGGCTCTGACGGTCTGCAAGTGGGGATCTATACGTGTAGGAATAATAGTGATGTAATAAATTGTAATTATAGGTAGCAGAGGTGATTGATGGAGTCTCAGATCAATTCAGATGTCCTAATGCACTTTATAAGATTATACAACAATAACCTTTGTTGAAAGGAGTGCCTGCTAATACAGTGGACATGTGTCCTATTCCAGACTGAGGGGAAGTTCTAGAAACTCCTTTGATAAGTCCCCAGCAACTGGGACTGCATCTGAGATGATTGATGACTATTAGGGAGAACAGACCCTGAGTCACCATTTATGTATGATTACTTCCCTGCTACATAATACAGTCACTGTAGTGCGGAGTAGAGGGTGATGAGGACACAATACCTATCCACAGTGCTTTGTGAGGTTTTAGGGAGAAAAGAGATCTTTTCAAGAACCCTCTAGGGTTCTTCTAGACCTAGAAGCTGCTCTGAAGGTCTTTTCTGGAGGGGCTGAAGGGTTGTGTTCAGTCCCTTCTATGTGGGGTGGGCAGGAAGGAGGCCCTTAGATTCTGAGATGTGGTTATTCCTTGGGGGATTCAGGAAAGACTCCCTGGAGGGGATAGCAATTGAGTAGGGTTTTGAAGAGATAAAGTATAGTTAGAGAGGAAGGGGAGAAATTAGGAGGAGAAACAGAAGCCAAGTTAAGAAGGGATATTAAAGAAGAAAGGGTCATCAACAGAGTCAAATGCTCCAGAGAAGATAATTTAAGTCAATAAGTATTTATTAAGTTCTGTTATTTATTATTCATTAACTACCATGCTAAATACTAGGGATAAAAAGATAAGCAAAAAGAATTATAGTTCCTGCCTTCAAGAAGCTCATATTCTCATGGTAGAAGATAATACATAAAAGGAGCTAAAAACTAAGGAGTGTGTGGGTGGAACCTGGAGAATGAAGGACGACTGGTCTGTGCTACTTCTCATAATGGAGGTTCCAATGGGAGAAGGGAGCCACAGGTATGAAGGGAGAAGGCAGCTGAAGAATGAGACAGTAAGGATATTTTTGAGAGGACATCTTGAGAGTTGCGAGGACAGAAGCCAGAGTGAAATGGGGAAAGGGTTGTGGAGAAGTAAGTAGTTTGTAAGGAAGTGGAGACATTGTGTACAGACTTTTTCTAGAAGTTCTGTGGAAAAAGAGTACTGGGATAGTAGCAGGGTCAAGGAAAAATAATTTTTAGATTTAAGGGCTAAAGTCTGGACCTATGAATTCAATGATAAGAAGAACTTCTGGGTGAATTATTGGGACTACTGGGAGATAAGTAGCTTGCCTGTGGTTGCACCACTTTGTTATGTTGGAGGTGGAACTTGAACCCAGGTCTTCCTAATTTTGAAGTCAGCTGTCTATCCACTGTGCTGCCTCTTTTTTATTTTTTAAAAGATCAAGGAGATCTCTGAACAGAGGACCATAGGATATAGAAGTGGAAGGAACCTCATTGTGTGTGTGTGGGAAGGAGCCAGTGGCAAGCATTAAAAGTATTAAGTGCAAGGGCACTTGGGAGAGAGATAGATGCTGATCAAGGACCTGGCGAATATGGGATCCCATATGGGATCCACATATGGGATGCATATGTGGAGATGTTAACTTGGCACTGAGTGGGCTCTGCTTCAGAGACAGGGAGGAAGAGAAGGAAGGCAGGTTGGAGAAGCAGGACGATACTTTGGTGGACGTTGGATTGGACACAAAGATGAACATGACAACGATTTCAAGTACTGTGTAGTCTACTTGGGGAGTTAGGGCATGTTTATAACAAAACAACTAAATGAGCATCTTATTTGCTTGGCCAATTTTCAAATTTATAATAACAACTTTAAAGGAGTAAGTTAATAATATAAGCCAGCATATATGAAGTGCTAAAAGATGAGTCTAGGCAGTGAAAGCTGCATGACAGCAGGAAGAATAGCTCAGTATTGACTGGAGTGATTCGAGAGGGCCATAAAGAGGAGGTGAGTCTTAAAGAATGGGTAGAAGTAGAAGGATACTTATGTATCCCTTTCCCCTTCCTCTTCCCCTTCCCCTTCTTACCCTTCCCTTTCTTACCCTTCCCTTTCCCCTTTTTCCCCTTTCCCTTCCCCTGGTTACCCCTGGGCTGCTGGTTCATTCCAGCTCATCTCTGGATGTCTGCTTTCCTTCCTCTCTGTCCTCTGATCCTCAGAACCTCTCCAATTCTGAGACAGATACTTCTTTTTTAACCTTTATATTTATTTTTTATTTATGAAATAAAAAATTTCCAAAACATAGTAGAATTAAAAAAAGATGATTGTACATGAAACTGTAAATCCATTATGTACCTTTCTATTTCTTTTAAATATATAAAAAATTATTGTGTAAATTTCTTTTTTTCTCTCCCCCCCAGAGATGGTTATCATTAGAAATAAGTATGTAGATATGTATGTGAAATTATTCTGTACATCTGCTTATCAGTTCTTTTCCTGGATGCTGATAGTATCTTCCTTCATATGTCCTGTATACTGTAGTCAAAATGACTTAGTTGCTGAAAGTTGTTCTTAAACAATGTTGCTGTTACTGTATATACAATGTTCTCTTGGTTCTGCTCATTTTGCCCCTTGTTATTTCATGCAAGTCTGTCCTTGTTTTTCTAAGATCACTAAACTCATCATTTCTTGTAGCACAGTATCCATCACGATCATTTACTGCAATTTGTTCAGTCATTCCCCAATTGACAGACATCTTCACAATTTCTAGGGTTTTTTTTGCTACTACAGAGATAGCTGCTGTAAATATTTTAGAACTGATCAGTGATCAGATGATATGAAACGGCAGTTTTCTTATGAAAAAATCAAAGCAATTTATAGTCACATGAAAAAATATTCTAAATCATTATCATTTAGAGAAATATAAATTTAAACAACTTTTAGATAAAATTTTATACCTATCAGATGGGCTAAAATGATTCAAAGGGAAAGCAACAAATGTTATAGGGGATGTGGAAAAACTGGGACACTAATTCACTGTTGGTGGAATTGTGAACTTATCCAACTGTTCGGGAGAGAAATCTGGAATTATACACAAAGAGTTATTAAACAGTGTATATACCTTTTGAACTAGTAAAACTACTACTAGGTTTATTTCCCAAGATGATTGGGGAAAAGGAAAAGAACCTATATGTTCTAAAATATTTATAGCACCTCTCTTTGTGGTGACAGATACTTCTTTTTTTTAATTTAGTTTTTATTTGTTTTCTTGTTTACATTATTTATTTTCATTACATTTTTGAATTACACATTTTCTC
>CM053595.1:223955193-223979456 GCA_028646575.1 Pseudocheirus occidentalis
TTCTTTTTCCATCTAGCAAATTCTACTTTTTAAGGCATTCTTCTCCTAATTGGCTTTTTGGGCCTCTTTTGTCATTTGAGTTAATCTATTTTTTAAGGTGTTATTTTCTTCAGTCAGACTGTTGGCTGTCTTTTCATAATTTTCTTGCATCATTCTCATTTCTCTTCCCATTTTTTCCTCCACTTCTCTTATTTGGTTTTCAAAATCCTTCCTAAGCTGCTCTATGGCTTCTACACAGTCTACAGGTTTCTTGGAAGCTTCTGGTGTGGGAGTTCTGACTGTGTTGTCTTCTTCCTGTTCCATGCTTTGATCCTTTTTGTCCCCAAAGAAGGAATCTAAACTTTGGTTGCTATTCTTACTTTGTTTCCTTTGCCTGCTCATGTTGCCAGTCAATTACTTGACTTTTTGGCTCTGTGGATCTCTGCTTCCAGAGGGGAAAACTATGTCCCAAATTGCTGGAGTTTTTGCAGCTTCTGGAGCTATTAGGAGGCCGCTGCAGTCCCCACCAGCTTTGGACCACTGAAAACGCACCCCAGGACTACCACCTAAGGCCACAATCCAGATCCAGGCCACTAAACGCAAGAGCACTTAGCCTCTGAATGATGGCTTGCCCCCCCCCCCTGCAGTCTGCAGGCTGGGAGCTTCTGAAGCAGCCATGTGGAAGCAGCTGCAGGGCTGCTACTTCTGCTGCTTCCTTGCCCTGGAGGCAGTTTGGCCAGACTGCTTTTCTCCCCCAAATTTAGCTGAGTTCCACTGATCTTTCACTTAGTCCTTGTTTCTTATGCCTTGATAATTCTGGAAACTGCCACAGCTGCTGCTGATCCACTCTCCTGAAGGCTCTAGCTGCAGCTTGTCCTAGCTGCCCCAGGGCCAAGTTTTGGCTTCAGGCTGGGCTGGTTTTGGCTCCCAGCCTGCTGTGCTGAGACCTTTGTGCCAAGTTGCCTTTAGCGGGAAATGTGTTTTTCTGTATTTTTGTGTGAGTTTTGGAGCCCTAAAATTTGTTTAGAGTCATATTTTATGGGTATTTGAGGTGACTATGTGGGAGCCGTGCAGCTTTCCTGCTTCTTTGCTGCCCTCTTGGCTCTTCCCCCTTGCATGATGGTATTCCTTTACATTCTATACTAATTATTTTAAAATTTTAAAGTCTATTCCCTCATCAATTGAGTCTTAAAAATACTGACTTCTTGAAACAATTGACCCCTTCCCTATTTCTAGGAGAGATATGCAAAATCCTTGGTGCCCACAAGATGGTGGTAAACCCATACTGTTTTCTATCCAGATTCTCCCCTTCAATTATAGGATTTAGGAACTGGAAGAAGTCTTCAAAGTCCACACTTCTCATTTTACAGATGAGAATTTGCAGGTCCTGAGAAGCTGTGACTTACCCTGATTCCTTCAACTAATAAGTAAGTGGAATACTCCAAATGCAGCTCTCATCCCATTGTACCATATGTGGCCCACTTAGATTTATGTAAAGAGAATAACTAAAGTTTCTGAATTGGCTGGTCTCTAGTAGAGGGAAAAAAGGAAGAGAAGTGTTATAATAGCAGAACTGGTTGGAGTCTGGAGACTTAGGCTTGGATCATGCCTTTGACACTAGCTGTGTGACCTTAAAAAAGTCACTTTAGCTTTTTAGTGCCAGTTTCTTCCTCTGTAAAATGAAGATACTATTTGGACTACCTGGAGGAAATCTCTTTGTATAGTTTAAAGGGCTACATAAATGTGTATTATCTCTTTTTCTGCACTGTAGCTATCATGGTAGAAGAGTTTGCAGACTGAAAGTATAAGGGCTGAGTTGTGAATATGTATAATCTTGAAGGAATAATTTATCCTATGTGGGGGAAGGGTAATGGACATTCTGCAAAAGAGAACTACTCAATTTGGAATTTGAAGATCTGGGTTTGAACATTGGCTCTGCTATTTACAAATTGAACTTCAGACAGGTCACTCAAGGTTTTTGAATGTCAATTTTCTAAAATAATGTAGAAGGTTAACGAGACCTTCAAAGGGAACATTCAGCTCCAAATCATATGAGCCTATGATTAATTGATGATATTTCTTCTTCCTAATAGATGAGGAGAATGTCCTTCATCTGCAAAATAGAGGCTAATTGTATTAAGCAGAACCTCACTCATTTAGAATAATTGGAGAGAGGGAGAAAAGAGTTATTTGAATCAGTGAAAAGTCTGAGTGATAGAATAGTTTCAAAGAAATGCAGTTTTAGCCTTCAGTTTAAACACAATCATTGAGACTAATAACATATTTACTTGCAGTAAAAAAATGTTGATGGAGAAATCTAAAATACCCCAAAACAATGTCTTCCCTTGTAAGCTAAACAATACCTTTTGAATAAATGACAGAATGCAAAAGAATTTTAAAGTACTTACTATGTGCTAAGTATTGAATAATCTTGTCTACACCACTGACTTACTTAACAAACTCCCTTTTTCATAGGCAGTGCAAAAGTAGTCTTTTGTTAAATGAATGACAAATACCAAATAGGTGATGTTTGAATGAATACCTTTTTTACTCACCTCATAAAACTACCATTTTTGATTTTTCAGTAAGAAAGAATGTGGCATATTGGGAGGAAGGGTGACATAAGGGGTTTCGTACTTATTCAAACACTTAGAAAACATTTAACTTCCCTGAGCCTCAGATCTTTAATCTGTTCAATGGGTAAAATAATACTTATACTACTTACCTTCCAGGCTAGTTTTGAGGAAAGTAAGCCTTTTGGCTCCATAAAAATATGAATCGTTATTTCTGGTTAAAAGCCCCAGTGACACAGATGTTACTAGCTGGCAGCACAAATTCAGTCTATCAACCAACTTGATCATAGTGATTACAATCAGCCATCTTTTCAAATACACTTCATAACAAAAAGTCTAGCCAAATGCTCCTTGTGTGAGTTATAGGTTTTGCAATAATGATTGGTTCTGAAGTGTGCAGACAACAACAAGAATAAATCCTTTATAAAATAACTATTGTTTAATGAGGGAATTTTCATTATACTCTATCAATTCAAGGAACATGAAGGGGTTTTCTGATAGTTCAGTGGCAAGGGTGGTATTTTTAGCCAGAAGACCTGGGTTGGAATCCCAACTCTCTTTGACCTTAGGCAAGTTACTATTTTTGGGGGGGAAGGGTCAGTTTCTTCAGAGGCATTAGATCACTCCAAATTCATTTCTAGCCCTAAACTATGCAGTCCTATTTGGTTCATAGACTTTCAGAGCAAGGAAGAACTTTAAAGGCCAAACATGTTATTTTATAGATAATAAAACTGAGGGAAGTACAATATGGTACCATGGTAAGAGTGATGAACCTGGAATCAGAGAATGTGATTTGGAATCATTTTTCAGCTTCATATTACTTGTGTGACCTTATTCAAATTACTTACCTTGTCTGGGCCATAGTCTCTTCATTTGTTAAATGAGAATGTTGGACTAAATGGCCTCTAAGGTTCATTTCATCCCTAGTCTATCTTCTGATCTATGTGATAGGATGTGGGCTATTCAGTATGTTTAAGAGTGTTACACTCTTCATTAAACTTCTAAGTTTTTTTCAACTTCTGAATGGCAAGAAGAGGTTACTTACTAACAGGTTTAATGCATCTCAGATTGAATATCTATTTAGTTTGTTAATGACAAGTATTTTAGGGTCCATTGTTGAATACTCTCCCTCAGTTCAACTCCTTGGGATCCAGAGTATCTTTTTCTTTATTTTCTAGCCAAAGATAAGAGTTTACTTGCTTTAGAATCCTTGATGATAACCCAGCTATGAGAATTAGTCTCCAAAAAACCCAGCTAGATTTGACTGTGATTCACTGCCATGAGAACCTGTAGGCTCTATTTTGACATCAGGATTGTTATGGTGACAGTGGCTGCCCAAAGCTCCACCTGAGTAATTTTACCCCTTATGGGAAAGGATGCGAAAGGATGAAGTTAGATCTTGGAGCTTCAAAATAAGGGGAGATCATCAGCTCCCTTAGAAAATGTGATGTATCTATGCATCACTGAGAAAAGAGAAAAACTAGCATCTAACTGAGATTTTATAAATCATTTCCAGGTCTTATGTTGGTGTGTTGTAGCAGAGACGGGAGAAGTACTGGTATGAGAGGCAGAAGATCTGAAATTAGGATCTAACACTTGCTAGTTGTATGACCTTGGAGGAAACATTTACCTTTTTAAACCTATTTTCCACATTTGTAAAATAATAACGCTACTTACTTAACAGGTATATTGTGAAGAAAGTCTTTTGTAGATGCAAAAGTGAGAATATTCATAGAATAAAAACAACTAGTATTTATATTATAAACTTTAAAGTTTGTACAGCACTTTACAAATATTATTTCATTACTCACAGCAACCTTTTGATGTGGGTCTATTACTATCTCTATTTTACAGATGGGAAAGTGAAGCATAGAGAGGTTAAGTGATTTTGCCCAGGGTTACAAAGCTAGGAAGTATTGGAGGGAGGATTTGAATTCAGGTCTTCCCGACTCTTGAGTTTAGCTCTATTCACTGTAGCACTTATTATTATTATTAGTAATAAGTAGTGTTTCATTTTCTATGGGAGAAATGTTTATACCTGAATAATGGGAAGGATTTCAGCATTCGGTGAAAGGTATGTTCCAGGTGTGGACAATACCCTGGGTGACTACTTGGAAACTGAAGATGCTCTGTTAAGTTATGCCAGGGTGGCCTTGAACATGGAATTCATGAAATGGAAATAATTTGAAAGAAGACTATATAGCAAGGTAGGTTGTGGAGGCAGAATAACTTAAATTCTAGGCTAAGGAGTTTTATGCTCTTGACAAGGGGAAGCCATTGAAAATTATTGTGAAGGGGAATGAAATTTCTGGTTCCCTGTGCATTGGGAGAGATTCTGAGATAATATGCAGGTAGATTTGACCTGTAGTGAGAGTCACCAGGGACCTTTGTGTAGCAAAGCAGTAAAACTTAGGGAATTCTAAATGCCTGAAAGGGTCTTCCTGTCTGTCTGTGCTGGTATTCTCCCATCTTCTATGTATTCTTCAAGAATGCCTTGTGTAATGAGGTATGTTGTAGGCTGCTTAAAGCCTGAGACACAGAATGTGCCAAACGGCTAAGCAGTGATGCCCTGTCCTGCCAAATTGGGACAGCTTTGAAAGTAACATTTTGAATTTATTTTGTACTTTTAAAAAAGCAAATTCTAACAGAAATGTGCAATTTCCCATATAATCATCTTTTTCCTATTCTTCTTTGTACATTAAAAGGCTATCTTTTTTGTTTATTAAATTCAGAAAAAAATTAAAAATCTTTTAAAAAGCAATTCTGCTTAGATACGTGCTTTATATCGGTTTGAGAGGCGATGTTGTTTTGGTCCCTAGGTTTGTCCATGTATTTGCTTATTCCCAGTCTTTCTTGACTCGGCCCGTCCTGACAGCTAAGGAAGGGGATAAAACTGGTGTAATAGTTTGTCTAATGGACAGAAACTTAGAGGACATTGCAGCCTCTCAGAACAAGAGTGAATAAGCCTTAGGTCTGCAATGGAATGCATGAAATGGAAATAATGTGAAAAAAAAGACTAGGTTGTAGAGGCAGAATACAGAGGGCCTTGAATTCTAGGCTAAGGAGATATATCCTAACCTATCCTAGGGTCTGCAAATTATCACTTTATTAAGGCCCTAAAAGTTTAACAGCAGCATGCTGGGGGTGTGTGTGTGTATGTGCAAGTAGAACTTTAATGGCAGGAGTTAGAAGTAGTTGTGGGATAGTCTCTTGGCTTTATTTTCATTTTCTTTCTCTCTCTGGATCTTTATTTCATCTCTTTTTATTAAATTTTGCCACATCTGATCATCTTTTGCTCATGAGACTTCTAGGCAGAATTACTTTTCAAACTTTGTTGGATACTAAGCCAGTATACAGCCAAAGAAGCAGCATGGAGTAGTGGCTGGGGCACTGAAAAGACTTGGGTTCAAATTTTACCTCACTTACTCACTAGCTGTGTGACCCTTCTCTATAAAATGAGGGGGCTGAATTCAATGGTCTCTCAGATCCCTTTCAGCCCTATATCTAGTATTTTATGAACATCTTAAAATAGCATGTCAAAAGGCTCTCTCCCAAAGACTGAGGCACTCTTGGCCCTAGAGTAGTGGTTCTCAACCTTCTTAATGCCACAACCCTTTAACACAGTTCCTCATGTTGTGGTGACCTCCAATCATAAAATTATTTTCGTTGCTACTTCATAACTGTAATTTTGTTACTTTTACGATTCATAATATAAATATCTGATATGCACGATGTATTTAAATTGAACATAACCCACAGGTTGAGAACCGCTGCCCTAGAGCATTGTGGTAGTAGAGAAGTCTTCTGGAAAGGCCACTTATGTGACATTGAAAAATAAATTCAGCAAGTGCTTATTAAATGCCTGCTATGTGTTAGGATAAGGCAGGAGAGGCATTGAAGACATGTATGACTAGAAGAAGAGAGGGGTCATTTAGAGAGAATAAGAGGTAACAGATGGATAACCTGAGTGTCACATTGGTATCAGTCAAATATTAAAAGAACCAAAGGAAGGTCTTTGGCAGGTTGGATAGATCTTCTATGGAGCATTCATGGAAAAACCTAGACAAAAACTGAGCAGGATGAGAAGGCATTGAGATTAGTACTGGTGGAGAGATTACACACATTGATACCAACCTGGTCCTGGGTTGATTGAAATATTTAAAGAAGATAACACTGAAAATTGAGAACATTTCTAGTAAGACACAAAGTCCGTGTCTTTATGAATCATTTAGTAGCAACATGAGATCTCTGTCACCAGAGAAAGAGACTTTTGTTGCCATGAGAAAACCCGAAAGATGACTGTAGCATAGGATTTCACAAAATGCAATTGTAAATAATAAAGGTAGTCTTAGAAGTTAAAAGACTTAAAAATGGATGTTGAATGTGTTACAAGGAAGAAGACTATCAAGGGAAATGTCAAAGCAATACTCAAAAAACTGCCCCAGGAATTGCAAGACAGAAAATCTAACCAGTAGCAAATAGGAATAGGCACATAATGGGTTTTGCTTCTGTGAAATAAAAGAGATCGACTTTGAGAGAAAGGAAGGAGATATGTGATGAATTTATTATAGCAAATACTTAGTGAAGTTGTTTATATTGAATAATGCCTAACAGAATATCTGGCACATAGTAAGGGAATGTGAGGGAAGGGGAAAGACATTTATACAGTAGGTACTTGACAGCTTGTTGATAATTTCGATTGGGTTTATGCAAGATGTCTGAATAGGTAAGATAAAGAAAGTCTAAACGAGACATTCTTAACCATTTTGTCTCCTGCACATCTTTGGTAGTCTCTGGCAAAACCTATAGACCCTTTCTCAGAATAATGGTTTGGTTTTTTTTGGGGGGGGCAATTGGGGTTAGGTGACTTGCCCAAGGTCATATGGCTGTTTTTTGGTGTTATGTGTCAGAGGCCAGATTTGAACTCAGGTCCTCCTGACTCCAGGGCTGGTGCTCTATTCACTGCACCACCTAGCCACCCACAGAATAAATGTTTTTAAATAACTTAAAGAAATGTTACATTTTAATTAGAGGTCAGTGAAATTTAAGATATATTTTTGTTCCAATCCAAGTTCATGAATCCCTTGAAATGTACCCATGTATTCCTTGCGTGGGGGAGAGGTCTGAGGACCCCAGGTTAAAAAGCTCTGGTCTATATTTTTTAAGAGATATCATGTTAGAATTTGACTCTATTATAGGGAGGTCAAGAACAGAAATTGGGAGAGGCTCTTGATAGAAAGACATTAAAAGTGGGCTATATAAAGGGCAGGATTGAAAATTAGTAAAGAAACATACATTGCTAAAGGTTAATTAGGATATAAAAAGAAATATATTTAATCTAATGGCAATAAAGGATCCCTAATTAATTTAAGGGGAAAATTAGTCTATAAATCAATGAATCAATAAATATTTCATAAACACCTAATGTATATGCCAGGAACTCTGCTGGGCACTAACAAAGAATGACACATTCTCATTTTAACAGTCAAAGTCTTTAATTTGCCTACTTAAACATTTTACACATATGAAATCATAATCACTCAACAAACACTTATTAAGCTCCTACTATGTGTTAGTCATTGTGTTATACATGATCAGTTTCAAATATTTAAAACAGATAATAATAATAATAATAATAATAGCTAACATTTATATAGAGACTACTATGTGCCAGGCACTGTGCTAAGTGCTTTAAAATATTATCTTACTTTGTCCTCACAATAGTCCTTAGAGGGAGGTGCTATTGTTATCCCTATTTTATAGTTGGGGAAACTGAGGCAGAAAGAGATTAAATAATTTGACTGGGGCCACGTAACCAGTAAGTATGTGAGGCTGGGTTTGAATTTAGGTCTTCCTAACTACAGGCCCAGTGCTCTATCCACTGATATCTGATACATTATGATTTTATCACCACCACCTTCTTTAAACAGAAAGGGCTCCTGAACTCTTATCTGTTTCTGATCAACAAAAGAGTGATGATGATGATGATGATGATGATGATGATGATGGTGGTGGTGGTGGTGGTGGTGGTGTTGGTGCTGGTGATGGTGATGGTGGCGGTTTTGGTGATGGTGATGGTGGTGGTGGTGGTGGTCCTATGAGTTTGTGACTGCCAGAGGTATAAAGAGTGGTAGTGTCAGTAGTTCTGATGAGAACTGTAGCAAAGAAGCAATAATAAGGCTTTTTGGTGGCATTTCATAATTTCTATTTATTTAATTGTTTCATGGTGAAACAAGTTCTTTACATTTCTTCCCTAATGAGCTCATTTGTTTATTAATTCATGTTTTCTTCATTTATTGGTTCTTATGTTGAAAGATCCTCTAATAAAGTTCTGACTCTTCATTCTGATGAGGAATTGACCCTAAGTTCTCAACGTGTAGAGCAGTGGAAGGCCAACTCTGGTTTGTCCAACCAAGCAGGAAAGGTCTTGAGTGAAGTCCTGGAAATAAGCCTTGGACAACATCCATTGTCTAACGACTAGCCTAGTTAAGTGTGGACAGGCTCACTTCCAGAAGGTATAAATCATCAGATGATACATTTTTTGGATGTTGCAGTTTATGAAACTATCCACTGAGGCATTGGGATTGGGATTACTTTGTTGCAAAGGCAGTGGCCAAAACAATGAAATTTGGGATCTTTTGAAATACGAAGTATGTTTAAAGATTGTTTTGAGGCAATAAATTAATTTCTATGCATATGCTAATATTAAGTAACCTGTCTTTAATTTGGATTCTCTCAGATGTTCTCTTGCTCTTAAATTCCCTGATGCATATACTACTCTGTCATAGCTGCTGAGACTCCAGCTCCTACATTTCCCTAGGTGTTAGATAGCAGGATTTGAGTTCAAGATAGAGATGAAGTCAAATGAATGTTAGGAGGCAGGGTAGCAAGGTTTTGCATGCAGTTGCTTGCCCTTGACCCTCCTCCTTGATCTGTTTATTGGCTTTACTTGAAAAAAAATCTCAGTCTACCATTCCACTTGATTTTTTTGATGATCCTGGTGAGACAGGTAGTCACCTTATAGCTTCTTTATTTACTGCCATTTTGCAGCTACAGCCATCTAATTAGTCCCAATTCATACCTCTAGATCTATACAGACTCAGCCCCACTGTCAAATTGCTTGTGAGAGCTCAAGGCTGAGGGAAGGAAGAGTCACCATTCATGTAGTCTGAGTAGCCTTTAGTGAAGGGTAGGGAATACTGCAGCAATTGGGGAAATCCCAACCATGTGTCCTGAATAATCTTTGATATTGTCCTATGGGTAGCACCACCTGCTGAAAAAAATGTATACTATATTTGCTAGCTGGTTGACCATTATGTAACCTAAGTAGGTGTAGCAGCAATCACCCTAGTATTCCCAGGATGGATGCTAGCACAGGTTCTTAGATCTGCTTTTATAAGGGAAAGCAACTCAAAATGGGTTAACAATCTTACTTTAATCAGCCAAACATATATTATTTACCTAGTTCAGGGGAAAAAGTCAGCACCCTGAACTTCAAAGAATACAAACAGAAGTTATAAGCAGACAAAAAAAATACAGACACAGAAACAGACCAGCAGACAGGGCTTCCAGCTGTCTGAGCATTACATCCATATCTAGTTAGTTACCAGAGAGGGAAGCACCAACATCTGGGTTTTCAAAGGGGAAGTGGGTGTGGTGCGGCCTCAACAACTGCCCAGAGTCTCATCTGGCCAAATCACACAACTCTTCCCAAAGTGAGCCCCAAAGCAAAACCTCACATCAGGGTATACATAGCCTTCTCCTGGGTCAGAGAATGTCACAACCTTCTTGACCTATTGCTCAATCATAAAGTAACAAGGTATGTGTGTTCCTGAAAAAACAAGCCTCTCACTATAGGCACCAGGTGACTACATTCAACCTATTGGGGAACAGAGTATACTTTCAAATCAGGGAAGGTTCTTAGATTCACTTAAGCCTATCAAGGGGCCAAGGGGCAGGGAAGATCTTCAGATTCCCATTACAGTAGGTTGCAGGATGTAGGGGAACAAGATAGGTGTGGATAATTAGAGTTTTGCCAGTGGACAATTTACCACTTTGTTAATTTACTAAGTGGACAATAAGAACACACAACACCTATCATAGCAGTGTTGCTGGAAACGACTGGGTTAACATTCACAGTCGTGTTAGTAAGCTGGTTGAGAGTAAGCAAAACACAGTTTAAGATAGCAGTAGTTAGTGTAACCCGTCACTCAAAGCTGGGGACTCTCATTATTGGTAGAGATTGATAATTTAGTGCTCTGCACCTGTGGGAGGGCAACAATTGGCAAGAGTATAAGAGAAGAGAGATTCTAGTCTTCAGGCTTCCAGTTTGAAGAGAGAAAACACATGATTCCAGACTCTCTTCAGGTCTATGAAGGGAGAGAGACTTTGGGAAGAAACCGGCATGCAGAGGAGTCAATGCCTAGATCATTCTCTGTTCTTAGCTTGCTGCACTAAAGACTTCAGGGGATTTTTTCTTTGGTGGAATCTAGGATGCTCT
This sequence comes from Pseudocheirus occidentalis, assembly GCA_028646575.1. Classification (NCBI taxonomy): domain Eukaryota; kingdom Metazoa; phylum Chordata; class Mammalia; order Diprotodontia; family Pseudocheiridae; genus Pseudocheirus; species Pseudocheirus occidentalis. The sequence goes on from CM053595.1 coordinate 223,966,246, forward strand.
CTCTTGGTTGAGGTAATTTCCCAATGGGAGAGTTCATTCACTCTGTGTATTGTCTGATGTATATTCTCATAGACATAATTTCTCTGATTTGTTTGCTATTGGTTTGGATAACTAGATTTATTCACTATTTGCTACATGAATTCATTGTGAAATCGGCATTTGGTTATCAGGTATAGTAACTACATGTAATCAAAAGCCACATCTTTTGGTTAATAGTTTCATATTCCGACCCTTGAATTCCTGTTGAAGAGCTTTAATAGTCTTACTAAGATGCCATAACCATGTCAGTGATTTATATACATCTAGTTTATTAATTAGGTCTGTAGTATCTTGCCCACTTACTGCTATGAAACAGATTTGCACCTCCACCTGACACATTGTCGGTGGGTATCTCCTCTGAGCTCTTTCATAACAAAGGCTAAGACAAGGATTCACTTAGTTTCTTTGCGTTAAGGGGAGAACCGCATCCAACTCATTGTGACTGTAATTTTATTCACATGAATTAAGCCACATTGTAGAGTTTCCACATTCTGATCATCCCTGACAGATTTCTGGCTAAATCAGGGATAAGGTGGATTGGGAAATTCTAGACTCGCTTTTCTTGGGCTCTTGGTAATTTTCTCCATGACTGTGAAAGATTCTTGAGTGTTGTGTATTGGTTAGAGAGTCTGCCTCAGAGTGAGGAAAATCTAGGTGCAAGTGCTGCCTCTGGCACACGATGAAGTGACCTAGACAAGGCATTTAATTCTAGGTAACTCTTTAAAAACTCTAAATTACAGGACATCTGTTGATATGCATCAATGGAAAAAGTTTCCATGCTGGGAGTTCCCTACACCAATAAAATTATAAGTTCAGAGAGAAAGTTAAAACTTGTTAGCTTATTACTTCAATTTCCCTGCCTGTATGATTTGGGGCAAATCACTTTACCTCTATGGGCCCTGCTTTCCTCTACTTTTGGACTAAATGACCTTTGAGGTCTCTTCTGCTTCTGACTGTGACCCATCCCATCATCATCATTGTGACTGTGCCCATTTATGATACAGATAACAACATACTCATACTTTGTCATCCCATATAGTTCTTGTCCATGATCTCCATAAATCCATCAAAGAGAAGCTAGCCAACCTTGTGGAGGCTCTGCTTTATCCCTTCTGACATTCCATTCTGGCATGGCAATACACAGGCTCTCTATATGTTAAATCTCTCACTGCATGACTAGCCCATTTCTTCTTTTAATCATTTATTTCCTTCATGATGTTTTTATGGCGTTTCCTACAAGTAAATCATTGGATCAAAGTGTCATCATTCACTAGTGGTAATATGCTTCTGTCTATTTACCGCCACTAGAAGGACTCTCCTTTGCCCTTTGAGTCACCCAAAATTTCAGTTCTTTGTGATATGGTTGGGTAGCCAGAAAGCATCTTTGGAAGAATATCTTGGCTATGTACTTTTTTATTTTAGGGAGTATTTGGGGATCTTTGAAAACATCACAAAATTTCTAAATAAAATCCAGTCAATAATCTTTTTCCCATTCAATCTAGGCACTGGCTGCAGATTCTGCCCCTCCTCCTTCCTTCATATATCTGTGCAAACATGTACACATATGTATGTATCAATGAATGAAAAAGAATTTAAGTGCTTACTGTGTGCAAAGTACTTACAATTAGAAAAGAGGAAACAGTGTCTGCTTTGAAGGAGCTCATTCTTTAATAAGGGAAAATGATTCACATAGGAAATTTTAGTTGTAAGTCAGATGGAGAGGTCCTTGGAGTGCGTGGGCAAAGTAGATAATAATGTATCTTTTAAAATGTCACCTCCACCACATTTGTTTCTGATGTTGAACCATGTTATAGTATCAAGGACTTGGGTATTGAAAACTTCCTTTCCCAGGTCTTAGTAGCTGAAGCATTTGTATAGGCAGTTGCCATGTCTCCTAGATGATGGCTATGGGAACTAAGCTGGAGGTAGGACTAGTGGTCAGTAGGGCATTGCTATTTCCAAGGTTCTCTGTTCTTAGGGTCCTGAAGTATCTTCACTGTGGTCTGAGTGGTGGTGGAGGTAGAGTTGGTGGTTTGATTTGCCTTGGCACATGCTGTTTCCTATTTCTCCTTTAGGGTGCCTTGCTGTATCAATGAGGGTGATTTGCCTGCCTATAGGTAATAGTTGATCAGCAATTGGTTCAGGATTTGCTTTCCTGGATGATGGCTGGACTGGAAGCAAGGTCAGTGGTCTGGGGAGTGTTGATATTCTAGGGCTCCTGGACTTAACTACCTGTTGGTATTTCCAGTACTCACTTAGAGTGAGGTAACACCCATTCAGTAATAGGCCTCTTTAAGAAGTGAGTGTAGAGATGGCTCCTTTAATTAGAAAAAAAGAAAAAAAATCAAGCTGGGAGGGGAAGAACCTTAGGGTTCCTGTTCCAAAGAGAAACTGTTACCATTGACATTCGCTCTAAGACTGGAGGGTCCAAACTACAGCCATTAAGGGCAAGGACATATTGTAGTCTAATTTATGAGCTTCAGAATGAACTGGGTTACAGCTTTAGGGTAGCCCATTGCATCCTGAGTCATCTCTAGTCTTCCTGATAAATATCTGGTCTCTGGATCTAGATGACTCTGAAGGAGAAAGTGAGGCTGGTGACCTTACACAGCCCCCCTTTAAATCAAAGTCAGCTGCAAGTCATATCATCATTTCCCTGATGTCATGGTCCCTTCAAAAAACGAAGGACATACAACTTGTTTGATGGATGTATATACACTGATGAATGAGCTCAATGGGCTGCCCATATAACTGCATGTCATAATCTGGACAGTAAAAATCCCTTCAACCATATTTTTTTCTTGCTTGGATTATTAGGCCAAGCTTTCTTAGCTTAGTACTCCAGGAGTATCATTAGGATCTTTTTTTTGGGTTGGGTTCCATGGAAAATCTGTCTTCCTATGAGAGTTTTCACTCTTTATAGGTGGTACCTGGTTACTTCATAAAGAAAAAGGCATGACAGCTAAGCTATTGGGTTAGGAAAAAAGAATCTGTGGGCAATTGCCCTGAGGAGGGCACCATACTCCCTCTTACTCTGAATTTACCTGTCCACAATAAATAAAAGCAGACTGAATCTCTGGGCTGGTTTTCTATGCTAGCACTGTACTACTGCTTCCTGAATTGGTTATCTTCATTTTTTCACTCTTTTTAATGTTTTAAGTTTTTGTACTTAAAAAAATTTAATCTGTCCCTCCCACTATTCCCTATCCTCACTGAACAAGTTGAAATAAAAAACCCCCACAAAAATATCAATCTCTCTCTATATATCTACATAGTCAGGCAAAACAAGTTCCAGTATTAGCTATGTCAAAAATATATCTTTCTTTACGCATTTTAGGTTCATTACCTCTCTGCTAGGAGGTGAGTAATATTTCGTCTTCATTCTTTTGAATTCTTGGATTTATCATTGTGTTTATCATAATTCCAAAGTTTTTCAAAGTTGCTTTTCTCTATAATGTTGCAAAATTCTTCTAGTTCTGCTTCTTTTATTCTGTATTGGCTCATAAAGGTCTTCCTGGTTTCCTCAGAAATTGCCTATTTTGTTATTTCATATGGCATAATAATATTCCATTACATTCATGTACCATTATTTGTTTAGCTATTTCCTGATAAGAAATTGGCCTATTTCTGTTTTGGAGCTAAAATGAATAAAACTGGACTATATAGACACATGCATATATTTGTAAATATAGTTTCTTTTTCTCTTTGTTTTCTTTGAGAGTATAGACTTAATAGTAACGTAGCTTGATCAAAGATTTGGTAACTTTCTGGGTATAGATTTTGTTGTTGAGTTGTTTTAGTTATATCTGATTCTTTGTGCCCTCATTTGCGGTAATGGAGTGGTTTGCAATTTCCTTCCCTGGCTCATTTTGCAGTTGAAGAAACTAAGGAAAACAGGGCTAATTGATTTGCCCAAGGCCATGCAGCTAGCAAGTGTCTGAGGCTGGATTTGAACTCCGGTCTTCCTGACTCTAGGTCCAGCACTCTATCCACTGTATCCCTCCCTCCCCCATAAACATATGCAATATGTGTACACGTGTATACATGCACAGAGTCAACCGAGTGTTCAAATAGCTATACACACATACATCTGTATATAATGTGTATGTATGTGTTTGTGTGTATGCACACACACACATATACTCATTCAATTTATTCTTGAGATCTTTTCCTTTGGGAGAACAATTAGGAACTAGGAAGTTTGGCAAATGAATCAAATTCAGTTGAGCAGTAGTGGTGATGCAGTCTATCGAAGATATGGTCACATATCTTAATGGTTGATTAGAGTTAGAGGTTATGGAATTGAAGAATAAGAGGCAGTTTTTAGAATGGAAAAAGAAGACTGAACCAGGCACTGAACTTATTGGAGAGGAAAGAGAGTGGAAATCCAAGACTTTGGTTAGAATGGAGTGACCTTCAAAGGGTAGAGGGGCAGTTACTATCACTGAGTGATGGTGGTAGACAGAGGGTATGGAAATAGCAGAAAAGAGACTAAAGAACATGTCTACTTCTTCTCTTGGTCTTGTGTGTAAGGGTGTTAGGAAGATAGAGTAGCCAATTTTGGAGAAAGTTTGTTTAAAGGGAGTGCCAGGAAATGAAAGAAATCTGAAAAGAAGAGCTCTCAAATGGGGAGTTTAACAATAGCCTAGGGGACCAGAGAGTAGAGTAGAAAAAGAAAGTAGAGGAGACAGACACTGAGGAGAGATAGAACTAAACTGGTTAGAAATGAGAGTCTAGGGAACAGGCAGCAGGGAGAAGTTAAGTAGGAAGGCAGAGAGACCATTGAGAGAGATATAGGCCAATGCTGGGTGGAATTGTGGGGACAGTTTGTCTTCTTTCCCTCATTCCCTTTCACTGCCAGAAGCTTTACTTTCTTAAGGATTCATCTTCTCGATGAACCCCCATCAGGGACTGAAGCTGATGTTGTAGCATAGGGAAGGCGCCATCTGCTACCATCTTTTTTTCCGTCATCTTTTCTTTCCAATGATACAATGCCCTCAACTTCTTCACATTTCACCTTTTACCCCAGTTTCCATAATGAAGGGTAAGGGAGGTGCAAAGACCTCCCTGGACTGGAAGAGATAAGGCAGCAGTTTGTCTCAGTATCATAATGTAGATAAAGCAACATTTCTCTGAAGCAGAAAATAGCAATTGCTCCAAGATTTTGGCACCTGGGACAAAATCTTGGGTGTCCTACCCTAGTTACAGTACAGAGACCAGTCATTTCATTTTGTAAACTAGTAGTTCTCATAGTATATAGCTTGCTTCTCCAATGTCATTTATGGATTATTATTTCATGGTAAAGTTTATAATGAGCCAAACAATTATTTTTATATATCAATTTCTCCATATTATCTTGTTAAAAAAACAGAAAACCAACAATATTAGCCTTGATGAAAAGACAGTGCTAATCTTTCTGTTGACCCTGGTAAAATTTCTGCTTTTTTTCAGGGCCACATGGGAGCAAGTATGTGAGAGGCTTGTGGAAACTTGTGTTCCTTGAGTCATCATCTGCACCATTCATATGATACATGTGTATTGCCTTATGACATCTCTTTTATCAATTTGAAATGTGGATTTCTCCACTGACATCTTCCAGCTCTTCATCACAGCACAGACCATAGGATCATAGCTTTAGAGCTGGAAAGGACCATTGAGGCCATAAAGTCCAATTCCTTTTTCCAAATGGGGAAACTGCTACCCAAGGAGATTAGCAATTGTCACATAGGAAGTGGCAGACAGGATTTAAACTAGGGCCTCTGACCCCAAGCAAATGCTTTTTCTCCTAGATCGCATTGCCCCTTTCCTTTTTATTTGCAAAAGGTGGGCTCCCATGTGATATTTTTTTGGGGGTCTTGATTATTTATTTTCTTTTTTCTCTTCTTGTTTACATCATTCCTTTCCATGAGATTTTGAGTTACACATTTTCTCCCTGTCTTTCCCTTACCCCCAACCCCCAAACAGCCATCCCACTGTAAAGCCCCTCCCCCAATCTACTCTCTTTTATGCCCTCCTCCAATGCCACTCTAACTTTCTGGTAGGGCAGGGAGGATCTCCCTACCCCAGTCCCTGTATATGTTAATTCCCAGTTGCATCCATGTGATTTTTTTTTCTTTTTGGAGGGCAGTTGGGGTTAAGTGACTTGCCCAAGGTCACATGGCTAGTTTTTTGTGTTAAGCGTCTGAGGCCAGATTTGAACTCAGATACTCCTGACTCCAGGGCTGGTGCTCTATTCACTGCACCACCTAGCTGCCCCTCATGTGATTTTTTTTAAAGCTATGGCAACTCATGGTAGTAATAATGTATTAGCTAGCATTTATCTAGCACTTTAAGATTTGCTAAATTCTTTACATATGATATGTAATTTGATCCTCATAATAGCCCGGAGAGGTCGGTGCTATTATTATATTAATTTTACAGATGAAGAGACTGAAGCAGAGAGTAGTTAAATTTGCCCAGGATCACACAGAAAAAACCATCTACTGAGATATGAAGTTCTTTATCCCCTGATGGAATTTAAGCTCCTTGAGGGGAGGAACCATATAATTTTTTTGTCTTTGCATCCCCAGTACCTAGCATATTCACTGGCACATAAAAAAGTGTTTAGTAAATGTTCATTGATTAATTGATCTGAATTGGTGGGAGAAGTATCCACATCACTGAAATCACAGATTTTTGGAAGAGTGAAGTGTGCACACACACACACACACACACACACACACACATACACACACAGAGAGACACACACCCATATGCCTAATTAAATATAGGAAGCTATGTGGTACTAGGTGGTAGAGCACTGTGCCTAGTATAAGGAAAACCTGAGTTCAAATCTAAGCTCAGATAGTTGCTAGCTGTGTGATCTTGGGCAAGTCACTTAACCTCTGTTTGTCTCATTTTCCTGAATTGTAAAATGGATATTTTCCTAGGGCTGTCATGAGGATCAAATGAGAAAATGTTTGTAAAGTCCTTAGCATACTGTCTGGCATAAAATAAGTATATATTTTTAATATATATGCTAGCTATTAAAATATTAAAAATGTGTATATATGTATATTTATATGTACATATAGTCTTTTGTATTTATCTCTATGTTTGTAAATACATAGACACAAATTTATATTTACTTGATTCCCAAGAGTTTTTAATATAAAATATTTGTATTTTGATGTCTTGAAATAGAACACATTTGTATGTTTTTTAAATTTCATTTTTCAATTAATTTATTGTTTCTGGAAGGTTCTTGTTAAGACACATTCGTGGAATTGGAACTGGAGAGACGGCCCTGAGGAGCTCCTACAGCCTTCTTCCATTAGCACATTAGTACAATACTTTCATTAGATTAACTAATTATCTTCTTCAATGAGTTGGGGGCCTGAAGGGAGCAGAGGTGAGGATAATGGAAGCGTGTTAATAGTAAGCCCTTGTAATAGTGGGGTGCCAGTGGAGACAGTGACTTAGTAGAGGAAGCTCTAATGGAAATCTGTGTTTTAGGCAATATGTCTGGAAGAAAGCCCTGGACCTGAGCTCTACTTGCCTCTAAACAATTTCATTGTTTGAAATTCTATTATGCATGTTAATAAGATGAATCAACACACAGGTCTATTCATTCATTTGCTTTTGCTAAAAGAGCAGTGAGGGTAAGATGGGTCACAGAGGAAAATGTTGTAGGAGGCTTGAACTTAGTAGTTACCATGTAGTAACACTGAAGGAGGCCTCAGGGAGAGGTGGGTGTGGCTTCATGAGCCATCTTCCTGAAGGAGTTTTAAACATGTAGAGTGAAGTGGTTGACTGATATCTGTCATAATCTACTTTTGTCCAGGATGTCATTGTTCAGTTGTTGTCACATCTGACTCTTCATCATCCTATTTGGGGTTTTTGAGGCAAAGATACTGGAGTAGTTTGTCATTTCATTCTTCAACTCATTTTACAGATGAGAAAAACAAGGAAAACAGGGTTAAGTGACTTGCCAAGGGCCACACAAGTATCTAAGGTTGGATTTGAACTCAGGTCTTCCTGACTCCAGATCTGGAGCTCTATTCACTATGCCACCTGGCTGCCTAAGGATACTCTGTGGCAAAAAAGATAGTTTATAGTTATAAGACGGAAAGACTGAGGGAAAAGTCATGAAATAAAATCAAGCATGTTGCAAAGAATTTCTCCCTCATTCTAGAAGCACAAAGACCTCAAAGTGATTTCAAAGTTCTGCCTTTGTATAATTTGAACAAACACTGCCAAACCTTTAGCCCTCAGAGATTTTAAGCAGCCTTGTTCCACATGAACCTTTATATGGGTTATAGATGGTTTCTGTCAAATTACTTATCAGTTTAAAAAATTCTGTGTGAATTAACTTTGCAGATGGCTGAATTCTTACCCAGAAGCTGCCAAGAATATGAGTTAATAAATTCACATGTACCATAATTAATAAAAGAATTAGGCCAATTACACACAGCTTGGCATAAACACAGACAGACACAGACCCACAGACAGACACATAGACATATGTGCATGTGTGCATTCATTCACCCATACCCACACCCACACACCAGGCTGATCCAATTAAACTCCATGTCTGACCTGATACCCTATCACTCTATCACTTTCAGGGTTCAAAATTATTGCTGCTTGAACTTCTGACTTTTACTCTTACCATGTCCTTCTTGTAAGTACTGGTTTTAATCTGATTTGCCTCTTCATCATCCACCTCCTCCTACTTTTGGTTCTTTTAGTTCTGTGATCAGTCTACCTGGTTGCTTATCTTAGTTTGTTCATGACCACAATTCTATCCCACCGCAGGAACTTCTACCCTATTTCTTCTATTGGTTTGGGTACAGTCAGTACCACGGACAGGTCCCAATCTTGTTCTTGTGGTTGAAGTGGGGGAGAAGTGAATCAGCTAGTGGAATAAATAATACAGAAAAGTTCATTTAGTATTGTTCACATTCTGTCTCTGATATTTGCTAGCTCTGTGAACAAGTCTCTTAATTCATTAAAAACAATATTTTCTTATGCTTCTAGTCTGTGCAAGGAACTTTGCTAGATTTCAGGGATAAAGGACAAAAAATGAAGTAGTTGTCCTCAAGGATCCTATGTTCTACTGCAGTGGTTCTCCACCTTCCTAATGCCGTGACCCTTTAATACTCATATGTGGGTGTATCTGCAGGTGGGCGGACCTGCCTGGAGACAGATAGAGGAGCCGTGTCTCGATTCCTAAGACCATCGGAAAATGTGTTTTCTGATGATCTTAGGTGACCTCTGTGACCTCTGTGAAAGGGTCGTTTGACTCCCAAAGGGGCCGCGACCCACAGGCTGAGAATCGCTGTACTAGGGTATACAAGACAAACACAGAGAGGTGTATCTGATATAGTTGGGGAAAGAATATTAATAACTAGGGGGAAATATTTTATATAGGAAGTAGTACTCAAGATTTACTTTGATTGAAGCCAAGGATACTGTGAAGTAGAGAGGAGTACAATCATACATAGGGGACCATTTAAAAAGAAGGCATTCATGAAAAGAATATGAAATTATTGTAAAGGAAGATAGGAGCCGCATTGTAGAAATCTTTGAATGTTGTGCTGAGGATTTGTATTTTTTTCCTAAAGGCAATAAGGAGGTATCGAAATCTTTTTAAAAGTTGTTGTTGGTGGGAATGACCCAGTCAGATATGTTTTTAGCACTATTATTCTGGAGGTTTGTGTAGGATGGATTATAAAGCCAAAGATGACTCCAAGAGTGACTGGATTCTGGCACAATTATCAGAAATGGTGGGCTTTGGAGGAAAGATAGACTCAGGAAAAATATGAGTTCTTTTTTATACACATTGAACTACCTATGGGACAGCAAGATGGAGAATTCTGGCAGCCAGTAAGTTCCTGGAAGTAATGAAGGGGGAAAGAAAGGGAATAAGCATTTATGTAGTGCCTACTATATACCCAGAACGGTACTAACTACTTTATAAATATCTTGTTTGTTCCTCTCAACCCTGAGAGGTAGATGCTACTATTATCCTAATTTTGCAGTAGAAGAAACTGAAGTGATCAGAGATCAAGCAATGCACAGGGTCACATAGCTAGTATATGACAGGTCAGATTTGAATTCAGGTCTTCCTGACTCTAGGTCCAGTACTCTATCTACTCTACCACATAGCTTTCTCAGGGCAGGGACTATTTTGTTTTTCTCTTTTTATCCTCAGTGGCTAGGATAATTCTTGGCATGTGGTAGATACTTATCAAATATTTATTAAATTGAATTTATTGGTGGACTAGAGTTTGAGAGAGAGACAGAGAGAGAGAGAGAGAGAGAGAGAGAGAGAGAGAGAGAGAGAGAGAGAGAGAGAGATTAGGGCTATATCTGTAGGTTTGAATCAACTAATAGGAATGATAATTGAACCCATGGGAGCTAATGAGATCACCATTGAGAGATAGAGAGAGAATAGAAGACAGCCAGGAAAAGAATCTTGCAGAATGCCCACACTTACCCTCTGTGATCCTCAGTTTTCTCATTTGTCCAATGGGGATAATAATACCTATAATACCTATTAGACATGATTGTTGTGCTACTCAAATGACAATATATGTAAAGTGCTTTGCAAAGTTAAAGCGCTAAACAAGTACAGTAATTATTGAGGTGGCTGGATGGTATAGTAGATACAGTTTCAGACTTGACATCAAGAAGACTTGAGTTCAAATCCTGCCTCAGACACTTACTAGCTGTATGAACCTGGGTGAATGATCTAACTTTATCAGCTTTAGTTTCCTTTTTGGTAAATGGGGCATAATAATAATACTTCACAGGGTTATTGTGAAGATCAAACAATATATAAACAAAATATGATAGTAATAACAATATTTCACAGGGTGGTTATGAAGACCAAATGAGATAAAATAGGTAAAGCACTTTGCAAAACTTAAAATATATATAAATGTTAATTATTTGTTATTTTATTTTTGTCTCCCACTTCTTGCTCTTATCGGAATCAGTGGTTATAGCTCCCCAGGCAGCATGTAGAGACCTCACATTGTTATGAGAAGGTTGAATTAATTTGGTAGGATGCTATCTAGAAGCCAGAATAGATATGGTCAGCATTAGAGCTTGGAAGGAGAGTCAGAGGTGAGGAAGACTGTATATTTCTGGTGAAAGCGCTTCCATTGTACATATGAGGAATCAGAAGTTCAGGAAGCAGAAATAAATTTCAGATAGTCACACAACTTGTAAATGCTAAGGTTGAGCTTCAACCTACATGTCTCCTGACTTTTACTCTTTCTACCACTCCTTGCTGAGTACACCTCAAGAATTAAGTGTTTATCATGTTGTACAGATGAATGTAAATGGGGTAGGGCTTGTGATTTGACTGGTAACACCTCCCCTTTCTCCATAGTGTATAACACTGTAGAGTCATGGATAAGGAGAGCTGTAGCAATAATTTCTTTCTAGTGCAGTTTACCTAAGGCACAGGGAGCTGTTTCTGAAGAAGAGTGTCTGGGGAGCAAGGTAAGATAAGAGAGAAACCAGGTAGCTTGACCTAGAAGACAGTAGACTATTGCAGACTAGAAACTGTTATTCCTACCAGGGTTTGGGACATGCCTGTCTCAGGAGAATGTGTGTGGATAAGTAATATAGGGGCATGAAGCAGCATTGGATTTGGAGTGATGAAACCATGGGTTCACATTCTGACTCAAACACTTCCTTGCTGTGTGACCTAGAGGAAGTCATTTAACTTCTTGGTGCTTCACCTTCCTCATCTAAAATAGAGGGATTGGATTTAATGAACTCTAATGTCTCCTTTAACTCTCTCTCACCTTATGATCCCATGACCTCTTATTTGGGAGTTTTGAAAAGAAGGAAGGGGAAGAAAGGTAAAGAGATCCCACTGCAGTTTGTAGTCGATGGGATTTCATCCTCCCTTCCTGTGATACCAGATTTTAGACTCATTAAGGTTACAGATTGTCAGCCCTGGGGCAGACACTAGAGTTATGACAGTGGATACTTAAAGGTTCTTAAAGATACTTAAAGATTCAGCATTTTTATAGCAAGCAGGTCTTAAGGACTCAGCATTCTGTGATGAGCAAATTCCTGCAGCCTCAATATTTCTGTGATGAGCAGCAAAGGTGACATGGATATCAAGAGACACCTTTGGACACCTAAGTTAGTGATCTACTATGTTCTGTTTCCCTAGAGTGAGTAACAGGTTAAAAATGATGTTATCAGGACTGGTTGTGCTGACCTGGCAGCCTTCCATCTTCTGTAAGAGAGGTGAAAGGGAAAAACAAGGATGTGGTTTGGAGAAGTTTTAATCAAAGCTATAATTAGGGGAATTCCCTCACCAACCTGATAGTTTACAATGTGGTAAGCCTTTGGGATCTTGAATCTCTCTTTTATTTTTGTTTTAATTCTTCTTTCTTACAAAGTAACTTTTAACAAACATGAACAATTTATTAGATTTAATTTTTTTGTTGATTTGTTTGTTTACTTTTAGTTTACAAGATTCAGTTCCACAATCCCTTGAGTTTCAAATTTTCATCTCCCACTTCCCTCCCCCCCAAACCCCCATGGCAGCATGCAATCAAGTATAGGATCTGCAAAGACTTTCACATTGGACATTAGTCTAGTTGTATAGAAGGGTTGTAACCATTGGAATGAACAATGAGAAAGAAGAAACAAAATCAAACATGGAAAATAAAGAGAGCATGTAGTTTGCTTCAGTCTGCCTTTAAACTCTGTTCTTTCTAGATCTTCCTCTCCTTCCATCCTGAGTCTTTTAGAATTTTCTTATAACCTTGCATTGCTGAGAAGAGTCCAGTTTATCAAGGTTGGTCATCACAATGCTTTGTGTCTGTCATTGTGTACAAATTTCTCTTGGTTCTGCTCTTCTCACTTAGCATCAGTTTGTATAAGCCTCTCCAGATAAATATGAAGTCCATCTGCTCCTCATTTCTTATAGCACAATAGTATTCCATTACATTCATATACCACAACTTGTTTAGCCATTCCCCAATTAATGGGCATCAACTTAATTTCCAATTTTTTGCTGCCACAAAGAGAGCTGCAATAAATATTTTTGTACATATGGGTCTTCCTCCCACTTCTATGATCTCTTTGGGATACAACCCTAGAAGTGGTATTACTGGGTTAAAGGGTATACAATTATTTATAGCCCTTTGGGCATAGTT
>CM053595.1:223979956-224016335 GCA_028646575.1 Pseudocheirus occidentalis
AAACTATTTGGGAAAATTAGTGAAGAAGGAGCCCTGCCAAATTCTTTTTATGACACAAATATGGTACTGATACCTAAATCAGGAAGAGATAAAATGGAGAAAGAAAATTATAGATGAATTTCCCTCATGAATATAGATGCAAAAATTTTAAGTAAAATATTAGCAAAAAGACTACAGCAACTTATCACAAGAATAATACACTTTCATCAGGTAGGATTTATTCCAGGAATGCAAGGATGGTTCAATATTAGGAAAACCATCAGTATAATCGATCATATCAACAATAAAAGTGGCAGAAACTGTATGATTATCTCAATATATGCAGAAAAGGCTTTTGACAAAATACAACATCCATTCCTATTAAAAACACTAGAAAGCATAGGAATAAATGGAGTCTTCCTTAAAATAATGAGTAGCATCTATTTAAAGCCATCAGCAAGTATTATATGCAATGGGTATAAGCTAGAAGCATTTTCAGTAAGATCAGGGATGAAACAAGGATGTCCACTATAACCCCTCTTATTCAATCTGGCACTAGAAATGTTAGCAGTTGCAATTAGAGAAGAAAAAGAAACCTAAGGAATCAAATTAGGCAAAGAAGAGACTAAGCTATCAATGTTTGCAGATACTATGATGATATACTTAGAGAATCCTAGAGAATCAAGTAAAAAACTACTTGAGATAATAAATACATTTGGCAAAGTTGCTGGATGTAAAATAAGCTCACATAAATTCCTGGCATTCCTATGGATTTCTAATGAAATACAACAGCAAGAGATAGAAAGAGAAACCCCATTTAAAGTTACTGTAGACATTATAAAATATTTGGGAATCTACCTGTCAAAATGAACCCAGGACCTATATGAACACAACTACAAAACATTTTTCACACAAATAAAGTCAGATCTTACTAATTGGAAAAACATAAATTGCTCATGGCTGGGTTGAGCTAATATAATAAAAATGACACTTTTACCTAAATTAAATTACATATTTATTGCTATACCAATCAATCTACCAGAAAATTACTTTATAGAGCTAGGAAATAGGAACAAATTTCATTTGGAAGAATAAAAGGTCCAGATGCTAGAGAAGGTGGCCTAGCCATACCAGACTTTAATCTGTACTATAAGGCAGCAATCATCAAAACTGCTTGGTACTGGCTGAGGAATAGAGTAGTGAATCAATGAAATAGATTGGGTACACAAGATTCAGCAGTTAATGACTATAGTAATCTACTGTTTGATAAACCCCAAAATCCAAGTTTTAGGGATAAGAACTCATTATTTGACAAAAACTGCTGGGAAAACTGGAATATAATATGGCAGAAACTGGGCATAGACCATTATCTAACACTGTATACCAAAATCACGTCTAAATGGGTGCATGATCTGATATTGATAAGGCTGATATTGTAAGCAATCTGTGAGAGCAAGGAATAGTTTATCTGTCAGATTTATGGAAAAGGGAAGATTTTATGACCAAACAAGATTTAAAGAGCATTATAAAATACAAAATGGATAATTTTGATTGCATTAAATTGAAAAGTTTCTGTACAAACAAAGCCAATGTAACCAAGATTAAGAGGGAAGTGGAAAATTGGAAAAGAATTTTTATAACCAGTGTCTCTGATAAAGGCCTCATTTCTAAAATATACAGAGAATTGAGTAAAATCTATAAGAATACAAGTCATTCCCCAATTGATAAATGGCCAAAAGATATGAACAGGCAGTTTTCAGAGGAAGAAATTAAAGATATCTATAAGAATGTGAAAAAATGCTTTAAATCACTCCCAATTAGAGAAATGCAAATCAAAACAACTCTGAGGTATCACACTGGTCAGATTGGCTAAGATGACAAAATAGGAAAATGACAAATGCTGGAGAGGATGTAGAAAAATGGGAACACTAATGTATTGTTGGGGTTTGTGAACTGATTTAACCATTCTGGAGCAATCTTGAACTATGCCCAAAGGGCTATAATTTCGTACTCATCAATACCACTTCTAGGGTTGTATCTCTAGAAGTGGGAAGAATACCCACATGTACAAACACTTATAGCAGCTCTTTTTGTGGTAGCAAAGAATTGGAAATTAAGGGGATGCCAAACAATTGGGGAATGGCTAAACAAATTGTGGTATATGAATGTAATGGAATACTATTGTGCTATAAGAAATGAGGAGCAGATGGACTTCATATTTACCTGGAGAGGCTTATACAAACTGATGCTAAGTGAGAAGAGCAGAACCAGGAGAAATTTGTACATAATGACAGATACAATGTATTGTGATGACCAACCTTGATAAACTGGACTCTTCTCAGTACTGCAGGGTTATAAGACAACTCCAAAAGACTCATGATGGAGAGAGATGTCTACATTCAGAGAAAGAACTAGAAAGAACAGAATTTGAATGCAGATTGAAGAAAACTACCTGCTCTCATTGTTTTCCTTGTTTGGTTTTGTTTCCTCTTTCTCTTTGTTTATTCTGTCTGTTACAATCCTTCTTTATAACCTGACTAATGTCTAATGTGAAAGTATTTGCGGATCCTATACTTGATTGCATGATGCTATGGGGGGGGGAAGAGGAGAAAATTTGAAACTCAAGGAATTATGGAACTGAATCTTGTAAACTAAAAGTAAACAAACAAATTAATAAAGACAAAAAGAATAAAATAAAAAAAATAAAGAAAAGCAAAAAAAAATAGGTTGTTGTTTGTCCTTTATTCTCAAAGAGGACCATGATATCAGGGAGGTTATACTGAGATATGCAAGTGAATTAGATTTAAGTAAAGGAAAACTGGACAAAGTCACTGGCCTCATTTTCTTCTCCAGAGCTATTTGGGTCTGGTGTCAAGATGACTGGTCCCAGGCCAGTCTTACTTGGTCATTGTTTGGGCGCTGATAGACTCAGAGTGAATGTAAAGTTTTTTGTCTGAAAATAGAATGGGCTGCCCTGAGATGTGGAGGATGAATAGCTAAATGACCAGTTGTTGGGAATGTTGTAAAACTGTGGTGTCAAATTCAAATAGAAATGGGGGCCTCTAAACTTGACTTTCTCAAGTATTTCATTCTACTTCAGATACATGTTGACATTGTTGCACCTTGGACCTCACCATTTCTTGAAACTGTACCTCCTTCAAGATCCTGAGTTTCAAAATTTTACTCTCCAAGCATAGTGTATTATGGTTGAAATCTTCTTTGGGTTTGGGCCATTCTTAAAAATGTGGAGAACCCTTGGGTAGGACTTGGGAGAAAGGTAGGATCGATTAATACTTAAACCCTAATTTTCATTGGCAATTTTTTCTACTCAGAATCACTAAAGTTCAATTCATTGTTCCTGATGGTTGTAAAATAAGTTGGTATGGAAACCATTTGTGTTCTGTTCTCCATGGCAATACCTATGGATAATCATACTAACCATAATAGCAATCATCCCTTAAATTTTGATTGGCCTCTTCTAGGAGTAGCTCCAAGTGTTAGCTAGCATTTTCTCTTTTGTCTCTGGGAATGTTTCTCAGAGACCAATCACTTTGTATTTTGAAAATGAGAAGTACAGCTGCAGGTCAAACGGCTTATTCATCGGGGGTTATGGAGAAGAGATAGGATAAGGATGCTGGTAGTAATAAGCAAGTGAACAATAAGATTTAGCTAGTTCCAGCTGTCCCTGTATTCAGACCAGTGCTGGTGCTGCCACACAATAGGGTGCACCTTTTGACTTGTGTTCCATTTAATGATAACAAACCTTTTCTTGCTTGCCAGGAGAGATGGGAAGGTAGATGATGTCAATTTTGCAGCTGGTGTTTGCAAAGCACTACAAATTCCTTTGAGCCAGGATGTTCTGTAAATGGAAGCTCATTATCACCTCTCTTGTTTTTATTTAACAAAGAAAGCTTTCATTTAGCTGCACAAGCCTCTCAGGTGAATGATTTCCTTCACCAACAAATGGGCACACTTCCCCCCTCCTTTTTTTGCAAGGCATTTCTTGCCTATCTTTGTGAATTGGTTTTTATGAAAATGTGGCATTAAGTGAATCAGGGTTATTCAGAGCAGACAACTTCCATCAGAACAGGACTAGGCAAAGTAAAGCTGGAATTTCTCAGATGAGTGGGTAGGGGTAGGGGGCATAGCAGCGGCCCTGGGTTGAGAACCAGTTGGATTGATGGCAGTTGCCCAGGAATGTTAGGCAGAGACTGTATGTGTGGTGGGGAGGTGCATAGGAAGAAGCCATGCCTGAGATAAACTGGGTGGAAGCTGGAGATATGATATCCCACCTTTCTGCCTTCCAAGTTCATAAGACCAAGTTCTACAGACAGCACCTGGATACAGCAGCTTCTGATTTCTCAAACTCAGAGATTTGCTGTCAAGCCTAAAAACAACCATTTTGTTTCATTTTTTTTTTGGAGGGGAAAGGAAAGGTAATTAGAATTAAGTGACTTGCGCAAGATTATATGCAAGATTACAAGATTACATTACAAGTGTCAAGTGTATGAAACTGGATTTGAACTCAGGTCTTCCTGACTCCAGGGCCAGTACTCTATTCACTGTACCACTTAGCTTCCCCAGAAACATACATTTTAGAATTGCCTTTTGGTCATCTATACTCAAAGAAAGAAAGCAGAAGAGGTGATAGCCCTCTGAAACTTGAAGTCCAGACACAGGCTCATCTTGATGAGCACATGAGTAAACTAACATTACTGGGGCTGGGAGTGGGAGAGCAGATTTTGCCTCTAGTCCCACTAGAAATCTTAGGGAGAATGAGGAATCTCAAGATTTATGCCAGATGAGAAGAAAAAGTCATGGAAGAATCTGTATTGCTTTTAAAAGTATGCCAAATGGGCAGCTCTTTCTGCTCACTGAATGACAGCAAGTGATGTTTCCTAGGTCACGCAGTTAATAAGTAACCAAGCTAGGATTTTAATACACATTATCTGACACCAGGTCAGGTACTTGTTCCATTGTATCACCGTTATGTCCTCTAAACTCTATGCTGAGATCTCCTCTATTTTGTCTGCTGTCTTTTGATAATTTCATCTAAGTCCTTGTGTTCAATTATCACCTCTATGCAAATTTCCAAATCTATAGCTTTACATCTCTTTTGAACTCTAGTCCCATATTTCCAACTTTTTGATGAACATTTCCAGTGGTAGCCTTGCTAACACCTAAAACTCGATAGTTCCAAAACTGAACTCATCATCCTTTCCCCTTTACCCCAAATGTTCCCCTCTTGTCATATTCCTTAGCTTTATTGATGGCACCACCACTCTCAAAGTTGCCCAGATGTGAAACATTGACATCATCTTTTACTTTTCCCTTCCTCTTACTTGGTGCTTAATTAATGCTTGTCGATTGATTGATTTAAATCAGATACCAGGCCGTGTTGATTCTATTTCTAAATACATTGCTACTCACATTGCTACCACTGGCAAGTAGCTCTGGCCTGGACTATTATAGTATTTCCTTGCTACTCTTCCTGTTACCACTCCTCTGTTTAATTATCTTTCACTCAACTATTAAGATAATTTTTTCCTAAGGCATAGGTCTGGCAATAATAACAACAATAATAAATTGATATCTATATCATATTTTGATATTTCCAAAGAATTTAAATACATTATTTCTTTTGATCCCCACAACAGCACTGTTTGATACCACAAATAATATTGGCCACATTTTACAGAGGAGGTAACTGAGCCTTAGACAGGTTAAGTTACTTGCCTATGGTATCACAGCTAATTAAGATTAAAGGCTGAATTCAAATCTATGTCTTTCTTTTTTTTGAGGGGGTAAGGTAGGGAAATTGGGGTTAAGTGACTTGTCCAAGGTCACATAGCTAGTTTTGTGTTAAATGTCTGAGTACAGATTTGAACTCAGCTCCTCCTGACCCTAGGGCTGGTGCTCTATTCACTGTATCACCTAGCCACCCCTCTTTCTACCTTTTAAGCCCAGAATTTGATCCACTGTATATAATGCTACCACTTACATCTCTCTCCTGCTGAAAAATTGTCAGATACTATCTATTGTGTCTAAGATAAAATACAAACCACTTAGTCTGGCATATAAGACCCTCCACAACCTGGCTCCACCCTATTTATTCAGCCTAATTGTACATTAACCCCATTTATGCACTCTATGCTTCAGCTAAACTGGATCACTAGCTTTTCTATAAGCTTGACATATCATCTTTTGCTTTCAAGCTATCTTCTCTACAGATTTATGCAGCATCTCTACCCCCCAAGTTTGAAATGTGTTTCCTCCCCATTTCCATCTTTTAGAATATTTCTCTTCCTTTAAGATTCAGTTCAGGTGCCACCTGAGGAGCCTTTCCTGGACCTTCCTAGTGAAAATTTTCTCTATTTCCTCGAATTTCTCTAGAGAACTTTGGATTTATTCTTTGCCTTCACTCCTAACTTGTATATTTTCTCTGCCTCTATTTGTCTGACCCATTCCTTTCCCTGAGGGGATTTATTAATTAAATAATAAATAAAACAATCTCTTTGAAAGTCAGAAGTATATAATAATTTTCTTTGTATTGCCAGTACCTAGGACAATATTAAGTAACCACTGTATACAAGATAAATGTTTGTCATATGAATGAATGCTTAAACTCATGCCACTTCCTGCACTGAAATAGCCCTCTTCATTGCTATATCCCTAAATACTTCAAACATTTATCACTGTTTCACAACCACCTTCATCCAGTTTGGGGATAGCCATTGAACACTGTAAGTAAGACTGTGAAGAAAGGACTCAGGTGCTCTGATTTACAATGATCTGTCCAGGTAGTCCTATGCATAGTGAACCTAATAGTGGCATATTCCTTCTTCTGGTCATTTTTCTTTGATGAGGTCTAAATAGATAGTTTAGGTCTAAATAAATAGTTCAGGCTACCACAGAGCAAATGATTCATTTGTGTAGCAATGATGCAGAAAGCAACATGTTTAAGAAAGACTTTTCTTATCTGTTTCTGAGAGCATTCCATTCATCTCTGATGATGTGATTCGTACTACTATAAATCATGAGCTAACCAGGACAGCAAAAACATTTACTGAATAACGACTAGAGGAAAATGTGGCAGACCTTAATGTAGTCCATTAGTCTATGTTTTTAATTATTGTTATTTTCTTTTTTGAGGTGGGAAGGCAAGCAATTGGGGTTAAGTGACTAGCCCAAGGTCATACAACTAGTTGTGTCAAGTATCTGAGGCTGGATTCGAATTCAGGCCCTCCTGACTTCAGGGCTAGTGCTCTATTCACTACATCACCTAGCTGCCCTCATGTTTTTATTTTTTTTAAAGGCTACTGATACCCCTACATTTTAAAATTCCCTTCTGTTTGCCAATATTAATACTCTTATCCTTGTTGCCAGATGCAACTGAAAACCTTGCCCTAGCCTTAAAATCTCACTTACAGACCAATTGTCTCTTTGTTCCCTTGACAGTTGGTCAATGGCCAGGTCTGTCTTGTTAAAGAATCAAAGAGTTAACTGTGCCAACCATTCTGGTCCTTCCTGACACCTGGTTCTTGACTCTTGCCTGAATCACAACCCAATGATTACAATAATGATGAATGCTCTTATCCATGGCATCCAATCCCACTCTCATTTGGTGAAACCTTGCTTTACTCATTATTTCTACTACAAACTTAAATGTTACCAATTCTACCCCTCATTTCCATCCTCCCTCCCAGCAGAAGCATGACATAGAGAAAAGAGTGATAGATCTGGAGTCAGATGACTTGAGTTCAAACTGCGACTATGATTTTCTATTTGTGTGGGATGGGGATAGATACTGGGAGAAATTTATGTGATGTAAAAAAATAAAAGATATCAATAAAATTGTTTTTTAAAGGGTTAGGAGGTTCTAAAGCAAGAGTTCTTAACCTTTTTTGTGTTATGGACCCCTTTGGCAGTCTGATTAAACATAGACTCCTCAAAAAGGTATTTCCAAAGGTACAAAATAAAATACATAGGCTAATAAAGGGGAAAAATGCTATTTGTATGTCCTTGGGCAAGTCCCTCAACCTTTCTGGGACTCAGTTTCCTCATATGTAAAATGAAAGGGTAAGACTACATCAAACTCCTTAGATCTGGAGCTAGAAGGACAGTCAGAAGCCATCTAGTACATCCCCCTTGTTTTCTTCCAATGAGAAAATGGACACACAGGGAAGTTACACAAATTGACTCCTTTCAAGTTGGCATTATCAGAGATGGGATTCAAAGCCAGGTCCATTGGCTTCAGATACAATACTCTTTCCACTGTATCATGTTACCTCCCTCTGATTGCTCTACTAATAAATTCATACAATATACATTTTGTTTTATTGGCATATTGACACATATTCATGCTGCATTTACTAGCATAGATTTGATATTCCAACTAGAATTGTCCTGAGGTTTCCCATCAAACTCACCAGTCCATAGTTTGCAGAAATCACCACTTTTCAAAGACTAGGCCCCCTATCTGACTGAGGGTAAGAGGTAGTTACTCATAGACCCAGTCCCTCTTTATTTAGCTTTTTGAGCTTTGTTTTCTAACCTATCCTGATTTGCCCCTTATTAAGTAACCTGGGAACATCCTCACTCCTAGGAGTTTACTATACTGATGTCCAATTTAGTGCTGACATGGGATCAGAAAAGTGTATTGTAGCAAAGAACTTCCAGGTAGTAGGGATTACAAGATGCCACCATGCCTAGAATTTTTCTTTTATTTGGAAAACAAAGATGTTTCCAATCTCCAGTCCAAATGGAATATTTACTCTCCTAAAATCATAGACAGCAACTCAGAAATCACATCCACAAGGTCCTTCAACCCCTGGGATAGATTTCATCCAATACAGAAGTCTTTTCCAAGAATGAGTTTTAGGACAATAAAGTTTTGGTACAGAGCTGACCACTTCTTTCTGCATGGGAAAGAATGAGCCTGGTTTTGCAAATGTGGTCCTGGGGCAGCTAGGTAGTGCAGTGAATGGAGCACTGGTACTGAAGTTAGGAAGACCTGAGCTCAAATCTGACCTCAGACATTTGACATACTTATTAGCTGTATGACTTTGGGTGAGTCACTTCACCCCAATTGCCTTTTCCCCTCCTTCCCTCCCAAAATGGAAGAAAAGAGAATGTAGTCCCGGACCAGCAAAAATGCTAAATAAGCAGAGAACTTGTTCCTGGACCTCTGATATCTCCATGTTCTTCTGCCCAGTGTATCCATATTATCAGTCACCACTAAAAAATCCCTCACCTCTCAATGTCTTTCTCATTTTGAAAGAATTAAATTAAAATACATTACATAGAAGAGAAAATAACATCTACTTCATTACCCAAAGTCATTCAGGTTCTAGTTTATCACAAATGTACTTCAGTCTAAGAATGGTCTTTCATAAGGCCTCTGGGAGAACTTAGCCTGTCATTACTGATGACTAGACCCAGAGTTCTTGATGGATGAAGGCCCCTTCATTAGATTATAAGCAGAATAAATGTGAAATTATTTGAGTCATATTTTATCTAACAGAGTTTAACCTTAGCTGTCTGCTTTCAATTAAGGAGATTTGGGAAGAAAGGATGTGTATTCAATTGTGGTAAAGCTTCTCATAAAATAAATTATATATATATATATATATATGATTATGCTACCAACTAGATTTAGTTTCTCTTTTTCAAATGTCATTTCACTTTCACGAATAGACTTCTTGCCCAGTGACAATAATTTCACGTTCAACAATGAGTGTTTTTGAACTCATGTAGCAATGGGTTATGATAGGCTCTGTGGTGAATATTAGAAAAAGGGCATAGCCCTTTCCCTGAATGAACTTGCAGTCTAGTAGGAAAGATAAGTCAAGTGTACAAATAAACATAGTATTATACACAAATAAGAACATTAAATTCCACAATAAACATATGAAGAAAAAAAGCAGGACTTAGGAAAGTCCACTTCCATGCATGTAAAATCAGAGCAATCTTGAAGAAGAAAGGACATTGGAGGATGGATAGCTTTTAATAGGAAGAGATGGTATGGAAGGGCACTTCAAGAAGAGGGAATGATGTGAACAAATGCATGGCTGAGGGAAATCTTGGGCTATGTTTAGGGGAAATATGCCTCAGTTTGGCTAGACTATAAAATATGTATAGGGAATTAATAGAATAACCTTGACTTCTAGGCTAAAGAACCTCTACTTGTTTGCATTTCCAACCTTTCATTAATCTTTAATACTGTCTAGTCCCACCGCCTGAAAGTCATAGAAAAATTCAAAGGTGTTTTCCTAAGAATACATAGGCTATATAGCATGGGACATTTATGGGAACATATTAAAGGAGATCCTCCCAACTTGTTTTCTTTAAGTATTTCTATAACCTTTGCAAAGTCCCTTCTCTATGAACTTTAGTTTTCTCAGGTATAAAATTAGAGGGTTGGACTAGATCAGTGGTTCTCAACCTGTGGGTTATGTTCAATTTATAACAATGAAAATACATCCTGCATATCAGATATTTACATTACGATTCATTAACAGTAGCAAAACTCCCCCCTCTTTCTCTCTCACACAAACGCACACACACACGCCCTTCCCCAATTCCTTCTGTTCTTTGTTGAGAAGTACCCTTTCATACCATCTCTCCTTGTTAAAAGCCTACTTGTCCTTCAGTGTCCTACCTTCAAGATTTCTTTGATTTTAGGTGCATGAAAGTAGACTTTTATAAGTTCTGTATCATTTTCTTTATATGTTTACATGCACAGAGAATTGTCCTACTGCTTATGGAAGGTGGGAAGAGAGTGTAGAGGTAAATTTTTTTGCAGATGGACTGGGTCAGCTTGTGCAACCCAGCTATCTAAGGGGGAGGAGATACTGAGTAATCATTTTACTATTTGAGATAATTGCGTTAGTTCATCAGATTTTAACCTTATTTAATGGGTTCTTGGTGTCCTAGACCATGGATAAAGCTGGAACTGATTTCTCTCTGGAGCATAATTCCTGTTTTGGAGAGGCTTGAGAGGTTGTGAGGATCAGAGATGTATAGTCTTCCATCTTGATGGTCATGCACCCCCAAAATCCCTCTTCACTGTATTTCAAGTTCAATATGTTCAAAGAAGAACTCAATCTTTATTTCTGCTTCTCCTCCAAACTGTACTCCTCCTTTAAACTTCCTTATTTCTATTAAGGACTTCATAATCCTTTGTCATCCAGGTTTGCAACCTCAGAATCATCTCTGTCTCTTACTTCTTCCTCACCCTCCATATCCGATTGATTGATAAGTCTTGTTTGGGCAGATTCTTTCTGCCTCATATCTTTATTATCCATTCTTTCCACTTTCACGGCCACTACCCAACTTCAAGACCTTGTTAACTCTTAATTGAACTTGGTAGATTAAAAAAATGCCCTAATTATGTTGAATTAATAGTAAATGATAGACCTACTGTAATTTTCTTTTGTCTAATCTTATCTGAAGTACTGTATGTTAGTTCTGGGCAATGTACTTTAAAAGAGTAATTGGTAAGCCAGACTGTGCTCAAAGAAGAGTGGTTAGGAGAATAATGAAAGTAAGGATGAAATTATATAAGTATTGGTTGAAAAAATGAGAATATTTAGCCTGATAAGAGAACACTTAAGGGAGATAAGACTCTAATTTTGTATATACTTATCCTGGGCATGTTACTTTCCCTTTATATACTAAAAGTACCTTGAGGGCAAGGTCTATTTTGTTTTTTGTTATTCTATTCCTTATCTCATCAATTAATCAGTCAACAAGCATTTATTAAGGACTCCCTATGTGCCTGCTGCTATGCTAAAAGCTGGCACCAAGCATAGGACCTGGTATATGTTGTTGTGATTCAGTCTTTTCAGTTGTGTCTGACTCTTCATGGTCCCATTTAGGGCATTTTTTGGTCAGATATAATAAAGTGGTTTATCATTTCCTTTTCCAGATGATTTTACAGTTGAAGACAATGAGGATTTTCCTCATTAATCCACCTCATTAATCAAACAGGATTAAGTGACTTGCCCAGGGTTACACAGGTTGTAAGCGTCTGAGGCCACATTTGAACTCAAAAAGATGAATCTTCCTAATTCTAAGCACAGCACTCTATTTGCTGTACCACCTAGTTGTTCCAACCTGGTATATAGTACATCCTCAATAAATGTTTTCTGACTTTATTTTTTGAGGTGGGAAGGCAAGGCAATTGGGGTTAAGTGACTTGTCCAAGGTCACACAGCTAGTTAAGTGTCAAGTGCCTGAGGCTGCATTTGAACTCAGGTACTCCTGACTTCAGGGCTAGTGCTCTATTCACTGTGCCACCAGTTTTCTGAATTAGTAAAAGGAAAATTAATTAATCAGAAACTTAATGGCTCAAATAAATAAATTATTTTAATTGAAATGAATAATGTGCTTTTTTAGTTTCTTTTACTGATCATCATTAATCTGCCACCCACTAAAGGGCCAGAACCACTCTTTGTGATTCTTTGAGGACTCTTAATAGGAGAAGGTGACTGCAGCAGTACAGAGAAACACATGCTAACAGTCAACCTGAGGACATCTGCCAGTAATTATAACTCCAGAGGAGTAATTGCCAGCAGCATATTTAAGACAGTCCTAGTATTCAATTTATGCTATTGATTTATGAACTAAATCATACATTTTTTCTTATTTCCACATTGTAGTTATTTTAAAATAAATACTCTCCTCCCCCAAATATATATATCCCATCCTCCAATCCTTTCAAAATAAGTAAAATTGCCCAAAAGATTGCAACTGAGAGTGCTTGAGACTTTTCATATGTCTAGCTTGCTGGGTTTTTTTTTTTGAGGGGGGAAGGCAAGGCAATTGGGGTTAAGCAACTTGTCCAAGGTCACACAACTAGTGTGTTAAGTATCTGAGGCTGGATTTGAACTCAGGTCCTTCTGACTTCAGGGTTGGCTCTCTATTCACTGTGCCACCTAGCTGCCACAGCTGTTTTTTTTCCCAAGCAAATACATGTGCTCTAACTTTAATTTTTTGGTACCAATAATAAGTATTGTATTAGACTAAGTTTTGTTGCCTTTCAGTGTGGTTTGTAAGCAAGACTTGCCTTGATTATCTCCCTCAGTCCTTAGCTGAGGAGTTACATGATGAGACAAGAACATTCCAAGTACTACTCTGTGGGCAGTTATTTTGCTTATTACTACTGAAAGAATTAATTTTTGCTGACAAACATGGAATCAAACCAAGTTTTTTTTTCCACGTAGATGGACCCTCTAATGGAGGTCATGAGGCTGGTGGCCCACAAAGTGGCGTTCAGTTGTATTAGTGTGACATCGCTTTGTTAATTAGCGGTGACAAGCTCTTCCCATAGGTGAGCTGACCACAGAAGATCACGATAAGCTTTCTCTCTACACCCTGGCTTCAGACTCTTGACTATGCCTCCTATGGATTTCTTAGAGGAGTGAAGTATTAGTAGTGCATTATTAGAGTGTTCACTCAGAGTGAATAGGTGCAGAGGTGCAGAGGGGATAGAGTGTCAGGCCTGGAGTCAGGAAGACCTGAGTTCAAATTCAGACTCACATCCTTACCCGCTATGGGACCCTGCGCACATCACTTAATCTCTATCTGCTTTAGTTTCCTGTTCTATAAATGGAGATAATAGTGACAACTTCCTCCTAAGGTTGGTGTAAGGATCAAATGAATTAATAATTATAAAACACTCAGCATGGGGCCTGTCGTGGTCTTTCTTTCATTCTCAAAGAAGACCAACAGGGCCCAGCACTTACACTATAGGAAGTACGTCCATACTTATAAATATATAGTAAACACAATGTAAAGTTATAATAGCTAAATACATGCAGTTACTTATCATCATCCTACTCTGATGCCAAGACAGGGTCACCAAAGGCCCTTCTTCCTTCCTCAAGCCTCTGGCTGGTTTAAAAAAAACTTTAGTTGGAGTGGCTAGGTGATGCAGTGAATAGAGCACCAGCACTGGAGTCAGGAGGACCTGAGTTCAAATCCAGCCTCAGACACTTAACATTTACTGGCCGTGTGACCTTTGGCAAGTCACTTAACCCCAATTGCCCTACCTTCCCCCCATAAAAGCAAAAAAAAACCCCAAAATAAAAAAATGCTAGTCGACATAACATAGAGGAGAGGATATGGTGCTTCTCTTGAGGTAAGAGACCTGAGTTTGAATTCAGTCTCTGACACTTTTACTATGGCAAACTCTCTGAACCTCAATTTCATCCTCTAGAAAATATCTCTAGCATTTATAATATTTCCATAAAGATCAAATGAAAATATATGTAAAGGGCTTTGTCTAAGTTAAAGTACTATAGAATTATGATCTCAGAAGAAGCCAAACAAAAATAGGCCCAATTAAAAGCGGGGGTAATCAGTGAAACTACCTTTGGCTAAAAGGCACAACAATGAGGTAATCTCAATATTAAACAGATATACACCAAATGGCAGAGTATTCAAATTTTTAAAGGAAAAGTTAAATGATTTATAGGAGGACAATAAAAGTATACTAGTGGGGGACCTCAACTTTCCTCTCTCAAAACTTGATAAATCTAACCACAAAATAAGAAAGAACTTAAGAGATTAATAGAATTATAGAAAAATTGGTCATGATAGACTTAGGGAGAAATTTGAATGGGGATAGAAAGGAGCATCCCTTTTTCTTAGCTGTACTTGGCATCTTCACAAAAATTGACCATTTATTAGCATTTATTAGAGCATAAAAACCTCATACACAAATGCAGAAAAGCAGAAATATTTAATGCATTCTTTCTAGACCATAATGAAAATAATTAAATTTAATAGAGTCCCTGGGAAGCATGGATTAAAAATTAATAGGAAATCCAATAATTTAATCCAAAAAATGGGTAGGTCAAAGAACAAATCATAGAAACAATCAATAATTTCTTTAAAGACCATGAAAACAATTAGACAACACATCAAAATTTATGGGATGCCGCCAATACAGTACTTAAGGGAAAATTTATATCTCCAAATGCTTATATCAATAAAAGAGAGAAAGAACAGATCAATAAATTGAACTTCCAATTTAAAAAAAGCTACAGAAAGAATAAACTTTAAATCCCCAATTAACCACCAAAATAGAAATCCTGAAAGTCAAAGGAGAAATTAATAAAGTTGAAAGTAGAAAAACCATTTAACTCAAGAATAAAACTAAAAGCATGTCTATTTAAAACAAACAATAAATTAGATAAACCACTGATTAATTTGATAAAAAAGAATTCCAAATTACCAGTATGAAAAATGAAAAGGACAAATTTATCATCAATGAAAACGAAAGGAAAGCAATTATTAGAAACTTTTTGCCCAATTATTTATCAATAAAATTGACAATTTAAGTGAGATTGATGAATATTTATGAAAAGGTAAATTGCCCAGTTGAACAGAGGAGGAAACAGTATTTAAATCATCTTATGTTAGAAAAAGAAATTGAATGAGTCATCAGTGATCTCCCTAGTAAAAAATCACCAGGGCTAGATTTATTTACAAGTGAATTCTACCAAAGATTTGAAGAATAATAAATTCCAATACTACGTAAACTATTTTTAAAAAAAGCTAAAGGAATTATACCAAATTCCTTCTATAACACAAATATAGTTTTTATGCCTAAACCAGAAAAGCAAAAATAGAGGGGGAGAAAAAAAAACTATAGGCCCGTTTCTCTAATGAATATTGATCCAAATTTTTTTTTAAATAAAGGAGATTGCAGCAAGATAGCACAAAGGGTATATTCTAGGACCAGGTGTGATTTATCAAGGTTGATTCAATATTAAGAAAACTATAAGCATAGTTGACCATATCAGTAACAAAACAGCAAAAATCACACTATTATCTCAATAGATGCAGAAAAAGCTTTTGACTAAATACAATAACCATTCCTATTAAAAATACTTGAAACACAGGAATAAATGGAGCTTTCCCTAAAATGATTAATATATACCTGAAACCACGAGCAAGCATTATTTGAAATGGGAATAAACTAGAAGTCTTTCTGGTAAGATCAGTGGTGAAGTAAGAATGTCCATTATCAGCATTGTTATTCAAAATTTTAGTAGAAATGATAGCTGTATCAACAATACAAGAAAAAAATGGAAGGAATAATAATAGGCAATGAGAAAACAAAACTATCTCTATTTGCAGATGATATGATGGTATACTTAGAGAATCCTAGAGAATCAACTAACAAACTAAAATCCTAGAGAGTCAACTAAAAAAATTAAGAACTTTAGCAAAGTTGTAAGAAATAAAATAAATCATCAATATTCCCCTATATTACCAACAAAATCCACCAGGAAGAGACAGAAAGAATACTTTCATTTAAAATAATTGCAGAAAATATAAAATACTTGGGAGTTTACATGTTAAGACAAATCCAAGAAGTATATGAACACAATTATGTAACACTATTCACACAAAGACAAATCTAAACAACTGGAAAAATACTGCTAGGCTGAGCCAATATAATAAAAATTAAAATTCTACCTAAATTAATTTACTTATTCAGTGCCATACCAAGCAAACTACCAAAGAATTATTTTGAAGATCTAGAAAAAATTATAAAAAAATCCATCTGGAAGAACAAAAGATCAGGACTATAAAGGAAACATTTGAAAAAACATGAAGGTAAGTGGTCTAACAGTACCAGATTTTTATCTGTATTGCAAAGTGGGAATCATCAAAACAATCTGGTACTAAGACACAAAATGGTGGATCAGTAGAATAGATTAGGTAACCAAATGTTTGATAAACGCAAAGATCCAAGCAGGAACTCAATATTTGACAAAAATTGCTGGGAAAACTAGAAAGCAATTTGGCAGAAACTAGGCATAAAACAGCATGTCACACTGCATACCAAGATAAGGTCAAAATGGGTACATAATTTAGACTTAAAGGATAATATCCTAAGTAAATTAGGAGAGTATGGAAAAAAATTGCCTGTCAGATCCATGGATAGGGGAAGAATTTATGATGAAATAAGAGATAGGGAGGATCATGCAAAGTACAATTAATAATTTTCATTATGCAAAATTAAAAAGTTTTTGTGCAAACAAAACCAATGCAGCCAAAATTAGAAGGAAAGTAGAAACAGACTTTTTATAGCAAGTTTCTCTGATAAAGGTTTCATTTCTCAAATACATAGGAAATATGTAGCTACATATATCATATATAATATAGTCAAATTTATAAAAAAATAAGAGTCATTTTCCAGTTTGTAAATGGTCAAAGGAAATAAACTGGCAGTTTCAGAAGGAATCAGAGCTATCCATAGTCATATCTGTGAAATGGGGATAGTAATAGCACTTCCTTTACATATATAATCTGCTTTTTTCTAATCTTTAAAGGTCTATAATTCTTATTCTTATTAATTGACAGGAGTGTTGTATTGAACTAAGGTGGTTATATTTTATACTCTTTGAGTGCCTTCATGTTTTATAACTTTTACAATTCTTGTATTTATTTCCAAAGCTATAATCAGGCAAAATGTTTCTCACACCTTTCTGATTTGCTGATAAAGTTACAACATATTAATATGCACAAATGGAGCTGGACATTACATGAGTAAGAACTCACATTCTTATAGCTCTTGAAGGCTTAAAAAACTTTATCCTCAACAATAGCCTCATGAGGGAGATCATGCAAGTTTTGTTCGGCTCATTGTGAAGATGAAATTTAAGTTCAAGTGGGCTGGTCATTACATAGCTAGCAAATATGCCAGGTATTGAGTTAAACCAAGGCATTCTGAATCTGAACCAATGTTCTTTCCATTATTCTGTCTGTGAAGTTCTATCTAAAAGAATCCTGTAGTTGCTAATTGGGTCAGGCTAATAATTACTCCCTCATTTAGATATTTTACATGGTAAGATGTTTATATAGTCAGGTTTTCTTTTTTTTACAAGAGATCATCTATGCTTCATTCAGTAAGAGTTGGAAATCCACTAAATAATGTTCTTGCTAAAAGGGCAGTAGGAGAATGAGTTATTTTCCATTCCTATCTATTTTATACTTCTGTAACTTTTTTCCCTCACAGCACAGTCTTGGAAAGAAAACATTTTTCCCCCGACAAGAAGAAAAATGGTCTGTATTGGATAGCCTAATAAAAACATCGTTCTTTCTTAGAGGCATTTGTGTGACTTAGGTGGTTGTCATTATTTACAGATAAACCACTGCCTAGATAATAACTTTATAATGAGAGCTGATGAAGTAGGTGACCTTTTCATTTTTGCCATAGAGTTATTGACATTCCCATCACAATCTTTAAGCCTTGCAGACTCTTGGGAATATCTGCCACAAAGTATCCCCTTGTACCTCTGTAGATCCCCTGGCTACAGTAGGAGGAGAAATGATCACACTTATCCCAATCTGACCTATACTACATTATTCAACCCAAGGCTCATTCCCACCCCTTTCCTAAGATCTTCCCCAACCATATGACAAATTACTACACATTTATTGGGTATGAGTATTCAGTAAGTATCTAGTTTTGGACAATGCTGAATTGAATTTGCATGAACATGGAATTCATTTAAATGTAATTTAAAACTTTCCAACAGTTAAAGTTGTCTAGGAGTGGAATGGGATGTTTTGGAGATTTTTTCTTGGTGTAAAAGCCCCTTACAGTAGTGAGCTACTGTACCAGGCTCTGGGGATAGAATAACAGCAACAACAAGAAGAAAAACCTATCTTTGCATTCAATGCATTCTCCTGAAGGGGTATAATACATACACAGATAAATAAATACAAGGCAAGTTTAGGAGGAAGAAGGCACTAGCAACTAGGTAGTGGGTGGGAGGGAATCTGGCAAAAATCTGGAGGAGGTGACACCTAGACTGAGCCATTCTGAAAAATGTGAAAGAGAAGTAGAAGAGGGATGGAGGCATGGGGGATAGCTGAAAAAAAATCAGAGGCAAGGAATGGATGTCAAGTAGCTAGTAGTCCACTATGAATGGAAGATAGGATATAGGAAGAAGGGAAACAAAGTGAAATGAAAATGGAATGGTAGATATAGGAAGATCTTAAATTCCAGGTTATGAAGCATTTGCATTTAATTTTAATTAATTTAAATAATAAATTTAATGAGCTACTGAAGGTTTTTAAGCAAGGAAAAGATATTGATCAGGTTGATACTTTAAGATTATTTTGGTAGCTTGTGGAGAATGGAAGTAGGAAGACCAATTGAAAACTTGCTAGACTAGTCCAGAGAAGAGATGATAAGGACCTGAACTAGGGATTCTGAATTGCAAGTTGAGGGTAAGATAGTAGATGTGAAACATGTTGAGATGAAAATCAATGAGACTTTTCAACTAGTTGGATATGGGAGAAAGAAAAGAAGGAAAGCATCAAAGATGGCATTGAAATTCAGAACTTGAGTGCCCTGGAAGATCTTCAGTAATGATAAGGATCATTCGCATTTAGCACAGTGTATTAGCCTGGTATATAGTAAGTACTTAATAAATGCTTGTTGATTGATTGGAGGAGTTGTATGTTTATTGAGGAAATTCTTGAGTTCCATTTTGCATATTGTAGAATAAGCAATTCAGAACTGAATGGAACTTTAAGGATTGCTAAACCCCACCTATTCATTTTACAAATGAGGAAACTATTCTAATGGAATAATTCTAATTCTGCTAATGGAATATTCAGATGGAGATATCTGGCAGACAGAATATAATTCTGAAATTTAGGAGAGAAACTAGGGTTAGATATGTAGAACTGAGAGTCAGACATACAGCTGATAACTGAACTTTAGAAACTAGTAAGAAAAGCCAGGGAGAGAATGTAGAAAAAGAACTTCTAGGAAAAGTCTTAGAAAACATCCATGCTTAGTGAGTATAAGACATATGATGATCCAGTAAAGAACACTGTGAAGAAGTATTCAGATTAATAGGAGAAAGACCAAGGGAAAAAAAAGCATCTTTGAAGTCAAGAAAGGAGAGATTTTCCAGGAAGGAAGAGAGGTCATTGACCAAAAGTTGCACAAGAGTACAAAAAGAGGAATCAGTCTTACTGCTAGTCAGCAAGATTGCATGGTTTCCTCCAATAGTGTTCAACAAACAACAGCTTAACAACAGCTTAGGAGTGGGAATGAAGAAGAAAGGTACTGGGGAGTGGGTAGAGGGGTCTTTGCTCAGTTTTGAGAAGTGGCAGGTTGTGAATGGTGGAAGGATGAGGAGACAAGAAATTCAATGATGGAGGGCAGGGAATAGATGAAGTAGTTAATTATAGCAGAAAGTGAGGCCAGATCAAGGGGGATGTACTATGAAAACATGGAGGAACAGAGTGACTGGAAATTAGTGACACTGAAAATTTCTATCTGTTCCTTCTAGTTCTTATTATGCTCTCTGATGTCAAGCATAACAAGTGTAATCCCAATAGAAAGTAAGTTCCTTGAAGGCAGGGACTGTTTCATTTGTCTATCTATCTCCTGCACCTAGCACACAGTGCTTAATGAATGCTTCTTCTTTGCTTGATTTTTTTCCATGTGATGATTCTTCAAACATCATTTCAACATACTTGAGGAGACAAGGGAACTTAAACATGTTGAAGACAATGATCACTTAATTGGCACTCTATGATCTCTAGGATAAAATATAAACTCTTTCTCTTGGCACTCAGAGTCCTTGTAGGTATGGTTCCAACCTTCTTTTCAAGCCACATTGTCCAACTGTTCCAATCTTGGCACTCTATTGCCTATCTCCATACCTTTATACTCCTGTTCCGTGTGCTCAGAATGCACTCCCTTCTGATCTCTGCCTCTTAGACTGCCCAGTTTATGTAAAGGCTCAGTTAATGTGTCACTTCTTATAGCAAGCCTTGACTAATCCCTTCAGTTCTTAAACTTTACTCTCATTTCCTTTCTCTTTGTCTCTCTCCCTCTCTGAATCATCAGTTGCACCAATAGGGAAAAAGAAGTCCACCCATGCAGAAGTAGTAAGCAGTTTCATATTTTCTGTGCTGGGTTTTTCTGGATGCATACACTGGGTACTTGGACACTTACACATGTCACTATTTTCCTGAGGCAGTCATAAAAGCTAATGCAATTTTAGGCTACTTTGAGAGAATCATAGCTTTTAGGAATACTGAGGTGATATCTACTATGTTCTGTTCCCTGGTCAGTCCACATATGGATGTTAGTAG
Organism: Pseudocheirus occidentalis; assembly: GCA_028646575.1. Lineage (NCBI taxonomy): Eukaryota > Metazoa > Chordata > Mammalia > Diprotodontia > Pseudocheiridae > Pseudocheirus > Pseudocheirus occidentalis. The sequence continues at coordinate 224,001,080 of CM053595.1, forward strand.
TAAAGCAGGGTTGGGTTTGACAAAGTATGATCACTGATAGGGCAAGGAGGGCAAGAGGATAGTGAAGAGCTGAAATGGATAAGCCATAGGGAAAGATGAGGTGGAATGACAAGAAATTATGCCTGTAAAAAGGAATTTCAGAATTTTTGATCATGAAAATGGAATACTTATGGGTGATGAGAAAGAGATCACTTCCTATGTGTGGAGTGGAGCTTATGAGAGTTAAGTACATTGATTAATTTGAAAGTTAACATATTTGAGGGGAAAAGGGGAAGTCCTCTAATATAGAGGGGGCAGTTAGTAGGTGGGAGAGAAAGAGAGAGAGAGAAAGAGAGAGAGACAGAGAGAGAGAGACAGATACAGAGACAGAGACAGAAAGACGGAGAGACAGACAGAGACAGAGACAGAGAGAGACGGCTCAGTTACTGAACTTATTGAGAAAAGAAGGAGAATGACATGTGGCCCAGTAGATAACAGCCACCAAGGATCTAGATTAGGTGACAAATTTGGATAGTGTAAGTTTCAAAGGAGGAGAAAGATCATTCAATGCTGATGGCTGAAGGAAAGTCTGGAAGTAGCAATAGGGAGCAAGGAGTTTTCTGATTCCCTCTCCAAGAGCAGTTATGTGAAGGGTTTAAAAGAAGGTATGGCTAGGACTCAAAAAGATGGAGAAGGATACCAAGTCATCTGGGGAGAACCAGGCCTCAGTAAGTGCCAGGAGATGGAAGGAACAAGAAAGGAGGGAAATAAGCTATTTATTAAGTACCTCTTATGTTCCAGGCACTGTGCAGAGTCCTTTATAAATATTATCTCATTTTGTCTTCACAACAATCCTGGGCACTAGATGTTATTATTATCACCCCCATTTTACAGGTGAGACAGTGAGTGGTTAAGTGACTTACCCAGGTCACTTAGTTTATTAGTGTCTTTCTGATTCTAGTTCTCAGTTCATCTATCCACTGCATCACCTAACTACTCTTCATGCCTAAGATGCCCTGCATACTCATCCTTGCTCTGGCTCCCAGTTAGGCTTCTACACAGTCTTGTTTCCTCAGTCACTTTGCTTCATCTTCCCTTCCTCCCATAGCACTGATCACCTGTGTCTGTCTCTGCTCTCCCACCTTTCATTTCAAGGGCCATGACAGAAACAAGCAAAAACCAATGCCAGCACTATTTCTTCTTTCCCACCTTGGTAGAGGAAGAAAAAAAGAGAGAGAAGCAGTGGCCCTTTTATTGCCTTTAAATCAGCTGAGTTGGACAAATCCTTCCTTTATGTAGATTTTGGTTCATATGTGGCACGGAGTCAAAGGATACTCTTATTTCTAGCGGACATCACAGTCCTTCTAATTACTCCTATTTGCATCCTCTGTGAAACTGATTATTCCTCACTAGTAATGATGCCATATATCCAGTCAGTTGCCAAAATTGGTCATTTTTATTGTTAAAATATATCTCACATCAGATCCCTTGTCACTACTCACAAAACAACCACTTTAGTTTGGGGGCCCATCAACCCTCAATCAGAAAAATATGCCAGCCTCCTAACTGATATCCCTGACACAAACCTCTATGCTCCAATGCATCCTCTGCTCAGCAACTAAAATGATTTTCCTGAAGTGTAAGTATTACCATATCACTCCTCAACTTTAAAAGTTCCATTTGCTCCATATTATATCTAGAATAAAATATAAACTCCTTTGTTTGGCATTTAAGGCACTTATAACCTACTTTTCCAGACTTTTTCATATTCCTTGTCTTCATGCACTCTTCATTCCAGCTAAATTGGTCTTTTCTTGCTATTCCTCACATCAAACTTTACCTCCTGTCTCCCATTAGTCTTCCATTGGTTGTGCTTCATGCTTGGAATGCACACTTTCTTTTCTCTTGTTCCCATCAAAATGCTGCTTAGGCCCTCCATTCTACATGAATCCTTTCCTAATCTCCTCAGCTGTTAGTGTTTAATAAAACTAGGTTGTATCTATGTTGAATATATTATATGTATATATTCATATATATGTGTGTTTATGTATATGGTCTCTTCTTATAAATTATAAACTCCTTTTAAAGGAAGAGCAAGGACTATTTCAATTTTGTTTTTGTGTATCACCAGCACTCAGCAAACTGCTTGATGTATAGTAGATGTGCAGTAAATACTTGTTGATTGATTGAAAGAGTAGAACAATAGGAGAAAATGAGAATTGGACTGAGCGACCTTAGAGATTGTCACAGAATCCTCAATCTATGAGTCCTTAATATGACCTGTATAGAGCTACTTAATGTACTCCCCTAAGGATGAGAATCCCTCAGGCCCTTAGAAAAAAAGAAGCTTTAGAACTGTAATGCCTGATAACAGGTCAGGTGAAGAAGAGATCTTGGTTTTGTTCTAATTAAGCATTTTTTTATCCACAGTTTGAAAGGAGGCACAGATGGTGTGCTTATCAGATTTCAGATGCCGCAAAGCTGAGATGACACATTTAGGATCCAAAAAGTTCATAATGAGCTAGAACAAAGGATCCAATAGATGATATAGTCCTTCTCCCTCATTTTATAAACTATAAAACTGAATCCCAGAGGTGGTGATTCCTCAAGATCATAGCTAGTAAATGTAACTGGTATCCATGCCGTATTCCAAATGTCCACCAAATTGTTTGTATTGCTTTACCTCAGGGCCCTGGGGTGATAATAATTTGAGAGAGAGAGAGAGAGACAAATAGACTGGTGTGTGTGTGTGTGTGTGTGTGTGTGTGTGTGTGTGTACTGGGTTGGCTAGTTAATTGTCCTTCATGCTTGAAGAAGACCGAAATGTTGGGGTCAAGGTATAGTGTATCTAACTATGACTGGTCAGATCAATAGGAGCTTGGAGGCTCTACTACAGGTCAGGCACAAATAGTACATATAAACTTTTGGGGCAGAGATGTCTCTAAATTTATACATCTCACGTTTCTTTCTAAGCAATTTTGTTTTGCTCTTAGAGCACAGCACCTTTTTTGATGCAGGCATGTTATGCTGGATGGTCCTGTGCCAGTATCTCTCATCTCTCACAATTGATTCCAAAGTTCTTCAGAGAGACTTTGAGAATGTTTTTATGTTTCTTCTTCTGATCTGCCTTGTGTGAGTTGTCTGTTAGGCCTTTTAGGTAAAAATGAATTTGGCATTCAAACAGTGTGGCCAGTCTATTGAAGTTGTTCTCTCTGCAGTAGAGTTTGAATGTTTGGCAGTTCAGCTTGAGAAAAGACCTCAGTGTCTGGTACTTTATCCTGTTAGGTGATCTTTAGAATCTTGCTAAGACAATTCAATGGAAGTTTCCTGGCATGGCACTGGTATATTGTCCAGGTTTCACAGGCATACAACAATGAGGTCAGCACAATAGCTCTGCAGACCATTGGTTTGGTAGGCATCTCTTCTCTCACACACTTTCCTTCAGACCCTCCCAAACACTGAGCAAGCTTTGTGTGCATCAGTCTCATCATCTGTGTGGACTTCCCTGGAAAGTATACTGCCAAAGCAAGTGAACTTATCCATAATACCCCAAACTTCTCCATTTGCTGTAACCAGTGGTCTACATATAGATGGTTCAGTGCTGGCTGGTCGAGAATCTCTTTTCTTGGTGTTTTCAGGTTAAAATTAGTACAAGCTGCAGATAATCAGTCCATATGCTGTTGCATGTTGGCATCAGAGGTTGCAGTGAGTGCACAAAAACAAAAAGTGCACTGAAAACAACAAGTCATGCACCCATTCTTCCTCCATTTTAGTTTTGATTTGTAGCCTTTTCAAGTCAATTTACTGTCAGTCTGGTAGCCAACCTTGGTGTCATTTTTTGTCCTTGTTTTTGGCATCTGACAACATCACTAATACATCTTGCTAAAAAGCATGGGAGCAAGTACACACCCTGATTCACTCCATTGGTGACCAGGAATGTGAGAGAGCATCATCGCTTATTCAGGACTTTTGCAAGCATGCCATTAAGAAACTGAAGTACAAGACTGATTAACTTCTCCAGGCAACAAAATTTTGCCATGATTTTCCACAAGCCCTCATGACTGACAGTATTGAAGGCCTTGGTCAGATTGTTGAACTTTGTATACAGCCCTCTGCACAGAAATGCCTCCTGGCATTTGTCTTGAAGTTACCAGGTAGCAAACATCATATTGACCATTCCTCAGACCTTTCTGAAACCACTGTGGCTGTCAGGTAGAGGACCATCTTTCAGATGAAGGATTAGCCTATTAAGGAGGACTTTGGCAAGAATCTTGCCAGCAATGGCTAAGAGAGACATTCCTCTGTGATTGTCATAGGACAGCCTCTTTCCTTTTCCTTCAAAGAGAAGCACAATGGAGGCATTTTTAAAAACCTGGGGGATAACCTTCTCTTGCCATATAAATTAGAAGATTTTAGTCAGTTTTTGTATGAGCAATAGGCTCTGTGCCTTATAAATCTGGGATTGACTTCTAGTTGAGATATATAGTCAATGGATTTAGCATTGGTTGATGATGATCTAAGTATTCAGCCCTTTTCTCTAAGACCACATCCTTATCACTAATCAATATTAGTCCATCAGCATTTAGAGGTTGAGACGCACCATAGATCTTTGGTTCACATATAGCCTTCAAGGCATCTTAAAAGTGCTTTGGACTGTTACTATGGGAATAAAATGGAATTTCATCTGCCTTCTTACTGGGCCTGTCCTACACTCTATGACACTGTACTTTATTATGCTATCTAATATGGTAATATATGACATTATATAATGTATTCTATTATGCTGTGATATACTACAGTATATGTGCTACATAATGCTATTCTATATTTTACTATCTTTTTCTATATAGTACCATACTGTACTGTATTATATGACCCACACTATTCTATATTGTACTGTTCTGTATAATACTATACTGAATTACAGAAAGTAGAGTATACCACACTATTCAGTTCTATACTATACTATAGTAATGCATACCATAATATTATTATACTATATGCAACATAATATACTGTTGTCCTTATTTAGTCATATTATACTCTAAAGGATTTCAAAGCACTTTCTTCAAAAAACACCCAATGAGGTAGTGAAAGTATTGTTATCCCTGTTTTGTTGTTTTATTGTTGTTGCTTTCAATTGTATCTAACTCTTTGTGACCCTATTTGGGGTTTTCTTAGCATAGATATTGGAATCATTTGTCATTTCCTTCTGCAGTTCATTTTACAGATGAGGAACCGAGGTAAACAGGGTTAAGTGTCTTGCCCAGGGTCACACAGCTAGTAAGTATCTGAGAACAGATTCGAACTCAGGAAGATGAGTCTTTCTGTCTCCGGTCCTGAACTCTATCCACTGCACCACCTAGCTATCCTATAATATACTACACTCTACTATGCAACATACAGTGTATAACATGCTACTTTACATTATACTACACTGTCCTATATACTATATCCCCTTTGCTACGCTGTTACACTATCCTATGATGTAAGTTAATGTGCTATGCCATACGATGCTATGTGAGGCTATGCTATGATACATTAACATATGATGCATTACTCTGTACTACATTGCATTAAAATGTGCTATACTATACTTAACTATGTTGCTCTATCGACCTTCCTATTCCATAACCTACCATGCTATGTTCTGCTTTGCTATGCTAGGCTTCCCTGCACAATGCAATGCCATGTTCTGAGTTACGCTATACTTTATTATGATACACTGTTATACTACAGAGTATATATGCTTTACTATATGCTCTGTTCTACTAGATGCTGTATTACACTATATATTCCTATACTATACCATCTGTACCATATTGTACTGTCCTGTCCTCTACAATACGCTATGTTATAGTAATATGGCTTACTATGGTAAGGTATGGTCTAGTAAGCTATTCTGTGCTCTCCCACACTATAGTAGACTGTACTTTATCATGCTGTGTGATGTGATAGTAACTATATATTTTATGTACTCTACCGCAGTACTGTCAAACTCAGATAGAAAGGCATCCCTGTGAACCATGTAAAGACTTAGAGAACCACAAATTACCATGATACCGTATTGTGTTTTTACTTAATAAAAGGTCTATCTCCCAATTACATTTTAATCTAGCTTGGGATGCATTTGGGAGTTTTGTGTGCCCAAAATGTGGTACTTGTGCTATGCTGTGATCTGGGATGCTATTCTACACCCTATTCTTCTTTATTCTATTCTACCATGTGATACTATACTGTATTATTCTTTATAATGCTAAACGATGCTCTCCATTCCTATGTCATAATATATCAGTGTTATATATTATGCTTTACTATATAGGACTATGCTATCTTTTATGATGCTATACTAATACACTTTGCTATATTGTGCTATGCAATGCCATTCTATGCAATGTCAATGTTATGTAATGCCATGCTATGCTATACAAACATGCACTATATTTCACTGTACTGTGCAGTATGCATGGGACTAGATGGCCATTAAGATCCCTCCCAATTCTCATATTCTGTGATTCTAGAATCCTTCTTTGCTGTACCATATTGTCAATAATATCTTTTATGAACTTACTTTTAAGGTATAAGTTTTTCCCTACTGAAAATAGAGTAAGCTTTGAATTGGGCTTGGCCTATGAACTGCATTTCTGAGACCATACATTCCTTTTGCTTATCCTACTCCTCTGAAAAATCTATTACAAAGCTGAGATTCAGAAAGATATTAACTCACTCATTTTACAGGTGTTTAGAGTAACAAAGCCAACAAGAATGTGTGGCAGCTGTGGCCTGGTTACAAGGTTTGCATGTATAATAATAAGAATCTTGATTCCTGGCAAAAGTACCTTGCAGGAGTCCACCTAAAGTTGATTAGATATAGGATATAGAATATATGTTCTAGCAGCAATGTATTCTGTGTGATTAACACTTGCCGCTGAGATTCTATAGAAACAAAACATGTATCATTTAGGCTTTGTGTTCTAGTAACTGTGAAAAGTATGTATTTCACAAGGGTGTCAAATATTTGCAGATACTCCTGTTACTAAGTAAATTTCTGCAGCCCCCCAAAATTTTGGTTGGCGTAATCAGACACATGCCAGGGACAGTTAACTTTTTTGGGTAATTTTGGGATGGTGGGCTCTTGGCAATTCCTCCAGCTTTTTTAGAGACTATATTACTGGTTTGAGAGGAGGTCGGCAGCTGTATTTTCATTAGGGAAATTTTCATAAGGATAAAGAGATGCTACTCAGTTGAGATAGCCCCCACATATATAAAGGAATCTTGCCCTTTGGTCCGTCTCTCCTTCTTACTTGAGAGCTCCTCCCAGATTTCCATTCAATGAGAATGTCCAGGTCACATTCCTCATCATTTCCCATGTGGGTGCCAAACATCATCATTTCAGCCCTCTGTCCCTCATGCCTGGTCCCCTTCCTCCAGGCTCCCCTCTCTCCAGCTTATATTATGTCTTTATTGTCTTCTTCTATTAGATTGTAAATTCCTTAATTAAGGCCAGAGACTGTTTTGTCTTTCTCTGTATTTCCAGTGCTTATCACAGTGCTTGGCCCATATCAGTGGCTTAATGTGGAGACTGTAGGACCTACAGTGTAGGTGATTTAGACTTGGAATTGAGATTCCATAGAGACACGTATGCATTATTCATGCTGCATTCTAATAATCTATGAAAAGTATGTATCTGACTTTTCTATTGGATATTCCCATATCCTAGTACTACTATGTGAATTTCTGAGGTCTGTAGAAGTTTTGTTTCTAATAAAATAATAATAATATATGATTGTTATTACCATTTTATAGCTGGGAAAATGAAGGTTTAATCACACATGCACTAGGGAAGTAGTGTTTTGAGTATCTTTGGGAGAGTGGGCTCTTGGGAGTTCTCTAGTCTTTTTAGAGATTATATCCTTGGCTTTAGTTGAGGTCAACGACAAAATTTTCAGTGGGGAAATTTCTATGATGATGAAGAGATACTTCTTAGGCTTAGATAACTTCCATGTATCTGAAGTAACCTTGATGAATCGTTTTTGTCTCTGCTACCCTAAGAAGTGAAAATAAAAGCAGGCTAGCTAAGGCTTCTGTCATGTGGTTATTAGCAAGCAGTCCAATTATTTCCTTTTACAAAGGAGGAAACTGAGTCACAGAGAACTTAAATGTTGCCCAGTGTTACACAGCGAAGTAGTGGAAGAGTTGGGATATCTAGTTGAATGACTAAATTGCAGGACTTCTGGTTTATACCCTAGGTCAGGGGTGGGGAGCTGCAGACTGGAGGCCACTGTGGTCTTTTAGGTCCCCTTAATAAAAGGATTTGTTCTGTAAAACTTGGACTCAGTCAAAGGGCCACACCCAAGGACCTAGAAGGCCACATGTGGCCTTGAGGTTGCAGGTTCCTCCACCCCTGGCCTAGGTGAATTGAAAAGGCTTCTGGGAAAATATTGAATTTAGGAAAGTTTGTCTTTCATGCCCGACTGCTTCTCTTCTTTGTACCTTACACTTCATTCCTCCTGCCCAGATCCCCCTTCTCTCTAGATGCCTATTATTTTCATGCTTTCAAATGCATTCTATCCTTGGCAAGCCATCCAGTACAGTGTACCATGCTCTAAAATTATTATTCCCTTCTTTCTTCTAAACTGCCGGTCTCAATTCCCTGTTCTCTTCGTCACAGAGGAATACAGATCTTAAAAAATTAATTTAATTTAGAAAACATATATTTTGATTGATCAATGCTGAATGTATTAGCTCTCCCAGCTATGTTTGCATTCTAAAAGAGAACATTTACCAACCTAAAATAATTAATCTCTAAGGGTGAAATTTCAGACAATTGTGACAGTTAGATGGGGGAGTAATTTTATATAGAGGAGGCCACAACATTCCTAATAAATTCAACACCCATTTATTGAGTGACTACAAACGCTATTTCTAACTCCACATCTCTTGCATATGTCTCCTTTTCTCTGCTCACAAAACTGCCACCCTAGTTCAGGCCCTCATCAACTCTTGCCTGAACCATTGTTACAGCCTCCCATTTCTATTCCCCACCCAAAGCCCTCCTTATTCTAATACATTTCACCCAGGTGTCAAAATCACTTTCCTCGAGAGCAGATGTGAACACTTCATCCCCCTCTACATAATAAATCCAGTAAGAACAAATGCAAATTCCTGGTTGGAATTTAAATCTCTTCACAACCTGGCCCTTTCCTATGTTTCCATTCTATTTATATATTCCTCTCCTACAGGTAATTTGCAATCTAGCTACATTGGCTAGTCATGGTTCTTTCTACTCCCTTCATCCTCACCTCTGCTTCTTAGAAATCTGGCTTTCTTCAGGATAAATCTCACAGGTTACCTTCTACATGATACCTTTTAGGATATTTCACAACTACTAATACAGTCTCCTCCCCAGACTATCATATTCATTCTACTAATATTATGCACATACTTAGTATACAATATACTTTCTTTGAGGGCAGAGAGTGTCTCACTTTTGTCTTTGCATTCTCAGTTCTTAGCATATGCATAGCACTTGGAAAGTATTTAATAAGTGTTTGTTTAAAAGATCCTGTGCATTTTAATAAGCTCTTATGAAAGCATATTCACTGTCCTTTGTCTAGATCAGTGGTTCTCAACCTGTGGGTTGTGACCCCTTTGGGGACTGAACGGGGTTGCCTAAGACCAGTGGAAAATACATATTTCTGATGGTCTTAGGAACTGAGATACCACTCCTCTATCCATCTCCAGGTGGGTCTACCTACATGCAGATATGCCCACATATGAGTATTAAAGGGTTGTAGCATTAGGAAGGTTGAGAACCACTGGTCTAGATGCTCTTAGTAAGTACCATATTCAGTGTTTATGTGGGATTTATTCATATATTTCTTATCTGATACAACAACCCTATGGTGCAGGGGATATTGTTTACATTTTAATTTAATTGTTTTCTTTTTGCAGGGCAATTGGATTTAAGCGACTTGCCCCAGGTCAAGTAAGTGTGTCAAGTGTCTGAGGTTGGATTTGAACTCAGGTCTTCCTGACTCCAGGCCTGGTGCTCTATTCACTGTGTCACCTAGCTGCCCCCTACATTTTCATTTTATTGATGGAGAAATAGAGCCTTAGAAACTTTAAAATGGAAGTATCTGGGATTTAGAAAGAACAAGTTTCAACATTAGAGGCTGAGACTCCATGGAGAACATGGTAAGGGGACCATGCAGTATATCTCCAATATTGCCTGTAAGAATGGGCATCAAGACTGGCATGAGTCTATTGGTCCATGTAGTGAGTGTATACCTTATACGTAAAATATGGATTAACCTCATCTTCCCACACTTTTGAGACCTCTACTTTTGTCTTCTTCCTTTCTGACTGGCATCATTTTCTCTACCCTGCTACTTGTTGCATATGCTATCATCAAGACCTCTCCATATCAATGGGAAATTGGGAATAAGTTCTTCTAGCACAATTTAATCAAGCAACTCTAGGCTGGAACTGGCCACCATCCTTACCTTGGTTTACTCCTTCATTTCTAGTTCTTGCTGTTGAGAAATGAGGGGCAACCAATCTATGACTCTACAAGGACATCTATGAACCACTCCTCCCCTCCTAACTCACACACATCAAAATGATGCCACAAAAAGGAAGAGATTCCAGGCCAAACACCATAAACACCATCAACACCATCACTGCATTAGGCCCCTGATCTCTATTGGTCAATTCTAGTGACTCTCACCACATACATATTCTATTCATTCACCCCATGTAGATAAATATCTACATACAGTATCCTCATTCCTAACATCTGGACTTGGAAACAGGAGGGACTTAGGTTCAAAATCCAGTTCTGATAGTTAATAGCTCACGTGACCCAACGAAACTTAAAGTATCCAACTCTTGGTTTCAACATTTGTAAAATGAAGTTAATATTACTTACTTTGCTGGGTATCATAATGAAAATGATTTTTATACACTTTTAAATTCTATGTATTTAAAAATAATTAGGGGGCTTACCTGTGATTTCAGGGAGTAGGGAACTCCTTGAAAGAAAACTCCCTCTGAGAATGCACACAGCACCTGCTGTGCAGCTTACAGTCTTAGAGATGTAGGGCTTAAGGCTGTAAGTGGTTAGGTGATTTGCCAAGGGTCACATAGCCTGGGTATGTATCAGAGGTAAGACTTGAAGCCAGGGGATAGGGTCATTGATTTAGAGTTGGGAGGGCCATTGAGTACAGTAGTTGAAAATCAGAGGACAAGAAAGATTAAACAACTTGGCCAGGGTCATATAGCTGGGGTACATTTCTGAGGCAAGACCTGAATGTTGGTCTTCCTGATGCCAAGGCTGACTTTCTATTATATCTCACTGCCTCCACATCATTATTATTAGCAAATGAAATTTGCTAATTATCTATATAATTTCAAGTTTTAATGCAATTTCAGCTTTATCTCATACTATTCTCTCCCAATTATACACTGATTTAGCCAACATATTCACTATTCCCTGTGTATGGGCCTGCCTTTCCTATCTCCTTGACTTTTTCATTCTATGATGAATTTTGAGTCTTTCATTTGAAAAGATCTCTTACCCATCATCCTATATTCCAGGCTGACCACTTTTCCCATGAAGCCTCCCCTGATTGACTGAGTCAGAAATGTTCTTTGTTTCTTCAAATGTAATCAAGTACCTAATGATTCTTTTCTCACATTCTCTTCTTCATTATAGTTATTCTGCCCTACACTAAAGTTTGATGCTGAAGCCTTATCATGGCACAGAAGTGACCCTGATGTCTTAGAAGCTTTGTTAGTGTAGTATAAGATCTCGCAGGTCCCATCAAGCTAAAATGGCTTTGATTTTTACCCAAGAATGACAGACTGTCTCTCCTCTGATAGACGATCTGAGTATGGAGAGGCTCACTGACAAAGGATCAGTCACCAAAGGATGAATTTCTTTTGGCCAAAGCAAATTAAACAATGAATAAATCAGCAAGTATTTATTAAGCCTCTGCAATTTGCAGGCATAAGAGTAGGATCTGAGTATACAAGGACAAAGAATGAAAAAAACCCCGTTACTCATAAGATACTTATACTCTAAAGGGGAAGAGAATAAGTACATATAAAATACATAGGAAGAGGAGGAGGAATATTTATAATGAGATAAAGGAATAGTAAACAGTGTAGAGAAGAGCTCTTCCTGCCCAAACAAAACTCCTTCAGATAGATCTATAAAATGCAAGAGGTTGAATCTTGATAGGAAAATCCAAGAAAAACCCACAGTGAGTTATTTATGAGCCCTTGTTGGCATGGAGAGACAGAGAGGCCTGTGGTCACTGGAAATGGTGGCTAGTGCATAGTATGCCCTCAGAGAATGCTAGAAACCAGACGGCTGATGTAAACTGAGATAAGAAGGGATCCTAACTAGGCACCTCAGGATTCCTATCAAGGCAGCATTTTGAGGATACTTTCTTGCATACTATGCAGTTCTATGGTAAACTAATGAGGGGCCCTGTGCTCCCATTACTTTCTCCCACCAACTGAAAAAATCCTAAGGATATACAAAACTAATTATAATTGGTCTTCAGCTAATAAAGCATGGGAATCTGAAGAGATGCTCATAAATTGTGGAATGGCTGAATAAACTATGATATATAAATATATGGAATATTATTGTGCCATAAGAAATGATGAAGGGGATAATTTCAGAGAAACCTGGGAAGAGTTATATGAACTGATACAGAGTGAACTGAGTCGAATAAGGAAAACAATTGATACAAAGGCAGTAATATAGTAAAGACAAATAACTGAGAGAATTAGGAAGTCTGATCAATGTAATGACCAGCTATGATTCTAGATGACTAATGAAAAAACATGTTACCCACCTCCTGATAGAGGTGAAAGACTCAGAACACAGAATGAGACATATGTATGTTTTTGGTTAAGGACAATGTGGAAATTTGTTTTGCTTCACTATCAATGTTAGTAAGAAATCTTGTTCTTCCTTTGATCTTTATGGTGGAGGGTTTGGGAGAGAAGGCAGCTTTTCACCTGATTGGAAAAAATAATTGAAGTGAAAATATAAAAAAGCAGAAATACAAAGTTAATACAAAGGTAGACAGAACAGTTAAATGCAAGGTAGTTTGGGAGGGAGGCACTAGTATTTGGAAGGATTAAAAAAGGCTTTATAAGGGCTTCTAGGTGGCACAAAGAATAGAGCATGGGCCCTCGAGTCAGAAGGACCTGAGTTCAAATCTGGCCTCAGACACTTACCACTTATTAGCCATGTGACCTTGCACAACTCACTTAACTCCAACTGCCCTATCTTCACTCTTCCAAAAAGAAAAAAAAGACTTTAGACAGAAGATGGCATCTGGGCTGCAGTATAAAGGAAAAGGAGCCACAAGGCCAAAGTAAGGAAGAAATTCATTGCAGGTTCAGGAAACAATCATTGCAAAAGCAGAGGTAGAAGTGGTGTTGCTTGAATGAAGAAGTAAGAGACCATTTTGGCTGAGCTGCAGAGTATAGAGGATAGTAATTTTTAATGGCTATTAAGGAAGAGCTATAGCCTGTATCATGGAGTAAGCTGCCATATGACATCTAATTGGCATAGGAGATACTGTGCTGGATTTGGGTTCAGGAAGATTTGAGTTCAAATCCTGCCTTAGACACTTACTAGCTTTACTTCTGAGATAATAAAAAAAGTAAAGTGCTTTAGAAACCTTAAAGTGCTATACACATAAATATTGTTGTTGTTATTATTATGGAAATCCTGGTTCTGTAGAGCTACTGAAGTACAGATATACTTCATTCTTGAAGGAAGAACCTACCCTGTCTCCTGCTCCTGGATGTTTTTTTCTATATTAATAATTATAACTAGAGAAAAAGCAAAGCACAATCAACTAACTGATTAAAAACAACACTGAAAGAGAAGCTGGGAAACAGATTTCCATCTTTTTGAAACATTGGCACTGATTGAAAGGAGACTATTTCACTTTGGTTCTGAGGAATAGCTATCCTGAGCCTTCCCTCTTTATAAGTGAGCCAAGAGAGGGTGGATGAGCTTTACATCTTGCCAGGAAAAAAATTTTAAAATCCTCAAATATCTAAGGCCATCAGAAGGTTGCTCTACAGGGTCATGTGTGTGTATGTGTGTGTGTGTGCATGTATGTGTATGCATGCATGCATGTTTCAGAATTCAGCTTGCCTGGTATTCAGCAGCTGGCACAGAATTTCACATAAATTGAATCACCTGTTGAGTTCTTTTGATCACCGTGCCGTAAATGACATAAAAAAGACTGAGGATATTGAAGAAGATGAACTATTCATTATACTTCTGTAGCATAAATAAGCTCTGGTGGAATGAGCCTCAGTTCAGTCAAAGAAGATCACAGGAAATAGGGTGTCTTCTCAGCCTGAATCAGTGGAAAGCTACTGTTATGAATGAGCTCTAGCAAAAAAGACAAATCATTTGTTAAAAGCAGATCAACTACTAGAAGCAAGGATTTTCTCCACAGATCAGTAAGACATGGGTAAATCACTATTTTTATTTTTAAGGATTCATGTTTGTAGAGTGCTCAGGGTTTTATGAAGTACTTTACTCAAAATCTCTACAAAAGTCTATTCCTGATGTTTATTGTCTTGTTGAGTTGACCCTTGGTATTTGAATGACTTTGTCTGCAGAGTGTAAGCTCTAGCAGGTTCTACTGTGCTGGAAAAGGCTTTGAGTATGACCTGGGCAGCACGTTATTTATGACTTTACAACTACAAGCCTTGTTAAGTGAGAGTGGCTAGGAGTTTGGGTACTAAATAATGAACTCCTTGGCCGTGGCAACCCATGAAGGAAAGGTAGTTACAAACTGACCTTCAGTATTCTGTGACCTCTTTCCCTTGTGCATTAAGAAGTCACAGATTGGTAAAAAATGCACAGGAGTGCTAAGAAGCAAACAATTTTTAGACTGTATATAAATATTAACTTAACTGTCAATACTCTAAATACTCCCAATGTCTGTCCAAAGGTTAACAAGTCAATGTACCAGTGGAGGAACTGAATCATATTGATATACATTCATATAATAAATCAAGTGTTCTTGACCTGGGAACTATAAAATAATAATGACAGCTTATAGCTAAAGTTTGGAGCTCTCAGTGCTTTCATAAAAGGTGTATGAAGACATTTGTTGTGAACTTGACCCATTACAAAAATGGAATCCTTTGTCAGTTTCTCAGGAGCAATGTTGTTATCTCGGCATTGCTCCCTTGAAGAAGTTCTATGTGTATCTGGTTAATATAT
>CM053595.1:224016435-224050953 GCA_028646575.1 Pseudocheirus occidentalis
TAATGTTAAGCAACAATTCAAAGAGTTGTTTACTTTTCAACTACAAACATTTAAATAATAAATATAAATTTAGAAAAAGATCAGTTTGAGGGGCGGCTAGGTGGCGCAGTGAATAGAGCACCAGCCCTGGAGTCAGGAGGACCTGAGTTCAAATCCGGCCTCAGACACTTAACACAAAAAAAAAAACTAGCCGTGTGACCTTGGGCAAGTCGCTTAACCCCAATCTGCCCTCCAAAAAAAAAAAAGAAAAAAAAACAACAACGAAAAAGATCAGTTTTCTTTATAACCACTTATGGTTATTATGCTTTAAAATTACCTGTGGGTTTTAATTTTTTTTTTTTTTTGGCTTTTTGGAGGAGGGGAAGGCAGGGCAATTGGGGTTAATTGACTTGTGCAAGGCCACACAGATAGAAAGTGTGTCAAGTGTCTGAGGCTGGATTTGATCTCAGGTCCTCCTGACTCCAGGACCAGTAATCTATTCACTGTACCACCTACCTGCCCCTTAAAATATTTTGGTAACCATGTTTCAATATAATTGATTTTTATTCTTTATATTTTATTTTATACATTTAAAATCATCATTCTGAGAAAGGGTCCCTAGACCTCATCAGACTGCCAAATAAAAAAAGTTCAAGACCCCCTTCCCCAATTACAAATGCAACAAGAAAACGTAAGAAAGCTTTGAAAATCATGATGAACAAGGTGGAGGACTACATATTTTCTCTGATTCTCATAACTTCTCAAACCTCTAAAAAAAAGTTATACACCAAAGATAAAGGAATATCAGCTGTTTCCATGGTCTAGGACACTTAGAACTCCAAAGAAGGCTAAAATTAACTAATGCTCATTTAGTACCCCCTTCCACCAATGCCCACTACTCTCCCGGTGGCAAGGCTTTTATTAACCAACCTGACTTGTGGGTGTAACAACATAGCACATCACTAAGCTTTAAGGGAGGGCTAATACCTTTGAAGTGAGGGTTTGCTGAACCCTTTTGAGGGCTGCTCATCCACTTTTGGTGTCCAACCAGTCATCCAACCCTCAGCTGTGGCTCCAAGTAGCTATAGCATTCATAGTGGCCATACTCTGGTAAAAAACCATCTCAGCAGACAGGCTAAACCATGTTGAGGATGATTGACAGACCTCATATCCACTGATGTCTACTCCACGTATGTGAAGACTTTCCCTCAGTGGAATGGGCACATGAGAAAAACTTGTTCCAATGCCCATGAATGCCTGTTCTGTGCAATGCTTAGAGCAAGGGCAGGAATCTGCAGCCTCAAGGAGACATGTGTCTCTCTAGGTGCTCAAGTGTGACCATTTGACTGAGTCTAAACTTCACAAAACAAATCCCCTTAATACAAGCATTTGTTCTGTAAAACTTGGACTCATTCAAAAGGCTATGCACAAAGACCTAGAAGGCCACAGGTTCCCCACCCCTGGCTTAGAGTTTGGTCAGACATCAAACATGCCAAGGTCATCTACTGTATCCCAGGCCATCACCGGTTATCCTGACTTTTGTCTTGCCACTGGACTTTAATGACTGGAAGGGAGAGTGCGGCTGATAACTTTGTGCAATTTTGCCTTATTTAAATCCAACTCATCAAGTGCAAGTCATCACCCTGTGATGTCATTGATCATTTTTGAAAATGCAGGAAAAACAGTGTAGGTCAGTGGTAGGCTGCATAATTGGAGGAGGCATCCTATCATGGGGCAGTGTCTTTTCTATTACCTGCAAGAATTGGGAGTGAACCATAATGGGCAAAGGGAACCAGGAGTAAACTATAAAAGAAGTGGCAGAAACTGCTTAGAGGGGAGAGCTTACAATGGATACCTTGGAAGTTTTGATTGTATCAGGAATGCAGAGAATAGAGAGGGAGTAGATAAGTATATGGGTCATAAACCAGGAATGAGGGTCTAGAGTAGAAAGAAAGGGAAGATGCTGAAGAGAGATGCAGAGAAATACTTTTTGGAAAGGTGTACACAAATGAAATTTTAAAAACTTATGAATAGGACTAGTTGGAAGGGAGGAGAGGAAGGAGAAAATCTACTTGGTTGAGAGAAAAAAGGGATAGAATTAAAAAAATAACTATATAAAAGCAGTAAAAAAAAAAAGGAGCCAATAGGCAGAGCTCCAAAGGCAGGATAGTAACAAGTGGAACAGGGAATCAGGAGTGAGGGGAAAAGAGCTCAGTGGGAATAGGGCCATCTAAAAAAAAGATTAAGCTAAAGTAAGTGAAGAAATATGGTACAATGTTTATAGAAGAAAAGGGAAAGATAATAGCTAGAAAAAGCCAATATTAGAGACAAATGGAGAAAAATGTACCTCTAACTCATAACTTTAAATTTAAATGGATTAAATGATCCTATAAAATGAGAGATAGATTAGATAAGAATTCCCCCCCCCCAATAATCTGTTGCTTACAATAAATCCATTGAAACAACAAAGGCATACACAATAAAACTCAGGGGATGGGGAAAAATTTACTATGCCTCAAGTAATTGCAAACAAGCAGCTGTAATCATGATATCTGAGGAGGCAAAAACAAACATAAAACAAGCAAAAAATAAAAAGAGATAAATAAAGAAACTACATTATGCTGAAAGAAGTCATATACAGTCAAGTAAAATCAGTATTAAATCTATATGCTCCGCATGCTGTGGCCTCCAAATTAATAAAGGAAACATTAACAGAGCTACAAGTAGACATAGTTGGTAACACAGTAGTGAGAGGAGACTTTAATGTTCCTCTCAATTTTGGTTAAGTCTAGCAGAAAGAGAAAACATAATACTGAATAAATGCTCAGAGAAACTAGAACTAAAAGACTTATAGCAGGGGCGGCTAGGTGGTGCAGTGAATAGAGCACCGGCCCTGGAGTCAAGAGGACCTGAGTTCAAATCCAGCCTCAGACACTTAATACACACACACACACACACACACACAAACAAACCTAGCTGTGTGACCTTGGGCAAGTCACTTAACCCTGATTGCCCTCCAAAAAAAAAAAAAGAAAAAAAAGACTTATAGCATCTTTTAAATGGTACTGCTAATGGATATACATATTTTTTTAGCACTGTATTGAACTTTTACAAAAATTGAGCATGTATTAAGCAACAGAGATATTGTAAATTAATGCACAAATGCAGAAATAATAAATAAATACTGCAAAGGTCATAATTCATTTAAAATAGTCATTGGTTCAAGGACCACAAACCAAAGACACCAACCCAAAGAGAATTAGTAATAAAATCCTAAATAATGACTATGTCAAGGAATATATCATAGAAATAATGAATAATTATGTGAAAGAAAATGATAATGATGAAACAGCATACTAAAATTTCAAGTCCTGATTCTATACTATTGCTGCTGCTGCTGCTACTACTACTATTGCTACTACTACTTCTACCACCACCAATCACCATCACCACCTGTAGAGAAGACCTTGGGTTAGTTACCTAACCTCTCTTGGCTATAGGTTCCTTATCTTAAAATGAAAAATAGAAAATAAGATCTCTTATAACTGTAAATCTTATGATCCTATGTATGCATTTAAACTACGGAATGTTTCACAAAGTAATGCCATATAAATAGAGTCTATAACAAAGGGAAATTAGGTGTGATATCATTGTCACATACAGTTACTTTTCCACACCCTGGGGATTTAGGTGCATGGTGTCCCTGTGATCTGGAAAATCTAGATAAATTTTTTTGGCTGTCTCTTCATACCAGAGAAGAAGTCTGAATTATTATGGCATTAAAGGATAAAACATGTTGATCTTATATAATACTATACCTGTAGTTCACACATTTCTAAGTTTCTAAACTTTTTCTGTGTCTGCTGGCCTTCATGTGTCATAAAACTCCTCAAAAATCTCCATTTAATTTCTTATGCTGACCTCTGATATATTGAAACCATGATGGGAAAGTCATGATATGAGAGGGATAACTATAGATAGAAAGAAAATAGGGATTGAGTGTAATGGACATATTCTTTATAGTAAAGAGACAACTGGACTTGGAGTTGGGACACATGATTTTTTTTCATTTCTGCCACTAACTCACTTTAGGCAAATCACTTCGCTCAGCCTCATTTTCTGTGTCTGTAAAATTAGGGGGATATAGTGTGGATGGGTGAAATGAATATGAACTTTCTAGTTAGAAGACCTGAGTTCAAATTCTATCTCTGCTACTTGATTTGATCCCTATCTATAGCCCCTGTGCTGGTAACAACATTGAGCGTACCCCCAATCTCCTTGCAGATACTTTTCATCTTCCAGGCTTAATTCAGTTAGGGATTGGGAATTTGTTATGTGACAGTTATCAAGGATTTACAGTCATCATCTCCATGCTTGAATAAATGCATGCTCACTGTGATGACTTACTGGCTCCAAAGGCTCTCTTTGAAATGATGACCTCATTCCTCTTTTTTTGTTTACCATCAAGCTGCCTTATATTAGAGCCACCCAAGAGCAATGGGAATGAATGGTACAAATTAGAGAGAGTAGACAGGGTCACTAAAGCTTGCCAATAAAAGGGTATCATCTGCTTGAGAGATGATCTTCAGGGTTGGGATGAACGTTAGTAACCGAGTTCTCTTTCATTCAGAGATGCAGCAGTTAAAGTCACAAAAAGGGCTCCTACCAAATATATATATGGCCAATGATAGGTTAACTAATGGGAAACCTAAGCATTTCTGGATCTTCTGTGATTAGAGCTCTCTCAGGCTAGCTAAAAGGAAACAGCTGGTTCCTTTGCCTTTTGGGCAAGAGAGTTCTCCACTTTACAGATCTGGGGTGACAGAGTAGCAGATCTCTCCTCTGTCCAACCTGACTCCACCCTGCCTCAAAGATCATGGTTGACTAGCTCCTTAGGTTTATAGGCTGAGCATGAGAGGACATGTATCACCTACAAAGGTCAAGAGTAGAGGAAAATAGTGAAGAAGTATAGTTAGAACCATCCTATTTCCTTTTCCCCCATTAGTTCTTCCTGGTAACTTTTCAGTCTTAAAATACGATTCAAAAGGTTCAAAACTAAAAGCTATTAATATTAACCAGAGCTAAAACATTTTAATATGCTATTTTAATATAATTTTAATATAATATATGTAAAATAATATAATATAAATATGCTAATTTAATATAATTTTATTATAATATCACTAAGGCAGTCCTATCTATTGTCCAAGGACCAGCCCTGGTAAGGAAAACCCCAATGAAGTGTTGGTCACAGGTAATGTGGTGATGACCACAGGGCATAGCAAAAAGAAAACTAGTCTGGGAATCAGGAAGCAACTAGTCATGCGCAGGAAGTAATTACCTGTGTATGTGATCTTTAGCAGTTCACTTGCCCTTTCTGAGTTTTAATTTTCTCCTCTGTAAAATAAGAGGTTTAGATGAGATAATTTCTAAGATCCTTCCCAATGCTAATGTGCTAAGACTGAGATAACTTTGATCTCTTCTAGCTCTAAAGTTCTATTAGCATCTACCTGTATCCGCACCCCTGAGACACCCCCCTCCAATCCACATTTGTAGGTTGGATCCTCCAGAGGATGGCTACCTTATGTCCATAACTGCTAGTTATATATAAACTTTATTTAAGAAATTACTCCAATTACTGATGTTGGTAAACAATATGATGGTAGAAGCAACCCCCAGATACCTGGAACAAGTCTGAGTATGCGTGGGAGAGGTTGAGAATGATTCAGGAATGAGTCAGTGTGGAGCCTGAACAGATTGAGCAGAGAAGGATTGCTTAGAGAAGGAAAACAGCATCACAAAGGCTACTGGGAGAGAGACTGCAGTGATGAGGACAAGAGAAAGGAGACTGAATTCGAGATTTCATAAAGAGCTAGGGAACCCACAACAATTCAACAAATCTGGAGCCAGGACTGAGTCTGGGCCTTAAGTGCTCCCAACATAGGGCATATATACTGGCATTAAATTTCACTGTAAATTAAGTATATGCTGCCTGATTAGGGAATGCATGAACAAATTATGGCATATGATAGCAGCAGAATACTATTGTGCTGTAAGAAACTGCAAAAGGGATGCAGAGAAACCTGGAAAAAATTATCAACCTTCCTAATGCCACGACCCTTTAATACTCATATGTGGGCGTATCTCCATGTAGGCAGACGTGCCTGGAGACAGATAGAGGAGCGGTGTCTCAGTTCCTAAGACCGTTGGAAATATGTGTTTTCTGATGATCTTAGGCGACCCCATTTGACCCCCAAAGGTGTTGTGACCCACAGGTTGAGAACTGCTGACTTATATGAATTAATACATGATAGAGCAAATAACTTGCTCTAACAACATTGCAAAAACATACAATATAAGAAGTCTGATTAATTCGATGGCCAACCGTGATTCTAGGGGACCAATGATGAACTGCGCTATCCACCTCCTGAAAGATGGAGGTAATAAATTAAAGATGCAGAATGAGATATCTGTCTGCCTTCCTGTCTGTCTTTCTGTCCACCTTTCTGTCTATCTGTCCATCTGTCTGTCTGTCTATCTATCTATCTATCTCTCTGACATAGTCAATGCATGAACTAGAATTTATATGATGCTTTAAAGTTTGCAAAATACTTGACAAATATTAACTCATTTTATCTTTACAATAACAGCAGGAGGTATGTGCTATTATTATCCTTATTTCATAGATAAAGAACTGAGGCAAACAGAGATGAGGTAGCTTGCTATGGTTAATAAATGTTTGAGGCTAGATTTGAAGTCAAAGTCTTCTAGACACCAGGTCCAATGCTCTACCACCATGCCATTTACCTGCTTGACTATGAATATTTGTTACAGGGGTTTATTTTCAATTTTTTTTTATTCAGGGATAGGTGTGACAGAGAGAAAAAATGTTAATTGAAAAAAAGTTTTTAAAAGAAAAGCTGAGAATTAGATTCTGTGTCTAGCACCAATCTGAACTGTATATTTTCTGAATGCTTTGTTTAGTGTCCAAATAACAATCACTCAAGGAAAAGAATATGGTCACAGACAAACAAGAGGAACAGGAGCATTAAATTTGAAAGAGATCAATGTGCCTGTAAGGGAAAGGTCCCAAACAGAATCTGAACTGAGGTTGTTGACTTCAGCAGCTTCCCAATTCAGTTACTTAACAAGTGACTTACATGAACTCAAGAGCCCTCAGCTGAACCTACCTACAACAAATGAAGAATATAAATTAGGACAAAAATGTAAAAGGACCATCTGAATGGCTTAAAGAGGGAGAGAATCAGCCAAATCCACAACAACTCAAGGGTATAGGGGAAAATGGACTCAGGTGTTGTGAAAAATATAGATGCCATTGACCTGGTTATGAAGAATTAGTTACCAGAGCCTAGAAGTTTGGTATATTCTGTACCCTAGATGTCAAGCAATTTACAGCCTAATCCAGAGTATGGGACTTTACCCAAAGGGAGATTTATAAGGTCCAGATAAGGCTTCTTGCTCTTTCTAGTTTTTAATCCTCTCTCCTTAAAATTATCTTGTGTTTACTTATCCAGAACATTTACATGTTGCAACCTCGAATAGAATTGCTCCTGGAGGTCAAGGAATTACTTGGTTTAATTTGGGTTTTGCTGTTTGTATCCCTGGTGCTTAGAACAGTGCTTTGTACATAGTAGGAGTTCAGTAGATGTTTGCTGAATTGAATGTTTCAATGAATCTGTGATCCTATAAACATGTAAATTCCTTCCATAGGCACAGATCACAACCCATACTTCCTTCATTCTGTCCAATTCTTTCTTATGTTCTTTGTTTCTATGTTCAGTTAAGAAGGCAGTGGATAGAACTTTGGGCCTGAAATCAGAAGACCTAAATTCAAAGCCAGGCTCAGATACTTACTAGGGGGGTAAGTCTGGACAAGTCACTTAACCTCTGTTTACCTCAGGGATGATAATGGCAGTGTTGTGAGGATGGAATGAGTTAACATTTGTAAAACACTCTATAAACCTTAAAACATTATGTAAATGCTAGCTAGCTATCATTATTCTCTTGTATATTGACTATACAGTCAACCCAGTGTCAGAGGGTAGGCCCCTAGGACTTTTTTACATTTTGGTTAATACATATTAACATTTGCTTTCATTGCCTGATCAATTACCTCCTTTTCTAATTACACATTTTCTGGATTAGCTCCCTTAAACTACAACTTAGGAAGAAGTCAGAGCTGGAAATGTACAATAGCCTACTTACACTCATTGTGAATTTCTACATTTTCTTTTGCGTAACCATCAACTGATTCTTTGGAGATCATGATGTTCCAAGATTCAGAAAAACAAATGAACCCAAAAAATCCCCAACAACTGATCACTGCATCAGTGGGAGAACATAGAATCTTTTTTGTGTTAGAGAGCAATTTGAGATCATTAAAAGCATTATGTATTTTCTAAAATGTTACCCAGCTCAGTCTATTTCTCTAATTCACTTATGTCTAGGCCTTGGTATAATGGTGCCTGTCCTGGATATCTGTATTGATGTACAAATTCAATGAACCAGATATATGCCTCTGTCTATACAATAGATATTTTTCATCCATTTCATTTTTCCTCCTTGTATAGGTTGTTAAGCTACTTTCTTCTGAACAATCATAGATCTCATTTAGGATGACCTGTAATATTCAGGGGCAGGAAAATCAGTTCAAAGTCATTTGAAAATGGAAGCATTTAGAGGACCTTACTAAATGAAATCTCTTCTCCCTTGGGATTTCATATGGTACATTCTTGAAAAAAGCAGTAAATATCTGTAGTGGTAATACAGCTCTATATTTTGTGCTTTATTGGACTCTAATAATCAGAGGGTGGTTGGAATAGTTTTGTCTCTGTGGTTGCATTTGTAAAGGAGTCTTATGTGATCTTAACAAATGCGCTTGAGAGAAGATTGGACTTTTTAAGACTAAATTTTGTTCTGGTGAATAGAAGGCCTTTTTTTGTCATCAACAAACAATAACACAGTGGGATAGTATATTTTCTTCACCTTTCAGCCCATTGTGTTTCTGTAATAATTCAGTCTGCTATAGAAAATGTTTGTGCAAGTCTGCCTAGTCCTATCTTCTGTTTTATGAAGAATATTCTGTGTATGTGTAAAAATCATTCTGTGAAGATGAGAAAGGAGACAAGTGCGGGATCCTAGTTATTGATGTCCTCTGCGACCCTTTCTTGGGATAGAAAAAGCATCTGTGACTTTTTCCATTCTTTATTAAATTCCTATCTTTCAGATTTCTTGTAATGTAATTATTCAATGTTTTTGTGAAATAATAACATCTCATTATGAAGCATTTTAGGGATTTCAAAGCACTTTCCTCATAACCCTGTATGGTAGGTAGTGCAAGTATTATTCTCCTCATTCTTTTGCAGAGAAAAATGGACTCAAAGAGGTCAAACAATTTGCTCTGGGTCACAGTCAATAAATTTCAGAGTCAGTACTTAAACTCCTACTTCTCCCAGCTCCCAATCCAGGGATCTTTCCATTTCAACCATGCTGTCTCTATAAGACTCCCCAGAGCTGTAGGTCATTGCCTGAAAGAACTTTCAATGGGCTCTCTCTTATTCTCCCATCATCCAAAGTAGAGTAAATGAACTATCCTAATATCCATTTTGAGGTTGAAGTTCTTCCTCCCTTTAATTGTTGCTTGCAGGTAGCCTTGAATGGGAGGACTTGCTACTTGCTAGGACTTTGTGTGTTTGTTAGACCTTCCTGCCTCACAGTTAAATTGCCATGCCTTTCTAATATTGGCAATTACTATGATAATAAAGGAAGACTTATGTATGGTTTTTGCACTTTGGGAGGACACACAGAAAGAAGGGATATAGATATCTTTATATTGAATTGACTAGAGAAATGTTACAGTGGAAGAAAATAAAGAGCCCGTAAATGTACATGAATCTGGAGTTTTATCATGAAAATCCCAGGAAACATTAAAAAGGAGCAAAAAAGCAAGGGAAAACCATCCAAGGAACATTAGAAAGGGAGGTCCTAGACATGATAATCAAAGACAAATACTAAAAAGCATTGAGGGTTGGGGAGTCTAGCCATCAACTGTGTGTTAGTACAGCAAGGTGGTCAGGACAGCTGAGTTGTGGGGCAGGAAGATAGCAAGTGTTGACAAAAGCCCTGAGAACTACCATGGTTTTTCTTCTATTCTCAGAAAGGCAGGAGATAAAAACAGATTGAAAGAGAATGTCTGGGTGGGTATTGTGCTCTGCTCAATTAACCTAATGCTTATAGAGTAAGTTATCCTTCAAGGACCAAAAGAAAAATAACTGGATGAGACTTCATTTTGGTGAAGCAGTGCAACTCTAGGAGTCTGTTGTTTCTGTATGACTTTAAAGGTGTGTATCTATGTTCTTGTATGTTGTGTGTCTCTGTGAAAATATTGTATACCAGGTCATACTGATGCTATCACACCTATCACTCATTATGGAAATAGCAGTGAAAGGGGAGAAGGGAAAAGGGGTAATTATACGGAAGGTAGGTTAAGGAAAAGATTAGGCAAAACAAACAAACAAACCCTAAAGATGCCTGACACCTTTGGCACAGACAAGTCTTGCTTGAGGATGACTCTGGTTCACAAAGTCAGGAAGAGCTGACTGAATCCATCAGTGGGTAGAGGGGAACATATAAGAGCACTGTAGTTGTGTGTTTGTGAATGAAAAGCTACAAATCCGTGGACAGAAAAGTAGTAAAGAACAGAATTTTAACTGCAGGCACCCAGAATTAGTAGGGATCTAAGAAGACTGTAATCCATGTTGTACTTCAGGGAGAATCTCTCCCTCCCCCCATAATATACCCTTATATGATGAAGATACAAGGGTTCTCATAGAGGGAGTACAATTAGAACACCTGGGAGTAGATCTATCATATCTTGATGATTTTAAAAGAAGAATGGAGAGGGAAGTAAAAAAGACTTAACTACGAGATGGACTTTAGGAAAATATATTTCATAATCAGTTTCTATAGAAACAAGAAATAAAGAGGAAGGGTTGAAATATGGACTGATATTTGAATGTCACTCTCATGTTATCTGTTCAAAAGAGGTAAGAAAACACATACACACACCTACAGTTGGTTACAGAAATATGTTTCACTCAGTATGGAAATAGGAGTGAAAGGGGAAAATAGAGAAGGTGTAATTACAGGGAGGGTAGGTCAAGGAAAGGATTAGGGAAAACAAACCAACCCCAAGGATGTACAAAATTGTTGATAGTAGCTCTTTTATGAGGTAGCAAAGTAAGGGAATCTGAGGAGGGTGCTCATAAATGAGGAATGGCTAAATAAATCATGGTATATAAATGTTGTGGCACCTGATGCATAACTTAGCATATGCATAAATAACATGTATAATGTATGTATTGTGTAACACAATAGAACAGACATAATAGGTAACAATGTATTACATATCCAGCATGTAAATGTGGTCCATATACAGGTAATCTATTACATATGTCATACATAATGAGATAATACACAAAGGCAATGACATTCCAATGGCACAAAAATGATGAAGTAATAATTTTTTGCAATGTTTTTGATTAAGCCAACCACAATTTCTGGGGGCCACAGAAATTCACATAGTAGTAGTTGGATATGAAAATGCCTAATACCCTTATGAGATCCATACTTCTCATAATTGCTAGAACACAGAGCCTAAATGATGTCTATCATGTGCTGTCTCTATAAAGTCTCAGTGGCAAGTGTCAATCACCCATACTACAATGCTGCTAGAGTAAATACCCTTATATCCTATAGCCAATTAGCCTCAGGGTAATCCCTGGCAGGTGCTTTTAAGAAGTGAAGAGTCTTATTCTTCAGCTCACTTTGTAACCAGGCCATGGCTGTTACACATCCTCACCTGTCTTGTGACTAGACACTCATGAAGCAAATGAGTTAACCTGCTGAATTATAGCAGCTTAATGGATTTTCCAGAGGAATAGGAGAAGCAAGAGAAATGGATGGTCTCAGGAATGCAGTTTCCAGGGTCACACCCAATTCAAATAATTTTGTTTTCAGTGGGGAAAAAAGTTGTGTCTTATAAACAAGTTCACCAAAGATGCTACAGACAACATGGCACAGTAAAGAAGGGTCCTAGAATAATAGAACAAGTAGTTGGAAGGGATTTTAGGAGCCATTTCATCCAACTCTTGGGAAAAAGAATTCCTATTATAACATAATTGACAAGGGGTTACCCAAACTCTACTTGAAAAAGCCTCCCTTGAAAGAAAATCCAAGACATTTGACATACTTACTAGCTGTGTGACCTTGGGCTAGTCACTTAACCCCAACTGCTCTGCCTTCCCCCCTCCAAAAGAAAAGAAAATCCACCGCCACTCTAGGCAGATATTTGTACTTTTGAATAACATTAAGCTGAAATTTATATCTTCATGACTGCTATTCTTTGCTTTTGAGTCTACCCTCTGGAACCAAACAGAACAAATCTAATCTGCTTCTCTCCCTTCTGCATTTTGTTGTAGTTCAGTACTTTTTCAGTTATGTCCAACTCTTTGTGATCCCATTGGGGGTTTGCTTGGCAAAGATAGTGGAGTGGTTTGCTGTTTCCTTCTCTAGCTCATTTTACAGATGAGCAACTGAGGCAAAAGGGTTAAGTACCCAGGGTCACACAGCTAGTAAGTGTCTGAGGCCAGATTAGAACACAGGAAAATGAGTCTTCCCATCTCCTGACCCAGTACTCTATCCGTGTGCCATCTAGTTGCCCCTTAAAATACTGACTGTCAGTTGGTGTGATGGGGAGAATGTTGGACCTGGAGGGAAGACAGGGTCAAATCTAGCCGCAGATATTTACTAGCTGTATGACCCTAGGCAAATAATACCCTCTGCCTCAGTTTGCTGATCTGTAAAATGAGATAGATGTACAAGAATTGCTGTGAAGATTGAACGGGATTGTAATTGTAAAGTACTCAGCACAGTGCGTGACACATAGTAAACTTCACATAAGTGTTAGCTATTATTATTGTAATATTAATGTAATTAATGTGATGTTATTGTAATATTAATGTGATTAATTAATGATAACATTACTGTAATAATAATATTTTCCTTCTATCTTGAGTCCTTTTTTCTCTAGGCAAAAAACTCTGTTTTTCTAACCAATATTCATATAACAAGGATTTAAAGTCCTTTGTTATCCTTGTTACCCTCTTTTTGTCACTTTCCAGTTGATCAATGTTCTTCTGAAACTGTAGTACCCAGATCTGAGCAATTATCTTGAGATGAGTTCTGAAGAGCATTGGGTACCATGTGTGACCATCACCTCCACATCCCTAGAAGTTATACCCCACCTTTTTTTTTTTTTGCTTTTCATAGGGGCAATTGGGGTTAAATGATTTGCCTAAGATCACATGGCTGGTGTTAAGTGTCTGAGGCTGCATTTGAACTCAGGTCCTCCTGACTCCAGGTCCAGTGCTCTATTCACTGTGCCACCTAGCTGCCCCAGTTATGCCCTCTTAACATAGGCCAAGATCATACTTTTATTTTTTGCTGTCATACCACACTGCTGACTATTACTGAACTTGCAGTCCAGTGTAACTCTCAGACCTTTCTTTGACCCAATATTTTTTTTGTCTGACACATCATCTTGGATTTGTGACAGTTTTTTTTAAACCAATGGTAACACTTTAGTTTTTCCCTAATAAATTGCATCTTCTGAAATTCAGTCCAAAGTTCTAGTCTATCAAGAACCTTTATGAATTTTCACTCTGTCACCCACTGTGTCAGCTATCTGTCCAAGGTTTGTGCCATTTGCAAATGTTATGATCATGCCATTGATGCCCTAACATAAGTGGTTGATGAAAATGATGAAGAGTGAAGGACCAAGGAGAGATCTCTGAAGGAGTCCTCTGTAAGAGAGGCTACAGTTCTCTTCTCTGTGTGAGAGAGACTGTATTCCTTATGAGTCATAGGATGAAGGTGCCAAGGCTGGAGCTTTGGGGCTGAATGAGACAGCAAGAGTGACAGACCTGAGAGGGGAGCATGTTAGAGACAGAGCAGCAGTGAGGGTACAATGGTAACTGAGCCCCTGAAAGCATCTTGTGCTATCAGTTCTGGGACTAGAGATGAAGGATATGAACTCTCCTTGAAGACCAAACCTCCATTTTTTCCGTTAAATTTTCCAAATTTTCCATTTCTATTATTTTATGGAATAAAGAACTTAGCTTAGGACTGCTAGTTGTGACTGACTCTAAAAACCTAAGGAAAAGATGTGAAGTTTTCTCTCTCCTTACCCTGTCCAAGCTCTCTATATGCACCTTGTTGTTAGCAAGCACTTTATTGATTTTATTTTTAGTATTTCTTTAGGGCTTTCTTATTTCTTGATTTTTATATCAAATTTTTGTGGTTGGTTACAATTTTTTCAAAAGCCTATATCTTAATCCTCTTTTGGATAAAGACAAATGGGGAATGCCAGTGACTAACTGGAAATAAGTAATATTCAACCAGGTCAGATATTCGAATCTCTGTCCAGAATAATATGGCACCTAGAAGGGGACTTTAGAACTGTAAATGTGAATAAATGAATGATGAATGATAAAGCAGTTATTAAGCACTAAATATGTGGTAGGTACTGGGTTAAATGCTAATAATACAAATACAAACAAATAAGACAATCTCTGCCTTCAAGGAGTTAATCTTCTAATGGAGGGAAGGCAACGCATAAATGCAACCTAGAAATTTAGGGAGGGGTAAGTATGTAGCCCAGGCATATTTTGGAAAGAGCCAGAATGTGATATGGAAGTCTGATTCTGGGCAAAGTAAGGCACATGCTTACCTATCGGAGTCCCAAGTCCCCAAAGGCAAATACATGTTCCAGTGAGTGAGGGATGAAAATGCAAAAGATTTCCTGAATATAGGCCATATGGGCTGAAAATGGCTGAATAAGAGAATCCTTGGGTAATGTTTTTTTTTAAATTACTATGGTTTTAAACTTCTAAAATAGGAGGAGATAGATAAGTGGATAGGTAGATGGAGACAGAGACAGAGAAAAAGAAAGTTCTGACCTCCTTACGTTAGAAAGTGACATGTTGTAATTAGAATCTAATATCTGTCTTGTCTCTGGTTGTCTCAGTCAATTCTTGTGCCACTGAGTTGGGGGTGGGGGGTGGGGGTGGACCAGGGTATAGACCAAATGAAAGTAGGCTCCCTTTGTTTCCCAGTGAGAGGAAAATGAGTCTGTTCCTCTTCTGTTGAGAAGAGGGAGTACCAAAATTAAACATTCTATCAAACCTTATAAGATAGTCACTCCAATTGGTTACACTAGTATGAGATAGTTTATCAAAAGCTTTGTTAAAATCTAAGTAAATGATTTCCACAACATTCCCTTCTTCTATTAGTTTACTAATCCTATAAAAAAGGAACTGTAGCTAATCTGATATAGCCAGTTCTTTCTAAAACCATACTGGTGCTAAAAACCACTTAATGCAGCCCTGGATCACTTAGGAATAGTAGAATAACAGGGAGTCAGGAGGATTGACTCCTAGGGCTAGTTCTTCCACTAATTTACTGTGTATCCTGGAACAAGTATGTTTTTTACTCTGGGCCTCAATTTCCTTGTCTGTAAAATGAAAGTATTGACTTAGATCATCTCTAAAGGGTCTTTTAGCTCTAAAGGCTATAATCTCTTGACTACAGTCCCTAGGAAAGGGCAAATCCAGAACGGCCTTTTGACTCCAAATTGAATGCTCTTTAAACAGGATACAGTCAGAAAAAGGGACCTTTGCCTACAATAGTATCTGTTATGCTTTAAAATACTATGATGATTGACAAATATGGAAATATATTTTACATGATTACACATATATAGCCCATATCAAATTGCTTACTACCTTAGGGAGGGCAAGAGAGAGAGAGAAGATTTGGAAATCAAAATTTTAAAAAATTGAATGTTAAAAATTGTCTTTACATGTAGTTGGGGAAAATATTATTTTTTAAAAAATGCCATGATATAGTGGCTAATACTTGATTCTTTGGAGTACATGCATTTGAAAAGAGGATGAGTGATAAGCCAAAGCCATGATAAGGAGCTTTTGGAAGCAGAGTAACCTTCAATTGATCACATTGGTGACCATCTACCCTGCCTGGCATGTCATGTGGTCCTTTCCTGTTTAGGATTATATCTGTCTGTAATACCTGCCTCACAGGGTTCTCAGTGAATAAATTGAAGCGTATGTAAAATGCTTAGTAAATTTCAATAAAGGCTTATAGAAACGTCAGCTACTACTATCACCATCATTATATTGGTGGAAGTCTATTTGTTTTCCCTGCCGTTCATCTGCTGTTTCACTTGGGGTGCTGAGGTGACCTCTCTGGGGGAGGTTCTGAGTTGCCCCTGGTGTACCAAGCTAGCACTGGCTCTCCCCAGTTGAATATTATTCCTCCATCTGTCTTTGCATCTTTTCTGAAGTTTGACATTGATCTCATCATTCGACATTGTAGCAATTCATCAAGGATCAATCATAGCGACTTCTGCTTTGCTCAGAAATTAGAGGATAATTAAACCTGTTTTTCTTTCTCCCTCCTCCTTCCCTCTAGTTCTAGTGCATTACTAAGAAAAGGGAGAGGACACAGAGAATTTGTCTGTCTTCTGAGTAGGGGCACCGGGGCTTCCAGTAGACTGACATAGGTTTTCTTATGTTGTCCTGGACCCTATCAGGGACCCCAATCACCCCAACATCTCAAAGACTGCTTATATTACTTCCCTAAAAGGGACCTGCATTTTAAAACAAGGAGAAAAAATTCATTTACATTTTTCCCCAACAACAGATTAGTAAACACTTATTTGATGCCTAAAGACACTATGCTGTTTTCTGGGGGCTACAAAGACAAATGTGGCACAATCCTATATCTATCTAATGAGGTAAAGGTGATTTAGACTAGTTT
Source organism: Pseudocheirus occidentalis (assembly GCA_028646575.1). Lineage (NCBI taxonomy): Eukaryota > Metazoa > Chordata > Mammalia > Diprotodontia > Pseudocheiridae > Pseudocheirus > Pseudocheirus occidentalis. The sequence goes on from CM053595.1 coordinate 224,033,332, forward strand.
GTAAGCTCAAGGAACAGAAACTCAAGCCCCAATTTTTGCTAGTCACTGGCTTTGTTGATAATATACAAACTACTACTGATAACCACACTCATAAGAAGGGTGCAAAGGTATATGTACTAGTTGGCTAGGTGGTGTAGAGGATAGAGTGCTGGACCTAGAATCAGGAAGACCTGAGTTCAAATATTGCCTCAGACTCTCACTAGCTATGTTACTCTGGGCAAGTCACTTAACCTGTCTGTCTCAGTTTCCTTTTCTGTAAAATGGGTTATAATAACATCAATCTCCCAGCATCATTGTGAGAATAAAATGAAATTTTTTAATGAATTAAAAATGTAAATGAACAATGAAGAATAATACTAGCTATTATTATGATAATTAATAGCCCCCTAAGATTCAGCTATCTATTCTGGTCTATATGAAATGAAGCAATTTTGATGAGGAAGAAAAAGTAGAGTTTTCTAAAGAGACTTATGAGGATGTGCCAACAATTCATCAATGACTAACTTTGATTAAAAAAAAAACAAACAAATCCATATACAAGACATGGAAGTAAGGACAGGTGTAAAAATACAAAAAGGCAACATGACTCCATAGAAGTATAGGTGTGTTCAAGTTCAAAACAAATTGAGATTGATGTGGGTTACTAAGGATAAGATTCTTTTATTTGTTTTATTAGAAGGATGAGGGAATTCAGAGGTGTGATCAATACTTCATGGAAGGGATAATGATGAGAGATGACAGAGAAGGCACAACTTCTCAACTCCCATTGTGTTTTTTCTCTGCTAACAAGAATGATTACTGTGCCTTTGAAATGGGAAAGACAGAAGAAAAATTGATAATAGGGAATTGAAATCTAAGTAATGTAAGATCATTATAGAACTATTAAGATCATTATAAGATGCCAGTTCCAGATAAGCAAAATGAATTTGTGGATATTATTACAAAGTAACTATCAGTCAAGTTTCATGACCTGACAGGTGAACCAAAGAACTCTAGGTGTGGCAGCACCCCACCCTTTTGCCAGATTTCTGGCTTTGTTTCCAGTCCAATCCCACAGCATCATACAGAAAAGCAACTCATGTAGAAGAGAGATCCATCATACCCATCAGCTTCTGACCATCTACCTACCGCCTATGGTTCAAGCAAGGCTGAAGCACCCAGAGGGAGAGACAGTAGGTGGTAAGTAATGGACAACCCAAAACATCATAGCCATTTTGGACCACCATGTTCTCCAAGATCCTGATAAAGACAGCCCAACTTGAATTCAAAACTCTTGGGAACAGTAGTGTACTCCTGACTTCCAACCCTGCATCCAGTCCAAATACTACAGCTATCATTGAGGAGAGCAATCATTGTGGGGAAAGCATACACCTTCCTTGCCATCAACATCAATTCCAATTGCCAATGATGAGCAGGTAAGCACAAGAATCCTGGGAATGCCAGAACAGCCCCCTTCTGGCCCCTAGGTCCTACTTCCAGTATTGTTCCAGTAGCAATGACCCAAGAAGAAACATCTGTGAGTAGCCTGGCAACTACTCTTGTAGGTGCTTTGACCACAGCTCCTAAAGACCCAGAAAAGAAGGTTCTCACCACCAGTTTGTTTGACATTGTCAAATGGTTCAACATCTCAGTAGACTGTGAAATCCTTGAGAGTAGGGATTATTGACTTTTCTTTGTATCCTCAGTGCTTAGCATACTATTTAGTGTATATAGAATGTGCTAAATAAATGTTTATTGACTGATATCAGAAATAGAGATGGTTTTATCAGTGGAGATGACATTTTCAGTTTCAAGTCCAGTGGAAAGGTCCCATGATCCTTAGAGCTGGCAAAGGGAATGGTAATATATATGCTTTAATGTCATCTCCACTGATGAAACCATCTTTATTTCTGATATCAGTCAATAAACTTGAAACTGTCATTCAGTTAATAAACAGGTCCAGAGAATACAAGATCCCACTTGTGTCTGCTCATTACAAAAAAGGAATTTGAATTAGAAGACCTTCAACATCAGTAGTTATACTTTGGAAAATATCCTCACTTTCCAGTCCTTCAGTTTACTCATTTCCCCTAACCTTCTCCTCCACCCAACTTCAACCACACACAGAAATTGTCATGCTCTCAATCATACTATCATCATAAGTATTTTACTTCTATGTTCACAAACTCTAAATTTCCATTATTTGATCCCCCTGTCTTGCATCCCTTAACTCTGTTCTTTGTCTACACCATGACCTCCAATCCTTTACCTCCTCAACCCTTACCCAGGCAATCACCCTGCATTGACTACTCTCATTTTCCTTCCCATTTTTACCCTCTAGTGAACCAGTTCAATTCTATACTTTTTTCTCTTGAGTCCCTTGTCTCATTATCTTATTAAAGATTCTGCCAAACCTTAGCCTTGGACCACTCTACCATCTGCTCAGCCTTTGATCCTACTTGGTACTACTGAATGAAGATAGAGAAAATAATGAAATCATGCTGACTGGGTCCACTACAAATTAATGTTAAATTAATTAGTCTGTAAGTGTCTACTTATGTAGTACACTTATGTAGTGGACTAGGTGTCAGGCACGTGTTAAATCCTGAGGATACAAAGAAAGGCAGATCTCTAAGGAGGCTGCAGTCTGATAGGGGAGACAACAAGCAGATAAATATGTATAAAATGCTATATGTGTGTAAAAATGAAATAAATTAACAGAAGGAAGGTACTAGAATTAAGAGAGGTTAGGACAGGGTTCCTGTAGAAGATGAGATTTTAACTGGGACTTGAAAGAAGCCAGAGAAGCCAGGAGGAGGAGATGAAGAGGAGAGCATGGGGAACAACCAGAGAAAATGCCTGGAGATGAGAGATGGAGTGTTTTGCTGTGGAATAGCAAAGAGGACAGTGCCACTGGATTGAAGAGTACATGAAAGAATGGAAGCTTTAAGACTGGAAAGATGTGTATGTGTGTATGGAGTAGGTTATAAAGGGCTTTGAATGTCAAGCAGAGGGTCTTATATTTGATCCTGGAAGTGATAAGGATAAGGAAGTGATAAGTTATTTCAGTATGGGGATGATATGTTACATAATCTTCACTGCAACAAGGTACTTCTTTTACACTTCCTTAATTGATTCACTGTCCCTCTCACAACAGTGGATTTTCCAAACCTTTACATCCTTCCTGAAACCACTCCATGATTCTCTTCCTCTAACCCGTTGGAAAAATTGAAATAATCATCAAGAACTCTCTCCTCCCTTTCCCCTCATCTTCATTACTCAAATGCCTTCTGTTACTGTCTTCTCATGTACACTTGTCTCACATCAGGAGGTGGCTCTTCTTGCCCACGTAAATCCCACTATATTCACAAATAATCCCATTCCATCCCATCTCCTCCAGCAGATTGTTCCCTCTTTATCCTTACTCTCTCACTTCGATCTTTCTCTGTCTCCTGGCTGCTTCCCTGCTGCCTACAAACATTTACTCCTTTGCTTGAGTCATCCATCCCAAATAATTGTCCTATATCTCTCCTCCATTTTGTAGCTAAATTTGACAAAGCCTTCTGTAATTGTTGCCTCTATTTCCTTTTTCCATCTGGCTTCCAACTTCATTGTACAACTGAAACTACTCTTTCCTAAACTACGAATTATCTCTAAATTGTCTTTTCTTAGTCCTTATCCTTATTGACCTTTCCTCAGCCATTGACACTGCTCATCACCCTCTTCTTTTTGATACTCTCTTCCTTCAAAGTTTTTGCCACACGGTTCCCACCTGATTCTTCTCCTACTCTTTTGAGCACTCCTCAATATTTTTTTTTGCTGGGTCTTCATCCAGTTCATGCCTACTAATTATAGGCATCTCCTAGGTTCTGTCCTGGACTTTCTTCACTTTACCCTCTCCACTATTGTGCTTAGTGATCTCATAAGGTCCCATAGTTTCAATCATTATCTCTATGTAGATGATTCTCAGATTTATTTATCTAGCCCTAGCTTTTCTCCCAACCTCTAGTTTTATATTTCCAACTGCTTATTATATATATCTCAAACTAGATTTCCCATTCTGCATGCTCTTTCAAAGACGACATCATTAACAAGGCTCAGCAATTTCATTGGTCAATTCTTTCAGTACACTGAAATTTCATTCACCCTGCCTGATGACTTGAACTCAAGGACAACGAAGTGTACTCTTACTATGTATATTTATAATTTAAATACCAGCTAGCTATTTGCTAAAGCTAGTAATGTATTTATAATAATAATGTGCTAATTAAAAATAAATGTAGATGGCATTCTCATCATATTTACAGGTGACACAAAGCTGGAAGGGAATAGATAGGCATCTTAAATTCAACCATGTCCAAAAATGAACTCATTTCTCCCCCCAAGTTTTTCCCTTTCCTAAGTTTCTTACTACTGTTGAGTGTACCACCATTCTCTCAGCCTCCCAGTCTCCAAGTCTGGCTGTTTTTACTCATAACTCTCTCTCACCCCTCCTCCATATCCAACATGTTGCATACTCCTGCTTCTACCTTCATAACATCTCTTTTACATGTCATCCTCTCTTCTCTGATACTGCTATTGTCATTGTCCAAGCTCTTATCACTTCATACCTATACCATTGTAATAGCCTTCTGATTGGTCTCCTTGCCTTAACTCTCTTTCTACTCCATATCATCTCCCACTCAACTTTCAAATTAATCTTCCTACAGTGCAGGTCTAAGCATGTTCTTCCCCTCCACCTCATCCATCTCTGCCCCTGTTCAGTGATCTCCAGGGGCTCCCTATCACCTCCAGGATACAAATATAAAATCCTCTGTTTGCCATTCCAAGCCCTTTCTAACTTGGCTCCCTCTTCCCTTTCAAGTCCTCTTATACCTTACTCTCCTCTTCCCCCCCCCCCCATGTATTCTTTGGTCCAGTGTCACTGGTCTCCTTGCTTCTCTTCCACAAGACATCCCCAACTTCATGCATTTCCCTGGCTTTCAAATTTCAGCTAAAATCCTACTTTCTTTAAGAAACCTTTCCTGATCTCTCTTAATGCCTTCCTTATGTTGATAACTTCCAATTTATCCTGCATATACCTTATTTTTACATAGATGTTTGTATGCTATCTCCTAAGACTGTGAACTCTTTGACAGCAGGGACTTTTGGTGTTGTTTTGCTTTTTAAAAAGTATTCCTAGCACTTAGAATAGTGTCTTACACACTTAATTAATTAATAAATACTTGCTGATTTGACTTGATTTCTTCTGCTTATGTCATCATTAGACATATGCTCTAGCCTATTTTCCCCTACCATATGCAACTGCATTGACCTCTGTGTCATGTGCAACTTTGTTTTTTGGAGGTTATGGTGTTCCATGATTTGTTATTATATAGCATTAAAATGGTTCCTTTTAATGCGGAGCAGGTTGGTATGATTATAAATTGTTATCTCTCAGTGGTTCTTTTCCTACTATTCAGTTCTGGAACTAACTCAATGTCCATCCATAATATATTCCTTATATAGATATTGTTGGCCAAATTAGTGAACTACATGGGCTATAGGCATTTTTAAACTTCAGCTTTTCCTGCATGGATTTTTGTTTGGCCTAAAGTGATAAATGTAACTAAGACTTACTTGGATGAATTGGATGCTTGAAATGGGGCTCCAGGAGGTCATACCTTATTAACAATGAAAAGGAAAAGAGATTGAGCATAATAGCATTCTGTATGAAGAAGAACACCTCTGAGGAAATTCAGGAACTAGAATGGAGGGTAGGATGGGAGACTCATGGTGGAGAGAATTTTGGTGAAGATCAGTGGAGATTCTTTACATTTGATAGATGAAGAAACATCAGAAACTGGTAAGGAAGAATTAAGTTATTTGCGTACCTCTTAGAATGCTATCTCTATACAAAGAAGAGCAGCTAATGATTACTTGACTTGCCTAAATGATAATTTTATTCTTCAAATGGAGGAACCAAAGAAAGGAGCTTCTATTCTGTACTTTATTTTAATCAAAAGAGATAAACTAGCTGCCAGAATGGGAAAAGATAGGAATAATTGAGAAAAGTAAACACACATTTTAGAATTTTTGATAGAGGAGGGGAAGGCCAGACATAGTCTGAAATGTACCTTAGATTTTGGAAAGAGTTAAGAGCAAAGATAAATGTAGATGCCATTCTCATTATATTTACAGATGATACAAAACTTGAAAGGGGGGTAGTTAGCACATTTTGTAACAGAGTCAGAATCCTGATATGCTAGTACAGTAAATCTAAAAAGATGAATTTAACTTTACTAAATTTTAATACGTGGTTTCAAAAAATCAGCGTTAGAAGTACAAAGTATGGAAGGTATGGAATTATGGAAGAAGTTTGTCTAAAAGTTTCACTGCGAGATATAATTCTATTGAGACATAAAAAAATACGTAATTGTCTGAAGAGACTGATTTGGATATTCAGAGAACTTGCCAACTTACTTAAAATTTTAAAAGATATATACAGATGTATTCAAGGACAGGTGACAGGAGGTGAATATAAAATCATGACACAATACTTTAAACATATTAGGAAAGCTAAAACTTGGAACAAATTGAAGTTGGTAACAAAAAAGCGAGCAGCAACAAAAGGATATCCATCCGTCCATCCATCCATCCATCCATCTATTTATCTATCTATCTATCTATCTATCTATCTATCTATCTATCTATCTATCTATCTATCTTTGCTATTTTTGAGGAAGGAAAAAGGCCAAAAAAGAGAGAGTATTACTGCTTGGGATGAAAGAGATGGTGACAACTGATGACAGAAGGCGGACAGAGGTGAACATTTGTTATTTTGCTTCTAAGCTCTCTGCCAAGGAGAATTGTTTTTGGACTAGAGAACAAAAATATCAAATAGCTAGCCGATACTTAAATGATAAAGATACATAGTAAGAGTGTACTGAGTTGCCCTTGAGTTCAAGTCACCAGGCAGGGTGAATGAACTTTCAGTGTACTAAAAAATTGGCCGATCAAATTGCTGAGCCTTGTTAATGATATCATCTTTGAAAGAGTATGGAGAATGACAGAGAAACTGCAGGATTAGAAAAAGGGAAAATGTCTCTTTTCATTTTAAAAGGCAGGAGGATATAGTTTGAATCCTATAGACCAGTGAACTTGGTATTTTTCCCTGGAAAAATTTTGTAATGTTCTACTAGAGGAATTGTTATTGAACATCTAAAAAAGGAAGTGGTGATTATAAAAGCTAGGATAGCTTCATCAAGAATTGTTCATGTCAGATTTACATAATTTCCTTTTTATATTGGGGCACTAGACTGGCAAATCAGGTGAATGCCGAGAAAATATTTGTAAAGCACTTTGTAATCTTTAATGCACTACATAAGTGCTAGTTATTATTATTTTAGCAATATTATTTTAAAAAGTATCTAATATATCTTTGTATATAAGTTGTAGAGATATGAGACCATAGTTAACTCAGGTGAACACACAATACAGTAGTCATTAACAGTTCTGTGTTAACTTTTAGGGACATCTCTAGTGAATTGCAAAAGGAATCATTCTATTTTATAGTTTTATTAAAGGAATAGATGGCATACTTATCAAATTTGCCGATGACACAAAGGGATAACAAACATTTTGGATAATGGGGTTAGGATACAAAGAGATCTTAATAACCTGGAATTATGGACAAAATTTTAAAAAAGATGAAATTTAATAAGATCATATGACCTGTAAGGGAACTTAGAGGACATCAACTCCAATCCGCTTAATTTACATATTGAGAAACTGAGGTTCAGAGAGATTTGGTGTCTTGCTCAAGTTCCTGTAGGTGGTGGCAGAGCTGGAGAACAAGCCAGGATGAAAGCAAAATCTTGTGCTTTAGTTTAAAAAAAGTACAAGATAGGGAGACATGGGTAAGTAGAAGTTAATACAAAAATGATCTGAGAGATTTATTGGAATGGAAACTATATATGAGCCTATAATATGATATGTAAGCTTAAAGAGACCAAGGTCTCTCTCCCTTAGACTGTCCCATTGTTCTTTACTTGGGCAGTGATATTTGTGGTATTGTGTCCAATTCTGAGTGTCCTATGTTAGGCATGATATTGATAAACTAGAAAGCACCCAGAGTTAGTCAGGCTTTTGAGGGAATTTGAAATCATTTTATAGGCTGAGTGGTTGAAGCAACTTAAGCTGTTAAGCCTTCAGAAGTTTTGGATGACATGATCACAGGATCATAGGTCTAAAGCTATAAGGGACCTCAGGGTCCACCTAGTCATGAAGGAAGGATGGCTGTGGCCTCAGGGAGGTTATCAACTTACCTATGGTCACACTGGTAATAAGCATCTGAGATGTGAACTCAGGTCCTCTGACTGTCTTCAAATGTTTGCAGAATGGGAGAAATAATTAGATACAATCTGCTTGATCCCAAAAAGCAGCCTGGAAACAATGGTGATAGAACTAAGACCCAGATAGTTTAAGTGACTTGCCCTTAAAGTAGTGTGGCATAGGGAATAGAGAGTTATCTTTGGTGCTATAAAGACATATGTTTGATATCTGCCTCTCACAGTTACTGGCTGTGATGCTAGTCAAATTGCTTAATTCATCAGTGCTCTAGGCAACTCTCTAAGCCTAAATTGGTTTCACCAATGCACCAATGTCCCTTCACCTAGGAGTTCCCTATATTAATGAAATTACAAATTTAGTCCATGTCCCTATTCCTATTTCTTTTTTTAATTAACTTTTGTTCATTTTTACTTTACATCATTTGTTTCCACGGAATTTTGAGTTACAAATTTTCTCGCCATCTTTCCCTACCCACCATCCCAAAACAGCAATCTCATGTTTACCCCCTCTCCCAATCTGCTGTCTCCTATATCTTCCCGCAGCACTCCTCTGACTTTCTGGTAGGGCAAGAGAGATCTCCTTACCCCATTGCCTGTATATCTTAATTCCCAGTTACATGTAAATAATAATAATAATAATAAATTTTTTACATTTGATTTTAGAACTTTAAATTCTGGATTCTTTCCCTACCTCCCTCATCACCCACCCCCACTGGAAAGACAAGCAATTCAATACAGGCTGTATATGTGTAGTTACACAGAACATCTCTACAATGGACATATTGTGAAAAACTGACTATATTTCCCTCTTTCCTATCCAGCCCCCCTTGTCCTATTCCCTACTTTGTCAATGTCCATTTATAGAAGTGTGTGCTTCTAACAACCTCCCCCGCCTACCCTCCCCTTCATCGTCCCCGCTCATTCCCATTCCCCCTACTCTCCTGTAGGGCAAGATACCCAGTTTGGAATTTATGTCATTCTTTCTCCAAGCCAAATTCAAGGAGACTAAGGTTGACCCTTTCCCTTTTGCCTTCCTATTCTTCTTCTCCATTGTAACAATTATCCCTTGCTCCTTCTATATGAGATGCTTAACCCCATTCTGTCTCTCCCTATCTCCTCTCATTCTATTCCTCTCCCACCTCTAAATTTCACCTTTTAAAATATCATCCCTTCCTATTCGATTGATCCTGTGCCCTCTGTCTATGTACCCATATATACACACACTCGCATATGTATTCATAAGCATATATACCCTCCTATATACACATATGTATATGTATACATATATAAATACATTTATATTCCCTTCACCTATCCTCATACTGAGAAAAGTTTCATGAGTTACAATTATCGTTTTTCCACGTTGGTATGTAAATAGTTCAACTTTCATAAGTTCCTTATGAATTCTTTTCCATGTTTACCTTCTCATGCTTCTTGTATTTGAATGTTAAACTTTCTATTCAGTTCTGTTTTTTTCAGCAAGAATGCTTGAAATTCCTCCACTTCATTGAATGACCATATTTTCCCCTGAAACATTATACTCAGTTTTGCTGGGTGGGTGATTCTTAGTTTTAATCCTAGCTCCCTTGATCTCCAGAATATCATATTCCAGGCCCATCAGTCCCTTAATGTAGAAGCTGCTAGATCCTGGGTTACCCGGATTATTTCTTCTTGGAAGCTTGTAACATTTGCTCCTTGATCTGGGAATTCCAGAACCTGGTTATAACATTCCTAGGACTTTTCTTTCTGAGATCCTTTTCAAGAGGTGAATGGTAAATTCTTTCAAGTTCTATTTTTCCCTCTGGTTCCAAAATATCAGGGCAAGTTTCCTTGAGAATTTCTTGAAGGATCATTTCTAGGTTCTTTTTCTGATCATGACTTTCAGGTAGTCCAATAATTTTTAAATTGTCTCTCCTGGATCTATTTTCCAGGTCAGTATTTTTTTTTCAGGGCGATTTTCAGAGCTCACATTGCCTTCTATTTTATCATTGATTTGGATCTATTTAATAGTATCTTGATTTCTCATAAAGTCATTTGCTTTCATTTGCTACACTCTAATTCTGAAGGAATTATTCTCTTCAGGGAGCTTTTGAGAGTCTTTTTCCAAATGGCAAATCTGACTTTTTAAGGCATTCTTCTCATTGGCTTTTTGGACCTCTTTTGCCATTTGAGTTAGTCTGTTTTTAAGGTGTTGTTTTCTTCAGTCAGACTGTTGACTCTCTTTTCATGATTTTCTTGCATCATTCTCATTTATCTTCCCAATTTTTCCTCCACTTCTCTTATTTGGTTTTCAAAATACTTCTTAAGCCCCTCTATAGCTTGTAAGCAGTTTACACTTTTCTTAGAAGCTTTTGGTGCAGGAGTTCTGACTGTGTTGTCTTCTTCCTGATCCATGCGTTGATCCTTTTTGTCCCCAAAAAAAGAATCTAAAGTTGGATTGCTGTTCTTACTTTGCTTCCTTTGCCTGCTCATGTTGCCAGTCATTTACTTGTCTTTTAAACTTTGTGGAACTCTGCTTCCAGAGGGGAGAGCTTTGTACCAAATTTCTGGGGTTTTCACAGCTGCTGGAGGTATTAGGAGGTCTCTGTTTCATCTGTCTCCACGAGCTTTGGCTCACTGTTCATGTACCTGAGGACCACCACCCAAGACCATGATCCGGATCCAGGCAGCTTAAGGCAAGAGCACTTAGCCTCTGAATGATTGTTTGGCCCACCTGCAATCTGCAGGCTGAGAGCTCTGAAGCAGCCATGTGGAGGTGATTTCAGGGCTGCTGCTTCTGCTGCTTTCTTGCCCTGTGGGGCAGATGGCTGGACCCGCTTTTCTCCCCCAAATTTAGCCGAGTTCCACTGACCTTTCACTTTGTCCTTGTTTCTTATGGGTTAATAATTCTGGAAACTGCCACAGGTGTCAGTGATCCATTCTCCTGAAAGCTCCAGCTGCAGCTTGTCCTGGCCAACCCTGGGCCAAGCTGTGGTTTCAGGCTGGGCTGTCATGAGCCCTTCCTGTCCTGCCTGCTGGGCTGCCTTCAGTGGGACCTTTGTTCCTCTGTACTTTTGTGGGTCCTAGAGCTTTAAAATTTCTTTAGAGTCATATTTTATGGGTATTTGAGGTAGATATGGGGGGAGCTGTGGAGTTTTCTTGCTTCTATACCACCATCTTGACTCCGCCCCCATTCCTATTTCTTAAGATAAAAACATCCTGATAATTAGAGCTATATAAAAATTTCTCCTACACTGATGGGTGGCCAGTTGTTTGGGAGGCTTTAGGGAAAATTTATGCTTAAGTTATTTTTCAACTCTAACATTCTGTGATCCTCTGATAAGTAAATATAAGTGAGTACAGCCAAACAACAAATACTTCAGGGGTCAAAGAAGAAAAATATCATACTTCAATCATAATAGTCAGGGAAATCTTCATGGAGAAAGTACATAAGGGCCTTGAATATAATGATCAGAATGATGCCATTGTCTTTCCATTAGTATTCCATCTTACTCCACTAAAGGCGCTTCAGAGAAATTTCATTCTTGGTATTACAGTTAAGATTTTTAAAAGATGGCAGAAATATCCTTATATCTTTATTTAATACTCCTTTGGCTTGAATCTTCCAGTTCAGGCTTTGTGGTCTGAATCACAAATTCAAAATCCATATTGCAGGGCTCTGAGGTCTCTAATAAAAAAGTCTGAGGTTCCTGGGAAGCTTCTTCAGAATAATTAGCTGCCGTAGACAATAAATGGTATATAGTAGAAAAGAGCACTGGTTTGGGAAACAACACTGGCTTTACTGCTTCCTAGCTAGAGAGCCATAACTAAGCATTGGCCAATAGGCCTTCATCTTAGGATGTCAGTACCTTCAAGGGATATTGTTTCCCATGGCACCTTTGATCCCCAGACCTTACTTTGTGATCCTAAGGAAACCCATTGCTCATTGGGGGTTCAAGATATCTCAGGCCTCTACCCCTTAAATCCTGGTGCTCAGGTATTCTTCTCCTAAGAGACGGGTAGGGAACTTGCAACCTGGAGGCTACATGTGGCCTTCTAGTATATGAACTAGCCCTTCTAGCTTTTAAGTAGGGTCCTTTGAATAAATCCAAACTTCACAGAACAAATCTCCTTAATAAGAGGATTTGTTCTGTAAAACCTGCATGTAAGAACCTAGAAGGCCATGTGTGACCCCAAGGCTGCAGGTTCCCCACCCCTGTCCCAAGACATAAATTCCTTTCAACCTCCTCACTCAAGGACAATTGGGATGAATGGGTGAGGCCATCTCTCAATATGACCATATTTGTGATTAGATCATCTGTGGATTTTTGTTCTATCCCCATTCCTACCCCTGTACTCTATCATCTTCAGTGCAGTACAATAAGTTTTGACCAAACCCTTGAATTGTTTTTTGCTATAAGTGAAAAATTCTTAATTATGTCTCTCATTTGCTATGTGACCTTGATCAAGTCATTCAAATTCTCATTTACTCAGTTTTTTCCTCTTTAAAATGGGGTTAATACTCATGCTAATTATTTCACAAAGTTGTGTGAGAATCAAGTAAGATAAGGTATTAAATTACTTTGTAAACCATTTTCAACATCTATTTTTCTTCAAAATTATTGTAACTGATGTATTCCTGGACAGATCATTCATTTGTGGATCCAGAAGATATTTGGACCCCCAAACAACATGTAGCCACCTGCTTTTTGAGCAATCCACTGCATGTTCCCAAAACTATGATACTCTTGTTGCACTGGGCACTTTAGCAGTCAGCAAGACATTTATTTGCTATATAAATTTTTATTCCCTTTTAATGCAAGCTGGCAAAGAGGCCTTTTCTTCTTTCTCAATAAATCTACTGAATGGTGACTTGTTCAGAAAGTCTCATTTCATGTGGAGTGCCATCTGGCATAAGAGTTGAATGGCAAATGTTTCTCTTTCATCAGCACGCCTTCACTCATAACATTGCCTTTCCTAGGATGATGATCAGAGTGTAGGATTTATTGCTGAGGAGGGACCTTAGGGACCATCCAATCTAATCCTCACTCTATAGGGAAAGAAATGGAGACTCAAAGAACTTAAATGATTTGTCCAAGTTTACAAAGGAAACTGGTGGGAGAGCTGGAATGCCTCTGATTCCATATCCAGTATATTTCCATATGATTTCCATATGATCAATTTCCTGTGAAATTGATGAGAATTTGATAAATCCATCTCAGCAAGTTTTCTTTGAGCACTTACCATGTGCCAGGCACCATGCTAAACCTAGAGATATAAAAACAAAGTGGAAAGTATCCCTGTCCTCAGAATGCTCACCTTCTATTATGTGTGAACAATAAATACAAGAATAACTGAATATATAATTTGTTCAGAGTTATTTCTCAGGGAATAGTTTCTGTCAACCAGAGGAATTCAGATAGATATCATGTTGGATGAAACACTGGAATCAAGCCTTGAATAAAGCTAAGAATTCTATGAGGTGTAGACGAGGAGGGAATGTTTCCCAGTCAGTCAGTTCGTCAGCCAGTCAAGAAACATTTATTAGGTATTTAGATATGATAGGCATTCTGATAAGTGCTGGGAACACAAATAGAAGTAAAAAGGAAAGCCTCTGTCACCAAGGAATTTACATTCTAATGGGGCACATACAAAGAAACTGAAAAGTTGGGGAAAGGGTACCCTGTCAAAGGTATGATGGAGGAGTTGAGTCCAGTCTCATGGGAGATGAAGAGATGGCTGGGTAATCTGGGTGCCGTCCTTAATTGAAAGTTTGGGGGTTGCTATTCAAACAAAAGGAAGGGCTGTAGGGATAGGGAGTGAGGGAGACAGTCTGTGCAAAGGCACAGGCTTAGGAGATGGAATGGTGCATATGGCGTATGGAGAATAGCAAGGATGTCAGTTTGATTGAATCTAGACTGTAGGAAGATGAATAATGTTCAATAAGCCTGGGAAGGGAAGCTGGAACCAGATTGTGAAGGGCTTTAACAGTTAAAGGGAATGCTAAATTTAGAAGCATGGGAGCACAGGATAAGTGGTGGTACCATAGACAGAAATTGCATAGTCATAAGAAAGATTAGGTTGAGGGTGAGAGATAATGATATTATCCTTGGACACTTGGAGTTTGAGATTCTTGTGGAGCATCTAGGTGGAGAAATCCTGTGCACAAGTATAACTTGTTCCCAGAGCTCAGAAAAGGTGTCGTGATTATAGATCTAGATTTGGGAATCATAAGCACAGAATTGGTACCTAAAGCCCCTGGGAGTGAATGACATTGGTAAAAGAGAGCATCTACAAAAAATAGAAAAGGGATGATAATGATCCCTTGGGAAATAGCTTCATTAAGGGCAGGGGAAGATGAGGTACCAGTGAAGAGGAAAGAGAAAGAGCTTTGTTCAAATATTTAATCAATTATTTAGTGACTATAGCAACCATATTATCTACATGATTTTTCTTGATAACATTTGTTAATCATATCTAAAATATTCTCTGTGTCCTTTTAATAACCCACTGGAAATTGTAGTCTCCTTAACATCTCTCTTGGGAAAGACCAAGACAAAGAATACATTTAGTCCCTCTGCTTTCTTTATTCCTGGTTTCACTTTGTGAACTATGTCCTTCCCACTGGCAGATTTTTTTTTGCTGGTGCCCTCCCTTAGATGGATTTGTAAAACCTCTGGTTGGTTTGCAAGGTTTCTCTTAAATTCATTTGGAGCTACCTATTTTTTAGTTCATATTTCATCTGTCATGTTTTGTGAGTTGCTCTGTTCTCATTTATTCAGTCTTTCTCCTAAGGAGACTAAATGAGAATTTTGGTAACATTTTCATCCCATGATAAAGACAATGCCTTTGGGCTCTTCTTCTGGAAAGAGCAGGAGATGAGGAATAATAAGATCCAGTTTCCTATCTGGGTTCCTCCACTTGTTAGTAGCAGTGTGGCTTAAGGTCAATCGTATTGCCTCTCTAAGCCCAAATCTCCTCATCTATAAAACAGGAACTAGTATTTTCATTAATTACCATGCCATATATTATGAGGATGAAAATTGGAGAGCGTTTTTAAATGACCTAAGAAACATCATTGAACATGGTTTTGATCCCTTATCAAGTAACAAGCATATGAAAATAATTGATATCTGTTCCTTCCCTTTCTCTTTAGCTTTAATTCCTGCTACTTTATTTTCTCAATTAATAAAGCGGATCACTGCCACTTTTTATAGAATCATAGAATTTTAAAGTTTGAGGAGACCTCAACAGCCATCTAGTTTGACTCATAAAAAAAGAAATATTCATTATAAAATACTCAACAAGTGGTCGACCAGTCTCCTTGAAAATCTCTGAGGGTAGCCTATTCCACTTTTAGACAGCTCTAATTATTAGAACATTTCCCCTAAATTCTCTTTGTTACTTCCCACTCATTAATCCTCGTTCTGCTTTCTGAGGATAAACTGAACAAGTCTAATCCTTCTTTCTTCTGATAACGCCTAAAATACCTGGACACACTCGTTATTGCCACCCCCATCCCAAATCTTCTATTTCTCCAGGCCAAACAATCCTAAATCCTTCAAATAATCTTCATATGATATAGAATCAAGACTCTTTATAGTCTGGTAATCTTCCTCTGGATAATCTCCACATTCTCAACATTCTTCTTAAGCTGTGGTACCCAGGTTTCTAGATTAGAGCTGAAGAGTTTAGAGTACAGTGGGACTATCACCTTCCTGCTCCTGGAAACTATGCATCTTTTAACTGCAGGCCAAGATCATATTAGCATTTGTTTTATCTGCCTGCTGGCTTATATTGAATTTACAGTCAAGTAAAACTCTTGGGTCTTTTTCAAAACAACTGCTGTCTCTCTATGCCTCCTCCATAGTGTATTAATAGATATTTTTTATTCTTTTTTTGGACTCAGGTATAAAATTTTATATTTATGCCCATTGAATTTAATTTTCTTAGATTTAGTCTAATGCTGTAGTTTGACAAGATCCTTTGGATCTTGATCCTGCCAACCAGTTCATTAGTTATCCTTTCCAGCTTTGGGTCATCTGCAAATTTGATGAGCAACTGATGACCTTTTTCCAAGTTACTGATAAAATGTCTAATAGCACAGTGCTAAGTTGAGATCCCTGGGATACTCAAAGAAGAGCTACTGTCACACTGACATTTACAATTCTTTGAGTTAGGTCATCCACCTATATTCTCATTTAATCCACCTTTTCCACAAAAATAATAGAAGATACTTTATCAAAAGCTTTGTTAAAATCTAGGTAATTGGTGTATTACTTGCAATCCCTTCATCTACCAGTTTAATAATCCTGTCAAAAAAAGGAAATGAAGTCAGTCTGGCATGACCTGTTTTTGATGAAACCATGCCGGCTCTACATCACCAATACTTCCCTTGCTATTTTCCAACTCCTTTCTCATCAGTTTAAAAATTTCCTATGTATCAAGGTCAATCCCATTAGTTATAATTTGTATATTCTGTTTGCTTCCCCCTCTTAAAAATGAAACAAAACCCTGTGACTTTTGCCCTTCTCCAGTCTTGTACTTTTCCTGTTTTCAATGATGATACTCTGGCTAACTTCATGTTAAACTGTATTTCTCTCCTCTGTGCATCTGGCCTCCCACTTCAGTTTACAACCTGCGACTCTGTGATCCTCATTAGTGAGTGTTAAGCATCTGGAGGCCTTCCCAGCCCCATCCCAAACCACAATTGCCATCTCATTTATGCTTTCTTGTTCCACCTGCTACCTTTAAAATATCTCGCTCTAGGAGCCTTGCAGTTTCTGATTGGTAAGAATCTATCATATCTAGGAGACTACACAGCTCTTTCTCTTTCTCTCTCTCTCTCTCTCTCTCTCTCTCTCTCTCTCTCTCTCTCTTTCTCTTTCTCTATATATATGCATGCATACCACTATGTATTCATTATACATATTTATATTGATATGTGGATGTTTATGTATATGTATTTGTATATATACTTATATACATATGTGTGTGTGTGGATATTACTCCTTCCCCACCCCCCAAACAATCTCTCCTCCTTCCATTTCTAGCTCTGGGAAGGATAATTAACCCACACTGTCACTACTAACAGGACATGCCAATAAATTGTTCTATGACTCTATTCACCACGATTGTAACTTTTCAGAAAAAAATGCCTTTCCTGGGTTACCACTCCCCTATATATGTGGTCATCTCCTATTAAAATGCAAGTTCCTTGAGAACAAGGACTGGCTGTCATGCTTCGTATTTGAATCCCTAGTGTAGAGCACAGGAAGTCATTAAAAATCCTTTTTCATTCATTAATTTATGAGTTTTGAAATGTCACTGACAG
>CM053595.1:224067284-224114117 GCA_028646575.1 Pseudocheirus occidentalis
ATCATATCATATCATATCATATCATATCATATCATATCATATCATATCATATCATATCATATCATATATTATTTAAATGTCCCAGGGGGATTGAGCATATTATAGGTACTCAGTATGTATTTGTCAAATAGATTCTAACTGAATTATTTTGTAAAGTATCTATCGCTGCCACATTAGAAAGAAAGAACCAAGCCTTCTGATTCGATATGAAGCCGTTTTCAGCTCTATGCTCCCATACTCATTGGCTATCATTTTCAAATACAGTGATCTCTGAGTATTTGCTTCAAGTGAACAAAGCTTCTCCTTTTTCCCCATAAAAATTTAATCCCTCTGATACTGTCAAAGTTGGTTTTCATCTTAGGCAATATAGTCTAATGTTCAGAGTGCTGGGTTTGTAATCTTAGATTAGACACTAGCTGGGTGATCTTGGGTAAGTCACAACCTCTTAGAGTCTCATTATCTTAAATATCTAGCATTTATAGAGTGACTTTAAGGTTTAAAAATTTCTTTGCAAACTCATTTGATCCTTACAACAATCCTAAGAAGTAGTCAATATTATTTCCCCCATTTTATAGATGAGGCTAAATGACTTGCCTAGGGTCACAAGATATTGTCTGAGGCAGGATTTGAGCTCAGCTCTTCCTGATTCCAAAATCCATGTTGTAGCTAGGGGGAGAGGGTAGAGTTGGCCTGTCCATTCATGTCTCCCTGAGGCTCTTCAGTGCTGTGGTATCATCATGATTGGGGGGTGTTGTAGGGGGTCAGTCATAATTCCCTAAGTGGTTGCATTGCCTCACTGGTTACTCAGCCAAGTGTATACTCCAAATGGCTGAGCCTGGGGTTCTTTTCTACCCACTGTACTACCTAGAGGCCTAGAGCTTCTTTAACTCTAAAATGGGGCTAATAATAGTACCCACTTCACAGGGCAGTTGTGTGGAATGAATAAGACGCAGTATATAAAATGTTTTACAAACCCTAATGTGCTAAATAAAAACGAGTCGTCATTATTTCAGTGATATTTGGATTTTAAAAGACCATTTGGTTCAAAAGGAAAGAATGAAGATTTAAAATCTCCCTTCAAACAAAGCTCCTCTCTTCCACACAGATGTTGAAACTGTATAAGACATGCTTATTGATGGAACCACAAAGATAACTTCCTCAATAGTTAAAGTAGTGTCAATATCAGGAAAGGCTCCAAATAGAAAGACACATTCAACTATAGCATTTGCTTCTATCATGGCCGGTGTCCTATGCAAAGTTAAAATAGAAAGGAAATCTTCTATCCCAGACTAGATTATCCAGATGTTTCTCTTTGAAGATGTGATGGTACTGTTGGAAAGACTGGCAATATTTCAAAGATTTTACAGTGATATCCATTATTACTTGAAAGGTATAGGCTTAACCACTTATGACAGAAAAATAAATAGATGAAAAGTACACATTGCACCAATTATGACATGTTATATATTGAACAGTTGCTCTAGATGAAAAATTAGAGAATGGAACAGGAAGGGGAGAGCAAGTTTCATTACACTGGAGAAATTGCAAAACTCTTCCAATGATCATAAGCTGTTCTCTATTACAAACAATCAAACAAACAAACAAGCAACATTTTTTAAAAAGAATCAATATTTTTTTTCTGGTGTTGCCCCATGGCTATGAATTATGGAACACTATGTGTTCAGGATGATCGGGAAGTGGAGGTAATCCAAAGGTCAATAGTGGATGTAAGGTATTGTAGTATATAATCAAAATGCCTTGTAAGTAAGAGATGGCATTACAAATAAATCAAAACACCATTAGGGACATTTACTGTGGGAAAAGGGAGAGGGTAAGCTGGGTATATAGTGAGAATAAGAAACAATAAATAGACAACTTGAGTGTACCATTCTCCAGATATACACAAACCAAAAGAAAGCCTCTGGTGTGGGAGGCAGGTAGTTGATGGAGTATTTATTGAAAACATGGATAAGGATTACATGGATTGGGAAGGCATAGAGAATCAGAATATCAGAAACAGAGTATCAGAAACATTTAAGCATCTGGGCAATTCTGAGTTCAAATTCATTAAAAAGGAGCCCTATTTGTATTCATTTTATGGTTAGTCAAACTCTTTCAACCTATCCTCCACATAGCTACCAAAGTGATTTTCTTTTAAACGAAGCTATGTCACTTTCTTACTCAATTAACTCTAGCAGCTCCCTATTGCCTCTAGGGTAAAATAGAAATTCCTTTCTTTGGCTTTTCAAACCCATCCTAACTTGTCCTTAACCTGTCTTCCCAGCCCCATTATATATTACTCACTTTTCCCATGATTCAACCCATGTTGAAAAAAAAGTGGGTTCATTACCCACTTTTCTATGGTTCAATCAAACTGGGCTTTTTGCTGTTCCTTGAACCCACCTTCCCAACTATCATCTCTGTAAATTTGAGGTGGCTATACTCTATTCCTGAAATATACTTGACTTTGCTTCAAAGAATCCCACTTTTTCCTTAACAATTAACTCAAGCAACACATTCTGTACAATCTTTCCTGATACCCTCCACTGCTGATCCCTGTCTTCTCTAACTGACTTCTATTTAATGATCTTGTATATCTCTTTATTCTGGATTATATGTATATGTACATACTGTCTTCCCCACCAGTTAGTCAATAAATGTTTATTAAATGACTATTATTGTCGTACTTGGCCTCATTCTGGCTCCCCTGATCCTTTCCTCCTCCCCCCATTCTGTCCTAACCAGCCTTCTTGTTCCCTCTTCTTCAGGGAAGTAGATGAGTTGGCAGCGGGGCCTGCCAAAGTTTCCTGTGTGCCAGGTTTAAAATGTGCACTAACCAATCGCTGATTTTGACATCTGTAAGTTCGTGCTTATGCAATCTCTGACTATTAGGTGCGTGGTTTTTGCCTTTATATATCAATGCCTTACCCCTGTTTGGGGCTGCTTGATTTGGGTTTTTGCCCCGAGCAGTTGCATGCTATTAAAATCTACTTTGAAACTGTACTCTGTACTTGAGGTCTCACTTGTTTGATTTGGTACAACATTATATGTTGGCCTGGAGGCACAAAAAGGGGCAAAAGACTTTCTTTGCCCTCAAGGAGCTCACAATGTAATGGGTGCTTCCCAAAAGAGTATAATTCTGAAGAGTAGGGACTGATTCATTTAAAAAAAAATGTATTCCTATCATCTAATACTGTGGCTGGCTGGCACATTAGGTACCTAATGAATATTTGATGATTGATTGATTATATATTTCATGTTCTAAAGTTATTTCAGACTCTGAAACTTTCATCTTTTTTCCTCCAAAGGTTCCTTCTACATTTGACATTCTATGTCTTAAAGTCCTTCCCTGTTCTAGACTACATTTTATCTCTCACAGTCTATGCTTCATGTTTGATGTTCTCATCCAAAGATTAAATTCTATATTTAACAGAATAGGGTGAATTTTAGTACGGGTTATTTGTGATACAGAAAAGGGAATTTTGTCCCCCTTTGTGGGTTAATCACCATTTGGCTTCAAATCCTCTTCCTGCAATCAAATGCAAAAGTTAACTTTCCTTCCATCTTTTCTCTGACCCTTTCTTTCAATTATTTTCTATTTTTCAACTTTCTCAACCTTAGACACTGGAAATGGATGTGTTATTGGAAGAAAGTAACTTTCTCCCCTTTTTCTCTGTTGGATAAATCTGGGGCAGAAAGCAGTACTGATATGGGATGGTCCAATAGGATTATCCCAGGAGACAAAGTGAAAGGTTATATCACCGATTGTAAAAATGAGCAAAGCACTTCCTCATTTAACAGAGGAAATGGATCCCAGAAAGGTGTTACTGAGAGCCTCTACTTCAAAAGCTCTTCTGAAAAAAGGAATAATAATGGACTTTCTGTGTTTAGCTGTTAGTTCAAGAATGCCTGTGTGTTTATGGTGTTTGTACGAGTGTGAGAAGGCCAGAGAGAAAGAGCAAAGAGATTTGTGTAGGAATTGAGGGATAGTTTTATGGTAAGGTATACTCTTTTTTATTCAAAGTTTCACCCTAGAGTTGTAAACGAGTTTATGGTGTTTTTTTTTTAACAATGAATTTGTTGTGTTATGTTGTGTTTGTTTTATGTTCACACTGGGAAGGATAGAACAAAAGTGGTTAGGTTATGGCAGGTGGGGGCATTGGTAGACGTTATGAAATGGTTAGAAAACACCTAGCTATATCTCAGGGCAACCTACAGAACTGGCAGGAGCTCTCTGCTACCATAAGTCTTTGCTGCTCCACCAAGAGCAAGTGAGGGCAAGTCCCACCTTGGGAGATATTATCTGTAGAGATGCCTTCACACCAACATTTTAATTAGAACTTTGGGGACTACTTAAATCTATACTTTTGGTTGTTGCTATTCCCCCACTCTCTGGAATAGCAAATTCCTACCTCTGGATCTTCTGGTCTCTGTGGTTTAGAACCATCTGCCAGGGTGAAGATCCCTTTCACTAGTTACCTCTATTTATGTTCTTACCCCTATCTTAAAAGTCAGCTCTGGCTTTCCCTATCATTCTCTTCCTTACTCCTTCGTTGTGTCTGGATGTCTGTTCCATTGTGAATCAATTAACTAATCAAGAGGCATTTCTTAAGCACCTATTATGTGCCAGGCACTGTATGCAGCAATGGGAACACAAAGAATAAAAAAATGAAAGTCTCTGTTAAGGAACTCAGTCCTATCAGAGGAAAGCTCTTGTAGGTATAAAAGTATATACAAAAACCCCTAAGTAAAAGCAAGGGAATTTTTTTTGGGGGGGTGAAAGCACAAGTCACCCAGGTGAGAGAGAGAGATCACAAAATAACTCAGGGAGGTGATGTTCCTTGAGATAAGTTTTGAGGAAAACTAGGGATTCTCAGAGGCAAAGGTGAAAAGAGCATATCCCAGGCATGGGGGCACAGCCTTTGCAAAATCCAGTCAAATCAACACTCATTTATTAAATGCTTCTTGTGGGCATGATTCTGTGCTAAGTGACAGGAATATAAGTATAAGTAAAAAAGGAGTCATTCCTTGATTTCAAAGAGCTCACACTCTTATGGGGGAGGACAACACATAAAAGGTGGCAAACAGGGAGGGGGAATGGTGGCGAAACTTAGAGAATAAGGAGTAAAGTCAAAAGAGAAGTCAAAGATGGGCGGCCTGGGAACTTCCTCAGAATGGAGGTTCCAGGAGGTATGCCCAAGTAGAGTAAACAGGCCACAGGCTTGGAGGGATCTTCCCAAGTGAGAGGGAAGCAGAGATGCGGTGCTAAGGTCCGGAGAGTTAGGAGGGAATGATAGCTGTCTTGGAGATTTTCTTAAAATAGAGGCATAGAAATATGAGACAGAGAGTGCACTGGGTGAGAAATGGCAAGAAGGCCAGTTGGGTTTGACCATAATGGTGTGTGAAGGAGATTTATGAATAGTAAGCCTGGAAAGGAAGGTTGGAGTCAGACTGTGAAGGACTAACTCCATTTCATTACTGATCTTTGCTCATGTACTTCTTCCAGCTTCTGGGGATAAGTGAAACATTCCCCTCCCCCCTCAAAACGTTACATCTTCTATCACCCACTTCTGTGCAGGACATTTATTTTCCAATACACAGGAGTAGCATAAGGTGGCCTATTGCTGAACGAATCAATGAATGAAAAAGTTCTTAAGGACTTACTGTGTTAAGTGAAGGCTGTGAGGTAGAGCAGTGTATGGAGTCAGGAAGACCTGAGTTCAAATCCAGCCTCAGATACTTATTAGCTCTTTGACCCTGGACAAGTCACTTAACCTTGTTTGCCTCAGGTTCTTTATCTATAAAATGAGCTGGAGAAGGAAATGACAAATCACTGTGGTGTCTTTGGCAGGAAAGAGTTGGACATGATTGAAACAACTGAATGACAACATGTTAAGTGCTAGGGGTACAAAGACAAATAAACCAAACAGTTCCTGCCTGTAAGGAACTTACATTGCAATGGGGAAAGTTAATACATAAAAAGGAGGTAGAAAAGGACAATGGGAGAGGTGAGGGCATACAATGGGGGAATGATCTGGGGATCTGGGAAGCAACTCGGATGCCTCATTCTGGGCAAGAGAACGCAAAAACTCACCTATCACTATAGCAACTGATGCTATACTGTCAGTGGAACTCTAAATTATTCCAATCATTCAGGAAAGCAATATAAACTTTTGTGATACAAGTGACTAAACTGTTTACACCCTTTAATTCAGAGATCTCACTCCTAGACATAGGACAAAGACAAAAATACAATTACCATATATGCCAAAATATTCATAACAGTGCTATTTGTGAAAGTAAGGAACTGGAAACCAAGTGGGTGTTCATCAATTGGGTGATAGTTGAACAAAATCTGAAATATGAATACAATGCAATATTGTGTTGTAAGAAAAAAGAAGAATGTTTAAAAAAAGGCCAAAGGAACATTTTTGTGAAGTGATAAAGAGTAGCAAAACCAGGAAAACAATATAAAGGATCATTGATCACTACTGTAATGCAAACGAAAGGAATAATAAAAGAAAGTCTAGGGTTGTATGATTGTAATAACCAATCTTGGGCCTGCAGAAGTTATGAAAAATGTGTCTGCCTCCTTTTATTGGAAAGGTGGGAGACTGTATAATGTTGCACACATGTCAACCATGCTTACAATGCCCAATGGTTTTTAATTGTTTTTGTCAAATGAGATTATACATGTAAATTGCTTTGCATATTTTAACACTGAAATATGAATGTTAGTGTAATTGTTGCTATTACTGTTATTATTATGAGTGGTATTACAAGAGAAGACCCACTGAGTGGGTTACATAGAAACAAAAAGCATTAATGAAACCTAAAATATATATATATGTTTACATATATTATATATATATATATATACAAATGTAATATCATAGAACCTATGATACAGTGACATGACGTATATAGTACATGATATAATACAGTACAATACAATTTAGCATGATATTATTTATAGTTTTAAAGTGGGTCATGTCATGGTCGCCTTGCTTTATTTTTTTTTAAGACCACTATATTGGCAGACAGGCAAACTGCTGTAGATATGGTTCACCAAGATTTTAGCCAAATACTTGAAAAGGTCCATACTGATGGTTTTCTGGAAAAGACAAATGTGGTAGACATGAATTCACCTAACTGTTCTGTGGTGCAGTTACATTAATTCAAAACTTGTTGAATGTCTGGAACCAAGGGCTAGTCATGGATGGGTCAAGGTCAGCTTGGAGGGAAGTGTCTGGTGGAGTTTTCTGTTCTTGGTCTTATACTAATTCAAATATTTATCAAAGATCCGCATAAAGACATGAGTTTCAGTCAATAAATATTTATTAAACTACTACTACTGTATGCCATACACTTTGCCAAGCATCAGAGGATACAAAAGTGAGAAAGACAAGATCCAAAGATAGCCCAAGAAGCCCAAACACTGGATCAAATTGGGCAAGATGACATTCAATAGGAATAAATGTACATTCCATGTGTAAATGTATGATTTCAAAATATCAACTTTAGATTTGAGGGAGGAGAATGACTGTAATGACAGCTTACCTAAAAAAAATTTGACAGTTTTAATGGATTGCTAGCTTCATATAGTCCATAGTGTGATATAGTAGTCCTCCCAAACTAAACTGATTTTAGATCGTGTTTGGAGGGATAGTCTCTAAGACTAGGATAGGGATGTTCCTGATATAGTCTACCCTGGTCAAATTGCATCTGTGGTTTTGTGTTCAGCTCTAGGGGTCACATTTTAGGAAGGACATCTATAAACCAGAGAAAATCTAAAGAGGGAAACCAGGTTATTGAAGTATCTTGAGATCCTGTTTATAAAAGAATGATTTGAAGGAAATGAGAATGTTCAGTGTGAGGAAGCAGACACCCAGATGCAAGCATGTGCTGGAACTAGCTCATATATTTTTTTAATTGTTAAATTTTAATTAGAACATTTACACCTAGGAAACTGGCAAACATAACAAATTAGTACTTGACTTATTGTTTTGCTAGTTTCCCACACTTAAGGAAACGATGGATAAAATGTAATGCAGATTAAATTGGAAACTGTGTCATGCATTTTGAGAGCTGATTGTTAAAAATTTGCCAGCAAACAACAGCATAGAGAGGACATTCTAACTGTCCTCATATCAAGTGTTTTTAGGGCATGTGGAAAAAGAATTTCACTTGTTCTTTCTGACCTCAGGGGAAGAACTGGAAACAGTGAGTAGAAGTTGCAAGGATGTAGAGTTTGGTCCAAGGTAATAAATTGAACCATTAGAAATGGAATAGATTGCCTTGGGAGGTAGCTGACATCCTCCATTAGAGTTTTTTGAGCAAAGGCTGGATGACCACTTATTAAGTATGTCAAGGAGAGAAATTTGGTTCAGTTTCAGGTCGTAAACTCTAAAGGCTTTTCTGTCCTATCCAGCTATGAGATTTTGTAAATCACTATTTTCTAAGGAGAGTAGTTTATGCTTGATGTCTCTCCTTCCTCTTCAGCCATTTGCTTCTTAAACCCACTTTTCTTAGGCTTACTGGCCCAACCTAAGCCGAAGTCCTTTGCTCTATATAAAATATCTGCAGTGCCCTGATTCTGGAGCTGTCATGTCCCTTAAAGATAAGAGGGTTGATTTGAAACTTGGATCCAGGATTCCTTGTAAGAGTTTGGTTAAGTAGGAGCCAAGACCCATCACTAGACCATGCTAGAATCGTTTTTCCTCTCATGACCAACTCAAGCATATTCTCTAATCACGTCGGTAAATGTAATAATCCCTGAAGGCCATCACAATTCTGTCATTGTCAGCATGAATTGCCTCTAAATACTTGGTCCAATCTATCTGATTTCCTTTTCTCATCTCTTAATTGCTCTTTTATCTCCCCAATAAGTAGATATGTATATATACACACATATGTATGTATGTATATGTATGATATATACACATACATATATTATATATGTGTCTATATATGTGTGTGTGTTTGTGTATAAAATCTCCAGGATTTTGATGTTAGAATCCAAGAGCATCCCAAATAATGAAGTCTACTGCTTTCAACACTGGATAGTTTAATTCTTTTTAGATGAAACCCTTTTAGTCTCAGAAATGGCACCGAGAAGTGCCTTTCTGATACAGTCTTTGAGAACTTTGAGTTAGTAATTAGGATGACAGACTGAGACATTGGAAAAACACTTTCATATAGACAGCTGTTTATTGAATTTATTTTATTCACAAGACCTCAAAGTGGTATGGTTACAACTGGTATCCCTATCTAACTCTAAAATGATCCTTGGCACATGAATAAAGCTCTTAAGTTAGTCAATGGTCCAAAGCAGACTATTTGGTTTGCTAGAAAATATTGTTTTAAAAAATATTTACTAAGTAACAGTCTATTATCTAAGAATCTTCATTAGTTGTAGCAAACAGATGTCCAAATACACACTTATTCTAAACATTCATTCATTCATTCATTCATTTTTATATACACTCAAACTACAATTACCAGCTAAGTAAGTTCATTTAGAAGAAACAAATTCTATGGAAACGAAGAGGAAACAATAGATTTATTATAAGCTCAATAACTTCTGGTTTATGTACAATGGAATTCTCAAAACAGTCTTACTCAACTAGTTTTTTAAAAGTCTGATAGATATTTCTCAAGTTATTTTTTTATTTCTGCTGAGTCTAATACAACTGACTATTTTTGTTTATATACCTTTGTCCTCCCTTAGGTGATATTCTAGTTTTAGACTGGGTGGGCATTATTGTTAGTCAATATATTTATTGCTTAGATGTTGTATCCAACTTTCTTCTATCTAAAATGAGGCATAAAATAAGATTTTGCTGCTGATATATATATAGATGTATGTATGTATATATATAATATATATAAATATAAATATGTATATATCAAGAATATGGGAAAAGTGACCTCATCTTTACTTTTATTTTGTTTTGACTCAAATTCATTTGCAGGTCAAGCAACAGAGGATCTTGGGAAATTCTAACCCTAAGTCATCTGGGTCAAAAGATTGTTATCCCACACCTAAACATTGACTTTAAGAGGAAAATAATTCATCTTAGCATAGGGACACTTTATCGTATTAGCCTAGCGTGACCTGGTAAGAGCTATCAGACTCCCCTTATCAGGGAAAGGTTTTCTAGTTACTGCACCATAACAGACTGGAGCTGAGATGGCTGGCAGGTTGTTCTGAACTCACCAGAGGTGGTAGCTCTCTCTGAAAACCCCATAAAGCACTTTAACTAAAACAGGAATCACAATTGCACCAATTTCACAGGGTTGTTGTGAGGATCAAATGGGATAACCTTTGTAAAGCACTTAGCATAGTCGGGCACATAACAGGCACCTAATAGATATCCCTTCCTCCCCTCCCCCATGCCTCAGTTTCTTCATCTGAAGGAGCTGGATTTGATTGCTTCTGAGGTCTCTTCCAGATCTAAATCCATGAAACTATGATTGTTATCATCTCTTAATAGGTGAGAAAACCAAGACTTAAAGAGGCAAGATTTGAACTCGTTCAGAAGTTGATATCAGTGAGAACTGCCCATCAGAGACAGCAAAGTCAGTAAAGGGATACGTCTAACAGAGAACAGAGAGGGTTCAGAGAGTAAGAGGAGAGAAAGAGAAAACTTATGTCCAGTAGGAGATCGGCAAAGGTAATCAGCAGCTGGACCAGGTGCAGCATCAATCAATAGCAGTACTTGGGAAGCATTCCATACCTTTGAATGATAGAATTACTCTTGGGTCAGTCCCCAAGACTTTTACTACTGAAGAAATTTACCTTTTGGAGACCAGAAGGGAAGATTCTAGAATCCAACTACCTAGGAAATAAATTTGATTAAATCTCTGTTTACAAGGAGTGTGGGGTTCAAGAGTAATGTCCAAAGAAAACCTTTGACCTTGTGAGTAAGCTTCACTGCTGGCTGCTTCCACTTTCTGTTGTTGCTCAGTCGTGTCCAATTTTTTGTGACCTCCTCATGGACTATACTGTCCACGAGATTTTCTTGGCAAAGACACTGGAGTGGTTTGCCATTTCCTTCTCTAGTGGATTAAAGCAAACAGAGGTTAAGTGACTTGTCCAGGGTCACACAACTAGGAAGTGTCTGAGCCTGGAGTTGAACTCAGGTCTTCCTGAGACCAGGACCAGCACTCTATCCGTTGTGCCATCTAGTTGCCTTTTACTTCCTAGCAGGTTTATCAAGCGGATCACTTCCTTAACAAACTCCTTATACAATGAACTTTAGAATAAAAAAAATCAGAAGTAGAAGGGCCTTAGATATCATTTAACTGATTAAACTTCACAGACAAGGAAACTGAGTTTTAAAATGGAGTATTAACTTGCCTAAGGGAATATAATGTCTTTCAAAGTTTCTTCCTCTCATTTGTTTTTTGGCACAGACCTATGATTTCATAGGTTTGGGGAATTCTTCAGTGCTGAAGCTTCTTTCATCTCTAACTTGTCATCATCATCATCATCATCATCATCATCATCATCATTGCCATTATTGTTAATATTCATATAACACTTGCTATATTCCAGGCCCTGTGCTAAACTTTATAATTATTATTTGATTCTCACAACAATCCTGAGAGGAAGATATTATTATCACCCTCTTTTATAGATGAGGAAACTGAGGCAAACAGATTTAAGTGACTTGCACAGGGTCACAAAAATAATATGATTCTGAGGCAAGATTTGAATTTAGGACATTCTGACTCCAGGCTCGTTGTCATAACCATTATGTTCCCTGGCTATGTATCTTAGAAAACAGTCTCACATCCTGGGAGCTTAAATGACACAGTAAACACGTATCAAAGGGAGGACGTGAACTCTGGTGTCCCTGACTCCAAGGCTGCACTGCTGTCCAGTATACCATGCTAGCAGGATGCAAATAACTTGTCTCCCATCTTCAGATGCTATTCCTCTGTTCTTATCTAATTGAAACCTCTTTAAGCCTTGGTTTTCTCATCTATGGAGAGGTGATAACAATCATAGTTTCACAAATTTAGAGCTGGAAGAGACCTTGGAGGTGATCAACTCCAACTCCTTCAGATGAAAAAACTGAGGCATGTGTCAGATTATGCACTAAGTATTTTATGTTACCCCATTTGATACTAACAACAACCCTATGAAGTTGATATTCTTTTAATCCCTGTTTTAGTTAAAGAGGAGTTTATAGGGTGTTTAGGGAGAGCTAACATCTCTGGTGTGAGGGCCTGTGGAGCCCTTTACAAGGTTGCTCATCTGCTTTTGTTGTCTGCCTTTCACCCAGCTCTCACCTGTGGCTCTAAGGAGCTGTAGCATGCCCAGCAGCCACATCCCAATAAAACCCTCTAGGCAGATGGGCTAAACCATGGCAAAGGTAACTGACAGACCTCAAACCCATTGGTGAGTTAGATGGCTGTCTACCCCAAGCATATGAAAACTTCTCTAGGCAGAATAGAAGGGTGAAAACAATTTGTTCCAACAGCCACAAAAGCAGCTGAAGCAGGTGCTGTGGAGTGCTTAGAGCTTGGTGTAATGAGAATGGGAATTTGAAGATCTTCCCTGCCCCTTAATAGACCTAGGGGGGAGTTTGAAGACTTCCCCTGCTTTGAAAGTGAACTCTGCCCCGTAATAGGCTGAATGTAATCACATGGAGCCTGTGATGAAGGGAATTTGCTGAAGGGTGTAGCAGAGCTCACAGGAAGCTGATGGTCAGAGCTAGTGAGATGGTGGGGGAGAAAGGATGCTCATTAAGGAGATGGAGAGGTTTGTGAGTAAATATTCATCTTGTATTGGCTTGTGGGAAGGCTGAAGGATGCTGTGGCTCTCATTGTTATTATGGCTTCTGAATATCTTTGGTACTGTGATAGAATGGGCTTACTGGTTTTGGGATTCAGTTTTCTGGTGCCTAAATAAATGCTTCGCTTCTGTCTTCTACCTAGAGAATCTGTCATATTTTGAGATCAAACATCATGCAATATTATAGTCATGGTCTTTATTGTGATCATGGGTGCTGTAGATATTGCATTAGTCTTATACTTGGTCAGATGTCAAAGACACCAAGGTCATCCACTGTATCCTGGGTCATCACCAGTCATCTTGACTTTCGTCTTGTCTCTGGACTTTGATGACTTTGGAAGAGAGAGTGAGGCTGATGACTTTGTGAAACTGTCTCAATTGATTTCAATTTGGGCACAAGTCAAGACATCACCTTGGAGGTCATTGGTCCTTTTCAAAAATGAAGGCCAAACAGTAGTTAAAAAAACCTGAGGCAGAGGGAAGTGACTTGCCCAGGTTCATGCAGCTAAAGTCTAAGGTTAGTTTTGAACTCAGATCTTCCTGATTCCAGGCCCAGTGCTCTATCCACTGAACCACTTGACTACTTCAACAGAAAAGTTAAGTGATTTGCCTAGTGTCATAAATATGTATGGCAGGGTTTGAACCCAGGTTGCCTTTCTGTTCTTCTGACTTTATGGGATTACTGTGAGGATCAAAGAAGATAGTAATTAGAAAAGACACTGAGCTTGGAATTAGAGTATCTGTGTTTGAGTCCCAGATCTGGTGCTTATTACTGTGGCCTTGGGTAAATCCTTAAATCCCAAGAGACTCTATTTCTTCTCTAAAATGTGGACAATTGTACTTAATATCTCATGGAGTTATTGTGAAGAGAAAATGAAAGAATGCTTGTGAAATGTTTTATAAACATAAAGTGCATGAAAGCTGATCATAAACTATAAAATCACATGCCACTTGTAGTAGGCAAACTTATTTAAACTTATTCCATACACTGTTCTCAATGAACATAAGCCTTGCCACAATGTCATCTTTTTAATACTAATCTTCTCCTAATCATGCTATATGGCTGTGAACCAGGGATGTCATAATTTTAGAAGAATCAAAATGGCAGATGATCCAAAGGTAATGATGGGTATCAGTGGTATTCTTCATGTTAACAATGATGACTTGCTTCCAAGAAGTATAAAAGATTTCAACAAAGTCTAAGAATCACTGGAAAAAAGGAGGTTAGCTGGACAGAGTGAGGAGTGACAGATGGACAGTCAGAGCTTTGTACTGGTACCCATAGAATGTTAAAAAAAACCCAACAACAAACAAACTTGATGAAGACTTCTGGGATATTGGTTGAATCCACCATGGGAAATTTAAGGAAGACTGTGAACAAGAAGCTCATGGGGATGAGAAAGCAGAACAGGGTTTCCATCAATCTACATTGATGGAAAGAGAGTTAACATTAATGAGATCACGGGTCCCTCAAAGTAAGTGGGTCATTTATTATAGCCGATCATTTTGCTGATAAGGAGGGATGTCTGATTTCTCTGTCTCTATCTGTTTTTCGGACTGTCTTATTCTCTCTGTGTTTCTGCCTCAGTTTCTTTCTTTTTTATAATATAATTTAAAAATGTTTTTGTCTTAATTAGTTTGTTTACTTCTTGTTTACAAGATTCAGTTCCACAGTCCCTTGAGTTTCAAATTTCTCCCCTTCCCTTTCTTCTCCCTCCCCTCCTGCCCCAGCCATGGTGGCATGCAATCAATAATAATAATAATAATAATAATAATAATAATAATAATCTGCAAATACTTTCACATTAAACATTAGTCAGGTTATAAAGAAGGATTGTAATGGATGGAATGAACAATGGGAAAGAGGAAACAAAACCAAACAAGGAAAGGAAAGAGAGCAGGTAGTTTGCTTCAATGCACATTCAAACTCTGTTCTTTCTAGTTCTTTCTCTGAATATAGACATCTCTCTCCATCATTAATCTTTTGGAGTTGTCTTATAACTGCATTGCTGAGAAGAGTCCCATCTATCACAATTGGTCTTCACACAAACATTGTGTACAGATCAGGTAAAAATGAATTCCATCTGCTCCTCATTTCTTATAGCACAATAGTATTCCGTTACATTTATATACCACAACTTGCACAACTTGTGTAGCCATTCCCCAATTGGAGGGCATTCCCTTAATTTCCAATTCTATTCCTCTCTTTTGCTAGTGATAGGGCAGGGCTAATGATGGAGTGAAAGTTGGAGTTAAGTTCCATAGGCATCACCAGTAAGTTTTCTTGAAAACAACTGTTAACTTCCCAAACCCTGAGACTTGCCCTCCTTGAAATAGCCTTAATTCCCAAGAACCATTGAACACATTTAGTTTTTGGTTCAGTAGCAGGGATTCCATTTCTCCAACCTTCCAAATTAAATTATTTTTCAATAATGATAGGAAATTGTTTCCTTTACCCATAAAAGGCATCAACAATTGTAGCTTTCCTATTACTTCCTAGCAATATGATATGGTAGGAAGAGGACTGAACTGATAGTTTCATGATAGATAGAAATGATAGAATCTACAAAATTGACAGTTGCTAGCTGTGTGATCAAGTCAGTTGACATTTCTTCATGCCTCAGTTTTCTCATGCTCAAAATGGGAATAATTCTTGTGCTTACATAGCACAGAAGATTGATGTGAGAAGAATGCTTTATAAAGCACTGTACAAAACTATATAAAAGTGAGCTATTGCTATTGCTGTAGCATGTTTGTATCAGCCCTTTTAAAGGTCTTGAGGTCTCTACTGATATCCCCAACTGAGAAATAATTCATGACCAGCTGTGAAGGCAGCCAGCGAGCTAGACCTGACTAGGCTGGAAATTAAATAGCTTTTTGATAGATGGACAATCTTGGTTTCTTTACACATAGGCACACAGAATTAGAACATTTTATTCCAGAAAGGGACCTTAGAACATACAACTTAAAATATCCAAGGTAGAAGGAACTTTGGAACACAGACTATGAGGGCTGTAATGGACTCTAGAAATCTTCTAGTAATCTCCATTCATTTATCATAGAAGAGAACCAAGGCCTACACAAGTGAAATGTTTTTGCCTTAGATCACATAGCACATTACAGAAATGGTAAAGCCAGGGACAGAGTAATTGCAATCAGCAATGACAAAGTAAATGAAGGCTTTAAACTCATCAAGGCATCAATCAGTACAGAACTATGAACTGTTAGTGAGAAAGCTTTTAGCTACCTTTGCTTACTCAGAAAACTAAATAACCTCAAGAGAAAAGAATAATCATTAAATGGTATCTTTTTTTTGTTCCATGCATGATACTGCTAATTTTGTTATTCTAAGTCTGTAAAATACAGAAACTGCTACAAAAAGACAATCTCTGGTAGCTATGTCTTTAAAACAAAGGAAATATTTTTTTCAAAGGAATTTTTAAGGGGCTGGTAGTTGGATTTTTTTTGTAAAGCACATTAATGATATTAATGAAAATAATCTTTCTCTAATATTTTTTGGGTTTTACTTTGGTGATAAACTAAAGCTAAAATAGCAAATCTAAGAACTACACTTAATGCTCTGTTCCTCATTTATAGCAAAAGCAATGAAAGGATCATGGGTGACTATTACAAATATTTATGTTTATGGAATATGAACAAACATTAGTGCCTAAAAAAACTGGTAATAGAGAAAGATATTGAGAAAAATAAGATAAAAATTAAAATAAGATAAAAAGGAAAGATTTTGAGAAAAAATAAACTCAAAAACAAAATTATTTTGTGGTTAAGAAAAAGAGCTGTTGAAGAGGCTAAAACGTTCATACTCTTTGAGTCAGAGGTTGTTGTCAGTTAACAAGTATTTATTAAGTATTTCCTATACTCCAAGCACTGCACCAAGTGCTAGGGATACGAAGAAAAGCAAAAACAGATTCTGTTCTCATGGAGCTCACAATCTAGTGGATGAGACAGTATGCAAACAACTGTTTTCAAACAAAATATATTCAGGATTAATTGTAGATAATCAAAGAGACAAGGCACTGGCATTAAGTGGGGGTGGGGGTGGAGGTGGGGGGTGGGTGGCGCATCAGGAAAGGTTTCTTGTAGAAGGGGATTTTAGCTGGATCTTGAAGGAAGCCAAGGCAGCCAGGAGGCAGAGATGAGGAGGGAGAAAATTCCTGGCATGGGGGCCAACCAGGAAAAATGACTAGTCAGGAGATGGAGTATTTTATTTGAGGAACAGCAGAGGTAGTTGGATCACAGAATCTGTAGTGGTGAAGAAGCTTTAAGAATACTGGAAAGGTAGGAGGGGGCCAGGTTATGAAGTTTATGAATCCAAACAGAGGATCTGACATGAGATCCTAAAGGTGATAGAAAGCCATCGGAAATCCTTCATTGCATGGGGCAGAGGGGGCAGGTTTAATCATATCTGCACAGAAAGGTTATATACTGGAGAATATCTTTATTCATGTGGCAGCTAGATGGCTCAGTAGAGAGTGCTGGGCATAGATTCAGGAAGAACTGAGTTCAAATTCATCTCAGACACTTACTAACTTTGTGACCCTGGACAAGTCACTTAACCTGGTTCACACAGTTTCCTCATCTGAAAAACTATCAGGAGAGGGAAATGGCCAAAACCATTGCAGTATATTTGGCAAGAAAAGCCCATGAATAGTATTGTCATGCTATGGTCCATGTGATCATAAAGAATTGGGCATCACTGAATGACTGAACAACAAGTAATTCACAATTCCGATAATAATTCCTCTTTTAATGAGCTTGTCTTTTTACAGCTCTTCCAACATTTACTATTCCCATATTTGCCAGTTTGTTGGGTGTCAAGTGAAATTTCAAATTTGTATGGGTTTTCATTTCTTATTATTAGCAATTTGGAGAATTCTTTCATATGGTTATTAACAAGTCATAGTTTTTCTTCTGAGAACTGTTTGTTAATATCCCTAGATCACTTATCTATTAAGGAATGGCTTCCCTTCATATATGTATATTTTGGAATGGTTAATTGTGATTTTAATTCTCATTAGATTTTTCCCTTCTTCAGAGGGAATTTTTCATCTGTGGATACTCAAGATAATTTATTATCAACTTGTGCTCTGTCTCATGAATTCCTCTAAGGAAATCTTGGCTCCTTGAAGAATTGATGAACAATGTGCAAAGGAACTTGCTGTCCCAAAGCAGCTGACTGAAAAGTGTAGAGAATGCATAATACCACCTTGTCTATTATTTATTGATTTTGGAAGAGTGCATTTGATTTGGTAGAACAAATGTCACCTTGAAGTCTCTCCACAGAAAAAATATCTCCAATATTTATATTAAAACTAAAAATCTCTGACAGATGATACTATGGAGACAAATTTACTAAGTCATCTGCTGATCATAGACATCCGACAAGATGTTAAACAGGGAGACATCTGTTCACCAAAGGTAAACCAGTTAGATAAGTAGATAAAATCCAAATACAACCAGGATTCCCTTTACAAGTTCTCCAAATGATCCTATTCATAGATATTTCCATGGATCTGTGAGCTCATAGGTTTGGATTCTTGCTCTAATGGTACAGGCTGCTAGCTATATGTACCATCTGTTCAATTCTTCTCCACATCTCCCCTAGTTCCTCTGTGGAGGTCTACCCAATATTCTGGGGACTTTCCCCTAGGTCTTTTAACATTATGTGTGTATGGATATAGGATACAGACTTTCCATTGGTTGTTAGGCAGTAGAAAGAGCAGTATGGTCCAGTATGGTCCAGTAGAAAGACCAACAAATGTGGTGTCACAGGATCTAAGTTTGAAACCTACCTCTGCTACTTATTACTTATGTTACTTGTCACAAGACACTTACTCTCACTGCATCTCAGTTTCCTGGAGCTGAACTGGATGATCTATAGGGTCCCTTCTAGCTCTAATTCTATGGTCTTTAACCCTTGCTCTATGACCTGTCTGCTTCCTCTTAGTGGAGGGAACAAAATTATACCTCTTTGATGATAGGTTTTGTTCTGCTTCTGGTTTGAAGCTTTTCATTGATCATCTGCTACAACCTACTCACATCTTCTGCTCCGTCCTGCACATGTCCTAAATCCATGCCTTGTCTTGACTTTTCTCCATGCCTACAATGCTTTCCCTCCTTGCCTTTACCTACTGGTTTCCCTGGCTTCACTGAAGCCTCAGCTCAAATCATGTCTTCTGCAGAAGACTTTTCTTGACCCCCTTCTGCTCCTAGGCTCTCCTTTTTGAGATTACCTCCCATCTACTCCGCGTGTATCTTTTATGTATACAACTCTTTATGTATTGTCTTTTCTAATAGAATATGAGATCTTTGAGTGAAGGGACAGTGTTTTTGATTTTCTTTATATACCTATCACTTGGCATAGTATTTGACACATAACCATAATAAAAACAACAACAAAAATAATTAGCATTTATATAGTCCTTTAAAGTTTGTAAAATACTTTATAAATATCTCTTTTGGAAGGAAGGGAATTATCAGTAAACTAAAGGGTAATGGAAAGGTACCTGGTGGGCATGAATAAATTTGCAATACATTTGTGAGGATGAACTGTATGAATAACTTGGCATTGAAGACATTATTTTGTTGAGCTTATGGCTTATTATTTTTAAATTTTAGAAGTTTATTGAAATTTTTTGTTTTTATGTAATTTCCATTTCTAAATATGACTCTCTCATTTCCAGTGAGCCCATTCCATATAACAAAAAAAGAAAAAAGAAAGAAAAAAATTGTTCAACAAAACTAACCAACACATCAATATTCTCATAGTGTCTTTAATGTTCCATACCTAAAGTCCATCACCTTCTGCCAAGCTAGACTTGGTCATTATAATTAGAGCATTCAGAGTTTTGTATTGTTCTTTATGCTTGCATTGAATGAATGATAAACATTTTCTTAAGCACCAACTATATATCAGACACTCCACTAAGCATTAAGGACACAAATGTGAAGGAGAGGCAGCCCATATACTTAAATTCTAATAGAGGGAAGCAACACATATAGAGGAGTGATGGCTTCTATGTGCCAGACATTGTGCTAAGTGTTTTCCAACTATTATCTTATTTGATCTTGACTACAACCGGGAAGGTAGATGCTATTATTGTCTTCATTTTAGAGCTGAAGAAACTGAGACAGACAGAGGTTAACTGACTTGCCAACGGTTACCCAAGTACTAAGTGCATGAGGGAGGATTTAAACTCAGTTCTTTCTTGACTCCAGAGCTCCAACTCTAGGCCACCTAGTTGCCTCCAGTGTGTTACTTTCTTTCTTTCTTTTTTGGAAAATTACAAGGATAGAGAGTTGCAGTCATTGTGTATATTGTTTTCTTGGTTCTGCTTAGTTTATTCTGCATTGATTTATATATGTCTTCTCATGCTTCTCTGAATTCTTTGTATTCATCATTTTGTATAATGAAATATTATTCAATTTCATTTGTGTACTGCAATTTGTATAGTACCTCTTCAGTTGATGGGGCTCTACTTTGCTTCCAGTTCTTTGCTACAACAAAAAATGCAAATGTTTTAAATTTTTTTCTTTAACATTATTTGAACTGATTTTAAGCCATTGTAAAGGTGGCTTTACTTCCCTTCCCAAGTATTGGCATCAGCTTCATGGAACTCCTGGAGACACTGTAAGAACCTTCATTCACATTTGATGGAGATATACATACACACATATATACATATATATATATATATATATACATATACACATATATACATATATATACACATATACACATATATACAACATATAGCTGAGGAATAGGGAGGGAAAGGAGAGAGTCATTATAGCTCTGACAATTAAAAAAAGGAATATATATTAAAGTGGAAGATAAAAAAGTTTTTTTAAAGGATTATGCATAATTTTGTTGTTTAGTCATGGCCTGTCTGACTCTTTGCGACCTCATTTGGAGTTTTTTTTGGCAAAGATACTGGAGTGGTTTGCCATTTTCTTCTCTAGCTCATTTTACACATGAGGGTACTGAGTCAAGAAGTATTGAGTGAGTTGCCCAGGGTCACACCACTAGTAAGTGTCTGAGGCCAGATTTGAAATCTGGTCTTCCTGACTCCAGACTCCCGGGCTTTATCCACTGTGCCATCTAGCTGCCCACACTATATATAATTTACATATAATACTACTATAATTTATAGCAATGTCATTGCCTACCTCCTCTCCACTTCTTTTGTCTAGATTTATGTTAAGTAGATTCTTTGTAGAGTAGGGCAACAATATGTTTGCGTATAAGAGATACACTTGAAACAGAAATACACACACAAATACACAGATTTTTGTACATTTATCTACATCTACATACACATATGTGTATGTATTTGTACACACACACACATACAATAAAATAAAGACTGAGTCAGAATGTATTATGCCATGACTTGTTTAGCTATTCTCCAGTTGAACATCCCCCCAATTTTTAATTCTTTGATACCACAAAAATAGATGTTATAAATATTTTTGTACATATAGGACCTTCTCCTTTTCTTTTGGTCTCTTGGGGGTACAGATCTAGTAGTGATTTTGCTGGTTCAAAGGGTATGCACAGTTCTATAGCCCTTTGGGCATAGTTTCAAATTATTCTCCAGAATTGCTGGACCAGTTCACAACTCAACCAATTCATTAGTACACCTATTTGTCCTCTTCCCCTCCAGCATTTGTAATTTTTGGTAAGTGTGAGATGGTATCTCAAAATTATTTTAATTTTCATTTCTCTAATCAATAGTGATCTAGAAAATTTTTCATGACTATAAAAAGTTTTTGTTTTTTCTTCTGTTCATATACTTTGTTTCTTGTATAGTAGAGCAATGAAAAATTTCTAAAAGGAACTTGGTATAAAATTTTTTATATTACTTCATTGTCTATGGTAACCTTTTAGCAAAATGTAGTTTCCCTGACTGATTATATCTTTTAATTCTGTTTTGCTTTATTTGAGATCATAATGGTTACCTCTGCCTTTTTTCACTTTAGCTGAAGCATAAAAGATTCTGACCCAGTCTTTATTTTATTGTATATGTGTGTGTGTGTACAAACACACACATGTGTATGTATATTTGTATATATGTATATAAATGTATAAAAATCTGTGTATTTGTGTATGTGTGCATGTATTTCTGTTTCAAGTGTATCTCTTATACACAAACATATTGCTGAATTTTAGTTCCTAATTCATTTTGCCATCCACTTCCATTTTATGGGTGTGTTCATCCCATTCATGTTCACAGTTATAATTACTAACTGTATATTTCCCTTCCATCCCATTTTCTTCTGCTTATCTTTCTTTCTCTATTTTCATTCTGTCCTTCCTCAAAAATGTATTTTGATTCTGATCATTGCCTCCCTTTAGCTGCCTTGCCTTTTATCTTCCTTGCCCCTCTCTCTTACTTCACTTTCTCTTATCCCCTTCCCCCTCTTTTTTCCCTGTTGGGTAATATAAACTTCTACACACAACTGAGTGTGTGTCTGTACGCATGATATTTTATATGTCTACACATACATATACATGTACATATACATATATGTATCCATAATAAATGTGCGTGTGCATATGTACATGCATGCACATGTATATCTTGCACCTCAAGAGATAATTACTCTTTTAGCTGTTCTTGAATGGTTTTACTTTTTATAGTCATATCATATTCAGGTCTCCCCCAATCTGTCTTATAAACTACCTAATTACTAGTAACTTAGTTAATTACTTGCATTATAACTAATTAATTACTAGTAATCTTAGACATAGGTTTTACATGTACATAAAAGGTAAACATTCTATCCTTTTTTAGTCCCTTTTAATTGGTCATTAATATGTACTTCATATTTCTCTTGGCTCTTGTGTGTTCTATTGAGTTCTGGGTTCATTTTTTTTTAAACAAAGTCCTGAAATTCTGGCAGTTGATCAAATTTCCATTTTTTTCATATTTTCATTCAGAATTATGCTTATCTTTGCTGGGTATGATATATTCAACTGGAGGCCTATTATTTTGCTTTTCAATATATAGCATTGCCAAAACTAGGTCTTTTGTGATTCTAATTGTGGTATTGTCAAATGTAAATTGGGTTTTCTTATTGTTTGTAATATTTTGTCCTTGATTTGAGGGTTTTGGAATTTATAATATTCCTGTGAGTTTTTCTTGCAGAAGCTCTATCAGGTGGTAATTGGTGTTTTTTTCTATTTCTACTTTCCCCTCTTCTTCTAATGCTTCAGGACAATTTTATTTAATTATATCTTGTATTATTGTATCAAGATTCTTTTTTTTGATCAGAACTTTCAGATAGTCTAATTATTCTTATGTTTTCTTTTCTTGGTCAGCTCTCTAGATCCATTGTTTTTCTTGTGAGATGTTTCACATTCTCTTCTATTTTTTCATTCTTTATATATTTTTTATTTCTTCATTTCTTATAACTTCATTGACTTCTCCTTGCCCAATTCTGATTTTTTTCTTCCAATTATGATTTTCAGGATGTTGTTTTCTTCCTTAAGATTCTGGATCTCCTTTTCTAATTTCTAATGATTTTCTTGTCATAATCTTCTTGTTTTTCTTGTATTGTTTTTTTTATTAATTTTTCCTCAATATCTCTCATTTGACTTTTAAAATCTTTTTAAAGTTTTTCAATGCATTCTTTTTGGGCAGGTGGCAATTTAGCATTACTCTTTGGCGTGGAAGAGGGTTTCTTTGTGTCAATAGTCTCCTCTGAATGTGAACCTTAGTCTTCTCTTTTCCCATAGTAGCTCTCCTTGTTTGAATTCTTTCTCCTTTGCCTGGGCATTTTTTGGGTAATAATTTAGTTTTTATTATCACCTTTAGTCCTTGGGTGTGCGGGATGGTGCCTCCGACCTCTGATCCTCTTCAGATCTCTCCTCTGACCTTGAACTTAAACCAAGACCTTAAGCATCCTGTACCCACAACCAGTGGCCCTGTTGCTTCTGCATGCACTGGTTGGTCACATGCTGGTTCCTTCATGCCCCCAGGTTCTCCACAGCACAGGTGGGTCTAGTGT
Source organism: Pseudocheirus occidentalis (assembly GCA_028646575.1). Lineage (NCBI taxonomy): Eukaryota > Metazoa > Chordata > Mammalia > Diprotodontia > Pseudocheiridae > Pseudocheirus > Pseudocheirus occidentalis. The sequence continues at coordinate 224,091,124 of CM053595.1, forward strand.
TCCTTGTCAGCATAGGCTCCCTAGATCTTCCCCAAGTCAGATGGCCAACTTCCCTCACTGTCCTGGGGGTAAAAGTTCCTGCGGTGGCTTGAGGCAGCCTCCCAACCCAGCTAACTGAAGTGTTTGCCACTTGTTGTTTAAGCAGCGTGAAGCATGTTATTAAAGCGGATCTAGCCTGGAAGTGTTTATTCTTCACAGGGAGAAAGTCTAGTTCTGGGATTTTTCTTCCTCTCACTTGTCCCAATAGGACCCCTGTTCAGCTCCTACCCTTATTTGTTTTCTTGACTCTGTGTTGACCCGGGAACTCTATTTTATCTGTTTTGTGGAGGAAAATCTTGAGAGCCTGGAATTTTCTGACCTACTCTGCCATCTTCCCAGAATCCTCTCATAACTTGCTATTCCTTTGAAATATATAATAAAGTTATCATGTGATTTTTTTCCTGTTCACTCCCCTCCACCATGAAGAGTAAAAGGAGCCCTACCTATTTTATGTCAAAATAACTTAATATCAATGATTGATTAATTCAGGACCTTAGTTTATACTTTCAGAAGAGACTTGCCAAGATTCATAGGATCACATATTTAAAGTTGGGAGACACTTCAATAGTCATCTAGACCAATTCTTTCATTTCTATAGATGAGGAAATGCAAGCCAAGAAAAGTTAAGTGATTTGCTCTGGGTCACACAGGTAGTAATAGTAGTTGGCAGAGGTGGGAGCCAAACTCAGGTCTTCTTGCTTCAGATCCATTTCTGCTCTTTCCTCTGTATTGTACCATCTCTCAATGTGAGAATTCCAATCTAAGAAAATAGACAAGCATTTGTAGTTTGAGTTTTGGTCTAAATGAATTATGTGTTAAATTCTTTCCATATGGGAACTGAATTATTGCCTTTCAAAAAAAAGCATGCCCACAAAACCCAAACTAAGAGTCCCTCCTGGCCCTACAAAAAAGCAAATGACTTGTAATGGGAACAGAAGATATTACCTGGAATTTGTTGAGCAAGTGGAAAAGTAGTGAGTAAATCCTATTAATATGGTGTAGTAAGTATGCTATGTTCCTATCAATGCAATGACCAACCACTGATTCCAGAAATAAGTTATGAAGTATGATACCCACCTTCTGATGGAGAGGTGATGAACTCAGGGTACAGAATGAGACTTAACTATATATATATATATATATATATATATATAGTTAATGCAAGAATGCAATGCAAGAATGTGTTTTGCCTAACAATTTGCATTTGTTACAAGTTTTTAAATTATTTGTTTTTTTTTTCAATGAGGGAAGCTGGAGGGAGAGAAAAAAGATTTTTGTCAAGTGAAAAATTAAAATTAAATTTGATGCTCTGAGAGAATCAGAAGAGTCTGTCTTATCTCCTAGGTGACTGCATTTCAGGTCAACTCAATATACAAAGCACAACACCTAGAATTGTAAAGGACTTAAATAAGATAAAATAAAAAAAAGTTCATTGGTCAAACGTTTTTGGACAGAAAATTCCGAGCTATTTTGCTGTCTCCCTTCCATTTTCGATTTTATGCTTTGCTCCCTTATGCAGCTAAGCTAATTCTGAAAATATAGCTCTCCATAATATTCAATTTAGAACCTAGTAAGCACAGTGCTGAGCAGTATAACAAAGTGAAAATTGGACTTTTCTACTGCCTTGTGTTTTTATATCACCCACTCCTCCCTGAGATAATGCTTTCTCTGCCTGAAAAGTAGATTAAGTGAATTATGTCCACTGCAGGGCTATGGTTCTATTTGGACACTATATTAGGCTAGGGAAAGAAGAGTGTTTTTGGTGTCCTTAAATTGAGTTTATTGTTAAGTTAATCACTGGCCCAAGTGGGAATCATCATTATAAAACTGTTCAGGCATGTTATTCAGAGAGCAAGTATCTAAGACTGGATATGAATTTAAGTCTTCCTGACACCAAGTTGAGTGCTCTATCCATTGTATCACCTAACCACTTCTTTGGGTATTTTGGCAGTGAGAATGTTGTTGAAGGCAGGGACTCCAAACTCTTCAGCCCTACTTGCTAAACAATTAAGGTCAGCCCTATCTAGAGGAACAAAAGACAGAATGACATGACTGGTGGGGGCGTGGGGGTGGCACAGGATCTTAGTGTTTTAATATGGCATAAAAATCACAAAGCTTTCCCCTAAATCTTATGTGGACTGTGACTGGGAATCCCTAGTCCAGGCCTGGGTCAAATGAACTTGGTTTTTAGAAATGTAAATAATCATTCTAATACGGATACTGGGAAATGCTCGATCAAGCAAAAATAAATTGATCAACAAGTATTTATAAAAGTTCTTAATATATGCCAGGTACTGTGTTTTGCACTAAAAATACAAAGAAAAAATGAAAATAATCCCTGTTCTTAAGGTATTGTAACAACAAGTAAATAAATAATTATATGCAAGATATGTACAGAATAGATGGAAAGTAATCATCGAGAGGAAGATACTAGGAGGTTATAGAAAATAGAACAAGAGAATTGTTCCTGAGAGAGATGATTCCTTAAAGGTTTATAGAGACCAGGGATGGAGGGTGAAAGTGAAGTCAGATTTTTAAAGAAACTTGAGCCTTCTAGAGAAATAATAAAATTCTCCATGGATCTCTTTCTCTGATGCTTTATCATGGTATTAGGGGTGACAATGCTTTGCAAAGGCTATGAAGACAAATTCTGACCTGTCCTACTAAGCTGGAAAGGCTTTGAGAATGAGCTCATTGACAGACTACACATCTTTGTCTGAAAATCTGTCTAGCTAAGTACAAAGTGATTCATTAGAAGGTCACTGAAAGATATATTTTTCCATCCATCTCAGTTCATTAAATAGTCTATTAAGGTATGGAATAATTGTGATCCACATTGGTTCAGGCTATCTGCACAGTAAAGAAATTATATATATAGATGATGTGGAAGCAACGTTTCATAAAGAAGTAAAAAAAATCTTTTAGAGCAAAAGAAAATGATTAGGACAGGAACAATTTAGGCACCTATGCATTCTTATGACGAAAAAACGAAAATAGGGTTAATTCTCTGGATGGAATCTCAGTGAGCCAGAAAAACTGTATTTAAATGGAACTAAAAATAGTTTTGACCCAAGACTGATCTGAAGTCCAGAAAGACATGACTGTTTTTTTTAGTAACCAAAGGAATTGGGAGAAATTGCTCTGTTCTTAGAATAGAGGAGAATGAACTAGAAATGAAAAAGCCTGAATTCTGTATGAACTTTGATGTATTGAACAACGTGAAACCTTGTTGTGGCAGAAACACAAAAGATGTCACAAGGCAGTTTTCTGTATGTCAAATGAAATGTTATGGCCGATAAATATTTTGAAGGTTCAGGGGTGGAAGAGAATATTATGGACCGTAGTGCTTCAGGGAAAGAGGAAGAAGTTGAAAATTAGGATTTAATAGATTTGCAGGATTTCATGTCTTACCTTTAACTGGCTATAGAAGGCAGTAGTTAAGAATGGTTCTCTCCTCTTCTGAAGCTTAGTTCCTTTCCTTATGGTTCATAGAATCAAAGAATTCAAAGATAAGGTTCTTATTCATTTCTGGAAGCTCTTAAAAGGTTCAGTGTGTGGTGTTTAGTTATATAAATATGACTCAAGTTTATGCCTGGTGTCTTCTCTAAAATTACACCAGGTGGGTACCATAAATCAAATAGCCAAGCATTTAATTAGAACAGGATAGGAAAATAAACAACAAGGGAAAATTAAGTATTAGAACAATATTATACCTCCATACATTAAAGAGTATAATTTCCCCCAGAGTCCCCACATTGATTGAAGAAGGAACTCTTAGTCAATTCATTCTCTTCAGGTTGTTATGTGATTGGGTCAACTCTTGTGGCTCAGTTTTCCAATTTCTTCAGTTTCTCTGTGACTAATTTCTGCTCCATTATGCCTTTGCTATTCCCTGTAATTGAAATTTCCATTTGTTATGGAAGTGTGGTGTTATTTGGTCATTCAGTTGTATCTGACTCTTTGTGACTCCATGGAGAAGCACACTAATGCTGTCCATAGGGTTTTCTTGGGAAAGATATCAGAGTGGTTTACCATTTCCTTTTATGGATAGAAGTATAACTACATTGAGCTACTGTTCTGATTTGCTGAAGCTGTCATTTGCTTCTAAGGCCTCTTCTTCAAAGGGAGTGTTATTGCGCTTCTGTGAATCTACTCTGATCAATGTGCTTGGGAGTTAATGAACACATTTTCAGCTCTTTTTAAAGCCATGATTATGTTCCACGAGTGTAACATGATAAGGCCCTTCACATGTCTTTAAAGACCTCACTTATCACTCCCAGTTACAAGAAATGTCTTATCTACCTGGTAGTTTAGGTCAAGGAAATTCCTTTCAATGCATTTCATGCTATTGGCAGGTAATACCAGGGTCTTGCGAACTACTATGATCCTCTTCTCTTCAAGCAAGAACTTAGCAACATTAGAGAAAGGTAGAAAGGGAGCCTTTAGACTTGCTTTCTCTCTACTTTGACAAAATTGAAAAGGACCTTAGATCACATAATATTCAACATATATATATATATAAATATATAAATATATGACTGAGGATCCTATATATGAGAGGATCCAATGATATAAAAATGGTACAGTACCTGGCATGTAGTAATCCCTATGTAAATATTAGTTAGTGGTATTGTATTACATAAATATAAAGTGAATAAATAAAAATACACACATATATAGTAATTAAATAAAAGGTAGTTTGGGAAGAAAGATTCAGTTTGTTCATATATAAAATGAGGGAGTTAAACTAGATGATCCTGAGGACTCTCATGTATGAGATCTACTATCTCATAAAAATAAATCTATTATCCTGTGATCATATAATTTTGCTTCCTGCTCCACAACTTGTGGTTCACTTAGGAATATTGCCTTTGCTCTCCTCTGTTCTCTTCTCAATATGATTAAGTTTAATCTAATTTCCGATGACTGTGTCATTACTGGGGGGAAGGAGGACCCTAAATTTTATATCCAAGGCTTGACCTCTTTGCTACCGGATACCAGCTTCATGATGAACACACACAGAGATAGCAAAACAAATCAGAGAAAGTATATAAAGAAGAATATATACCAGACACTTCAGAGTGAAGGTACTCTTATGTTGGGAATGAGGTTACTCAGATCAACCAAAAGAGAGCCCTAGGTCTCAGCCAAGGGGAAACCCGCCAAAGTTTCTAGTGTAGCAAGCTGGAGATAATGACACAGTGGAGACTGCCAACACTCCTCCTGTATTCCTGGACCCTTGCCTTCAGCTGCCTGGAGGGGAACTGGCCACTTTCATTTTCCCTTTCAAAGTTCGAAGCCAGAAGAACCTAAATCAGTATGAAGCTTAAAGAGTCCCGAAGAAGACTGGAGTTCTTATACTCTCTCTCACCAACTCCATCCTGTCCCTCACCAAGGGCAGGGCATCCACTCCACTGTTGAGGAAAGAGTCCCATATCACTGGGATTTGAGACTGGGATCACACATAAGAGTCAGTTATTTATGTTTTTTAACTTACCATTTTAGGGACCATAACAGCAAATTACATCATTGTTTTAAAGTACTTGGGATCCTTAGTCAGCAAATTTAAACAAAAGAAGACTTTGTGTATGAAAATCCAAACACAAAATGGATATAATTACTCACTTGACCAAGGGATTCTTTACTTTTCTGAAGGATTCATTTTAAAGTTTCTTGAAATTATGAGCCAACATATGTTTCCTTTGTCCAAAATTTGAATTATATACGACTTTCAATGAGCACATCTATGGTTACATTACATAAGCACCTGCTTAAGACAACTTTCTTCAAAACATGTTAGGTATTATTTTAAAATCTTGTTTCTGCTGAGAAATTTAATCATTTTAAAATCACCACATTGGTTGTGCTTTGCAAAAATTTTTCATGAATTCTCTCTTATACTTGTTTCGTATCTGTAGATAGCAGGGTGTGGGTAGAACCACATTTGCTGACAAATGATTTATACTGTTGAATGAATTAGATAATCAGGTTGGATTGGGGAGCTGATGGTGAAGGTTGACCAAAGGACAAAAGAAACTCCTTCTCTGTATGAGTTTTTTTTTTGTAGAGAAGAACATTAGACTTGGACAGAAACAAAATTAAACTCATGTTGAACCTTTGTGGACCTTCATGGATTGGGGAAATTATGATGAAACAAAACCACAAGGCAATTGCAATAATTATAGATACAAATGCCTAGCAAAATATTAGGATGAATGGTAATAGGTAGGGTCAGGGGTTACAAACAGGGGTTGATTTGGTAATGATATTTTTATCCAATTAAAATGTCATTTTGCAATCAGGAGGATATTAAAATCATAAACTTTTTTTAAATTAAAATAGACCACTTCTTTCAAAAAGTGGGAGAAACTGATGGAATATCGGTGGGAATATTTTATAGACTTCCCTGTCAGCTGGAGAAAATGAGTGATGAGATTATGATACATATTCCCAAAATGGCAGGATAGAGTTGTGAGCAGGGTCAGTAACTCTCCAGAAACCATGAATAGTTAACAGTATTGTCACAGACATCATCACTATCAAAATAACAGCATTTTAGAGTTTACAAAGGGCTTCACATAGATCATCTCATTTTATCCTCGAAATAATTCTGTAAGGCATTGCTAGTTTCATTTTATATGGGAGGAAATCACTATGAAGAAGAGAACAATTTTTATACAAGGCCATACCAGTAGTGAGTAATAGAGCAGGGATTTGAGCTTAGGTCTTCCATTGTAAATCTAAACGTGTTTTCACTATAGCTTCCCCTTGTCCTATAGTGTATGCCTTCTGAAAGTCTCTTTCTGAAAAGCCAAGCATTTGATAAATGGACTCATCACTAATAATTTCACATTTCACATGGTAAAGAAAGCAAAGAAGGGCAATGAGCTTTTGAACCTGATTCTAATAAACACAGTAAAGCTGGCCAGTGAAGCAGAAATGACAGGAACATTGAAGAAAGTTATTTTAAACTTCATGATAGATAAGTTGACAAATTCTAGGCATCCTCAGATGGGTACCCTTGGTTTTAGGGAAGATGTTTTTTTTTAATTCAGAGAAAAGATGAATACAATCCCATGACTTGGCATGTAAAAATGAAATGTGGCTCACCATGAATATAATGTTTTTAAGAATGAAATTCTGATGATGAAATTTCAAATGATTCTGTTGATCAAGAAAGGAGAGAGATCTCTAGAGGCTATTGTAGCTCCATGGGGAGTTCTCCACTCATGTCAGATTTTTCAAGGATGTTACAACCAATCAAAGCAAAGTATAATACAATGAGGTGGTACAATCCCATGAGAATAGTGTGAGCAATGCTAAGTCCAGAAATAGTCATGAATTGACCAAAATATTGAGGACAACTGTATTAGGTTTTGGTTGGGTTCTACTATCATCATTAAGTCCCATTTGCAGATAGAGAATCCTAATAAGGAAACACCTCAAGCATGGTAACAAGTGGGAAATTAACTGAGTTCTAAAAATAAAGGGGAAAAGAGTCCATTGGACATATAACATCCTTTTGGCTCTTCTTATCCTCTTTTGGTTGTGTTTGGTCAATTAGGAGGAAGCCAAAGGAAGGTTTTATAGACTTTTGCCCAATAATCACTCTGACATCTTGCTTTTAGTGTGCTGCATTTTTTCCTACAAATATGATATGCCTACCTTGCCCCAGTTACCAGTACCAGTTAGGGTACTTTTTGAGTATTGTATCCAATATGTCAGCTAGATGGTACAGTGCATAGAGAGCTGGACTTAAAAACCTGAGTCCAAATTCTGCCTCTCATGCTTATTAGCTGTGGAACCCTGGACAAGTCACTGACCTCTGTTAAGTCTCACTTTCCTCATCTGTAAAATGGGAACAATAACAACACCCACATCACAGGATTGCTGTATATTCATATGCACACATATGTATGCATATATGCACATATCTATTCATACATGCATATATATCCATATTTATACACACACATATAGGGCTTTGTAGATTTTAAAGCTTTCTATAAACACTAGTAGCAATAATTAGTAGTAGTAATAGTAGTCACGGTAGCATAAATTTTAGAAGGGACATTGATAACTTTTCACGTGTCCATAGGAAGAATTCCAGGATAGTGAGAGGACTCAATATAATGCCATGAAAAGAATGGTTGAAAGAACTTAGCATGATTGTTTAGCATGGAGAAGAAATTACTTAAGTGGACACATTAGGAATCTTCAAATTTTGTAAAGTTTGTTTTATGAAAAAGTGAACAGATTTTTTTTCTAATTGGTCCCAGAGGGCAGAACCAAAATCAACGAGGAATGAGTTGCAAAGTAAATTTCTCTAATTGAGAAAAAAGTTTCCAAAAACCTTGGAGCTATCCAACAGAAGAATGGGTGACCTCAGATAAGTAGGGAATTCTGTTCCTAGGTCTTTAGACAAAGGTTTAGATCACCATTTGCTTGGGACACTGCAGAAAAGATTTCTGAAAGTCAGGAAGATAACAAATACATTAGGTACTTCATCATCACGAGTTCAAATCCGGCCTCAAACACTAATTGGCTGATCCTGGGCAAGTCACTTAACCCTATTTGCCTCAATTCCTCATCTATAAAGCGAGCTGGAGAAGGAAATGCCAAACCATTCCAGCATCTCTGCAAAGAAGACTGGGCAACAAAGACCTTGGTTTATGTGTCAGATTGTTTGTTAAATGATGGGAACACAAAGCACAGAGCCCCTGCCCTGAGGAAGTGTAACAACAATACAATATTCACAATGCCCATAGTGGTTATGAATATGCTGATATAATTGTGGATCACAAAATGATACAGGCTCTTCATGTGGAGGACAGAACCAAAGCCTTTATTCAAATACCAGAAAATTGAGTCCCAGAACTAGAAAGTTAGTCATTAAAATAACCACAAAGTTGGTACACATGGTTAATGCAGTGAACACCCACATTCCCAAGCCTTCACAACATAAAAGGTTTTCTTAAACAGGGATCCTCCTCTCTCACTCACGGTAGCTCCTCAGCTTGGTTCTTGGAAGCTCTCAGCAGAAGTTCCCAGAAGAAAAGTCTCAGCACAAGCCCCAGCTGGCTCTCCAAAGAAGCTCAATCACCATAAACTCTGTTCTCAAAATTAAAATCACTTTCTCCAGCCTGGGCCTCTCTTCCTTAGCCTCTATGCTGCTTGCTCCAAGAAGTTCTGACTCTCCAGCTTGTGCTTTTCCTTATATAAGGTATTAGCTCCTCCCTGTTCCAGCCCCTTCCTGTTACATCAGCAACAGGGGTTCATACCTGCTGTTTCTTAACAGAGGCTTGATATAATTAACTTGAAACTAAGTGCTAAGTACCTGTGTACTTGCCTCTACAAGGGCATGGAAGATCTTCAAATCCCATGAACTTTATGGGAAGCTGATATTCTAAGCCACAATAGAGTAGAGTGTGGGACCTAAGTCAGGAGATCTGGCCTTAAATTCTTTCTCAGACACTTAATGGTCAGGTGAACCTATGGAAGTCATATGACCTCAGAACTGGATTTGGACTTTGGAGGTCATTTAGATTAATACCTTCATTTTTACAAATGAGGAAATTGAAGCCCAGAAATTTAAGTGACTTTCCTAAAGTCATACAAGTAAAGAGAAACTGAGGCAAGGTTCACAACAAGGTGCTCTGACTCCTAATGCAATAGTCTTTCCACACAACATTCTGTCTCTCAAAGACACACTTTTTTCGACTGTAAGATGGGGGTGATAATAATGCCACCTACCTCACAGTACCATCATGAGAGAATAGTTAACAGTAATGTGATTTTTATTCTTCTTCTTGGGTTTTGTTGTTTTTTTGTTGTTCCATCATTTCAGTCATGTACCCATTTGTGACCTCCCTTGGGGTTTTCTTGGTGCCCATACTGGAGTGGTTTACCATTTCCAACTCCAGCTCATTTTATAGATGAGGAAACTGAGTCAAACAGGGTTAAGTAACTTGCCCAGGGTTACACAGTCAGTGCCTGAAGCCAGAGTTAAACTCAAGAAAACAAGTCTTCCCAACCTCTGCCCCAGAACTTTATTCACTGCACCAACTACTGCTCTTCTTGGGCTTGGGTTGGGCTACATGAGCTCTGAGGACCTCTCTGACTTTGAGATTCATGATTTTGTACTCTGGGATAAACAATTTGATTCGTATGTCAATTGAAGTTCGTAGGATCCTGTGCCTTGTACCAGTCTTCTTTTTCTTTCAGGAATCCCCTGAGCAGGTGTCTCCTGCATAAGATTCTTGGAGTTCTCCTGCTGTTTGATCTGTAACAGATATAACAGACTCCTTGGAGTCACAAATTTCCATTAAAATTCCTACCTTTTCATTGGGAATTTAAGAGAATTTAAGAGAAAACCTAGGATGAAATCTAACTGGGGAGATTTTATTTAACTGTCTTTGATCCTTTGGCACGTTTGACAGGTATCTCATAATGATGCATAAAATGCTGCTGGGTTCTAGAGGCCTTGACCAGCATCTGAGAGGTTGTTTGACTGATCATTAGGGCACCAGATGATAAGCCCTTATGCTTTCATTGAGAGTAAGAAGGTATGAAACTCAACCAGGTTATGAAAGCCTTCTCAGAGAAAGAACTCTGTGAAACTTTGGCTTTATGTTCATATTGGCTCACAGTAGTGTAATTTTAATTGAATGAACCAGGCTCATCACCAGGTCATTCTTTCCATGTCAATAGCATGGTGGCTCAAATTTCCCAGCCTGAAAACTGTCAAAGCAGCCTTTGAAATTTCCATACTCAATTTGTTGCACTGTTGAAGATGCTACTTAAGGCCTAGAACAGTGAGGAGAATAATTACCAGGTTGAGTCTTGTGCAATCAATCACTGATGGTTTTCAAATGCCTCCCCCTCTGGCATATTCAATAGGACTGATTAGAAGAGCTTTTTGCTTTGGAGCTGAAAACAAGGTAGGGACTTCAGAGGAATGCCAGGGCTCCATCTGCACACTGGTTATCAGCAGCCATAGAGCCACAGCCACAGCCACACAGGGCTGGCTCAGGCCCAACCTCCTTCCTAATTGCCATCTCCATTTCTATGCTACCTCTGCGGGGAATGAACATTCATTCTTGTTCATCATGTTTTTTTTTTCAGGATAGATGCACAGGGGATGGGACTGTACTTTGGGAGGTGTGGTAGACAGCAGACAGACCCGGTGAGCAGTCATGACTTCTAGTTCCATTTCTGGCAAATTGATTAATCTGTACCTCAGTTTCTTCACCTGTAAAGTTAGAGGGCCAGAACAAATGCTCTCTAAGGTCCTTTCCAATTCTATTTAAGAATCTATTCTTCCATCACACTATAATTTTCAAGTCAGGATGTGGCCTAGCTAACTTCTGTTAAAAACTTCATTGTTCTATACTAAATCTCAAGCTATTATTGTCTCATTTTGTTTCTGCCATGGATCTCTTTGACTTAGTTCCACTTAAAATGCATCCAGAAGGATGCACAGAGGCATTTGCTATTTCTAAACTGTTCCACACTCATAAACTTACCGACAAAATCCATTTGTTGATGACTATAACAACCCAATGCAAGATGCTAATAGGAGAAATTGAACAACCTCTACTGAAATCTCTTATGAAGTGAAATGCCTAAATTTTAAAATAAATAATAATTGCTAGGACTTCTATATGTGTCAAGGTTTGCAAATGATTTACCCTTGTTAAATTATTTGATCCTCATAAAACCCCTGAAATAGGTGCTATTTTTGTCTCCATTTTGTATATTAGGAAACTGAGTCTGAGAGGCTAAGTGATTAGCCTAGGGTCACGCAAGTGATAAGTGTCTGAGGCAGAATTCTTGGGTCTCCCAGACTCTGTGTCCCATTATCTATGCACTGTATCACCTAGAGTTTTATACTTAAGTCCAATTCTTTTTGTCTCATCATGGCATAGAAGGGAACACCTCCAAGCATTTTTCAAAGTCACACCAGGAGAGTTTAAGTCCTGGGAAACCTTACCAAACTGGAAAGATTCCAAATACGTATCTGCTCATGCACTGCATGTCTGTTGTCTGAACATCAGCCTAGTTAATTTGGAAATGTTCATTGCCATGTTGCTGTCAGGGTGAGAAATTTACTTCTGCCTTAGCAACTCTTGAAAAATATCTGCCAAGTTGTAGAGAGGATGCAATATATTGATGGTAGAGAGAGGACTGACGTAGAAGAGATTACAGGTTCTTGAAGAACTAATTGTTATTGTTTGTCCTTTCTCAAAGAGGACCAATGACATCAGGAAGGCGAATTCTTGACTTGCAAGTGAATTGTATTTAAGTGAGGCAGAACTGCACAAAGTCATCAGCCTCACTCCTCCACAGTCATCTGAGTGCAGTGGCAAGATATAGACTAGGATTACTAGAGATGGCCTGAGAGGGAGTGGAAGATCTTGACCTTTTTAAGCTAAGGTCTTTCCCAAGTTTCTATTAGTCTGAGGCAACACCTTTTCAGTGATTTAAGGTTAGGTAAGAAATGAAGCAAAAGATGGCCTAGTTTGCCTACTCAAACAAACAAACAATTCAACAAACTGGAAGAGGAAGACCCTTAGGGTTTCTGGCCAGAACAGAAACAATTGTTATTTATACTCACTATGAACCAAGAAAACCCAAAGTGAGGCTTGGGCTGGGACCTATTATTGGTCAATCAGTGAGAACTAAAGTGACTTGATTTTAAGGCATAGACAAGTAACTCCATTTGAATCAAAGCCTGGTTTTCCAATGTTCCATTTCAAGGAAACATAAATGAAACTACATGGGACAAAGGAGGCAGAGGAAGAAGAGGAATGGGAGGAGAAAGAGGAGGAAAAGAGGGAGGGAGGGAAGAACAAAAAGAGAGAAGGGAGGGAGAGAGGGAAGAAAAGAGGGAGGAAAGGAAGAAAGGAATAGATATAGGAAGAAAGGAAAGAAAAGAGGGAGTGAGGGGGCAATACCCAACTGGAACTGGCCAGTTGGGTCCCCAGTGGGGCAGCTTTTGCTACTCACATATTGTCCTTTATTCTAACTAGTGCTTTAATGAATGGAGGAGACACATTTTGTAACCATTGCCATCTATTTGCATGTAATGAATGAATTCAGTGTCCTTAAAAACCAAATAATTCCATTAAATAGATCAACCATTTGATGAATAAATGAAAATTTCATATAGGTTTTTGAAAAAGAAACCAGCATCCCTATTCAGGTGATATTATCATAGATTTTTTAAAAAATAGAGTGCAAATTTTAGATGTTTTATTATGCAACATATGTTTTACAGGGAACTGGACTTATTCAAGCAGAGTCTGACACCACAGGGTGTCAATGAATTGGAAGGATTTTAAGGCTTTGATGTAAAGGTAGGACTCACTGAAGAGAGTGGAGAGAATTAGGTTGATTGCTTATGGTCTACCATGAGTTAGTTAACAGGAATGGGGAACCTGTGGCCTCAAGGCCACATGTGGCCTTCTAGGTCCTCAAGTGCACTCCTTTGATGGAATCCATTTGTTCTGTAAAGTTTGGATTCAGTCAAAGGGCTGCATTTGAGGACCTAGAAGACCACATGTAGTCTTGAGGGCTGCAGGTTCCCCATGCCTCCCTGAGTTAGCACTGTAGATATTTTCTCTATTTGTTTATAAAGTTTTATGAATCCTTTATATCTTTGGCATTTTCTGGGTGGCATAATAACATTTATCCTGTATTTAATATGCAGTTGTTAACTTACATGCTGTTATAGGAATTAGAGACCTTGTTACCCATGTAAACACAGACTACATACATATTCTTTATGGAGAGCTCCCAAAGTAAACTGAAGTGGGGGCAAATTCTTAAAAGGATAGAATTTGACCTTTTGGGTCAACTTCCAAGGTAAGGCACAATCTTTGTCACCCTAAATATTGTAGGATTCTGATTAGGTGACCTTGGATCTTTCCTTAGTCTTTGTTATCATTTTTATTTAACTCTATTTCCACTTCAGACATTGCTAAACATTTTAAAAATCATGATTCTTCTTCCTAGGCACTGATTTTCTGCGGTTTTTGTAAGATAAGTCTATTGCCTGCTCAAGTAGGAACTTCCTAGGGTGGTCAAATCCCCCATCTTTCCTATTGACTAAACCTGGGAAACATGAATCAATATCAATCAATACCAATCAATATTAATACTAATCAATACCGTTATCAATTTCTGTCATCCTCTGGGAGTAAAGAACCATGTAATTAGCACTGGAGGGGACCTTAGAGGCCATATAATTTAACCCCCTCATTTTAAAAATGAAACTGAGAGAGGTTAGGCGACTTTTCCAGGGTTGCAGTTAGTAAATGTCTAAGGCTGGATTTCAACTCAGGTCTTCCCGAGTTCAAGCCTAGCACTACAGCTGTACAAATTGTCAACTGAGCTGGGTTTACTTGAAAGATTAATGATTCTATATCTTTCTAGTGGTACAGGCCATTAAACGCACCATGGAAACCCTACCCTTGGCTGGTTACCTATGCATGTATGTTCATGTACTCTTAGCATGTCAAAGCTTGTATCACTAGATACATATTCTGCAAAAAGATCCTTGCAGAACTCATTGTTTCAATAAACTGTGTTCCTTCTTTCCATAGTGTCTGGTGATCTTGCTGTTGTGAATCTTATATGACTTGTCCTGCAGCATACTGATATACCCAAATGGGAGAAGGTAATGTGTGCTATTATTTTTTTTGGAGGGGGAAGGTAGGGCAATTGGAGTTAAGTGACTTGCCCAGAGTCATATGGCTAGTTTTTTGTGTTAAGTGTCTGAGGCCGGATTTGAACTCAGGTCCTTCTCACTCCAGGGCCGGTGCTCTATTCACTGTGCCACCTAGTCGCCCTGATGTGTGCTATTATTAAGAAAAGCACTGGGGATGAAGAGAAACAACCTTTTGGAGAAGAAAGGGCAAGCTACAAATTGCATAAAGTGAATATGAATGAATGAATCAATTAATAAATATTTATTAAGCACCTACTATGTGCTAAGCACTGTATTTAGTGCCAGGAATAAAAAAGAGGCAAAGACTGTTCTAGCCCTCAAGGAGCTCACAATCTCAGGGAGGGAGATAACAAATAAATATATACAAACAGGCTATATCCAGAACACATAGAAGGTAATTAACAAAAGGGGTTTTAGAATCCAGGGGTTGGAAAAGATTTTCTGTAAAATATGGAATTTTAGTTGGAACTTAAAGGAAGCTAGGAAAGGTATTACGTGAGATGAGGAGGGGGAACTTTTCAGGCAAAGGAGACAGCCAGAGAAAATTCCTGCAGCCAAGAGATGAAGTATCTTATTTTTGGAGTAGCAAATAAGCCAATGTCACTGGATTGAAGAGTACATGTTGGGGAATAAGGTATAAGAAAACTGGAAAAGTAGGAAGGGGATAGGTTATGAAAGGTTTTGAAAGCCAGTGAGGGGGTTTTGCATTTGTTATTGGAAGCAATAGGAAGCCACTGAAGTTTATTGAGAATGGGAGTGGGAGTGACATGATTGGACATGCCCTTTAGGAATCATTTTAGTGACCAAATGGAAGATGGGGGAGTGCGGAGAAGCCTGAAGTAGGCAGACCCACTTGAGTCTCCCTGAATGGGTCAGAGATACATCTGATTTCTTTAGTGGGAGTGATAAGTCTGCTTAAATAATGAAGATTCAGACCAGGAGGTCAGGGTTGACTCAGCAGGAAAGGGATATAGAATGACAGGGAATTTAGTGTTTGCTTGACTGAATTTGTCTTTCTAAAGCTTCAATCTTTAGTTGTAATTATGTGTGTTTCCTACTTTATCCATATACTGACACGTTGGTGTGGTCATGAGCTCCATCTGCCATGCCTTTCCTATTGAGTCATACCAGTGAGATCATGGACTTATACATGTCTTCTAAATATCTGAGAAGTTGTAACTCCTTTCTGAAAACATGTTTATCTGCATGTATTCTTGAGAGTTTAAGAGAAATAGGGTTTAATTCTGAGTTAGTGAAATCACTGGTAGGGCAGTGAATGAAAATAAATATTGTAATGTCAGCAACTACCACCACCATCACCACCACCACTACCATTACTACTACCACCACTGATAATAACTAGCTTTTATATATGGCTTTAAGATTTACAAAGCACTTTATAAATATTGTCAATTGGTGCTATAGGGAACAGTGAAGGTCCTTTAGTCCTAATTTTATAGTTGAGAAATTGAGAGCTATTGAAACTAAGTGATTTCTCCTAGGTCACACAATTAGTAAATGGTAATGCCAGGATTCAAATTTAGACTTAATAACCCCAATTGTAGCATTCATTCACTGTATCTCCCTGATTCTCCACAATCTCAGCTAATAATAATTTCATTTATATTTAGTTTACCTTTCAAGATTTCCAATTGCTGTCTCTGTATCAGCCCCATGAGGAGGGTGTTGCATATATTATTAGCCTTATTTCATAGGAAACTGATCTTGAAAGAGATCAAATGACTTGTTCAGGATCATATAGCTAGTAAATGTCATGATTAGAACCCAGTTCCTTTGCCTCCAAATACAGAATTCTTCCTATTATACCATGACACCATCTCCAAGAATATTCCAAAGAATAAGGAATCCCTATCAGAGTTATATTTTGAGAATCTTCTCCCAGCTACCTATAGAAAGAGCAAATAGGAAAGTAGAGGAGAAGGACTAACCTTCAGACATGATATGAAATCCCTAACGGGTGGCTTTTTTGATAGGCATATCTTTGTGCTAAGCTCTGAAGCAAGAATTATTCAGGCAAAAATAAAAATAATCAGAGCTGTTCTCTGACTCAGCCCCATGCCGTTCATTGCATTTATAGAACAATAGAGTACTCTCTCACAGTTTGTAGCTCATCTTTTCACAGCCATTCAGTGCTTTCAAGTAATTGGCTCTTTGCTTTAACTGTTTTCTGCATTAACGACTCATTTCTATTTGCTCTATTAAGATAAACAGATTTGTGTGCATTCACATAAGAATAATTACAGAGTTTATTGCTCTGGTCCTTCACTTAAAATCCTCTGATTGCTAATCATGGTGTGGAAGTAACCCTGGGATCTTGAAATCTATGCCATCAGGTCATAGTCTTTGGCAAGTTCTATTATGGTGACAAAGCTTCTTGTATGGTCCTGGTGAAGGACCACTCCCATCTGAAGACTAGTCTGTTTATGGAAAGGTCACCAGCTAATAATTTTTTTTTTTTACCTTAGTGACCCAAGAGACAGATGAAAATATAACATGGCCTTCTGTTCTGTGTTGCCACTTTTGCTTTCATGGTGAAGGTGACAGAATAGTTCAAAAAGGAATAGAGAATGATAAGAATCACAGTTTTTTGACCAACAAAAACATTTAACACTTGGGAAGAAATGGAGAAATTCACTAGCTGTAAAACTTCATACAAGTAATTTAATTTCCTTCTATAAAAATGAAATCAGTTTTCCTGAGGCAATCAGAGTTAACTGACTTGCCCAGGGTCACATAGCTAGTAAATGTCTGAAGTCAGAGTTGAATTCAGGAAGATGAATGATTAATGAGTCCAGACTGGGCACTCTATTCACTGTGCCACCTAGCTGCCCTATGTGACACATAGTAGACGCTTAATAAATATTTGCTTATTCAACTTGATATACCTTTGGAAGGGCAGAAAGTTATGAAATTGTGTGGTGTAATTGTGTTTTCCTTAAGATTCTCTGTGAACTCTAAACTGATATATGGAGCCAGGACACAGAGTATCATAGGAGCATAGCCCTAGAGCTGGAAAGAAAACTTTATGTTTTGTAGTTAGGTCATCCAATCGCCTCATTTTACTGATTAGAGGGGTAACTGAGGACCAAGCAAGCTGTGACTTGCCAAGTTCATACAGGAAAGAAGTGACAGAGCTAAGACTTGAACTTGGTTCCTGTGACCCCAAATTCTGTACTTTTTCTACTGCCTCTCACACTGAACAGGGCTTCTCACATCCAACAGGGGATCTAAGCAGTGCTTCTGTGTCCTACAGTTTTAGCCTCCCAAGGATCTTTCTGTTCTTTTACTTCTGAGCTCAACCTTCTTTCCTTGAGCAAGATTATTCAGCAGTAGGTATGTATGAAAGACCCTGACAGACACAAAGGACTCTCTCATGGACAGAAAACCTATCCAGTAGACTTCAGAAAGGGAAGAAGGGAAAACTGAAGGACTTTTTTTCTTTGTCTGTTTCCCCTGAAGTAACAAGTTCAAATTTGCCGGCATCTTTTAACTCCCTCAAAAGGCACAAGCACCCTACACACCCCAAATTTTTCCTTTTACTCTCGTCACATTCAAAGTGACAGCAGATCAAATAGTAACACTGGCTTGTCAGTTTTACCTTGATTCCATCTACCTTGCCACCAAGGCCTTTGTACAAAGAAATGGGTCAGAAAAAAGTCAGTTATAAGAAACAGCTCAGATTATTGAGTTTTAAAATTCTCTTACTCATGCCGCATTTCAGACCGCCTAAGTTTCTTCCCCAACCCTCTTCATCCCCCTCCCCCAAATAATGGATACCACTTTCAACTTCAACTCCTTTATAGCACTCTAAGCTCAGCTGGAGCAAAAGGTTAATGAGGAGAAAGTCCTGGAGCATTTGAAAGGAGTCTGCAGAATACAATATCTTCTTCAATGTTCCCTGCTGCTGCATTCAAGAGGAAGGATCCTGTGGCTTAGTGAATCTGGGAATGACAGAGGCTGCAGTTAGATTTATTTACAAGCTCAGTTGGAAGGACTAAGGACATAAGTGAATCTGCCTTTAACCCTTTCCCTCAAAATAAGGATGTGTCGGTCTCTGAATATGTTATTGGGAGGGTTTTGGAGAGGGAAGATACTAAAGGAGAAATAGAGAGTTTGCTTTAAGATCAAGGTCTTGCTGCTCTGATTGTCTATAACACGCATCTCTAGCACACACTGGGTACTGCCCAGCGTTTGTGTTCTTGGTTTTTTTTTATTCTCTGTTCTGCTCAATTAGTTTATAAGCTCTTGAGGATAGTGATTGGGTTTTACTTTTAAAAAAAATAATGGTGTTAATGAAAACAGAAATGATATCTCATATTTATAAAGAACTATATTGATTAAAAACCCCTTTGTATAATTAAATGACACTGTAAAACATTTAGTAAAATATCACCATATAAGAAGCAACAACATGGCATAGTGGATGGTTAGACAAAACTAAAAAGACCTGGGTTCGCGTCCTTCATCTGATGTATCACGACCGCTATCTCTACACCATGCTGCTTGCAAGTGGATACTGACCTCAAGTCTCTTTGACCTCCAAACTTGAAATTAATCTCTGGGCTTTTTGGCTCTTTTGGATGAGTTGTGACCCTATCTTGCCTTGGACCAGGTGTGTCCTCTAAGTCACTTCTTTGCCATCTATATACTGAGCTGCTGCATGATCTTCTTTTCTCACATTCCCTTTCCACCTTTTCTTTATGTGATATTTCCCCCCTTTAGAAGCTTCTTAAAGGCAGAAACTGTCTTACTGGCTTATATTTATATACCTAGCCTTTAGCATAGTCTCTATTTTGGTCTCTCTGTCTCTATCTCTCTGTTTCTGTCTCAGTGTCTCTGTCTCTGCCTCTCTCTCGCTGTCTCTCTGTCTGTCTCTGTCTCTGTCTCCCTCTCGCTCTCTGTCTCTCTGCTTTAAGCAGCATTCTAAGACTAAATTGCACCAAGAAGGTGCTAAGCAGCATTGGTTGAGAATGTCCTTATCCAGGATTTCCCTATACTTAAGCAATCACAGGTCTCTTCCCTGTCTCTGTCCTTACCCTTGACACTATGGTTTGCTTCCAGTAGGTGCTCAGTAATTCTTTCTTGATGATGATAGATATGATACTGGTAAAGTGCTGTTGATGGGGTGACAGGAGTGCTGGATTTAGATTCAAGAGATATGGGTACAAATCCTGCCTCTGTTACTTATCAGCTATGTGATCTTAGGTAGTCTCAGTTTCGTTTTCTACAAAATGAATGTTTTTATGCTAGTGAGTAAAAGCAGTATTTACTTCACAGTAGTTTGAGAAAATCGATTTTTAAAGCTAAAAGTATTAAAGAAAAATGAGTTGTGGTGATGACAATGATGATGGCGGTATTGATGTTGTTGCCGATGATAACAATAACGTCGAAGACAGTGAATTTCTAAACCAGTCCTAATTTCATGCAGGCCATTTGATCTCAAGTGTCTGAAACTTGCATTTAAGTCATAGCTAAGTGAAAAAACAATCCAATCCCTTTTGGCTAGCAAAGGTACTTTCAGGCTGAATAACTCTGGAAATCAAATGGCATCTCTAAGGTGCCAAAGTAAATGGAGCCAGTGGAAGTCAGGAGAGCTTTGGTTCCGGCCCTTTAATGAACTTGCCTTATAACTTTGACCAAGTCACTAAACTTCTTTCTATTTCTATAATTTCTATGAAATATCCCAAACTCAGGTGATTCTTCAACACAGGTTCAATTGTGTGTGAATTCCAGGGGACAAATAAAGTGCAGCCTTGAAAATGTTCTTTGAAGACTGAGAAGAAAATCAGGCAAATTGCTTCCCTGTTCAGAAAGAATATTAATCAGCATTTTGAAAAGGAATGATAATAGGTTATTTCATAATAATTTGCTCTGAATTTCAAGATGTAGTTGATTAAGAGGATAATGTGTGCAATCCAACACTGACACTCACTTCCTGTTCTGCCATCTTCCCCTTTTTTCCCCTTAAACTTTAGGGACTAGGTTTGTTTACTTGACACAAACAATGGAAGAGCTGTGATCTATCTTTTGATATACTCAAGAATATTTTTGTTACCTCTTGCTTGTCCATATGGACTCCTACTTTTGCCTCAAGTTTACCCTCTCTGACTGGTCCCAGTTTAAGATCTCCAACTTTTTACTGGGTGTTCGCACCTAGATTTCCCAAGTTCATTTCAAATCAACACATTGACACCTGAACTCATCATACTCCCTTGTCAAACCAATTCTTCCATACAACTTCCTCGTCTTCATCCAAAGATGCCTGCCTACTACAGCTATATAACCTCAAGAGGGAAGGTAGAAGGGTATTAACACATTTCTTATACAATTATGCATAATAAATTGATAACTATTTACAAAATTTCTACTATTTGCTGGGTCCTGTGTTGAGTGCAGGGGATAGAGACAAAAAAAAAAATGGAGCAGCATTTACCCTTAAGGGACTATTGGAATGAACAAATGCTGCTATTCTGTGAGAATGGACATGAACAAAAGAACCAAATTGAGACAAAAGTGCAGAGAAAATCATATGGTGGAGTTGATAGCTTTGCTTCTTTGACTCATGTTACCTTGATATCTTCCTCTATTTGCTTCTTTTCCTTTGTTCTCAATAAGAAAAAAAAACCCTTGTTTTAAATGAGTTCAAACTACTACCTGATCTAAATAACCTCTGTCCATGAGTACAAAAGACCTTGTAGACATAATAACTAAATTGTCATTAGTGATCTTTGAAAAATTGTGAAGAATGAGAAATGCCCTAGGACAAAAGGGAAAATATCCCAATTTTCAGAGGCATAAGGAAGTACATAATTCATTTTTGATGCTAGTGAATATGACATCCATTCTCAGCAAATTTCTTAAAATAATCATTAAAAGGACAGTTTATGAGCACTTAGAGAGGTAATTGATGATCACTAGGAACTATAATGGGTTTATTAGGCACAAATTATGTGTGTCAGGTGAAAGTCATTTCCCTTTTTTCGATGGTGTGACTTGATTGGCGGACATATTGTACCTGGATTTTAATAAGATATTTGGCAAGGTCATTCATGGTATCCTTGTAGACAAAATGAACAAATATGAACCGGATGACAGTACAGTTAGATGGTTTTAGAAGTGGTTGAGTCACCAGACAAAAAGTGTACTGGTATCAGCCTAAAGGGGGAGTTCTAATGGAAAGCTAAAGGATTCTGGCATTGTCTTGGTTCTTTTCAACATTGTTATAAAAACAACCTGGATGAATGCATAGCTATCAAATTTACAAATGACAGCTAATTTAAAAGATACAAAATAAACTCAGTATACTGGAAAAAACTGTGCTGAAGTTGTCAAGATAAAATTTATAGAGATAACTCTAAGGTTTTTTTGAAAAAAGAAATTAATTGAAAAAATAGAGGGCCAGGGAGATGATTTGACAGTTCTTATAAAAATGATCTCTGGGTTTTAGCAGACAGGAAGCTCCATCAGAATCAGCAGTGTGATATAGTAGCTGGAAACAAACCCCTGGGATTATTTTAGGCTGTTAATAGAGTTATCTTGACCAGACCAGGTTGCTAAAAGCTCACTGGATTCTGCCCCTGATCGCACCACAACTAGAGTATTTCGTTAAGGTCTCAGATTCACATTTTAGCAAGGTCATTGGCAAATTTGAATATATCTAGAAGTTGATGAAAACAATGAGGAAATTGGAAATCATGCCATGAAAGAATCACTTGAAGAAACAAGGAGTGTGAGATGGGACATGCATGCTGTCTATAAATATCTGAAAGGTTACCATGTGAAAGAGAGATTTAGAATATTCTCTTTTGCCCCCGAGGGCAGAATTAAGAACAATGACAGGAATTTGCAGAGAAGCAGCATTCTGTTCAGCATGAGAAAAAAAAACTATTGATTAAAACTGTTCAAAATGTAATATATTGTTTTGTGAAGGAATGTTTCCCATCGTAAAGATCTTCAAGTAGAAGCTTCCAAGCCAAAACAATCTAATGCAATCCAAGCTTTTACCAAGTACCTACAATATACAAGGCATTGTGCTAGGTGCTGGGGTCACAGAGACAGACAGAAAAACAGTTCTTGCTCAAAGGAACTTACTTTCTACTTGGAAGATATGCCACATAGACAGATAAGCATAAGAAAGATAATTTGAGGAGGGAAAGAGCATTAACAACTAGGAAAATTAGGAGCATTTTTCTGTATGAAATGA
>CM053595.1:224123577-224144800 GCA_028646575.1 Pseudocheirus occidentalis
TACATGGTCTAAGGGTAGAAGGCTCTTAATTGAACAGGAGAATAAGGAAAGATTTCATGGCAAATGTGGCATCTGAGATGAACCTCAAAGATGTGCATGATTTTAAAAGGAAGAGAAGAGGGATTAGGGTAAAGTTAAAGGGAATAACAACATTAGTAACAACAACAACAACTTTGCAAACAAGTTTGCAAAGCACTCTTGACAACCTTGTGAGCTAAGTGGTATAAATATTGTTATTAATTTTACAAATGAAGAAACTGAGTCTCTGAGAGCTTATGTGGTACAGCTGCTAAATACCAGAGGCAGAATTTGAACCATAGTTTTTCTGGGTCTTGGTCCAGTACTAAGTAGTATAGTAGAATAATAATAATAAATGCCACTTACAAAGTACATTAAGTTTTACAATGTGCTTAATATTGTCTCCTTTGATCCTCACAGCCCTATGAGGTAGGTACTATTATTGTCTCCATTTTACGTGAGGAAAATGAGGTGAATTGAAATTAAATGACTTGCCCAGGGTTAAGTAGCTGGGAATTGTCTGAGGCAGGATTAGCATATGAGGTACGGTGCTCTGTCACTAAACCACACAGCTATATTTGGTTATTGGGGGTAATGAGTAGAGCAGAATAGTACAAAATAAATCTGGAAAGGTAGGTTGTAAAACCAGACTGTGGAAGGCCTTGCATGACAGGAGTTTATCCTATTATTTGGCAGGCAATAGGGAACCATTGAGGAGTTTTGAGCACTGGTATGATGTGATCATATGTGATGTGATTTGTGCATTATTCCCTTACTTTGACTGTAAAGACAATGCTTCTGCTATGTGATATTTATATAACACTTTTTTTCAAAGAAACTTACAAACATTATATCCTTTGAACTTTAAATTATCCTGGTCACTTCAAATATTGTTATCCCCATTTTATAAGTTCAATTAAATTAAACAAATACATAAAAGCACAATTTAATTCAAACATAGCAAAACTTTCATATTCAAGCCTCTCCTTAGATTTGTTCCATTCCCTGAGAATTTTATGTTGGTGTTGACTCAGAGCATCTTTTCCAGGAGGATCTCAAAGGAATTACACAGCTAGCTGTAGAATTCCCATAATAGAGTTAAAAAAACCAAACAAACCCACTAGTGGAGATGGGGAGAGTGGACTTGTGGTAAAAAGCAAACATATATCCCAAGAGTATCATATATTAATGAGATTTTCAAATGTAAAACTCCATTAATTTGTCTTAAAACCCAATACCAAGAACTAGATTTGAGGAATCCATGCAATTAACATATTTTGCCTTCTTAATGATATTTCGCAGCCTTTCATCTGAGTAAGACAAGTCTTGGAATAACATCACTCTGAGGTCCATAAATAACATGCCAATTCTATTTTTGATATCACATTATCACAGGGAGAATTTATAATTGTTTCCCTCGATGAAGTTAACAAAGAGATTTAATTTAATTTCTATGTTTGATGAGAGTAATATTTGAATACTAGCTTATCTCCTGCAACTATTACCATATTATTTTAGGTTAACTGCATGAAGTGTATCATCCACGCTGCTTCTAATGATTGATCTGTGTAATAAAAAAAATGCTTGTATGCACCATTCCTTGGAAGAAATTAAAGAATTTGGCCAGCATCACAAGTCAACAACTGTAGCTCTCAATGCAGCAGCTATTAGTACTCACAAGAATACAAAGTTTGGTTTTGTTCATTAAAAACACATTTATTAAGCGCCTACTATATCCTAGCCAGAGGCAGCATGTCATAGTGAATAGAGTCAGTTCTGTAAAAGTTAGTGTTATGTTTCCTGTGATGCACTAAGAGAGATTTACAATAGGGAAGGTGATAGTACACTGTCTTTATTGAACCATATATGAAGTTGTAATGTTAATGGGATATAAGACCTTCCCCATCCATTAATAAGCCTTATGTGGAACCCATTAAGGGAAGCTTCATTAGAGGAGGCTTGTTTTTCTAGGAAGGCCCACATTTTCTGTTACTTTTAATTAGGCAGTGAGTCATGAGGCGTGTAATGCCCTCTGACACTGAAGAAGTGTATATATACTCTGAGGTTAGTATTTCGCTTTGGGGCTCATTCAATGGAAGAGTATTCATGTGATTTGGCCAGATGAGATGCAGGGTAGCCATTAAGGAGCTGTCTGGCTTTGAAAAACTCAGATGATGGATGTTTATCTCTCTTGTAACTATTTATGTATTGCCTTGGTCAGACCGTTGGATCTGTCTGTTGATCTGTGCTAATTTCTCAGACAGTTAGAATTTCTCTCTGTTGTTCTTTATTTCTCTGCTTGTATTTTCTCTGTTTTCTTTGTTTGGATTTTCTCTGAAGCTCAAGGGTGCTGACTTTTCCCCTGAATATAATGAATATAATTAAAAAAAGATTATTGACCCCTTGTCATCTGTCTTCCTTTTTAAAAGACATTACAGTTTTCTCTCCACCTCAAACTTAGGGACATAAATAAATAATTACATAGCTGAATGTATGTATGTGCATATATACACATATATGTATGTATGTGTATATGTTTAATGACTTCAAATAGCCTGGTCTCCCAGTTCATCAACCTCCTCATGCTCTAATGCTTCTCTGGCTCTACAGCTTCATTCTATTTCTATCATATACAAACACTTATCATTAACCATAATTGAGCTAACTCTGAAATTCCCTTCTCTGATCATTACCTTATGTCCTTTCATCTTTCCCTCTATCTCATTTCTCCTAAATCTATTCTTTGACCTAATTACAATATCTAGTTGCTCCATTTCTCTGTTATCCTATTTATTATCCCTGCTCTAGCCTAACTTTCCTAATAGTATTCCTGTTTAATTACATAGCCTTTTCCACCCTTGACTGCTTTGCTTTCCATCTTATTGACATTCTTGCCATTCTTCAACTCCACATCAACCTTACCATATGTGTTTCCTGATCATATTCTGAAGATGTGGAGTGCCACTGAAGGAAGTCACCCTACTGGTGTCCGCTTGGTCCACAAACCATTCATGTTTCTAATTCCTCAATGCTTCATGGCAACATTGATTGCTTCTCTAATCCAATCTCTTCAGGTCTTCTCCTAGTCTTTTCTCATACCACATTCCCAATGCCTTTTCTTCATACCCAATAGTACTAACTTTATTAAGAAAATAGAGACCATTTACTACGGTCTTTTCCCACATTCTACACCCCACAGTTCTATAGCACATGCATTCTCACCTCCTTTCCTCTTTCTGAGGAAAATGTGTCTCTTTTTCTTGCTTAAGTTTTTTTCTGTTCCTTCAATCTCATCTCTTCTAAGAGCATTGACAATCTCTCTCATCTTAAGTTGCTATCTACTGGCTCCTTCCCCAGTGACTACAGAGATGTTCAGATCTATCCCTTACTTAAAATAACTTAATCTTGCTGTTGTGACCCAGTAGTGCTGTTGTGATCACCCAATATCTTGATTCATATTCACTTCCAAATTTATCAAAAGAATTGTCTATACACGTTTTCTCCAATTCCTTACTTCCCAGTTACTTATTAATTTCTTCTAATTTTATTTCCAACCCCTCACTCAATTGAAACTGCTCTGTATAAGTTACCCATGACTTTTAAAATGCTAAATGGAATTAAATGAAATTTTCTTAGTTTTCTTTTTACTTGACTTCTCCACAGCTTTAAATATCATCTGTGCCTTCTTCCTGGATAGTCTTTCCCTGGCTTTCATGACATTGCTCCTTCTTGGTTTTCTTTGGACTTTTTTCAGTCTTCTGTTTATATAAGGGGATTCCTTGACATAGATGTCCCCAACACTGACCAGGAACATATTCTAATCTCTCTCTAAAATATCTCTCTTCAATAATTTATCAGACACATGGATTCAATTATCATATCTATACAGATTATTGCCAAGTCTCTATTTTTTCCCCAATTTTTTCGAGAATTCTTATCACAGCTTGCCAAAAGACTGCTGGTTATTTCCATTAGGATGTTCTAAAGAATCTCAAACTCAGCAGTACCCAAACTGAATTTATGATCTTCTCCTCAAGCGTTCACCCTTTTTCAACTTGTTTATTTCTGCTATTACCCTTTCTCATAACCTTGGAGTCAATTTTCAAACTTCCCTCTATCTTCCACACCCCACCCTCATCTAATTAGTTGCCAAGGTTTTTTAAATAATTTTTTCATAACATCTCTTACATTTATACCTTCTTCTCCTCTAACACAACCTCTTTCATCATTCAAATCATTGTCATTCTTTCCTGTGTAGCCATTAGTCTCCCTGATTCTAGTCTCTCCTTTCTCTAATCCATTCCCTCCTCAATTTCTGAAACAACCTTCCTAAGTCACACATCTAATCACACATCACCACTGGGTCCCTGTTACCTCTAGGATAAAACTCAAACTCCTTAGTTTATATTTGAGGTTTATAATCTAGCTCTCATCTTTCTCTCCAACTTTATTATACATTGCTCTCCTTCATGGCTATACTCCATTTAAACTGGACTATTAGTTCTTGTCCTAACCTGATATTCCATTTAGCAAATATCATCTACCTAGGCTCGAAAACATTCCTTCCTTATCTCTGGCTCTTGGTATCCAGCTTAGTGGTACAATGAATAGAATACTGGTCCTGGAGTTAGAAAGACTCATCTTTCTGAATCCAAATCCCTCTTCAGATTCTTGCTAGCTGTGTGACCTTAGGGCAAGTCACTTAAATTCTGTTTGCCTCAGTTTTCTAGTCTGTAAAATGGAAAAAAATAATACCTGCCTTCCAAGGTTATTGTGGGGATCAAATGAGATCATAATTATGAAGCAGTTAGCACAGTGCCCAACACATATCCTTTACCACCACCACCACCATAATCATTATATTTCTTCAAGTATCTGTCTCTCCTCCAAATAGCTCTCTTTGATTCTCTCACTTCATCGTACTCTTTCTTTCTTCAGTTTTTTTTGTTTTAATAATTTATGGACTCTTCCTCTCTACCCTAGTAGAATTAAGTACCTCTCCCTCTCCTCCTGCCCTCTTCCCACCAAAGTCTTGTCTTCTCCAGATTAAATATCTCTGTTTTTTCCCCAGCTGTTCCCAGTACAGTACCCTGAACATCCTGATCATATGCTCCAGTATATCAATGTCCTCCCTAAAATATAGCACCCAGAACTCAACACAGACTATGTAACTGAACATGTCTAGTATGCCCTAAACA
Source organism: Pseudocheirus occidentalis (assembly GCA_028646575.1). Classification (NCBI taxonomy): domain Eukaryota; kingdom Metazoa; phylum Chordata; class Mammalia; order Diprotodontia; family Pseudocheiridae; genus Pseudocheirus; species Pseudocheirus occidentalis. Next base: position 224,128,794 of record CM053595.1, read on the forward strand.
CTACCCCCTGTTAATACAGAACAAGAATATTTTAGCTATCTTTGGCTGACACATTATAGCACTGACTGATATTAAAATTGGAATCTATTAAAGTTCTCATGTTTTTTCCATAGGACTTGCATGGAGTTTAGCTGTATTTCTCTCTGCCCTGATCCTCCCCAGCCCTATACTTGGGCAATTGATTGTTTGAACCCAAGTGGTGGAGCTTCCATCTGGGTTTGCCTTTGACACATTCTCCTTCTGCTGGTCTCAATAAAGTCGTGTTTCCAACAATCCTTGTTTAGGAGGCCATTGGCGTCATGGAGAATGGCTCCAGGAGAGTTGGGGAACATAAGGCTGCACAAAACAGGGCAGACATCATTGTTTATCAACTTCTCAACATTACAGCCTGTAGCCATGGAAGAAAAGTGGTAGCAACTTGCTAAGTACTCTCTCTGCCTTTCTCCAATAATGATTAACCCCAAACAGCACTTTCTGAGCAGAAATCGGAGAGAAAGTTCCTGGTCTGCAATATTATGAAGACAGATTTGTTTAACTCGTTTGGTTTGAATAACAGCACCACATTCCAGAGTTCCAGTGATCTTTCTTTTCTCTGCTGACATATTTCCAGTATTCACATTTCAGATTAAATTGTTTTTTACACTTTCCTTCAGGGGAGATTCTTTTATTGTAAAAAGGTTTCAAATTCTTGGCCTTAAACTTGTCCTAATTTAGTGTGCTTGGCAGCAGCAGACTTGGTCTCAGCAATGTGGAAAGAGAATTGTCTTGAAGTCAAACAACCTGGGTGTGTCTTAGCTCCATCGTTTACCTCCTGGGTGAATGAGAAGAAATCACTTTAAATCTCTTCATCTTAGTTTCCTATAAAATTAAGAGGTTGGAATAGAGCAGTGGTTCTCAACCTTCCTAATGCCAGGATCCTTTAATACCTGTGTGTGGGCATGTCTGCATGTGGGCAGACCCGCCTGGAGATGTATAGAGGAGCGTGGTGTCGAGTGCTGAAATGTGTTTTCCGATAGTCTTAGGCACCCTTGTGACCCCTGTGAAAGGGTCGTTTGATCCCCAAAGGAGTCATGACACACAGGTTGAGAACCACTGGACTAGAGGATTTCAGATCCTTCTAGCTCTAAAACTATAATTCTACACACCTATGATCTATAAAATCAGTTTAGTGATACCTGACTTTGCCACCTCATTGTTCTGCTGGTCTCTTTTGAGGAAAGTGCTTTGTGAAAATTAAAGAGTTATAGAAATGGGATTGTCACATATAAAATTATGTCTGGATTTTCTAATATATACATGTAACTCATGAGTGGTATTTATAGATATGATTTAACACCTATTTAGCTCATCTATCAGGATAGGAGGGAGGAGAGCTATTCCTATACTATAAGCATATTAGCTAAGGTAAAGAAAAGGTAAGGACTGGGCTTCTTTTCCATTCTCATGTGGGTATAGGCTAGAACTGTCTCTTGCTGACTCTTTGTAACCCCCTGGGTTTGTCCTTGGACATTTCTTGGCAAAGATATTAGAATGCTTTGCCATTTCCTTCTCTAATGTGTCTCCATTTTACAGATGAGGAACTGAGGCAAATATGGGTTGAGTGACTTGCCCAGAATCACACAGTTAGTAGGTAGGTGTCAGAGGCTAGATTTGACCTTAGATCTTCCTGACTCTAGGCTCAGTGCTCTATCCATTATACCACCTAGTACCCCCAGAATTATCTTTGCCATGCCCTAAATATATCTGATATAGGTATGCTAGGTTCAGAAAAGTCATTTCTCTGATCAGTATGAAAAGTGTAGTGTATTCTTTGCCTTGTAATGTTCAGCTTAGCTCCTCCCCCCAATACTGGTTACACAAAAGACCATCATAAATAGTAAATAGTAAGTAAACCCATTTATCCAAGCAAAATAGTAAATAGAAATTGGAGTTTTTACATATTAGAAGATGTGAGAGATTACACTAGTGAATGAGTTAAAAACTTAGTTCAAATGAGGAGAGTGTACAATGTTACTCAACACTCAGAGGAGGTTCACTTTCAGCAGTCTCTGGAATTTCAGGTCTTGGAAGTCAAGGAAGACAAATGGAATTGTCTTCCACATATATCTATGGCTCAGAGAAATGCAGTTCAGTATTTAATTTTTTTTTCTCTCTACCACCTCCATTTAGCTCCTTTCTCTAGGTATCTTCCCCTGAAGAGTGTCTAGAAACAATTGAAGTCACTTCCTTATGGTAGATATACAGTGTTAAGCTCAGCATTCTTCAGAGAATAGGAAGTGATACCACCCTTCATACATACGACAGTAGGTAAAACTGATTAATACTTGGATGGCAGCTATGTTGCATTATCATTGTTATTATGAGAACTGTGTGCATTAATTTCCTTCTCTGATGCCTTAATATTTCTGGAGATCACACCGGTTTCTTTAAGCCTTGTTCAGTGGAGCATAAATTCTGATAGGTTCTACTGTTATCACTTCTGTCATTGAGTTTCCCTTTCTTCTTTGAAGACTCACTTCACATCTTGCTCTTTCAATTATTTGGTTAAGAATTCTTTCCCTAAACCTAGTTGAATAGTATCTGATTTTCCTCTCTTCTGACTTATATTGCATCACCTAATATTCAGATTGCATAAGCATTTTGAGCCTATTCTGGCTCATCTATACGGTGTAAGATATTGATCTGAACCTAATTTCTGCCAAACTATTTTATGGTTTTCCCAAAAGTTCTGATCAAATAGGAAAATCTTCCCTTAAGTAATTAATTTTCTTGTTGTTTATTGAACACTGAGTTATTTATTTTTTATATTTCTGATCTTATCTTAATTGTTCCACTGATTTACTTTTCTTACTTTTTAAACCAGTACCCATTAGTTTTAGTGATTGCTACTTTAAAATATAATTTGAAATTCAGAAAAAAACTATTCTCCCTCCTTTACTAGTTTTTCTATTATTTCCTTTGATATCTTAGACCCTTTGCTCCTCCAAATGAATTATATTATTATTTTGTATAGCTTTCTGAAATAATAGCTTAGTACTTTGATTAAATCTGTAAATTAAATAGTGTAGGCATTTTTATTATGTTGGTGTGGTCCAACTATAAGTAAAGAATATCCCTCCAAATATTTAAGTCATTCTTTATTTTTAAAGAGTTCTAGTTATTATATTTACATAAGTAATGAGAATGTCTTGGCGGATTAACTCCCAAATGCTTCATGCATTTTATAGTTATTTTGAGTAATATTTCCCTGTCCATCATTACTTCCTTGAATTTTTATTGTTATATATAAATGCTAATTATTTCATAAATTTATTGCATATTTGATAATTTACTGAAGCTAGTAATTGTATCAACTTATTTCTTTTCTGATTCTCTGAGATGTTCTAAGCAAGCCCACATGTCAGCTATGATTAGGACTAAGTTTGTCTCTGATTTTTCAGGTTTGTGCTTTTAATGTCTTTCTTTCCCCTCATTGCTATGTATAGTGTTTCTGGAACCGAGTGAACATATAGTAAGGGGGAGATTTGTATTTGTAGTAAAATATTCTCATGTTTTTTACACTGCAAATAATACTAGCTTTTGGTTTTAGGCACAAAACAACTCTTAAAGAAGAGATGTTTAGCAATAGAGAACTGGCTGTTCACAACACTAGAGGAAATACAATGAAACTGTTGGTCCTTGAATTGCTAAAATTTTTATTTGAATCTCAAAAACTAACATAAGTTCTTCATAAACCAGAAATAATGTGAATATGTCAACTGTTATTTATGAACATGATTATTATTTCATTAACATATTTTTCTGGTAATGTGAAGGTAACTGTTTTTATTTGATGCTATGTTAGTGGAGTACAAATTCTTGAGGATCCTATGAAACTGGAAAAACTTTAAAGAGCCAAGAATGAGCTCAAGCCACCATTTAGGTATCATTCACATATTTGTTGTCTGAGGAATAGTACAGTTAAGTGCAAAGACTATCATCACCACATTGACCCAAGCGTGACACATTTTTTCAGCCACAGCAACTCACCAAACATTTATGAGTTGTAATACAACGTGGTAGCAGTTATGAGAAATCTGCACAAATCATAGATCCTTAAAATATTGAGTTCTTATTGTCCTTTTTGTTGTTATCATTGTTATCAGCCATCAGATGTTATCATGCCATCTGACTCAGAATCTTCTGAGGAAAATTCTCTGTAAACTATGAAATGTGTTCATTTTTTTCCTGGAGGAATGAATAAAAAAGTTTTTATTAAGTGCTTACTGTGTGCAAAGCATTGTTCTGAAAATTGGAGATACAAATAGAAAAGTACGATAATTCTGTTCTCTAGGATATTATATTTTAATAGGAGGAAATGACATTATTGTTATTGTCCTAAATATTCTGAAATCAGTGTTTCTAATTACAATCAGCTTTTGGCTTATATATTTTAAATAATTTAAAATAATTTAGAGCTAGGAAGTATCTGAGAGATTGTTTAGTTATCACCACTAATTTCATAAATGGGAAAATGAAAGCAGTTAGCATGATACCTGGCAGATAGTAGGCTTTTAATAAATGCTTATTAATTGATCGATTTTAGTCTCAGAGAAGTTAAATAACTTTCTCCAAGTCATACTATAGAACTAGGAATAGAAACTATGTTTCTTGACTTGTAGTTCCATGTGCTTTTTATAATATCATGCTGCCAAACTTCACCCACCCCTAGGTCACAGTAAGTTGCAATCTCATCAGTCAATACAGAGTACCCAAGTAAAGTCTTCTTTCATCTTGACTGTGGCCTGACCTCCAAACCCTTTGGCTCCTCTTCCAGAGGCTGATGCTCCCAGATCTTGCCTGGATTCACTCAACTCTTGCCTACATTAACATGTAGGTAGCTCTTTACTCCTGTTCTATATCTCAGCTCACAGGGACTGTTCTGCTCCAAACCCTTTGCAGTTTCTGTTTTAGGAAGACAAAACTTAACAGAGCTACAACAATATTCATACACATTACTGGCACTATCATCTCACTTCACTTTTTGTCTGACAAAGTAACACAAATCGACAGACAAGGCTTATGTCTGAGAAATCAAACCCAAATCAACAGTCCTCTTTCAGGACTTCTGTAATAATAGTAAAATCTTCTTTCAACAGAATACTTCTGTCTGAAAAAGTAACATCAACACAGACAGAACAATAGACAGAGTGCCAACATCACAAACATTCTCTCTCTTAGCTCTGTTTGGTCCCAACTCTTTTCAAGCTTTTCTCTGCTCTGCTCTTTCCTGTTTCATCCTTCCTGTTCCACCTTTGCTGTTTCACTTTTTTGGCACAGGCTCTATGTGATTATGTTAGGCCTATTAAGCACAGGGAAATTCTTCAAATTCCTTTAGGCCTATTAAGGGTGATACAATGTATATTGTTTCCAACAGAGACTCTTGATATAATCAAAGGTGTGGCTCAAAGGCACTTGAATAGCTAAAACAAGCAGCAAAGAACTACTTTGCTTGCCATTACAGCTGCTTATGGCCTGAGTTGCTTGCTACCAGCCAAAGAGTTTTTGGGGGCACATGAAAGTATAAATTCCTCAGCAAAACTGACTATGAGAAGTTCCCTTGGCTTGCACAACATCTCAGGCTGCTTATGGCCTGAGCCACTTGTGCCACCAAAGGATTTCAGGTGGCCCTGGAAAAATGTTGAGAATGTAAAACAGACATGTACAACATCTGACCCTTGGGTCACTTTGGCAGGCCGTAACTGGCCCTTGGGCAGGCCTGGTGTATTTAGAAATGAGGAAATTCAGAAGCTTCCAGCAGCAGCAGTGGTATGCTCAGATTCCCTTAGGCCTATTAAGGGTAGAATGTTTCAGTTCTAGCATCTTGCCCAGTCTGTGGAGAAATGACTAGGTTAAGACTAAAAGGGAGCATAAAGTTCTGCCACTATGAATGAACAGTTTTTCAGCTGAATGATAGGGGCATAATCCAGTAGTAGACTACTCTTGCTTAGACCCAGACTCAGGTTAGGAATTTTCAGAGTTCAGACAAGGGGGACAGCAATCAGAGCTGACCTTGGATGGCACCATTTTGAGAAACTTGCAAATATCCAGCCTGATATGGAGATATTAAAATAATGCAACACTCAGTACTCTAAGAAAAAAAATAATAGGACCAGACCAGAATTTTCTTCCAGAAGTTTGTCAGAGCTTATCTCCTCTTATCAAGTCTGAAGTCAGGAAGTAGGCTAGAATTATGGACAAGTAAATCAAAAATCGTGCCATAATGAGCAATTATGGTGGTGGGGATGCTCAAGACCCAAACCCCAAAGATGATAATGGCTCCAAAGTATCTAGGAAAAATGCCTCAGAGGAAAAAAACAACTTGGGTGCAAAAAGGAACATGTGAGATATTAAGGAGGGCAATTGTTTCAATTTTCAAAAAGAGGCAGAATTCAATTCAATACTCCAATGATCTATTAAGTGCAACATGGTTGCTAGGTAATGGAGATGTCCAGGCAAAATGCAAAATAGTCTCTGCTTTATAAAGAGTTTAGATTCTGCTGGCTAGATTCTACAAAATGTAGACTGGTGAGTTTGACATTAACAGTCAAATTTTTAGAAGGGGTTATTACTTGAATGTTTTATGAATTTTTTTTCTCTTTTAGAAAGGAGGAAACATTGATCACTAGGAGACAGAATGGGTTCACTAAGAAAAAGTCATGATGGAGTAACCTTATTTTTTCTGAGAGGCCTATTATTTATTAAGCATATATATATATATATATACATATATATGTAAAGGGAAAGCCATATATCTCATACATATAGATTTCAACAAGATAGAATCTCTCATGACATTCTATAGACAAGATTATGAAATGTGGATTGTATGATAAGTTTAGCAGTTTAAAAGTTATTGATTTATATATTTATGAGAACTTGAAAGGAAGTCTCTAGTGGAGTGATTCTAAGATTATGCCCCATTCTCTGTCCTGCTCTGTTAATTTTTTTGTCAGTGACTGTGATGAAGATTGTAATAATATGCACGTCCAATTTCTAAATGACAGAAAGTAGTAACAGGATTCAAAAATATTTTCAGATACTACAACAATTGACTATAAAATCAAACAATTCAATTAAGTATGAAATCTTGTACTTAGTTTTTTTGGGAAAAAAAATTAACATCACCATTACAGGATGAGGGAAATATTTGTAGAATTAAACTTAGGCATGGTTAGACATGATTATACTCCTTTGAAAAAGTCCTGGAGGATTTCAGGAACTGAAAGCTTGGCAGGAATCAACAGTATGATGAGGCAGTTCCTGAAGCTGATGAGATCATTGGCTGTCTTTATGAAATTATAGGATCCAAAATTAGAGGTGATAATCCTTCACAACAATGATCTTCTGGCTTGATTAGAGCCGATACTACGGAATCACAGAATCAAGGATTATATAGTTCTTTGTTTTGTTCTGGGCACTGAATTTCAAGAGGCAATAACACACTGGGTTATTTACTGAGGGTGAAAGGACTCTAAAACATGTTATGTGATGAACCCAACAAGGAACTAATGGTTCATAGCCTGGATTGAAAAAAAAACTTAGGAAGACATGATTGTTATCTCCAAATATAGAAAGATGTGTCTCATGAAAAAGGGATTAGATCTTGTCCATGTGAATCTAAAAAGTGCCATGAGAATCAGTAGATAGATGTTATGCAGAAATTTAATTTATCAGAACAGAATTTTTTTAAAATGTCAGCTTTCAAAAAAAGATGTGATTAGTGTGAGATGTGATTAGTTCCCCATTACTCAAACAGAGGCTGGATGACCACTTGCTGTGATCCTGGCATTTACCCACTGCTCACCAGTCATCACCTAAAAGAAACTCTAAAGTGAAAACTCTTAGGAACATCATAACTCAAATCCAGAGTTTCTAGGTCAAAGAAAAAAAATACCTCAAGTGATGAAAAAGAATTCAAATACAGAAACACATGTGAGTGAGCAGCCACTGCTATAGAGGAGCAGAGACTGGTGATCTAGGTGGCCTATTTGGTCCCATTCACTAAAATTCCATAGAAATCTGATCTCAGAGACAATTCCTTCCATCCCTCCTGAGAAGTAGTAAGGCTATTGATGAAGCTTCTGAGCATTTCATTACTCAGTGAAGCTTCATCAGTCATCCACTCAATTTCTACTTTCTTTTCTATCGTCAGTATATTAATTTTTTCCCTTATTAAACATATTTTCACCTTAGTCATATGTTGGGTCTCTTGTTGGGTCTCTGGTGCCTCACGTAGGGTGATGTGATGGGTTGAACGGGTCCTCAGCTAACAGGAGTGCATGTGATCACCTGGGGGTGGAATGCAAAGGCTGCACCTGTTTGCAATAAGCAGGATTAGCTCTCCACCTTTGGGGTGATGCACGATTGGCTCGCTGTGGTGAGGGCATAGCCAGGGGAGGGGCCCTAAGGGGCCCTGGAGAAAGGACTTAAATACAGGCTACCCGGAGACAGAGGGAGTTCCAGCCATGCCTGGCATAGAGAATATACTCTCAGTAAAAGCTAGAAGCAAGTCCTGTGTCCTGAGTTTTCTGTGCAGCTGTTTCTCCTGGAGTAAGCGGGAGCCGGGGACGCCCGAAGCCTGTTGAGGAAGGGTATAGGGGAGATCTATACATCCTGACCCAAAAACTGTAGCAGTCATAGTGTAAAGAAGGATTAGAATGAATGGGAGATGCCACAAGAAAGAAAAAAAGAGAGAGACCAAATAGTAGGCTTCAATCTGCATTCAGACTCCATAGTTCTTTCTCTGAAAGGGGACAGCATTTTCCATCATGAGTCTTTTGAAGTTCTTAGACATTTGCATTGCTGAGAAGAGCTAAGTCTATCAAAGTTAGTCATTAAACAATGTGACTGTGTACAGTGTTCTTTTCTTTCTGCTCATTTCACTCAGTATCAGTTCATATCTTTCCAGATTTTTCTGGTCGGCCTGCTTATCATTTCTTATAGCACAACAGTATTCCATTGCATTCATATATCACAACTTTTTCAATCATTCTCCAGTTGATGGGCATCCCCTTAATTTCCAATTCTTGGCCACCATGATGCTATAAATATTTTTTGTCCTTTTCCCATTTGTATGATCTCTTTGAGATACAGCCCTAGAAAAGATATTGCTGGGTCAAAAGGTATGCAAATTTTTATAGCCCTTAGGGCATTTTCTCCTTTCTTTTTAATTTATACGTTTGTTGTTTTTTCCTTATATGGTGTGGTGTGGTAGTCTATGCTGTTTTGGATGAACTAGCCTTTCTTGTTAAATAGTGTCTTTGTCCTAGATATGTATTTTTCTTCTTCCTTGGAAAGCATACCCTCTTTTCAGAAATCTTTTAAAATTGGAAATTTCTATCCTAGAAACTCATTCTTCTAGGTACTTCATGAGGTACTAATTGGCACCTTACTACCTGGGGTCTCAGAGGTAGGAAACCAATCACACATACCTGTTAGTAGCTCCTTCCTATAAAAAACCTGGTCTTTTCTTACATCAGGAAGCAAATTGTGTCATGTGAGATAGAATCCAGGCATGCCTATATCAAGCTTGAAGGAATGATGAAAGCACGACAAAACTTAGGTGCCACAGCATTGTGGATTTTCTTTCTCCTCCTTCTGTCACCTGATGAGCCTCTCACTTTAGTCTTGACCCGTCAAAACTAGTTAAACTGCAGATGTATCCTGCCTGTTAACAGATCCATTTGAGTTTTTATCTCTTTAATGACTCTGATCTGAATTTTTTCTTACTTCACCTCCCCTCCCTTCTCACTTCTCTTAGTCCCTTCTCTCCTCTCTCTATCCATTACATTCCCTTCCTTTTCCTTCCCTTCTTTTTTCTCTCTCTTCCAGATTACAAGTCACAAAAGGCTTTCTTTGTGTGAGTTGAAATTTCAGCATCTATTGACCAATATGACTATTCTATGAAAATCTATTAAGTTCTCCAAAAGCAATTGCAATGGACTGGAATACAAGGGTCATGGTAAAACAAATTTGAACTGCTTGCTGCCTAGAGTTGACCACACTTGTCCTATTTGTATTCTGCCATGATCTCAAATAACATGTGAAAATGAAAGTACTGCTGCTGGTTAAAGAGGTAACTGTCATTTGAAGAATGAAGAAGAACAAAGAAGATGGTTGCAGAAATGAGACCCACAGACAATCTCAGACTATGTTTTAGAAATGTGATAGTTTTACAAATTCCGCTAATGTCTGAATATACTTGGAAATACAGGCCATGTGATTACAAGGCAAAGAATGCAAAACTTAGAGCATTTGAATGTGAGATACAACTTTGCTTCTTAGTTGCGTGAGATTGGTAAAATCACTTAATCACTATGGGCCTCAGTTTCCTTGTCTGTAAAATAAGAGGATTGAGCTAAATGATGACCAATCTCTCTTCCAAATCTAAATTCTACGATTCTTTTTTTTAAATTGGTAATTTTTTTCTAAAGGTTATCTTTAATTCTTTCAATTGGTAATTCATGTTCTATATTTAGGAGTTCTGAGCAGTTCTCTTCTGTTATTTTCTTCATTCTGGTGGTAAGGTTTTATGTCCTATGTTCTTCTTTTGGAAAACCTAGAATACATAAGTTGTTTCAACTAATCTGAGTCTCTGACTCATTCAGTCTTTGAGTTTAGTGTGTTTTGCTTCCATAGTTAGCATATTTTCTTTAAATATTATTATTTTTTGCTTCTCTTTAGTTTTTCGTATATGTATTCCCAATCTATTCTCATTCACTTTTTCTGTCTCCCCTTTGGTGAAGCTTGCCATCTCAGACTTAGGTTTTTCTGTTCTGCTCCTTATTTTTATTGTAAAGGACATAAATTTTTCATGCATAATTCTCATTTCCCTTTTAAACCACTCAGGAACAGAATGATAGAGTTCCACAGTCTTAAATTCCACAGGGTCCTCTGTTTCATCAAATATTTGATAATTCTCTTTTTGGGATATTCATTCATAGATGCCTGAATTAATTTACTAGCTTTTGAGGCCATATCGTCCTTCTGTTGTTAACTGTTTTTCCTATTTCTGGTTTTTCAAGTTCTTTGAGTTTCCTTCTTCCTAAAATCTTTGATATTGTCAGTCTCTCCACCCTCCATTTTCCTTATCATTCACTTCCTGACTCTCTCCCCTCTGGTGGTATTTTTCATAGATGATGGATCTTAAGGAATCTAGGCTCCTTCCATACCAGGCAATTCATAGTTCACAAGACTAAGTCTCTGCCCTGACTGTCTTTGACTGTTCAGAACTAGCCCCAACTGGATGTTGTATTCTTTCCCTCATGCTTGGTGGTGTGCTGCATAGTTCCCCAACTGCACAGTGTCCTGTCCTGGTTTCATGACACATTCTCTCTGTTCCTCAGTTCTCTGGTCTAGCATCAGAAGTTCAGAGCCCACTTTCCCTGGCACTAGCAGGTTAGATCTTTGCTTTACTAATACTTCCAAATTGTTTCTACTAACAGGTTTTTGCTCTTAAGAGACTGTGGCCATGATGAATGTTGAGGCCTGAATAAATGTCCACAGGCTGGAGCCAGGGTCTTTATAACACTGAGAAGAGGAGGAGGAAATAGGATACAGGGATAGGTTTTTATATAAACCTGTGTTATGTCCTTGGTTTTGCTAGTGTGACCTTGCTATTAGTAATGTGGGAAGTGGGGGAGGGCTGCTTAGTGAGCTCAAAGTCAGTATCAGTTCCTGGATTTGGGAAGATTTTTTTAGCATTCTCTTAGATTCCAGGTGTCTTAGACCACAGAAACTCCTGAAGTTACTTTATCTTTGATACTTAATTTCTGTTTTGGAGAGGTTTGAGAGGTGATGGGGAATAGAGAAATGACTAATTTGTCATATTGTTGCTCCCATGACTTGAAATAATTGGTTAAACTTTGTTTTTATGAAGAAAAAATACACAAATCAACCATCGTGAAATTATTTCATGTGAAAACAGTAAAAGAAAACAAAATAAAAGAGGACTTTGTATCACTGGTAGTATATGCTGTTCAACTTAAATTTTTGTAACTAATTGCTCATCAAAAGAAAGGAAGAGTTTATGCTATAAGTTTAATGCCAATAATCTCCACCATAATTCACAATTTATAGACCTTATGAGCTGGAAGGAAACTTAATGACTATTTGGTTCAAGCTATAACTGAACAGCAATCCTCACTACAACACATTGTGCAAAAGATGAACCAGCATCTTTTTGATGACTTCAAGTAAGAGCCAGCTTGCTACCACTTCCAAATAATGACAGCAATGAAGATGATGATGGTGATAGCTAACATTTATACTAAGTACTTTACAATTTTTACCTCATTTTATATTACCCTTCTGAGGGAGGTGTTATTTTTATCCCCATTTCATAGATAAGAAAACCGAGGCAAACAGAAGTTAATTGACTTGCCCAGGGTCACCCAGCTATAACAATAACAGCAACAACCACATATACTGCCACCACCACAATAATGATAGCTAACTTTTATTTGGTACTTTAAAGTTTGCAAAATATTTTACAAATAGGATCTCATTTTGTACACATAGCAACCCTGGTGATTGTTGGGTGCTATAATTTTCCTACTTAACAGATGAGGACACTGAGAAAAGGGTGAGTGATTTACTTGGGTCACGCAGCTACTAAGTGCTGCTAAGAAGCAGGATTTGACTTCATCTCTCCTTGACTGTAGGGCAGTGGTTCTCAACCTTCCTAACGCTGCGACTCTTTCATACAGTTATTCATGTTGTGGTGACTCCCTATAATTATATAAAATCATTTTCATTGCTACTTCATAACTGTAAGTTTGCTACTGTTATGAATCCTAATGTAAATATCTGATATGCAGGATGTATTTTCATTGTTACAAACTGAACATAACCCAGAGGATGAGAACCGCTGCTCTAGGGTCAGTGCTCTATTCAGTGTGCCACCTAGCTGGGTCCTGAGATACAGCTTTCCACGTTTGGACAGACCTGATTAGTATGATTTTTCCCCCTGACGTCAAACCTAAATTTCTCTCTCTTTAACTTCCCCTTATTACTTGTAGTCCTGCCCTTTGGGAATAAGCATATCAAGTCTGGTCTGGCTTGTACATAAGTAGTATCAAATTTGAATAGGAAAAAGTTCCTGCCAGCTGCATATTGACTTAGCAAAACCTCAAATTAACATTATATTGTAATATATTTTTATTTTTTTATTAAGCAATCTCCAATTAATTTTAATCTTGTTCTGGGAGCATATTTAAGAGTTTTTCTGGGTTTGAGGCCTGTAGAACAGAATTTAATACCTTTGTTCTACATGACAGACCTTCATATAAAGATAGCTATCACATTCTTCCCAGTCTTTCCTTCTCCCTGCTAAACATTTTTATTTCATTGAGGAAATATTCCCATGCCCTGGACTCTGTGTTCTTCACCCTTCTAGTTGTCTTTTTTTTCTGAATGCTTTCAGCATATCAATAGTTTCCTAAATTCTCATATACAGAACTGAACATAATAAACTAGGTGTAGCATGACTAAAGTATAACATGACTATCTTCTCCCTTGTCCTGGTATCTCTTTTAATTAAGTCTAAGATTGCACTAGGGCAGCTAGATGATACAGTGGATGGATTGCTGGGCCTGGAAGACCTGAGTTCAAATTTGGCCTCAGACACTAGCTTGTATGAACTTGGGCAAGTCACTTAACCCTATTTGTCTCAGTTCCTCATCTGTAAAATGAGCTGGAGAAGTAAATGGTAAACTCTTCCATTATCTTTACCAAGAAAACCCCAAATGAGCTCACAAAGAGTCAGACATGACTGAGATGACTGAACAACAAGAAGATTGCACTAGTTTTTCTCAGCTGGCATCTCACATTGTTGCAACCTGTGTAGCCCATTAAACCCTTCAGATAAATTTTAAGCCAGTGTATTACCATACCTCCTCCATTCAAACTTATATGTATGACTTTTTGGATCCCACTAAATTTTCCATATTAAATTTCATCATATTAATTTTGGCACAGTGTTTTTGACATGAATTTTGTTGCTGTTAAATTGTTTTCTTCATGTAATTGTAGTTGTATTGTGTTTTTTTGGGCTATCTTCATTCATCACTTCCAAGTTTTCCCAAATGTCTTTTGAATTCTTCATATTTGCTATTAGTTATGATGCAATAATATGTGACACTCATATATCACAATTTTCCATCATTCCCCAATAAATCTCAAGATTCTATAATTATTATTACTGTTTCCCCCCACTATTTGGAGGGAAGGCAGGGAAATTGGGGTTAAGTGACTTGCCCAAGGTCACATGGCTAGTGAGTGTTAAGTGTCTGAGGCTGAATTTGAACTCATGTCCTTCTGACTCTAAGGTCAGCGCACTATTCACTGTACCACCCAGCTACCCCAAGATTCTATAATTATTTTACCTCTAAAATTCTGATTCTCTCACCTTCCCTTTCCTCGCTACCCTCAGGCATACCATGGAGTAATAGTAAATTTCTTGCCAGAGAATTGTCTTTTCTCCTCAGGACTATCCCTCTAATTCATATAAGAAAGAACACACCAGATACATTCTTTCAGGCCAATGGTGACCCAGTAGAGCCTGGCAGTGAATATTGTCAAATACTCATCCTCATTGTGTATTGACAATACAAGTCATATTCCTGGCTTACTTCTAAAACTGTCCTTGTTCTTTCTGCAGTCAGTATTGTAGATGATATTCACTAGTGAGAAGATATTGTGTCATATCCTAGAATTATAATGATTACATATGGGCTGCTTTAAGTTCTTCATTTTCTGTGGGGTGGAACAAAAACTGTCTTCCACCTTATATGCATTCTTAAGTGTTTGTATTGGATCTAAGAATACTTTTATCTATATCTGTGGGGATATAAACACTAATAATTCAACACAGTTGAATTATATTCTGATAGCTCAAAAATTATAGGCAATATAAATCAAAGAGATATTAAATAAGACTTTTTTTGGATTGACCCTTGAGATGGAATGTAGTTTCTCTAAATCTACAATTTGGGAGTATTAGGTGAAGGTTTGCATTTGTTTATTTTTGAAGATGTCTTATATTTAAACTTACATGATTTTATTCATATAAATATCAAGGCTTTCTTTGAATTCTCTCTTCTCTTTCAGATGATTGTTAATTGTCCTTTAGACATTTTAAACTAGATGTCCCTCAAACATCTTAAATTCAACATGTCCAAAACTGAATTCATTATCTTTAACCTTAAACCATGCTTTCTTCCAGATGTTTTTAATTTTGGTTAAAGTTACCATCATTCTTTTGGTAACTCGGGTTTGTAACCTTGGTATTATCTGAGAACACTCCTCTGTCTCTTTAACAGCCTGTTTCTATCACCACAATATCTACTACCAAAACATCTGTGTTATCTGACCCCTTTTATCAATCACACAGCTACCATTTTTGTTTAGGCCTTCTTCATCTCTTGCCTACTTTGTTACTCTTTTAAAATTTTTTTTAATTTTTAATTTAATTTTAATTTATTTTATCGACTTGTTTGTTTACTTTTAGATTACAAGATTCAGTTCCAGAGTCACTTGAGTTTCAGATTTTTCTCCCCTTCCTCCTTACCCCCCACTGCCGCCATGGTGGCATACAACCATGTATAGGATCTGCAAACTCTTTCACATTGTACAGTATTCTGGTTGTATAGGTGTTATAGCCAATGGAGTGAATAGTGAGAAAAGAGAAACAAAAGCCAAACATAGAAAAGAATGATAGCATGCATTGCTTCAGCCTCCTTTTAAACTCTGATCTTTCTGGATCTTTCTCTGAATGTAGATATCTCCTTCCATCCTGAGACTTGTAGAGTTGTCTTTTAACTGTGTGATGCTGAGAAGAGTCCAGTTTTTCAAAGTTGGTTGTCACACATACAATGTATCTGTGACTGTGTACAAATTTTTCCTGGTTCTGCTCTTCTCACTCAGCATCAATTCATATAAGCCTCTCCAGGTAATTATGAAGTCAA
>CM053595.1:224144900-224159150 GCA_028646575.1 Pseudocheirus occidentalis
TCCAATACAATACAGTTCTCTAGGTAATTTTCTTTAATCACAGATCGCACATTCCCAACCAGCTCCAATGGTTTTCTATTTGCCTTTAGGATAACATAGAACTTCTCCATTTACGTTTTAAAGTTCTAAACAACCTGACCTCAACCTGTCTTTCCAGCCTCAGTAGATTCTACTTTGCAATCCAGCAACAGTCTTCTATTTTCCTCATTTGTGACACTCCATCTAACATATCTGTGCCTTTGTATTAATCATCTTTTATTCTTGGAATCCACCCCCTCCTACCTTCTGCCTCACAGAGTTCCTCTCATCCTTTAAGATGTGGCTCAGGCATCTTCTGTATGAATTCGGCCTTTCCCAGTCCTCTCAATTGCATCACACACACACACACACACACACACACACACACACACACTTTATATTTATATTTATTCTGGCTATACTTTCCTATGCATTTGTCTCCCTCATTATAATGTAAGGTCATTGCAAGTAGGGATTGTTTCATTCTTAGTTCTAGTATCCCAGCATCTAGTAAGGTACCTGAGTAATAAGTACTTAATAAATGATTGATTTATCTTTGTCTCTATTTATGATACTTTTTCCCTCTCTAGGAGTCTTTCTTCTTCTGGAACTTGAACTTTGTACAGCATATAATACAACATCAGTGACAACAACAATCAAGATAACTCATATTCCGATTTCTCTTTAAGGTTTATTTACCTGAGAAGGTAGGTAGCACTAGAACTCAGAATAACGGCATTAAAGTAATCTCATTCAATCTCATCATTTTACACAGGAGAGCTGAGGCTAAGAGAAATCATGTGACTTGCTAACATCATACAACACATTAGTGGAGGGGCAGGTCTGGTTTCCCAGTGCTTAGATTGTGCTCTTTTGCCACACCACTAGTCTTGTTAGCCTCCCATGCCTTGCTCTTTCATTCCATGATTTTCTCTGAATGCAGTCCCCATATCTTTTTCTTCTGCAGAGTCTGAACAAGCTGCCCATTTAGAAACAAATGTTCTCTGCCTCCTGGCCTCTCCTGAAGGTATTTTTTCTGCTATTTTTCTTTCTGCACATGTGTTTTATTCTCAGATACTTTCTATATTTTCCTTTACAACTGTTTTTTCTTCCACAAAAACCTCAAACCCATCATCTCCTTTATTTCCCTGATCTTTCCCTGAAGTGCACTCTCTGTCTCTATCTCTGTCTGTCTGTCTCTCCCTCTCTCTCCTGTAAGCCTACAGCAGAGAGTCTCAGAAATCGCTCCTTTTTTGCAATTGAGTGGGTTTTCACTGTTGTTATTTTTGCAGTAAGATATTAACAGGAGATGAGTAATAGCTGATGGTTTCTACCTGGATAAGTGGCATCAGAAGGCAATGAGTAAGGGCCAATCAATCCCATAAATGCAGCTATTCAGAACCCCCCATTGAGGACAGAGACTGAGGCATTGAAAATAAGCAGTTTACCACAGAAGTCAGCAGCAGGAGTAGTAGGGAGGGGGAGAGGAATATAAAAGTGGAAAGATTTTGTTCTCAGTTGATTTGTAGAACAAGGGATCAGTTCCAGGAGCCCATGGGGATTTAGATCCATTTTCCTCCAAAGGAGAGCCAACAATTTTGCATGTATTAAATATCTACTGTTTTCTCTGCTGGAAGAGAAAGTAGTAGGGCTAGAGTAACTCAATTCTATCCAGTTGACAGTCAATCAGGAAAAATGGAGCAATCCTTGGAGAGGTGGAAGGATATCTCTTCAGAGATAAAAGACAAGAAAGTGATGATATCTTGAACCTATGCAGTAGATCCCAATTTTTTCCCCTATATCTGGCAACTCAGTTTTGGGGAGAAGAGTCATAATACTTAATAATAACATAAATAAGTGAATATTTACAAAAATATGAAATAATAAAATCAACAGAACAAGGAACGGAGATTTTAAACAATTCAGTTAATGAGGAATGAATTGAATATGTCAAAAATCAACTTCCAAAGAAAAAATTTCCAGGATTAGATGGATTCACAAGTGAATTTTTTCAAATATTCAAACAAAAGCACTGTGGTAGGGACTGGTGCAAAGAGGCAGTTTTGTTGCCTACTACCCAGCTCCAGGTCATAGACCTAGAGTGGACTGAAAAAGAGACCTGGAAAAAGGAGTGCCCTCACTGCTTCGGGACACCCTAGGCAGTGTACTAAGCAACAGAAGCAGCAGTAGCTGTGTGGCTCTGAACTAAGAATCACAGCATGGTCTCATCTGGGTCTAGCCCAGTCTGCAGAGAAGTAACAAAGGAAGGAACTCCACACCAAAGGGGAGCCTGCTATTCTATCACTAAACCAACAGAGCTTACTAGCTGGCCAATAGGGGTGAGCTGAGCAGAAGTGTACTTTTGCTCAGAACCAAACCCAGGAACATGTTATGGAGGCAGTAATCAGACTTTACCCCAGGTTGAACCACTTTGGAAACACTGGAGTCTTGCAAGTTTGCAGCCCTTCCCTGAGATCTTGGAATAATCCAACACTCAATACCCCAAGAAAGTAGCAACAAGATTGTCTCAGAACTTCCCTTCAGAAGTGTGGAAGAGCCTAGTTCTAACATCAAGTTGAAAGTCAGGAAATAGGATGGAATACAAGCAAACAAGAAAAACAATCCTGTCATAATTGAAACATGTTATGTACCTCCTGATAGAGAGAGGAGGGCCTCAGAATGCAGACCAAGACACATTTTTTTGGACATAGCCAAAGTGAAAATTTGCTCTGATTGACTATACATGTTTGTAATGAATTTTGTTTTTCTTGTGTTCTCAATTTGGAAGATGAGAGTAAGACGATGAATCTTATCTGGCTAAAAGAAAGAAGTGATTTCAAATAAGGATGAAAGTTAGGATATCATTATAATAGCATAGGTGATGTGGGACAAGACTATGATGGTGGTAATATGAATAGAGAAGAGATGATAAAGATATAAGATACACACATATGTACAATAATAATAACAATTTACATATGTATGTATACATATATATAATATTCTTGAGGTTAATTTTAATTGTTTTACTATTTGAAAAAGGATTAGAGCCATTGCTCAATTGATAAATGATCTAAGTATATGAATAGACAATAATCAAGGAAAGAAATTGAGGTTGTCTGTGTTCATAGCATTTTTGCTCCAATATCATTACTAACTAGCTAAATGCAAATTTTAGGAATATTGAGATTTTACTGCCCTTCAGATTGGCAAAGATGATGAGAAAAGGAAAATGATGAATATTGGAAGGGCTATGGGAAGACAGCCACATGGATGGACTATTGGTAGATGCATGATTTCATTTTGGAAAACAATTTGGAATTATTCACAAAAAGTTAATAGACTATGCCTGCTACTTAACCTAGCTATATTGTTGCTATGTCTATATCCAAAAGAGATAAAAAGAAAAAGAAAATATTCCTGTATGTACAAAAATATTTATAGCAGCTCTTTTTATTTTCGTGACAAAAAACAAAACAAAACAAAAAACTCACCCCAAACTGGAAACTAAAGGGATGCCCTTCAGTTGAGGAATGGCTGAAAATGTCATCTATGAATAGGATGAAACACTACCATACTGGAAAAAAATGAGGATATAAACAATGCCAAAGAAACATGGAAAGATTTAAGTGAACTGATGCAGAGTTAACAGGGCAGAACCAGAAGTATTATAATAGCAATACTGTAAAAATTAACAATTTTGAAAACTTTTATAAACTGATGAAAAATGAAATGAACAATACCAAGAGAGAAGAACAAGTCATACAATAATAAGAACACTGTAAAAACAAAAAATTTTGAAAGCTATAAAAACTAAGATTCATACAGTAACCATTCATAATTCCAGGGAACAGATTATGAAATGTCCTATCCATAACAGCTTTTAATAGCTACAGAAAAAAGCCTCAAACATTGAATCATTTCCTTCTGTGAAAGTTCAGGAATAGACTTACTGGCCTCTATGATTTCTTCTGGTTCCCCAACCCTGGTCCTTTGTGGCATGTATTTATTTTGCTTTTCTCCTTTTGAAAACTGTTCATATCCTTTGAACACTTATTCACTGGGGAATGAGCTGTAGTTACTTGTATTTTTATCGATTCCTCTGTGACTTGAATGTCAGACTTTTATTGTAGTTATTTGATACGTAGGTATTCTCCCTCACTTGACAAACTTGTGTTTTGACTTTTGTCTTTGAATATTCTGTATCTCCCACCCTGCTAGGCTGTTCTGTTTAAGTTTCTTGCATGTTCTTTTTTGACATCCTATTAATAAAAGGAAAATCACTGTCAAAAAAAGCCTCAAAGAAAAATGCTAATTTGATCCAAACCCAATAAGAATTCCTGGAGGAGTTAAAGAAAGAGATAAAACTAGTAAAAGGGAAAAATATTGATACAAGACAATTATGAAAAGAGAATTAACAGCTTGGTAAAAAGAGACATGGGCAGCTAGGTAGTACATTGGGTAGAGCTCCAGGCCTGGAGTAAAAAAGATCTGAGTTTAAATCAGACCTCAGACACTTACTAGCTGTGTGACCCTGGGAAAGTCATTTAATGCCATTTGAATCAGTTCCTCATCTGTAAAATGGGGACACACTGGAGAAGGAAATGACAAGCCACTCTAGTATCTTTGCCAAGAAAATCCCATGAATAATGTCTATGGAGTTATGAAGAGTTGGATATGACTGAATAACTGAATAATTACAACAAAAGAGGTACAAAAATACTGAAGAAAATATCATAAAGACAGAATTGGCTAAAGGATAAAAGAGTCAGAAAAATCCATTGAAGAAAACAGAATTGGCCAAATGGAAAAGAAGTACAAAATCTCAGTGAAGAAAATAATTATTGAAAAATTAGAATTGGGTGAGTGAGAGTTTATGATTTCATAGGACATCAAGAAACAATAAAATAAAGTAAAACAAATGAAAAATGTAAGAAAACATGAAATATTTTATTTGAAAAACAACTAGCATCAGAAACAGATTGAAAAGAGATAATTTAGAATTATTGGATATCCTGATAACTATGACAAAAGAAAGAGCCTAGATAATATATTTCAAGAAACTATCTAGAGAAATTGATCTAGAAGATAAAATGAGAAATTGGTAGAATTCACCAAACGCCTCCTGAAAGCAATCCCCAAACAAAAACTCCCAGGAATGTTATAACCAAATTCCAGAGCTCCCAGGTAAAAGAGAAAATACTTTAAGTAGCTAAAAGAACCATTTAAATTATCATGGAGCCACAGTTAAGATTATGGAAGATTTAGCAGTTTCCACATTAAAGGAGGTAAGGGATTAGAACATAATATTCTAGAAGGTAATAGATCTAGGATTACAGTCAATAATAACCTACCCTGCCAAAGGAGTGAAATTTGTCATGGAGAAAATGATTATTTAATGATATAGAGGACTTTCAAGCACCCCTGAGGAAAAAACCAGAACTGAGTAGAAAATCTGCCCTTCAAACACAAGACTCAAAAGAACTAAACATGAGAGAAAAATCATAAGGAACTCAATAAGGTTAAACAGTTAAAGCTATACTGGAATGATCTTCCCCCAAAATGGATAGATGAGAAAGAAGAATGTACTAGGAGAAAGGGAAAGGGAGAGGTAGAAGGTGAAAATTATTTTTCACATCAAAGAGGCACACAATGGAGTGGGAAATGGGGGTAGGTGGACAACACTTCAACATTACTCTTATTAGAACTGGTTCAAAGAGGGAGGAATACACACATGCACACACACACACACACACACACACACACACAGAGTTATGTATATAAATGTAATTTACCCAAGAGGGAAATGAGAGGGGAAGGGGATATGAGAAATGTAGGCGGATGATAGAAAGCAAGGAAGAATTAAGGGAGGCAGTGTTTAGAAGCAAAATAGGTTTTTGAGGAAGGACATAATAAAGAGAAAGAGGAAGAAAAACCATGATCATATCAACAATAACACTAGCAGAAACAATATGATTATTTCAATAGATGCAGAAAATGTCTGACAAAACACAACATCCATTCCTATTAAAAACACTAGAAAGTATAGGAATAAATGGAGTTTTCCTTAGAATAATAGGTAGCATCTACTTAAAGCCATCAACAAGTAGTATATGCAATGTGGATAAAGTAGAAGCATTTCCAATAAAATCAGGTGTGAAACAAGGATGTCCACTATCACCCCTCTTATTCAATCATTTTTAAGAGTGCAAAGGGGTCCTGAAACTAAGAAGTATCTTAGATGCTTTGATGCTATTTAATGTTGATACGTGCCTCATTTTCCTCATTTGTAAAACAGACATGAAGTGGGGGTCATTGTACTGACCTCATAGAGTTGTTGTACAGATAAAATGAGTTGACATGTGTGAAACACCTTCAAACTTTAAGGAACTATATAAATGCTAGCTATTTTTTCATAAATACTGGAATGACTGTATTTTCTTTTTTTTCTTTTTTGAATGACTATATATTCCTGAAAACTTGCTGACTTTAAACTAAAAAGGTAGGTAGAGACAGAAAGCTACCCTGATACATTCATACATCCAGACACAGAAGAGAATAACAGCTATGATAATGCATAAGTGTATATACATACATACACACACACATATATACAAACACACATATATATGCATGCATATACATACACATATACATAAAATTGTATATGTGTGTATATCTCTGTCTTTATCTCTGTATCTAAAAATAATGAAGGGGATGGTTGTTTACAGAAAACTGGATACTTATACCTTTATATGTCTTATACAAGTATGGTGAGTATGGGTAATAAAAATCAATACAAATAGGTGAATATAATTATAGGCATCATTGAAATATGGAGGAAGAAACTTGTGGAGAGATTCATAGTAAAAGGATACACTTACAGAAATCTAAGAATATAAAGGAGGGCATGTGATGATACCATATGGATGAGGGTTAAAGGACAGGAGAAAAGAAGAGATATTTTGGTGGGAGAAAACTAAAAACCACCTGGACAAGAGGAGATATTTTGGATGCTGAGTTTCTGTGGTAGAATGCAATACTAGCATGGGTTGGAGTTGACTTATATAGATACCTGATGGAATTCTCTTGCCACAAAGAGAAGCCAATGAATCTTTGATTTTATGTCCAGATGATTTTATCTTTTAGAAGGTAGAGGAAGTAAGGAAAGGAATGTCATATATAGTCTAATATGAGCCTCTGATTTTGTAAGAGCAAAGCACAAGGAATCCAAGGAAAATGCAGATTGTATGTCATGGCCTGAGATTCTAAAAAGAAGCTGTCTTTTAGATTATGTGTTCTACGTTAGTCAGTCAGTCAACAAGCATTTAAGGAGCAACTATGTGCCAGGCAGTGTGCTAAGCATTGGTGATACAAAGGAAAGGAAAAAACCCTTGCTTTCAAGAAACTCAGGATAATGGGGAATATTCTCCTCGACTCCTAGCCCTAATTCAGCAACGACCAACGGGTGACACGGTGCAATGTTAAAACAAGAGTACCTGGGTTTGAAATCAGATCATGGCATTTACCAGTTGTGTGACTTCAGTTAACTCCCTAGACCTTTCTAGGACTCTGTTTTTTCATTTGGAACATGGGACTGGAATAGATGGCCTCAAACTTTCCTTTCACAAAAAAATTATATCTACTTTAAAACCAGATTTTGCTCTTTGATCTATTTTATTTTCTGAAAATATAAGAAATTAAAAGTGACTCAATCCTATCCTAAATCTTCAGTCCTACACCTTATTTAAACTTTATGTCTCCCCCAGTGCCTAATAATACTTGGCAATATAGATGCTTAATAAATATTTTTGTCTTTTAAAAAAGAATGTGTGTGCGTGCAACCCTCTCATTTTACAGATAAAGAAACCAAAGCTCATCTTCAAATTTTAAGGAAGTCAAATTTAGCTTGAACATTAAGATGAAAATTTCAGCGCTGATAGCAGTGGTTGGCTGTGATAAGCAGTTTTTAAAGGTCATTGTGTTAAAAATTAATAGAATATTAATCCTCTTCTTGATGACATTTCCTTGAATCAATCTAACAAACAGCAATTCCTTTGAAATGTACAATAATATAATAGGAAAACTCTGAAGTAGGTTGCTTTGTGTTACTGGGGAGAACCTTCTATTGACTGGAATGTGATACTGTTTTATTAATTCATTTATTAACTAGGCAGCAAGCGCCACACTGTAAATTCAAAGTTACAAATTACTCCTTTCTCATAGCTGGAAGAGAGAAGCTGGTGATGAAAATACATAAATATAAAAGCTTGGGGTTCCGTGTTTTCCATTCAAACTGGGACCTTTTTTCCAAAAATAGTCAAGAACTCAATACTTCTTTTCATTTTGCTACAGTAGATAATTTTTAAGGTCTCTTTTGGTTCTGGTATTTTATGATTCACTTCTAGTGCCCACTTTTACTTGGAATTACTCTTTTGGAACTGAAAAATGGAGAATTTTAGGGGATAAAGAATGGTTAGAGACAGTAATTTTGAAGTATTTTTTTCAATCAGCAAAAATCTGTTTTCTATCCCTCCCTCCCATCCCCTGAAATGATAAAGAAATAAAAACAAAATTCTTATAATAAACAGAAATATTCAAGCAAAACAAATTCCCACATTGGCCACATCCAAAAGAAATCTGACTCCTTCTGTACACTGAGTCTCTCACTCCTCTATAAGAGGGCATGTTGCATGATTCATTATGAATCCTCTGGAATTATGATCAATCATTACACTGATCAGAGTTCCTAATCTTTGCAAATTGTTTGCCTTTATGATATTGTTGTCACTATATAAACTTTATTCTTGGTTTTGTTCACTTAATTCTGCATCCATTAAGTCTTTTTTTTCCCCTGAAACCACCTCCATCATCATTTCTTATGGCAAGATAATATTCCATCCTGTTTATATATTATAACTTGTTCATCCATTTCCCAATTGATGGGCACCCTACAGTTTCTAATTTTTTGCCACCATGAAAAAAAGGATTGCTATAAATATTATTGTTCATCCTTATACAGTTTGTTTTGCTTAGGACTAATGTCTCCCTTAATCTACCCTCTCTATTATTTCTTTCTCTCCATTATTCCCTTTCTCTTCTGTTTCCTTTAGTGAAATATATTTCTGCACCTTTCTCATGTGTGCTTTCATTCTTGCAGATGACAGTGAAGTTCATATATCATCCTTTCCACCTACCTTTTCCTCCTTGTTTGTGTAGACTTCTTCTTGTATAACTTGATTATATGAGAAAATTTCCCTAACTTTCCACCCCTTTGTCCATTTAGTAAATTTCACTTCCTTTCCTTTTCCATTTTTCTTTTTGAGCTCCTTAGAACCCAGAAGAAACACTCAAGACCTTCTGTCTAATTAGACTCCCTTTATGGTCTCTGATGAGGATAGAGTTCAAAGAGAACACATATATTATCTTCTCATATTAGTAAGCAGCTGAATTCTTGTTTGGGCCCTTATGATACTTTATTAATATTTACCTTTTATGTTTCTTTTTACTGCTGTGCTTTCACTTCAAAAGTTTTTTTTTTTTGTGAAGCTCAGGTTTTTTCATCAGAAATGCTTGGAGGTCCTCTCTACCATTAAAGGCCCACTTTGTCCACTGTAGGATTATATACAGTTTTTCTGGGTAAGTTATTTTTGGTTGTAAGCCCATATCCTTTGCCTTATTGAAGGTTAGATAATAAACTCTTAGCCCGCTTTATAGTGGTGGCTGCTAAATCATTTGTAATCTTCACTGTTGCTCATGAGTACTTTATTTCTTTCTTACTGCAGAAATTTTTTTTTGACCTGGAAACTAGATTTTGGTTATAATCTTCCTAGGAGATTTTATTTGGGGGTTTATTTCATGAGGTGACTGGTACATTTTTTTCTCTTTCCAGTTTACCCTCTGGTTCTACAAGATCTGGAAAAAATCCATGATTCTTGAAATATAATGTTTAAGCTCCTTTTTTAGGGTAATGGCTTTCAGGCAGTTTGGTAATTTAAATTTTTTTTCCCTCCTTGATCTGTTTTTCACATCAGTTATTTTTACTATAAGGTATCATAAGATTTTCTTCTTTTTTCAGACTTTTGATTTTGTTTTTATATTTATTGCTGTTAATGGAGCCATCTTCTTTTATTTGGTCTATTTTAATTTTCAGAGAATTTGTTGATTGGGCAAGATATTGTATCTTTTGTGCCAAGCTCTTAATTTTCCTTTCCAGTTGCTTCTTACATAGCTCTTATTTCTTTTACGTTTTTTTCCTGTTGTATGATCATTCAAAAAATAGAAAGCAAATGTTAAAATAATTGCTTTAATCTCCTTTAGAAATTGTATTTGAACTTGTGCCCAAACTGTTTTCTTCTTTATGGTTATCATTATAATACCTTTATATGGTGGGATATTTTTGTTGTTTGCTTTTAAGCATAATTTAATTTTTAATATTCATTTTAAAATGTGGAGTTCCAAATTCTCTTTCTCCCTTGAGCCAATTTCTAACCCATTAAGAAGTTAAACATTATGATACCCATTATAAATGTAAAGTCATGCAAAATGAATTTCTGTATTAACCATGTTGTAAAAAAAGCAAGAAAAGTAAATAAAATGAAAAAATATTCAATTTGCAGTTAGAGTTCATAAATTCTCTCAGGAAAGGGATATAGCACTTTTCATCATGAGTCCTTTAGAACTGTAATGGACCATTTTATTGGTCAGAGTAGCTAAATCTTTTCACCAGTTAATTATCATTGCAATACTCCTCTTATGGTGTTCAGTGTTGTCATTGTTCCTATAAGTCTTCTTAGTTTTTTCTGAAACCAATCTTTTCAACATGCACCATAGTATTCCATCACAATCTTACACCACACCTTGTTCAGCCATTTCTATTTCTTAACAAGTATCAGATTGTCTTCAAGATCACCACTTCATAACATGGTACAAAAGGAAGTAGTCCTAGGCTGCCTTCCTTCATTTAGTTTTAATTGATTCTCTCAATATTCTTCATATTTTGCTCTTCCAAATGGATTTTGTTATTTTTTCCTAGCTCTATAAAGTAATTCTTTGGAAGTTTGTTTGGTATGGCACTCAATAAGTAAATTATCTTAGGCAGAATTGTTTTTATTATATTAGCTTAGTCTACCCATGAGCAATTAATATTTTTCCAATTGTTTAGATCTCTTGATTTGTTTGAAAAGTGTTTTGTAATTGTGTTCATGTAGCCCCTGGCAGGCAGACTTGGCATGTAGACTCCAGAATATTTTTTGTTATTAACAGTTATTTTAAATGGATTTTTCTCTTGCTATCTCTCTCTTCCTTTTGGGGTTTTGTTGGTAGTATATAAAAATGGTAATAATTTACATGGGTTTATTTTATATCCTGTAACTGCTAAAGTTTTTAATTGTTTCAAATACTTTTTCAGTTTATTTTCTAAGGTTCTCTAAGTATACCATAATATTATCTGCAAAGAGTCATAGTTTTCTTTCCTCATTGCCTACTCTTATTTTTTATTTCTTTTTCTTGTCTTGTTGCTATAGTGAGCATTTCTAATACAATACTGAATGATAATACTGATAATGGACACCTTTCTTCACTGATTTCATTGGGAAGTCTTTAAACAAATAATGTTTGCTCTTGATTTTATATAGATACTACTTACCATTTTAAGAAAGGTTATATTTATTCCTATTCTTTCTAGTATTTTAAAAATATGAATATATGGTGTATTTTGTCAAAGGTATTTTTTCCCTACATCTATTGAGATGATCATATGGTTTTTGTTCTTTTAGTTATTGATATGGTCAGTTATACTTACAGTTTTCTTAATAATGAATTGGCCCTGCATTCCTGGTATAAATTCTACCTGGTCACTGTATGGTAGATATATTACTATTATTTCCTTGCTAGCATTTTATTTAAACATTCTACATTGATATTCTCTATGCAAATTGAACTATAGTTTTTTTTACACTTTAAAAATACTGTATTTAAATAAAAAGCACACATTTGCCCTACTCCATGTTACAAAGAAAATTAAGGTGACATTGTAAAGATTGTCAAAACAGTTTTTAAGCAGCCAGGGTGATTACAAATTTTATTACAAAATTCAAATTTGGTGTTCATAAAACATAGTTGTCCTAGGAAATGGTTATGTTTCACTTTACACAAACTCTTTTCAATAATACACAATGTTTAGAATTTCCATTACATACTTTTTGACTAGTGATTTTTGAACCAAATAAAACAAAAATATAGGTTGTTAGGATGCCAAAAGTTGTGAAACATTCATACTGAAGTCTTAAGTTTGAATTTTCCCTAGAAACTAAAAAACATTTCCCAAGTGTTTATAACAAAATATTTATATATAAATTGGTTGATGCAGTAATATTACCTTTTCAGAAAACTCTCTAAGATGGCAAAACTGTGCAATTTTTACAATCAACTTGGTATTTTTATTAACACACTTCAATTAAATTTTTTGATTTGTCAAAAACTTCAGAACTATAGTTTTTATCTCTGTTTTTGCTCTCTCATTTAGGGATCAAAATCACATTTCTGTGTTAAAAGGGATTTGGCAGGACTCCTTTACTCATTTTAAAAAATAACTTATATAGTATAGGGGTTGGGGGGTGGAGCCAAGATGGTGGCATAGAAGCAACAAGGTTCTGTAAGTCCCACATAGCCACCCCAAATACCCATAAAATATGGCTCTAAACAAATTTTAGGGCTCCAAAACTCACCAAAATACAGAAAAAAACATCTCCCACTGAAGACAGCTTGGCAGGAAGGGCTCATTGCAGCAGGCTGGGAGCCAAAACTAGCCCAGACTGAAACAACAGCTTGACCCTAGGGCAGCCAGGATGAGCCACAGTGGGAGCCTTCAGGAGAGTGGATCAGTGGCAGCTATAGCAGTTTCCAGAATTATCAAGCCATAAGAAACAAGGACAAAGTGAAAGGTCAGTGGAACTCAACTAAATTTGGGTGAGAAAAGCAGTCCAGCTCAACTGCCTCCAGGGCAAGGAAGTGGCAGAAGTGGCAACCCTGCTGCCACCTCCACATGACTGCTTCAGAGCTCCCAGCCTGCAGACTGCAGGGGGGCCAAGAAATTGTTCAGAGGCTAAGTACTCTTGTGTTGAGCGACCTGGATCCAGATTGTGGTCTTGCGTGGTGGTCCTGGAGTGTGTTTTCAGTGAGCCAAAGCTGGTGGGGGCTAAAAAAAAATGGTGACCTCCCAATATCTCTGGAAGCTGTGAAAACCCCAGCAATTTGTGACAGAGCTTTCCCCTCTGGAAGCAAAGTTCCACAGAGCTAAAAAAATCAAATAACTGACTAGCCAACATGAGCAGGCAAAGAAAGCAAAGTAAGAACAGCACCTGAACTTTAGATTCCTTCTTTGGGGACAAAGAGGATCAAAGCATGGAACAGGAGGAAGACAACATAGTCAGAACTCTCACACTAAAAGCTTCCAAGAAACATAAAGACTGCCTACAATCCATAGAGTAGCTTAAGAAGGATTTGAAAACCAAATAAGAGAAGTGGAGGAAAAATTGGGGAGAGAAATGAGAATGATGCAAGAAAATCATGAAAAGAGAGTCAACAACCTGAAGAAAATAACACCTTAAAAGTAGATTAACTCAAAGGCAAAAGAGGACCAAAAAGCCAATGAGGAGAAGAATGCCTTCAAAAGTGAAATTTGCCAGATGGAAAAAGAATCTCAAAGTTTCTGAATAGAATAATTCCTTCAGAATTAGAGTGGAGCAAATGGAAGCAAATGACTTTATGAGAAATCAAGATACTATTAAAAAGATGCAAACCAAGGAAAAAATAGAAGGCAATGTGAAATAGCTCCTTGACAAAACCACTGATAGGGTGGCTAGGTGGTGCAGTGAATCGAGCACTGGCCCTGAAGTCAGTAGGACCTGAGTTCAAATCTGACCTCAGACACTTAACACTTACTAGCCATGTGACCTTGGGCAAGTTGCTTAACACTAAGTGCCCTACAAAAAGAAAAAAAAAGAAAATACCACTGACCTGGAAAATAGATTCAGGAGAGACAATTTAAAAATTATTGGACTACCTGAAAGCCACGATAAAACAAAAAATAAACTTAGAAAGCATCCTCCAAGAAATTCTCAAGGAAAATTGCCCTGATATTTTAGAACCAGAGAGCAAAACAGAACTTGAAAGAATTCACTCATCACCTCTTAAAAAAGATCCCCAAAAGAAAACTCCTAGTAATGTAAT
>CM053595.1:224159650-224180280 GCA_028646575.1 Pseudocheirus occidentalis
TTTTTTTGCTTCCTTTTCCTCATGTTGCCCAGTCAATTAATTGTTTGGTTTTTGTTTTTTTAGCTTTGTGAAACTCTGCTTCCATGAGGGAAAGCTCTGTTCCAAATTGCTGGGGTTTTCCCAGCTGCCAGAGCTGTTAGGGGGGTGTTGCAGGCCTCCCCCAGCTTTGGCTTGCTGAAAACACTCCCCAGGACCGCCACCCAAGACCACAATCCGGATCCAGGCAGCTCAATGCAAGAGCACTTGGCCCTGATCAATTAAATCAGCCCCCCTGCGGGATCCACAAGCCAGGGGCTCTGAAGCAGTTCCTGCTCTTCCCCCACTGCTTCCTTGCCCTAGGGGTAGATTGGCTAAACTGCTTTTCCTCCCCTAAATTTAGCTTGAAAGCTTCACTCACTTTCACTAACCTCTAATCCTGGCTTAGTAGATGTGAAGCTTGCTCCAGGTGCTTTAGATCTTCTCTGAAGTAGACTTACCCTGTGGCTTGGGAAGCTCGGCTCCTCCTGGCTTCCCTGGAGCCTGGCCATGTGGTGGTTTCAGGCTGGGCTGGTCTCGGCTCCCGGCCTGCAGGCCTGCAGGATGAGCCCCTCCTGCCGAGCTGCCTTTCTATAATCCCTATTTTTCACACCTTGGTAGATGTGGAGTTGCTGGAGGCTGTAGATCTTCTCTCTTGTAGATTGGCTGTAGCACGGCTCGGCTCAGCTCCTCCTGACTGCCCTGGGTCCTGGCCGCATTTTGATTTCAGGCTGCTGTGATGATCCCCTGCTGCCAAGCTGCCTTCTGCGAGAGATGTGTTTTCTGTATTTTTGGGAGTTTGAGAGTCCTAGCATTTGTTCAGAGTCATATTTTATGGGTTTTTACGGTGGCTGTGTGGGAACTGTGGGACCTTGCTGCTTCTATGCCACCATCTTGGCTCTGCCCCTAGAAGACTCCCTAGTTCAATAATTCTTAAATGATCTCTACTTGATTTACTTTCCAGGTCAGTAGTTTTTCCAATGAAATATTTCACACTTTCTTCTATTTTTTCATTTTTTACTTTATTTTACTTCTTGATATCTCTTTAAGTCATTAACTTCTCCTTCTCTAATTCTGCTTTATGGCATTATTTTTTTCAGTGATCTTTTACACCTCCCTTTCCATATAGCCAATTTTGCTTTCTAAGGAGTTATTTTCATCAGTAATGTTCTGTACCTCTATTTCTGTTTGACCTATTCTATTTTTAAGGTATTGCTTTCTTCAGTATTTTTGTGCCTCTTACAAATCTGTTAAATGTCTTATAATTTTCTTCCTTTGCTCTCATTTCTTTACACAATTTTTCATCTCCCACTCTAATTGAGAAAATAATTTTTTAGGTCCTCTAAGAATTCTTCTTATGCTTGTGTCCAATTTTTTTTCCTTTGAGGTTTTGCTTCAAATGTCATGGAGCCACAGTCAGGATCACACAAGATTTAGCAGCTAGCACATTAAAGGAGTGGAGAGTTTGAAATATGGATTCCAGAGGATAAAGGAACTAGGATTGCAATAAAAAACAATCTACCCAGCAAAACTGAGTGCATTCCATTGGGGGGAAATAGATATTTAGTGAAATGTAATGAAATTACATTTATTTATACATAATAAAATGTAATGAAATTGCATAACTTTCACACTGTTTTGACACCATTGTCTTTCTTTGACTTTTGAGGTTATTTTTCCTGGGGAGGAGATGTTTCTCTAAAACTCTCAGTACTCATGTTTATCTACCTCCTTCACACTGATCATTCTGTACTGCTCTTTTCCATTTTAAAATAAAAAGCTGTTAAGTTTATTCTAAAATGAAGCATATTGATAAATAATTCTTATATAAATAAATATATTTAAAGCATGGGTGACCATATAAGGACTGCAACCTTTATCATTGAAAGAAACACCCACATTGGTGACATTACAGATTTGTTTAAAGTCTTGGAGCATGAATCAATCAAACAAGTAATCAACAAGCTTTTATCAAGTTCCAGAAATGGATTGTTCTAGGTTATAGAAATACAAAGGCAAAAATGAAATGGTTAATTTGGAACTCTGTGGGCTTCCCTTATGTACATATGAAATCTTTGAGTCATTTCAGTAGCCTTTATAGCTCATGAACGGACATCTTGTGTCTCTCCTGGCACAGAAGTTCTCCCTCTACCTGCTTGTTCCACCATGCATCACTAGACTATACCACCAGAAAAAAATGCATCCAGTTTTTGGAGGAAGCAATCCACTCAGCTCTGAAATCTTGCACTGAGGTGGGCTGTTTTGAGTGATGTGTCAAGTCAACTGGCCTATTATATCCAGGTCACAGAGCACCAAGCTACGTGATAGTTCATACTGTATCATGTTTACCATCTCTAACATCTTGCCATCTTCCCTGTGACTCTTCAGATACTTCTTGCCCTAATCACCACTCCCATGTATATATTATCTTCATCTATTAAAATATAAGCTCCTTGTGTGTATTGATTGTTTTCTATTCCTCTGTTTAACTCTCACTTTCAGGTTTAACTATCTACAAGCTGGGGTAGAAGTGAAGCCCTAACCTTAGAATGAAGCCATGGAACTATGGGTAAAGACATCTTTCACTGCTCACTTCTCTAGTCTGCATGTGGGGGCAGGGAGAATGAGTTGATTGGGTTTTCCAGATAGTGATCTGTTTCTAAGGGGCTTTTTTGAGGATGCTGAAAGCAGGATATATTTGCTTCTCTTGTACTGCTCGACACCCTGACCTTTCAGCATATTAAGCATGAAAGGCAGTGGGGGAGCTATGGCTACCTACATTACCAGAGGACACAAATAAAGTTAAAATAGTATCTTTAGAAACACAGTTGTGTTTCTATGATTTAGTCAGCTTTTACAGAAGCTACATTAGTGGGGAAAATGCAGCTTATATACAGACTGCCACAATAAACATTTATGTCTCTTTAACTAAATGTTAGGTAAAAAGAGACAATATGGATGCTCAATTTTTCAGTCAAGGAGATTTTCTTGGGCAACCTAATGCTATTGAAAATGGTGCCTGACATTTAGAATAATTGTGGTTATTACCTGGAAGGGATCTTAGAGGTCATCTAGTTCAGGGTTTTCTGAACAGTACTGGTTCAGGTCAAATTTTTACCCCTATGTAAAATGTTGACTGTCAAAGTTGTTTACTTAAAATCTAGTCATTTATTATTATTATTATTTATTAATGTATTAATTAAATTATTAAAGGTTAAATTTATTATATATAAGGCATTGTGGTAAGCATGTAAGCATAAAAAAGATAAAAAATGAAATTGTCCTACACTCAAGGATCTTAGTCTTCAAAAGATACAATGTAGATAATGTAGATTTGTTATCTTGCTGCAAATTCTAGCCTTTGAATAGATGAATGAAGAATCATTTATTACGCACTTGCTACATGACAACCACTACTGGGAATACAACTATTAAAGCAATGATAGTTCCTGTCTTCAAGAAACTTACATTTTAATAGAGAGACAACACACACAGGGGAATCATTACCTCTCCCCCAGTAGGAGAGGGACACTTTGGTCATAGTGAGGAGTAGATCAACTATGTCAATATCAGAGTTGATATTCTTGCTTCCAGAAGTGGAGGGAATGAGGTGAGTAAAAGTTACATGTGTGGAAACAAGGCAATTGTGAAGGAGCTGTGTAAAGAAGAGGGAATGAAGTCAAGCATAGTTAGGAGTTTCCTGTTATAACATTTAGGCAGAAGTTTGGTTGTCTCCCTTAACATATGTGTATCTCACACTAAATCCTGACCTCTTTGTGGTTGAGGTGCAATTCAAGTTGCCAAAAATATTTAGATAAAGAAATACACGAAAATAATAGTTTTATTAAAAAGAAAAGTATATTACGGTGTTTATAAATAGAAAAGCAACAAGAAGGGAAGCTGGAGTAAGAGTTCACCTTTTCTTGGAATCTCTCTCAGTCTTGGGGAAGGGGTTATAGGTGGCACCAGTCTGAGACTTTCCCTCTGACAAAGCTCTGCAGGATCTATGATCCTCTTCATTCTCCCCACCCCCTTTTTTGAGGTAGTTTTGTTCCATGATCTCTTTTTTCTTCCACTGGTTGCTCCTGTTCCACAAATTCTTTCTGGCTAAGTGCTTGGTGTCCCCACTCTTTCCCGTTTTCTGTCAGACCCTCAAAATATCTTCAGGGTTCAGAATTAGCTCCTTTTGTTTAAGCCACCAAACAACTGATAAAAATTCCTTAGCCAAGGTGAACAGACTCCCTGCAACATCTTATTGACGTTTCTGTTATTGATTTAGGGAGGTGTCCAAGCCCTACTCACACAAGTGAATAATCAGCATGTATTTTCACCTGATTAGGGTTTAGTATCTTGACACTTCAAATAGGCTGGGGGATGTGACTGACTTATTCAATAGACTCCCACTCTGCACAGTGAAATAGTGTTCTAAAATCACTAATCCGAGGATGGAAACCTCAGGGTAGAAGCTCCTCTAGGCCATGATCTTTAGTGTAGGAAACAAGGAAGTTTTTGGTGGTACACTTAGAAAATTGCCTAGGGAAGTTGTCTAAAAACTGATGGTAGGGTCACTTGGGAGGCCATTGAATGAACTCAAGGGAGTCCTAGCTTGACACCAAGGAGCATATTATTCATGAATCAGAAGTTGGGAAGATGAATTGCATACTATTTTCTTTCTCCATCCCATAGCCAATCATGGCTTGCCCAGGATCACATAGCTAGTCTGTGACCAGATTTGAACTCGGGGAGATGAGTTCCTGAGTCTATGCTTAGCATTCCGACCACTGCACCACCTAGTTGCTAGATCTATATATCTAGATCTAATATTTTTTTCTGAACAGTCCCACATAATTAATTGCCTGTGAGATATGTCAAACTTGATGTCCCTTAAAGTATCTCAAACTTAACACAAAGAAAAACATAAACTTTTCCTTAAAATTTATTTCTCTGCTGAACTTCCCTAGTTCTATTTAAGGGTACCACCATCTTTACTTAGGCATTATCCTGGACTCCTCACTTTCCCTAACCCTCCATTTGTAATCAGTTGCCAAATCTTGTACTTTCTACTTCTACGATATCTCTCACATTTGCCTCCTTCTCTCTACTCACATAGCCATTAACTCAAACCAGTATCTCATCACCTGGACTGTTGCAATAGTCTCCTAATGAGTCTCCCAGCCTTGAGTCTCTCACTTCTGTAATCCATCCGCCATTAAACAACCAAAGTGATTTTTCTGGAGTTCAGATCTGGCTATATTGCTGTCTTATTCAGTAAACTTCAGTACTTCCCTGTTGACTCTGGGATTAAATATTATCTCATTTATCTCATCTTTTTAACATTTATATATATTTTTTGGTAATTTTGTAAGTTTTCTATGGATAGGTTACTTTTTTGTTTCATTGATATAAGAACTTCCAATGAGAAAATCCCTCTACCGATGTAATTGCAGCTTAGAAGTGCTTAGAGCACTCAGAGATTAAGTGATTTGCCCAAGTTTATACAAACAACATGTGTTAGAGACTGGATTTGAACTCAGGTATTCCTGACTTTGAAGTCAGTGAAGTATCTATTATATCACATTCCCATGTGAGTGGATGAAAAGAAAAAAAAATGAATTAGTTCATTCCTTCAAAGAGCTTACACTCTATTCAGGAAGTGATAACACATACACATATAAGTATATGCAGAATAATTACAAGGCGAATTGGCAGGGGAGTTACTAGCAACTGAAGCTACTAAAAGTTGTTATTCATTCTCAAAGAGGACCAAAATGACATCATTATGTTGGACTCAGATCCAGCGCCTGACTGTGGCTGATCAGACCAATACAAGCTCAGAAGGCTCCATCACAGATTGGACGCAAATATTCCACATTCCTGTTTGGGGTGAACTCTCTAACTTTGTGCACTTCATATTTCTTTTGAATTACTGTACTTCTGCTTTGCTCACAGAGCACAGAGACTAAGTGGTTCTCTGCCAGTGTCTCTCATGTCTAACAACTGATTCTAAAGTTATTCAAAGAGACTTTAAGAGTGTCCTTGTAATGCTTCTTCTGACCTCCATATGAGCCCTTTCCTTGTGTCAGTTCTCCATAAAATAATATTTTAGGCCAATGTACCTTTGGCATTTGAACCACGTGGCCAGCCCATCACAGTTGTGCTCTCTGCAGAAGAGTTTGAATACTTGGCAGCTTCAGAAAAGACCTCAATGTCTGATACCTTCTCTTGCCAAGTGATCTTCAGAATTTTTCTAAGACCATTCAAATGGAAGAGATTCTGTTTCCTGATATGGCTCTGGTAGATTGTCCAGGCTTCACAATGAGGTCAGAAGCTCTGCAGACCTTCAGTTTAGCAGGCAGCCCAATATCTCTTCTCTCCCATACTTTCCTTTGGAGCCTCCCAGACACTGAGCTAGCTCTGGCAATGTGTTTGTCAATTTCCTCTTCTATGTGTCCATCCCTGGAAGGCACACTGCCAAGGTATTAATAAAGACCACTTGTATGAGCTCTGAAGGAAATTAGGGATTCTAAGAGGCTGAGCGATTTGTGGGATAGCAGAATATTAACAACTGATGGGTTGGGGGCCAGCAAAAAGACCTGGTTATAGGATATGGCACTCAGACTAAATTGAGAATTATGAGGGATTCTGACTTCAGAACAAAACCTTCCTCCTCTGCTCTGTTTCTGTTGCCCTCCTCTCCTTTACCTTCTTTTTGATCCCTGAAGTACTGAGAGCTCTCAGCAGAGGCTCTAGAAAGCAGAATTCTCTGCTTTAATTAGAGAATTAGACATATTCCTTTGCTAACAGGTTAGCAGTATTTATTGTTCAGGTCAAATAACACTGTTCTTGTTTACTTCTTTGTATTAAAAAATCAATGAAATTCAGACTCCCCATTACTTCCAATTTGGGGAACTAGCATATCATAACTGAACTACAGTCTCAATTACTCTTTGCCTACTAGATATCACCACCTGAATGTTCCATAAGCATTTCAAACTCATTATCTTTGAATTTCATTGATTGAGGAGCTGACATGGTCATATTTGCACTTTAGGAAGATCTATTTGACAGTAAATGAAGGATGGACTGGAGCGGGAAAAGATTTGAGGCAGGGAGAAAACTCAATGGGCTATTGTCATAGTTCTGGCAGGGGGGAATGAGGGTCTGCACTGGGATGGCAGACGTTTGATTTATTTTCCTAGCTTTGGTTTCCATTTGGAACACATAGACAGCTTTCTACCTACTCCAGTGTATGTTTGAGGGAAAGGAAGATTTCAATTTCCCAGATTCTCAAACTTACCTCTTCCATCCACACCCAGTTAATGCTTATGAAATATCAGGAGGTAACACTGGGGAGGCTTGGTATTGTCCCTACATAAGAAGACTTTGATTATTCTGCAAACTATGGTCACTGATTTTTGGCATGGAACAGAAATCTCTTTCCAATCAAATGTCATTATCTCTATTTTATAATTGAGTAAACCTAATCCCTATTGAAACCACACCTGTGCTCTCAGCACGCAGCTCAATGATGAAAAAATGTTCATTTTGCCCACACTTTGACGTAATAGATGGTGGCAGTTGGAGGATTAATGTAGCATAGTTCCAAGAAATTAATATATTTCTCACAAGAGCAGATGGTTTGGAAAAGAATGGTGGTGAATGCTCCCTCCTACTACAGAGTCCCTCCCTTGTGTACTTTCACTGCACAATGAATGGATATCATTTTGAAGAAGTTCAGAAGGGCCAGCCCCCCAAATTGGGCAGGAAGCCTAAAGAATATCCAGTCATGTAGGGGTCTAGATGAGATACTCAAGGACTCTGATTCATGCTAGAATGTCAGAAGTGAATGGAGCATTAGAGATAATCTAATTCAACCCCATCATTTTACAGATAAGGAAACTGATGAGAAAAGAATTGGAAGGCTGCTAGGTAGTACAGTATGTAGAGCCCTGAGCCTGTAGTCAGAAATATCTGAATACAAATCTAGTTTCAGACACTTACTAATTGTTTGACCCTGGGCAAACCACTTTACCTTTGTTTGCCTCAGTCTTCTAAGTTGTAAAATGGATATAATAACAGTACCTACCCTGAATGGTTGTTGTAACGATCAAATAAAATAATATTTGTAAAACTGCTTAGCACAGTGCCTGGCACATAGCTACTCTATAAATGCTTATTCTCTTCCTCTCTGGAAATCAGAGCATATGAAATTGATTGAAGAAACTGGAGGTGTTTAGCTTGGAGAAGAGAAGATTTGGAGGAGAATATAATAGCTTGCTTCATTTATTTTCTTTTCGGCATTTTCTTAATTTATTTATTTTTAGTTTCTGACATTCACTTTCATAAGTTTTAAATTTTCTCCCACTCCCTCCCCAAGACAGCATGCAATACGATATGGCTTTACACATACATTCCTATTAAACATATTTTTACATTAGTCATGTTGTATACAAGAATTATAACAAAGGGAGAGAACACGAGAAAGAAAAGACAAAACAAAACAAAGAAAATAGTCTGCTTCATTCTGCATTTTGCCTCTACAGTTCTTTCTCTGAATGTGGATGGCATTTATCATTATGAGTTCTTTGGAATTATTTTAGGTCCTTGCATTACTGAAAAGGGCTAAGTCTATCAAAATCAGTCATCGCGCATTGTGACTGTTTCCATGAACAACGTTCTCCTGGTTCTGCTCACTTCACTCAACATCAGTTGTTATAAGTCTTTCCAAGATTTTCTGAAATCTGTCTGTTCATCATTTCATACAGCACAATAGTATTTCATTACATTCATATACCACAACATATGTATGGAATCAGAAAGTACAATGAGGAGGCTATTTCAGTAGACCAGGAAATAGGTGATAAGGCCTGTAGGACACATGAATGATATTTCGGATGTAGAATTGACAAGAGTTGGAAACTAATTGAATATGTAGGATGATGGAAAGAATCATGGCTTTCTTCCAGGTCATGAACTCAGGCGTTGGAAAAGGATGGTAGTGTTCTTCACAGAAAGAAGCAATGTTTGGAGGAGGGGTAGCTTTTGGAGAAGAATATAATCATTTTAACTTTGGAGATAATGAGTTTGAAATGCTTATAGAACATTCAGGTGGTGATATCTAGTAGGCAAAGAGTAACGTGAGACTGGAGTTCAGTTATGATATTAAGGCTAAGTACGTAGATATGAGATCCATTTGCATAAAGCTGAAAAGTGAATCCATGATAGCTAATGGTATCATATGAAATCACCAAGAAGGAAATTATATAAAGAGAATATAAGAGGGTTCAGGACAGAACCATTATGAGGCATTCACTTGAAATTCTTGGAAGGATGGGGAAATTCACTTGTAGTTCATCAGAGAATGCTGATGTTACAGTCAGAAAGGCAGAGAAGCAAGACAGAACAGTGTCATGGAAACCAAAGAAGGGGAGAATAATTAAGAAGATGAGGGGTGTGGGGTCAACAGTATCAACTGATACAGAGAGATCAAATAGAATGAAAGCTGAAATTGGTTTTTAGAAATGAATTTAGCGGATAAGAGATTACTGGTGACCCTAGAGAGAGTAGTTTCAATCCCCTCAGGGAATGTAGGGACTTCTGAGGTGTGAGCTTCAGGGCTATGTGCTCAATCATAGCAGGGAGCTAAAAGGTACCCACCTGAAGGGTAACTTCCTTCTATAACATCATCAATGAGTGGTTAGCCAACATTTTCTTCAGTAATGGAAATTTCAATGACTATAAATTTTTTTCCTTTTATTGAGCCAAAAAATTCTGACCTTTATATCAGAGGTTCTCAACCTGTGGGTCTTGACACCTTTGGGGATCAAACGACCCTTTCACAAGGGTCTCCTAAGTCCATCAGAAAACACACATTTCTGATGGTCTTAGGAACCGAGGCACCGCTTCTCTGTCTGTCTCCAGACGACCCACCCACATGCAGATATGCGCACATCCGAGTATCAAAGGGTTGCAGCATTAGGAAGGTTGAGAACCACTGCTCTATATTCTTCCCACTTCCAGCTAGTCCTAGTTTTTCCCTTTGATAACTAGCCACATAGAGTAAGACAGATCCCATTTCCATGATAACCATTCAGATATCACATATTTATAATATTTAGGACTAGAAGGGATTTTAGAGAATATCTTGTCCAGTAGTTCTCAGAATATGACCTGTGGATGCCTAGGAGGCCCTAAGGACCATTTTGGGGGTCCTTGATGTCAAAACTATTTTCATAATAATAATACATTTTAATTTTTAAAAAGTAATTATAAATAGATACAGCATACATAAATAAAAAGCTCTGTGTGTTCATGTTTGGGGAGGGGGGCTCAATAATTTTTAAGGGAATCTCAGGACCAAAAAGTCTGAAAACCACTCATCTAGTCCAATGCCCTAGTTTTACTAATGAGCAAACAAAAGATTAAGAGGATTATATGACTTGCCTAAGGTTACATAAGCATTATATAAGTGCTTGGATATAAACCCAGGTACTCTTACTTTAAATCCAGTTCTCTTTTTGCTCCCATATGTCAGCTTTCTCTTTCTCTTTGAAGACTTAATCACCCTTAAGTTTTCTGTTCTCTGAAAAGAATAATCCTAACTCCTTTGACTGCTCCTATTAGAACAGATTCAACACCCCTTACCCTTTTTGTAGAGACTGGAAGAAGACTCTTCTAACACATAGACATAGACACCCACCCATTTGTAACTTCCACTGTTCTCAGACTAGACTGGGGAAAAAGTCTAATGGGACACATTCTTATTTTAATAATTCAAATTATATTTCCAATAGAAATATATATTGTTATGTTGTTCTAAATATATTATATTACGTATAATAATGTTATATAATATTGCTGATAGAAAAGTCAAAGATGAATGTCATGCTTCTTGAGATGGAGAGTTCTCCCTATTCTTGAGACTGGATAATCACTATTAGATACAAGTTGAAGTATATAATATCTATAGCACCTTCCAGCTCAAAAAATCTTGATAAGCTAGAACTCAAGATGAATTTGATAAAGATAAACATAAAGTCTTGTATGGTTTCAATAAAAACAACTTTACAAGCAGCAGATGAAGGAAGTTTGCTTGGTCAGCAGTTACTCTGAAAAAGATATGGGGGTTTTAGTGGACTGTGGGTGAAATATCAGTCAATAGTGAGCTATCACATCCCCAAAGCTAACAGTGAAAGAGCATCCAGAAGTAGGGAAATTGTTATTTTTCTCTACTCTGCACTAGACAGACCACATCTGGCAAATTGCGTTTAGTTCTGGGGACTACATCTCAGGAAGAATCTTGACAAGCTATCTAGTGTTCAGAGAAAGGTAACCAGGATGGTAAATGACCTTGTTTCTATGCTATGTGAGGATCATTTGAAGAAACTGGGAATGTTTAGACTGAAGAAGCAATTTAGGAAGAATGTGTTAAC
Source organism: Pseudocheirus occidentalis (assembly GCA_028646575.1). Lineage (NCBI taxonomy): Eukaryota > Metazoa > Chordata > Mammalia > Diprotodontia > Pseudocheiridae > Pseudocheirus > Pseudocheirus occidentalis. The sequence continues at coordinate 224,171,098 of CM053595.1, forward strand.
TCTTCAAGAAGGGCTGGCTTTTAGATGAATGGTCTGATGGTACCTCATGGGAGAAGTAGGAGCAATGGATGGGTAGAAGTTGCAAAGAGGCAGGTTTAGGAATGATGTGACCAAAACATCCATAAGTAATTTATTAAATACCTCCCGCACACCAGATACTGTCTTAGGCTCTGATGTTTCAAAGGCAAAAATGAAACAGTCCCTTTCTTTATACAAAAGGAAAACTTAACAACTAGATACATCATAAAGAGGAACAGGCTGTCTCCAGAGGTAGTAGATTCTTCCTCCCAAGAGGACATAGGAGGAATTCATTTTGGACAGAAAATTAACACTTTATCTTTATTTTTTATATTATCTACATTTTTCAATATATCCCTCTGACTGCTACTCCTAGAGAACCTTCCCATATAACAAAGAATAAATGAGGGGGAAAATAATTCAATAAAACTAACCAACACATTCCTCAAGTCAGACATTGTAAGTAATGTTTCACATCCTCAATCTTACACCTCTGTAAAGAAGAGAGGGAGGCACATTCTTATGTTTTTTCTTTAGGGTCAAGCTTTGTCACTATAACTTCACAGCATTAATTTGAATAGCTAAGAATAGCTAACATTTATATAGCACTTACAGTGTGCCAGGCATTGTGCTGACCACTTTAGAATTATTATCTTATTTTATCCACACCACAACCCTGGGAAGTAAGTAGTATTATTATCCCCATTTCATAGATGAAGAAATTCATGCAAACAGAGGTCAAGTGACTTGACCAGGGTCACATAGTTAGTAAGTGTTTGAAGCCAGAGTTGACCTCAACGTCTTCCTGACTCCAGGCTCAGAGCTCTATCTACTGTACCACCCAGATGCTACATTTGGATTATTTGATTTTAATTCTTCTTCCTACTAACATTATCATAGTCATTGGGTAGATTCTTTACCTTTTTCTGCTTGTTTTACTTTGCATTAGCTCATATGAGCCTTCTCAAGCTTCTCTGTGTTCATCATGTTTGTCGTTCCATTACGTTCATGAACCAAAATTTGTTTATTTATTGGAATTCCTTGATTCACAGCCATCTGGTTTTTTTGCTAGTTCTATGTTACTTCAAAAAGGGCTGTTTTCAATAATTTGGTATATATTGGACCTCTCTTTGTATTATTTACTTACTTGGGGGATATGCTTAAAAGCAGAATTTATGAGTCAAAAAGTACAGGTATCTTATTTTCTTGAGGCAGCTAGGTGGCTCAGTGGCTAGAAAACTGAGCCTTGAATCAGGTAGACCTCACAGTTACTAGCTGTGTGATCCTGGGCAAGTCATTTAAGCTCTGCTTGCCTCAATTTTCTCGACTGTAAAATGTGGATAATAGTAGCATCTACCTATAAATCAGATGCTATTTTGAGAATTGAGTCAGATAATATTTGTAAATGCTTAATATAGTGCTTAGCACATATTAGGCACTTAATAAATGCTTGTTCCCTCCAATATGTCTTCCAGAATGGTTGAATCCATTCACAGCTACACCAATAATGTATTACTTTGATTATCTTTCCATTAATCATTTAGATGATTCTTGTTCAAGTAGATGGGTAGGATTCCTCTGAAAACTGAATGCTCACTATATTACATACACAGTCACACAGGCCATTTTTCTACCTTCAAAAATTTGCTCACACTGTTCTATATGACTGGAATCTTTCCCTCTTCTCTGGTTCTGTAATGTTAATGGGATATAAGCTCTTCCCCCTCCACATCCATTAATAGGTTTCACGTGGAGCCCATTAAGGGAAACTTGCTTAGAGGAGGCTTGCTTGTAGGAAGGCTTTCATACCTTTGGTTAATTTCTAATTAGACACTGAGTCAGGAGGGTTGTGATGTGTGTATGTGTGTGTATACACACATCTCTATATATGTATATGTACATATATACATATATATTATATATGTACTCTGAGCTGGTGGGAACTTGCTTATGAGAAGGACCTTGTGATTTACACTTTGAGATTCTGAGTGGCTGTATGTTCAGAAGGCTCTCTTGATTCAGGGATGTACGTAAATTGATTCAGGCAGTCAGAGCCCTGTTGGTCTTTATTTCTCTGCTTGTATTTCTCTGAAGTTCAGGATGCTGACTTCTCCCCTGAACTCATGAAAGCAATTAAAGAAAAGATTGTTGGCCCCTTGAACAGTTGTCTTTCCTAGTAAAGTAGAGCTAAGAACCTGTGCTAGCAGCCATCCTGGGTATGCCAATGTAGTTGCTGCTACACCTTTTCACTGCTGAAATCTTAGCTCTTCTTCATTGTCTGACTACCCTTCGCTTCTACTTACATGTTACAAATACTATATGAGATTACACAAGATAAATGTAAATAAAGTACAATGTGAATGGGGTGGGGTGACTCCCTGGCCCCCATCTCACACTGCATTTTATTTACTTTTATTTTGTGTAATCTCATATAGTATTTTGGACTACTCCAAGGCCTCATTATGGCCAGGGTTCTCAAAGCCATCTGGTTAAGAGCAGAAGATTTTAGAGGTACTTACTCCTTAGCAGCTTGTTTACAGACAAGGAAATAGCATGTTTAATCACAAGCATGCTCAGAGACCACTTATCGGAGGAGTTATAGTGGGGTTGTGAATTAATGGAGGGAGTGCTTGCTTGTATGATAAAATCACAGGTCTTGAAAGTGATGAAGCATGTTGTACTATTTGTCTTACTGTATCCCTGCCCTAGACTGTAAACTCCAGGAAGGCAAGGATTGTTTCTCATTTAACTTTATGTCCCTCCCAGTAACTAACACAGTTTTCTACACATAATGTAGATGCTTAGTAATTGGTGAAACAAACTGACTATCCTGAATTCCTAGAAATTTCTTGGACTTAGTTTTTGACAAGGCTTTTTGACAAGCATCTCCCCCCAACATATCCCACTTTAATTTGGAGCCTGAGATCCCAGAAAGGCAGTAGATAGCACCCAGAGGAAGCTGGGTCCCACAGGGTAGGCCTCAGGAAGCAGCTGATGCCTTGTGTACTAGGCTTAAGGCTGCTTTTAATGAAGCCTGCTAGGTGGCACCAAGAAATGACCTGTTGTTTAATCAGTCCAGCTGAGAGTAAATATCAATATTCCATTCTCCAGTGGCCTTACAATTAAGACATTTATTGAAAGGATTGTTTCTCTGGACCCCCAAATGAAGCCTGGATCCTACAGATTTCAAGACTGATCCCTCTGGTGATCAAGGACCACAGAGGTGTTCATATGAAAAGATTTTCTTTGGAAATCTTGGGTTCAAAACTCAGGGAAAGAGCCACAATGTGCACATTATTAAGTTATAAGTCATACCAAAGACTGCCAAGAGACACTGGGTAAATTTACCCAACACTGAGTGCCTTGTTAATTCCCTGAATAAATTCCGTAGTTCAGGGCTTTATCATTTATTCAGAACATGCAATCCACTTTTTAGTGCTTACCCCTGCTGGAAAAATCCATTAAATATTAATTTCTTGGTCTCTGAATATACATCATAGGAATCAAGAATAGAATGAGAGTCCTAGAAAAGTGAAACTATAGAGTGTGAGAAATGTATTGGAGGGAGGGCATCCTCTTTTCATTTCTTCTAGGGGTGAAAAAGTAACCTTCTCTCTTCAGATCTCTGAACTATTAAAGACATCCTGCTGTTTAACTGAATTAGCATGCCTTAGACATTTCCTTCTTTATCTACTTGATCATGAACTTCCTTTTACCTTTGGAATATTCTCTTACCTCTGGTATCTTCTTGGTTTATATGACTGTTTCTGTGATCATGTGACATATTAATCGCTGAGCCTTAGTTTCCTTATCTGTAAAAATTTATTACAACTGCTGCTGCCATTTCTCCTCTTCCTCCTCCTCCTCCTCCTCCTTCTCCTCCTCCTCTTCTTCTTCCTCCTCCTTCTTTAGTGATGACTATGAAATTACAAGTACTAAATTTCTACTAAGGGTAGCTAGGTGGCACAGTAGACAGATTGCTGGGCTTAGAGTCAGAAAGCCTCAGCTTTCTAAATTCAAATCTGGCCTTAGATACTTACTAACTGTGTGACCCTGGGCAAGTCACTTAACCCTGTTTGCCTCAGGTTCCTTATCTGTAAAATAGGGGAGAATAATAGCGCTTATGTCCCAGGATTATTTTGAGGATAAAATGAGATGATATTTGTAAAGTATTTAGCAAACTTTAAAAGGCTATATAAATGCTAGCTATTATAATATGTGCAATGCAGGTGCCTGCTAACCTTAGAGGTTGAGGAGTAGGAAAGGAAGACATTTGTAGTAGGACAACCAGTAAAGATCACTTGTAGAAGGTAGAATGTGAGCTGAGTCTTGAAGGAAACCAGGGATTCCAAGAGGTAGATATAGGAGAGAGAATATTCCAGGCATAGGAGTAAGCCATTACAAAGGCACAGGGATGCTGGGTGGAACATTGTGTGTTAAGAACAGCAAATAGGATGGTAAGGCAAGATCCTAGAGTAAGTGGAAAAGAGGAATATGTGATGAGATTGGAAAGATAGGAAGGGCCCAGTATCTTTTAGACACAAGCATAGGCACCTTTTCTCTACTCATATCCATCAGGTTCTGGATTATTGGTTCTCATCGTCATTCTCTGCTTCATATTGCCAGTAATTCTTGGTGTTTGTTCATCTTACCCAATGCTTTTCTACAACCATGACTTTGGCACCCCAACTTCTTTCTCTCATTTCAAAACTCCTTATTAGATTTCAGCATTTTCACCCCAACCTACCCCAGGAACATCACGGTTCTGTTGTTTTTAATTGTCCTAAGGCAATGTGTCCTAGGCCGTTCCTGACTCAGGCTCAGGCTCTGTATTGAAATGAAATCACATGCTTGTAGACAATATAACATTTAATCAAAACATTTACTTAACAACAGTAGGGAAGAATGTATTCAGTAAATATATAGCTTCTATTTCATTGAGTGCAATTCTCCCATGTCCACATTTGCCAAGATGGCACTCCCAGCAAGAAGAGTATATCAAGCCTGAGGAACTTTTACTTCTGTTCTGGGCCTTTTATCTCATAATTAAGAGGAAAGCCATGTTAATATTTTGAGCCTTATTGTATAGCCAGCTCCGTTGTATCATTAGCAAAAGACTAACCTAGCCTATCCGGCAGTCATGTTGTTCTTGACACATTGGGTATAGTGATCAACTGGCTTCATAGGAAAGTCTCCATTTGGAAAACTACAAGTCTCTGTTGGAATTCTTATTACAGATGAAGATTACTTGGCAATGGACCAAATACTTTAGCATGGCAGCTGTTTGAACTAGCAGTTTGCTCAATGATACCACAATTTAATCCTTACACTTCATTAAAGCTCTTGTGTGAATGCCATCTAGAACTGTTCATTTATCTATATCTGCTTTGTTACAAACTAAAGTCCTACTCTGAAGCTTTCGCTGAGTTGTGGACGCAGTTTTGAGTTCTCACTGGTTTGCTGGTAGGCTGTAAGCCTGGTCAGATTTAATCACAAGTCTTCAGATATCCAACCAACAATGAAGCATGTATCTGTTGGTCAAGAAGTAGTCAAGTTAAGCAGAAGGAGGATAGTCACCACTGGGTGATGTTCTTTCTTGAATACAGCAACTGATTGAATTGTGCTCTACATTTGGAGAAAGACCGCCCACCTTACGTGAAATCACTTATCTTTTAAGTAATAATTATAACAATAGCTAGCGTTTACATAACTCTGTAACAGTTTCAAAAGGTACTTTACATATATTTGCTCATTTGATCCTTATAACAACCCTGGGAGTTGTAGGTGCTAGAGTTATCCTTATATTATTTTTAAAAATGTCTTTGTTTTTGTTTTTGGAGGGGTAAGGCAGGGCAGTTAGGGTTAAGTGACTTGTCCAGGGTCACATGGCTAGTAAATGTTAAGTGTCTGAGTCCAGATTTGAAGTCAGGTCCTCCTGACACTAGGGCGGGTGCTCTATTCACTGCGCTACCTCTCTGCCCCAAGTTATCCCAGTTTTAGAGATAAAGAAACTGAGACACAGAAAGTGTCTTGCCAAGGGTTATGTAGCTAGTAAGTGTCTGAGATAGGATTTGAACTTAGGTCTTCTGACTTCTCGTCTCACTCTGTATCCATTATGCTACCTAGCTGGCCACCAATACTCAAGTGTGTGTATGTATGTTAATTAGGCCAAATAGAACTTACGCATTTGAGGTTTTTATTTAAAACCCCTGTATCTGTCACAAGATAATTTGGGAATTTCCTTAACATCTTGCTCAGCTGAGACTGAGGGAAAATGTTCTCTCGGGGTCTCTGATACCTGTTTTTCATCTGTGAGATCTCTTTTTCTACCATGAATCACTGAGAAGGCCCACTGACTCTATCTGGCTTCCTGTCTTTGCTATATTGAGATGATTGGATGAACATGCCCTGAATGGTATAGTCTGAATCAAGAATATGCTGCCTCTATTAACAATCATTACAAGAGATTGCTTAATTAGCCTGCTGATCCTGCCAATAACAGAAGTCATTGTTGTCTTAGAAATGAGAGTTTTATGAGCACTTCTAATAGCATTTGGGAGAATCGCCTGAATAACCACGCTGATAAGTATTACACTAATCTAGATTGTTAGTTGGGAGGTGGGGAGAGAAAAGGGTAATGGTGGGTTCATATTGCATAAAACAATACTATTGACAACCTGCCTGCTATACATCTAGTGAGGCCAAAAATGAACCTCATCTGTTCAGTAGGAGCTGTTGAAGTTAGGAGAGAGGGGAAGGAGGGAAGACTAAGCCAGAGTAGAAATCTCAGGGATCAGGGTTACCCTTCTGAACTTTAAAATATAAAGAGGACCCAGGTTCAAAATCCTGCTTTGACATCTAGCACGTCTGTGACTTGAAGCACTATTACTTTGAGCAAAATTACTTCTAGTCCTAAATTTATGTTCCAATCATCAAAATTATCAGATGGCTAGAAAGAAAAAAAAGGAAAGAAAAGGGGAAAATAAACCAATGAAAGAGAATTAAGATGATGAAGAATATTGAATGGATACAAAAGATTTATAATTGATAAACCTAAGGAAAATAACTTTTTGGAAAAAAATTATTATTTAATAAATGTTAGAAGAACTGGATAACACTATAGCAGAAAATAAATTTAGATGCTGACCTCACACTAATGCAGTATATTATAATAAATTCCTAAAGTTAAATCATTCAAAAATTATAAGGAGATTTAATCAGCTGTGGAGTAGAGGATTTTTTTTAACCTATTGGAAAAATAGGAGAAATGAGAAGAAATAAGATAAATTGATTCAATTACATAAATATTTTAAAAGTCTTTTCAACATGGTATGTCCAAGATAAAAAATATATAGCCAATATAAAACAAAACTTAAAAGATTGGGAAAATGAGGGAAATATTATAGACCAAAATTTACCTTATAAAATACAGACATTGTCTATAAATACTCCAAGCAATGGTCATTTACATTAGGCAAGTTAAGCTCAATTAAATTTAAAAACATTTATTGAGCTTCTGCTAGAAAAATTTACCATTTACAGGGACTCTCTCTTTACCTTGGACTTTGAGCTGGATCTCCTCTATCGTAGTGGTGCAAACATGTCTTTTTGCTTTATGTCTCTCCTGGTGTCTACAATCAGTCACTCAGTCAGCAGGCATTTAGTAAGTTATTACTTTGTGCCAGGCATTTGGTAAGTGCTGGGGATGCAAAGAAAGACGAAAATAGTCTCTCCACTTTCAAAGTGCATATATTCTAGAAACTAATCAAGTATATGCAAGATATATGTAGAATGCATGAAAATAACATAAAGAAAAATATTAGTTTGAATTATTAGACTATTAGGAAGAATATTAGTTTGTGGTAAAAGCAGGAACTTGCTTGAGTTTGTCCCCCAATCACCTCTAACTCTAAACAAATTTTAGAGCTACAGAACCCACAAAATGACAGAGTGAAATATATCTCCAGCTGAAGACTGCCTGGTGAGCCTAGTAGGACTGTATGCATTATGATTACCCATAATGCATGCAGAAAACCTATTTTGAGGGAATATGTATGATAACTATATTACAATAAGCCTCTCCACCTCATAAGTTCACTCTAGGTCAGTTCTTTACTACTATGGCACAGGTGCCTACTTAGGGAAAGTCCCTTCTACTGTTTTTGAGTCCACATCCTTCTTGGGCATCCTGGTGGTGCTGCTATCTGATTGGCTGAGTATTATGGTCTAAGACTAGATGCATGTGATTGTGGTTGAGTGCATGAACATCCCTGCTGTTTCTGTGGGAAATATGAGGAATGGGTCTGGGGGCCGTGGCTAGGTATTGTGGTCCTATCTGGTCAAGATGGATAGTTAGGTATTGTGGTCCTGTTTTAGGCTAAATGGATGATGTGCTTATGATTGAGTACAAGAACATACCTGTTCAAATATGTGAATTGGAGCTGGGGGCAGTGACCAGGTAGGGTCAGTGGTTACATAGAGTCTGGGGGCCTGTGGTGTTAAAGCCAACTTTTGTGGTTAAATGAGGATCTGCCTGCTGTTCAGTGGGGCCCATGAGGATTGCATCATTTCCTTCAACACTCAATATCAATGCCCCCATGTACATGTACATGAGACCTTTTCTGATCCCCTCTTAAAGTTTCCTTTCTACATATTTTGTTTATACTTATGCCAGTACATGTTGTTTCCCTTTATAGAATGTAAGCTTCAAGAGGGCAAGGACTTTTTCATTTCTGTGTTTGTATTGTTGCTCCGTACACATTGGCTGGCATATCATAAACCCTTAGTAAATTCTTGTTAATTGCTTGAATTGTTAGAAGTACACTTTTAATGTGGCATTTTGCTCTACCAAATCATTTCTTAAAATAATCAACAACAAGAACAAAAATAAAACACAATGGGATTTTGTGTGTGTGTTCCCTATCAGTCTGTTATCCAGTGTTCCAAGGATTTATTCAGACTAGGGTTGAGATATTGGGGATAGAAGATTTAAGGAGATATTTATTGGGCAAGAACTAAATCTAGAATGACGCTGAACCATCAAGGAGACCCACAACTAGTGCATTTTAATGATGACCTGCTGAACATTCTGGGGACCCTGAGACCTGAAGACTTAGAGAAGTTCCATGTAACCTTTGTATGCAACCTACAATGTCAAGAGGAAGA
>CM053595.1:224180780-224203325 GCA_028646575.1 Pseudocheirus occidentalis
ACCCTGAAGCTCAGAGAGTTTGAGTGACTTGCCTCAAGTTATACAGCTTTTCTGTATCATATTTTCACTTTAAAACTAGGTCTTTTCCAAAGATGTAGGTGGCAGAGCTGGAAACCCAGGCAGGTCTTCCCAGTAGACCATGTGAGTACTTTATGAAATGGCTTTTTGTGGATAGATAAGCATTGGGACATTGATCAAACAGATGGCATATTTCCTAGAACCCTGCATGGGGCCCAGCAGCTTGGCTCGGTCAAAGTATGGTTGTCATCTGCCTCTCCTGGCCCACAAATTTCCAAAATGTGCTCTCAGGCTGGTTTGGAGAGATGGGCCCTGGCCTGGAAGACAGTGAGCTCAAACACATCTGCCTTGCCAGTATAACTGAAAGCTACGTTAAATAACAAGGTGGAAAAGCCAGATCTTTGCAATCTCAAAGTATGCTTACATAGAAAGTCTGAGTAGAACAGCCCCAAAGTTGTCAGCAACTTCTGATGAGTTCACAGCTTTGCTTCCTCTACTTAATATTTGCACTATTAATAGCTCTTTTTCTCTGTGTTAATACCATGACTGATTTTGTAAAGGATAGAATGGTTCTATTAATCTAGTTATACAATGCCTTGAGTACTGTGGGTACACTATCAGTCTTTCTTGAATACAAATAAATAGCCACCTTGACTTTTGTGGGGCCCTGGTTCTGATTAAATTGCACATTATGACTTACAGAAGGGACCTCAGAGACCACTTAGACCAACCTCTACCTGAAAAGAATTCCCTTGATAACTCACATAAATTGTCAGCTTTTCCTTAAATACCTTCAATGAATGGAGCCTCATTATTTTCCAAGGCAATCTATTTCACATTTAGATATCAGTTAAGTGGTACAGTGGGTAGAGTGAGGGGCCTAGAGTCAGGAGGACCTGAGTTCAAATCCAACCTCAGACACTTAGTAGCTGTGTGACCCTGGCAAAGTTACTTAATCTTGTTTGCTTCAGTTTCCTCATCTGTAAAATGAGTTTATAAGGAAATGGCAAACCACTCCAGTATCTCTGAGGACCGAAAATGGGGTCAGAGAGAGCTTAGACTACTCAACAACAATAACAATAGTACCTTTTCTCAGAGTAGTTGTGAGGATCAAATTTTTCCTTCTTCTCCCCTCCCCTCCCCTCTCCTCCTCTTCCCTCTCTTCCACCTCCCTCCCCTTCCCTCTAATAGGATCCTTTCCTGGTTATCCCTGGCTTTCCTTTCATGCTCCTTTGGGTATCTTCAGTTGAGCTATGTGCCATTCATTTAAACACTTCATGCAAAGGGGCTATTTAACCATCTTGTCTGATTCTTCTGCAAGTAGCCACACTTGTAGCCTGCCACAACCTCCAGCAAGCCTGTTGTTTGTAACCAAACATTATATGTTTGTGACAATAATTTCATATTTCATCCTTGATTTCCTTCAAAAGTCTCCAATGATTTCCCTACATCCAAATGTGTCAGTGTTAGGTCTAGAACATCCTGGGCCGGTATTTGGTTTCTTACCTCCACTGGGTGTGTTTGAAGAGCAGGAACATCCACAGCAAAGCCCAAGGCACAGAACACATCCAGTCTTCTTCTGTGTGTTTTGATGCCATTGATGTTTTGATTCTTTGTTTTTGAACTGTGATCAAGTGTTTTCATGTCTTTCCTTGGTCTTGCATGTGTGAACTTCTTGGTATTTATCCTGGAATCCTTTGAAAGGTGCTCCTTTAGCACCTTATTCATAATTTATATTTGGCCTGATACACGGTGCTTTCATAAATGGGAAAATATTCCTTTTCTTTAACAGACTGCCAAAGTGAGTGGGAAGGTGTAGGGAGGAGGTTCAAGTTCTCAGTTTTGTACCTCAGGGGATGAAGAATGATGTTAGGCCATTTATTTTATAAAGGGGATTTGGGAAGTCTTTGGGAGCCAAAGCAACTTCTTGAGCAGGGGAGTGGAATGGTCAAGGCCATGTTATAGTAACAACAATTTAGCAAATGTGTGGGAAGAGAATGAGTTCCAGTCCTTTCTTTCTAATTTTCAGATTGAAAATTAATTAGAAAAATGAAACTCCATGTAGGTGTAGATGACTGATAAGAGATTGTATATAATGTAAAGGGACTGCAGACATCATTTACTTTAATCCTGGCATTTTACAGATGAGTAAACAGAGTCCCCAGTAGTTTACGCAACTTTCCAAAGATCACACAAGGAGTAGTCTTCAGCCTTTAAATTAATTCATAGTCTGACTCCAGGTTTTCTTTGCAGGCTGATTATAAATTACTTCCCTTCATACATTCTTTTCTCCAGCCAAACAGACCTACTTCCTGTCCTCCATATGTAGTTTTTGTACTGGCTGTCCCCTGTGCCAGGAATGTTATGCCTCCTCAGCTCTATCCCTTGGCTCTTCCTTCAGGACTCAGCACAGCAGCCACCTTCTTCCAGAAGTCCTTCTTGATTCTCTCTGTTTTTTGACCTTCATGTTCTTCCAATATTTTGTTGTGTTGTAACCCCCTAGTAGAATATAAGGTCCTCAAGGCCAGTGAATGCCTCTCTTTACTCTCTGGGCCCACCAGCACTTGGTATTATATTATTCATGGTACCTAGATGCTATATGTTGTTGAACTGAACAGTAATAACAGAACTGGGATGCTAACTCAGGTCTCTTAACTCTAAATTAAGTGGATGGCATACAATATGGCTATTTGGGTTGAAACAGGAGATGTCTGAATATAATTCCTAAAGTCAAAGGAATGAATTAATGAAAAAAACATTTATTAAGATCTTAATTTGTGTCAGACACTCTTTTGAAAGCTGGGGATATAAATCAAGCAAGATTATCCACACTCTCAAAGAATTTATATTCTAACTTGTACCCTGCCCTCCTCCCCCTACCTTTCTAGCCTTCTCATGCCTAACGTGTCTACTTCCCCCACACTCTACTCTCCAGTGACACTGACCTTCTTGCCGATCATTGAACAAGACACCTCATCACCCTAGTCCAGGAATTTTCACTCACAGACCCATGTCTGTCTTCTGGCTTCCTTCACATTCTAACTAAACAGCCACTTTTAGCAGGAAGCCTTTCTTGATTCCCTTCACTTCTAGTGTCTTCCCTCTGTTGATTATCTCCATTTTGTCCTGTGTGTTTGCACAAAGCTATTTGCATGCTCTCTCCTCCATTAGATTGTGAGAGCATATAATGGCAAGCAAAAGGGTACTTAGCATCTTCTTTTAGTTGATTAAGTATTTAGCATCTTGTTTGAACCCTGCCTTATGATTTGAAGGTGGGAGGAACTTGCTGACACAACAGGAAGGGTGGGACAAGAAGGAGAACTACCATATAAAAGGAGGAGCACAAGCTGGGACAGAGCAGAGCTGAGAAGGAGAAAACTTCTGGTGTCTGGCACTCTGTCTGTTCTGTCTGTGTTGATTTGTGTTTGTGATACTTTGTGCAGAAGCCCTGAAAGAGGATTTTCTTGCTGTCTGTTTACAGAAGTCCTGGAGGAGGGTTTCAGAGGTCCTGGGACTATACTGACAATTTGTGTTGATTTCTCAGACCTTGTTTGTGGGTCTGTGTTGATTTCACAGGCAGATAGTGAATTGATGATGGTGCCAGCAATGTGCATGAATGTTGTTTTGGCTCTGTTAAACTTTGTCTGGGCTGATCACTGTAAGCTTCAATATGGAATGGGAACTGGATGAGGAACTGGAAGAGGAACTGGATGAGGAGGTGAGAGTGGTCTGCCTATGAATCCAGGTGACAACTGCATAGATTCAGGTAGGAGCTGGACCCATGGAAGAGGAACCATGGAATCTGAGAGTCAGCCTTGAGGCGAGATGAAAGGAACTCTTCTTGGGTTCTTAGTGCTCATTGACAAGATCACAATTTACTGGGACCTAAGGGTGGGAGAACCTTGTACTTTGTACCTTGTATCCCTTAAGGATGACTGAATTAATGATGATTGGAAGCTAGTCTACAATCAAAAAGAAGAAAACTTTCTGACTGAGGAGATTAAGGCAATGTGACCTAGGGGTGGGAGACCTTTGTACTTTGTATCCCTTAAGGAAGATTGCTCCTTAAAGATGATTGAGTTAAGGACTTACTAAATGATATCTTTTGTTTAAAACTGTGTGGCCACTTTAGTGATAAATTGTTATCATATCATTGTGAATGTTATACTTTGGTTTCTGTGAATATTTTGTTTTAGTTTACTGCTGAATAAATAGAGAGTTCACTATATTATGTGATCAGGACTTTAAAGCTATTCACAGCAATAGTCCTCTGGAAAGCTGCTCATGCTTGGTTTTACAGAATAGGAAGCGTCTTTTACATTTCTTTTTAAGTTCAGTGCTTATTATAGTACCTGACACACATTAGGTACTTAATAAATGTTTATTGACTGACTTACAACATGTATAGCAGGGTAGTGTCCAGGGAAGAACATCAAAATGGTAGTGATGATTTAATTATTGTACTTAGATGTAGAGTTGGAAAAAGGATGAAGAACTGCAGAAGGGATTCCATGAAGGCATCCCCCGTAGCTGGGAATCAATTTTGAGGAGTTGGATAAGGCTAGATAAAGCGAGGGCTCACCAATCAGAACGCAAGTTCTCATGGGTGAGAATCTGATTTTCTTTTGGAAGAGAAAAGGAGGTGAAATGGCCTGGAGATAACTGGTCAGAGTCTCTAAGAGTGACCGTTTAGATATTATATGAAACCAGTGGCAGAGCTACTCAGGGGGAGCATGGCTCTAGATTAGATTAGATTAGAGGGAAAAAAAGGAGATTCCATTTTCACAAATAATTAACCACTACAAATTTGTGCTTCTTACATAGAAGCCTATTCTTTTTTACCTTTATTTTTATGGAGGGAGAAAAGTGTAATGGTAACATAATTTGAATTTGAAGATCCCTTTGCATTGGCAAAGGTAACAGGTACTTAGTACTTAGTAATGAATCAAGCCTCTGTTAAAGAAACAGAAGGTAGGAATCCCTATTGCTGATGTAACAGGAAGGGGCTGAACAGGGAGGGGCAATACTGTACATAAGGAAAAGCACCAGAGAGGGAGAGAAAGATATTCTTGGAGCAAGCTCCATGGAGGCAGAAGCTGCTGCTACTGGGGAGGCTGAAGAGGAGCTGGGGAGGCTGAAGAAGAAACCCCACCCCCAGGCTAGAGAGAATGACATTTTTTGGAGAATGTGGATGAAGTGATTTTTTTCTGAGGCTTATGCTGAGTCCAAGGGCCAGCCAGAGATGCTGAGGCTGTTGAGGATTTCCAAGTTCCAGATGGGCTTGCCAAAGACTGAGGAAGCATGATTGTAATGCTGGTACTTTGTATGAACCTGTTTGTGGCTTTGTTGAGCTTTGACTTCCCAGGAACAGAGACTAAAGGATTTGAGGTAGACTGGATATTGTGAGCTTTAGCATGGAACAGAAACTGCACAGAGAGCTGGAGAAGGACCTGGGAGCTGTCTGCCTTTAGACCCAGGTGATAGTTTGATGAATCCAGGTAGGATCTGGGACCATGGAAGGGGATCCAGGGAATCTAAGAGACCACCCTGAGTCAAGTTGAAAAAAGACTTTACTTAGATACTGTGTACTGACTGAGAACTTGTAATTTACTAGTGACCTAGGGGTGAGGGGCTTGTATATTTTCTGATGATTGAATAGTGAATGATGAAGGATGATTGAATGAGCAGTTGATGGAATGATTGATTGACTGTTTAGTCAATTGGCACCACACTGGTCACAAAGTTTTCATCAAAGAAAGATCATTTAGCAACTCAAGCATTCAATCATCTCAATCATTCAATCATCTTTAAGGAGGTTTGCCTCCTCAAGGGACACAAAGTACTATAGTTAAAGTTCTCCTCTCATGGGGCACACTAAGTTACAAATCAGTCACTTATTTAGTCATCAATCACTAAATACAATATTTAGGGACCCCCCCCTTTTGAGATTTCCTTGAATCTTTGAGGTACATACTCTGGGAAACCTCTTCAAGAAGTCGGATTGTCATTAACTCCACCTGAAGTACTGGAGTCTGATTGTCATTAACTCCACCTGAAGTCCCTCCCCAAACTCATTACTGGAGTCAGACCTCATTGGCTCCTCCTGAAGACCCTTTCCTGGCTCCTCCTCTGAATCACCCCTAGAGTCCTTTGTATATAAGACCCCATCTTCCCTCCATCTTTCTCAGAGCACCATGGAATGGCTTAGTACAGACTTCCCATGTGAGAGAGCCACAGAGTGCCCTGGCAGAGACTTGGTCTGGGTGAGAGCGCCTTAGGATAGCTTAGCAGAGACTTGCTCTGTAAAAGTCTATCCCATATCTTTCAATAAACTTTACTTTTTCTTTGGCTAAGAAGACTTGAGTGGAATTCTTTCAGCAGGACCCAGAATGTTGGTATTTTGGGGTCTCAGGCAGCCCTGATGCTCTTTGGGTACCTCTTCATTTTTATGGTACTGTGTGGTGTGGTGAAATGTCCTAAAAATTCTATGGACCAGTGTGGTGAAAACTATGTGGCCATCTTATTGATAAGTTGTTTGAATGCTGTATTTCAATTTTCTGTGATAAGTTGAAACATTGTGAATGCTGTATCTTGATTTTCTGGGAATGTTTTGGTTTGATTTGTTATGGAATATATAGAGTGTTCACTATACTGTGTAATTAGAACCTTAAAAGCTGTTCACAGTAGTATTCTTCTGGAAAGCTGCTCATGGATGGCATTACAGAAGGCAAGGTAATTGGGGTTAAGTAACTTGCCTAAGGTCACATAGTTTGTAAGTGTGTCAAGTTTCTGACGCTAGATTTGAATTCAAGTCCTTCTGACTCCAGGATTGGTGCTTTATTCACTGTGCCACCTAGTTGCCCATAAAACCTATTCTTTTTGAAACAGAGGCAGGCATTAAGATTTCTAGAGAACAGGTGGTATAATGGGAGTCATACTGGATTTTGAGTTCAGAGGACTGCATTCAAACATTTAGTCTTATTTACTAATTGTGTGACCCTGTGTCACTTAATCTCTCTATGTTTCAATTTCCTCATATGTAAGATAGGCATACTACTATGAAACTAGAGGCAGTTTGTTATAGTAGGAAAGACATTAGTTTTGGAGGCAAAAGAATCACAAAATCATAGAATCTGAATCAACAAGTACCTTGGTGACTGTCTAGTCCAGTTTATATCAGAAAGAAGACCCTACTAGTATGTATCTGGGGAGTGAGCATCCAATTTCTGCTTGAAGAAAGGGGACTAAACAACTTTGCAGGTAGCTGACTTTGAATTCTAGTTCCACTATTTACTACCTCTCTGACATTGGGCAAACTACTTAATTTCTTTGATTCTCAATTTCCTCATCTGTAAAATGAGGAGGTCTGGATTAAATGATTAGTGAAGTCCCTTTCATAGTTTAACCAAGTGATCCTATTAATTATTTTATATTCATTTTTAAAAAGTCTAGTACTAACACTTGGCTTTGTTTATCATAAGTGTTTAATAAATGTTCCTTGGCCTGACCTTGTTAAAAAAAATACCACATTCATTTCTGTTGTTTATTCTTAGGAAGATCAAGGTTTATTTACAAATATCTAGAATAAAGATGCAGAAGAAGTGTTATTTTTGTTTAGTCAAGATTTAAATAGTAATTTTTTCTCAGATAATCTTAATTTTGATGAGAACTAATATATCCAAATATCTCAGAATTTTGGCTTAGAGCTGTCAGCTGACATTCTATTTACCTGCTGCATATGCTGTTTTGGGGAATAATTTTATCTGTCCCCTTAGCTAAGTCCCTGAGAAATGAATTTTCTTTTACTTTTCTTTAACCCTATATGAAAGAATATATGGAATCTTGCTGAATTTATTTCAGATTTGGGGAACTTGGACCTTGATTCAGTTTGGGTCAAAGGACCCAAATTCCCTACTTATCTGAACTGTTGACCATGTTGACTGGCAAGAGACCAGCTATACTCCCCATATATCACCTATTAGCTCTTTCTGTACCACAGATTTTATGTATTACATGAATTCCCCAAACTCTAGGCACTCATTCACCTATGACACTAATACTATGCCAACTAACATTTCAGTAAGAGTTATTTATTTGCAAGGGAGAATGTTTAAATTAAAATATGCAAAAGGATACAGGTTTAGGAGAAATAGCAACAAATGCCAGTAGTCCTGGTAATGACTGCTATATCCTTAACCCCTAAATAAGAAGCAAGGCCATAGGGTGGCTAGGTAGCACAGTGAATAGAGCATCAGCCCTGGAGTCAAGAGGACCTAAGTTCAAATGTGACCTCAGACACGTAACACAAAACTAGTTGTGTGACCTTGGGCAAGTCACTTAATCCCAATTGTCACCTGGGCAAATCTCTTAACCTTCCTCTCTCCAAAAAGCAAAAAAATAAAAAAAGAAGTAAGGCCACTACTTTTGGACTAAAAGATAATAACCTTTAAAGGCAGTCTAGTCGATAAATAAACTATTGGACTTTGAATCAAGAACATTTGGATTTTAATGTCATTTCAGAAATTGACTAGCTATGTTATCCTGGGCAAGTTAATTAAATTTGTGAAACTGTATCATCATCTGTAAAATGAAGATCATAATAGAACTTAATCACAAGGTTGTGAGGAGCAAGTGAAATGTGTGTTTGCAAACCTTAGAATATTACACAAATGTGAGCCATTGTTACTACCTGTCTCAGAGGGTTGCTGTAAGAAAATATCTCTACAAATCTTAAAGTTCTATATAGCATCACATGATCAGCAAGATGGTTTAAAGAAAACCTCACAAAGGAGAATATGCCTAAATTATGGAAGAACACCAAAATACATGCCAAATATAGAGGAACCAAAGCTGAATCCACAAGATAAGGCAGAAATACTACAAAAGGTGAAAAGCATCATGAAATAACATTTGAGAACTTAAATGCTTAGGACTCCCTGTCCCAAACAAAACCATATAATGAGCATAGGAAATAATAGCAACTTATCAAGCTTATGCTTTCGAATCCATCGTAGGGAGGAGGAGGGCTCATTTCTGATCCCTCCCCACCCTCACCACTGCCAATGACTCAGTGTGAAATCCTCATATTACATAAGGAGCAGCAAATGCTGATTCTGCCCAGTCACTCAAAAAAAAAGAGACCAGTGAGGGTTGAGAGGTTTGGGAATGGGAGTGAGGACAGGATGCTTAGTAGACATAGGCCAATCTTTCCAGCTAGAGAGGAAAGAACTTCCTGCTTAAGGGATTGGGGACTGGACACTGAACTAATCCTCTCTACCCTGAATTTATTCTGTACAGGACTCTCTGTTGGGAGACTGAGAATACCCAGCTTTGCAGTCCATACGGTAGAGGAATAGAAAGGGATCAAAGCATGAACAGGGGAAATGGAGACAAGAAACTGGGAATCAAGGGGAAAGGCTGGAAGATCAGAAGCCCAAGGAAGAAAGCCTATGCAAAAACTTAGAGCACAAGCAGTTAAGTAATGGAAAAATGAATTAAAATGAACATGGTGGTCAAAATATTAGGAACAAGTTTTATATTTTAAAGAAAAATGAACCAAAATTCCCTTATGGAAAAAAGTACTGCATATTCCTTTCAAATTATGGAAGAACACCAAAATAATCAAGTAGAGTTCAAAAGTTAAATAAAGTTATTTAAAGAAGAGAGGAATGAAATTAAGGCATAAATGAGAATCTTTGATGCAGAATTTAAGCAGATAAACAGCAGATTATAAGACATGGAAAATATGATTTCATCACATAAGTGGAGACTCTGAGAGAGAAAATAATAAATTCTGGCAAAATATAAAAAAGGGAAAATTCGGTATAAGACAAACAAAAGGCAAAGAATGCATGATTTCTATACAAAGGTGACTGATTTTAATGAGACAAACAGAAAAAATGTAAAGATCATAGATCTCCCAGAAAAACAAACAAACAAAAAACCCTTTTATATCAAGAACACAAATCCTATGTATCAGGAAGTAGTATAAACCCCCCACAATTTCTGAAATCATATAATGTACTGATCAATTTAATTTATAAATCACCAGTACAGGAAAACCTGGTATATAAATTTTGAGGCATATTATAGTGGTTAAATTTTGCCAATTCAATAACAGACAACAAACTTTTCAAGGAAATGGGAGAGATAACAAGCAATGCTAATACAAATATCTCAAGACAACTTGACGATCTTTTTAAAAAATTCATTTTTAATTCATGGAATAAAACAAGCATTTCCATACCATAGTATATTAAAAAAAGATGATTGCATATGAAACTTCAAGTGTATTATATGCAACTTACCATTCCTTTAAAATATATAATACAGTTTTCATGTAAATTTCTTTTTTTCCTTTTCTTCATCCCTCCCCCTACCCTAAATTGGAGATGATAGTAGTATGATTCATATTAACATATACTGCTAAGTTGATCCTAATTCTCAGTGAAAAAATTTGAGCTTTCTACTAACAAGTGGCATTAGGAGCACATTTGCCTTCCCCCAAAAGAAATGAACAAATGTTTGACTTACAAACATTCCAAATGAGAGAAACAAAAACGTACTTAATTCTCTTTTATGTATAGGATATTTAAATAAGAAAAAGAAATTAGACTGAAGAGTAAAGAAGGATCGTTATGGACCAAAAAGGACATAAGCAACTTAAGATTTAAGGGAAACTTAAAGAATCAGGAAGAGAGGAGGAAAAGCTGCCTTGATATACCATGGACTAAATCTCATGATACTTTGAGTAAATATAATTTATTGGAGGTATGCCACTGTCAGATGTTACATAAATGGGAGCAGGAAGATAAGAAAAATGGAGGAGCTGAAGAAACAGCATCAAGAAGTCCATTGGTGATCAGAGAAAGGATGGTCATTTCTTTAGTCACTCAACTAGATTGAGTGTTGGAGAATAGGATTGAAGGAGTAGAAGGGAGGGACTGGGGTTGAGGGGTTAGGGATGGATCTTACCCCTGAATAAGAAAAGAAAGTGTGCCATTGGAGAGTGTTTCCATGTTAGGGAGAGATGTTTATCTGTAGTGAGAGACAATGACCTTTAATGAATCTTATCTTGAGGGATTTTAAGGAAAGCACCTTCTTTGAGAAAGGCTTGTACCTCCAGGGACTCCATCTCATCTCATAAGGAGAGATTTATGAGTCCCCAAGGACCACTAGAGACCAGAGTATTAGGAGAACATAGTAGAGATAGAATAACTTGACCTCAAAAGTGGTAGGTGGTCATGGTGGGGGACATACATGAGCATTCCAACTTGGGGCACACCAAGACTCCCACCACAAAGATGCTTCTACCTAAAACTGTTTTCTACATGAACTGATATTTATAATGAGACATAGGAGAAAAAGGGGAGGCGTGCAATAGTATCCACAAAAGCAGTTAGATAGAAATGGAATAGAATAGAGAGCTCCAATATGATGCTCTAGATGCTACTGGTTGGTTTTATTGAACTGTTTCATTTTCTTTTAAAATCTTTATTATAAAGTAGGTTCACTGGACAAGGAAATTGGGAATGTAATGTGAGAAAATGAAGTCTTTTTAAAATAAAGCATTACATAAATTTTATTTTAAAAGCATTATATTAATGTTTTTATTGTTGCTCCAACTTGGTTGCCTTCTTATAGACAATTTCCATCTTCTCAATGTCTTTCCTAAAAACTGGTGCCTAGAATGGAATAGAGCACACCAGATATAGTCTGACCATAGCAGAGGACCCTGAGACTAACTTCCCTTTGCTCCTGGGGGCCAAGCATCTCTTAATAGAGCCCCCAAAAACATTTAATAAAATCTCTCAAGTTGTTCCTGTGGAAAGATATAGGCTAGCTGATAGGATAATTAAATGGATTCAGAGCTAGTAGAAAGACTAGATTCAAACACTAGCCCTTAGTAATGATAATGTACTGCTATTTTGGAAAGAAGGAATGAATAGAGTACCCAAGGAATCTATGCATGACTCTGTATGGTGAGTGTCAGAAGGAGGGTTGCCACATTTGTGAAGTATGTAATTTTCATATCATATGAAGTTCAGTTGGAGGATCTGGAAAAAAGAAGACTCAGTGGGGGTTGAGGTAGATTGATAATAGTCTTCAAGAATTTTAAAAATCATCATATAGAAGACAGATTAGACTTGTTCCATTTGGGTCCAGAAGGAAGACCTAGAAGCAATTGGTGAGAGTTCAAAAGAGGTAATTTTAAGCTTAGTGTTAGAAAAACTTTCTAATAATTAGAACTACCCAAAAGTAGAATGAACTGTCCTGGGAGGAAGTGGGTTTCCCCTCTTTTGGGGGTCTTCAAGTGATGGCTACTTGATTAATGTTTAGTTGTTACAGATCTTCTTTCTAGGCACGGGTTGGTCACTGAGTTCCCTTTTAATATGTAATTTCAATACTTAAGTTCCATGACTCCTTGATTTCATTTTTGTAGGTGGACAGTAATAATAGTTCATATTCCCATGAAACTTAAACTTTTACTGTGGTTTTATTTGAAAAAAACCTGGTAAGGCACTTAATGCAAATATTATTATTCTTTTAATAGGACCTGTGATTTCATCAATATAGGGAACTTTCTAATGAGGAACTCTCAATGCAGATTTCATCACCTGATACCTTTCATGCAATTTATAACCTTAGAAAATTGTCTAGGGACACTGAGAAGTTAAGTGACAGAGTTACCTAATCACTATGTAGCAGAAACTTGAGCTTAAGTCTTCCTGACTCAACTACACTAGCACAATTTACAGGTTCAGTTCAAATCAATAAACACTTATTGCATATGAGGTTACTTAGTGATCATGTCTGGACTGTGCCAATATCATACAGATGATGATAGCTAAAAAGTTACTTTGTAGCTTTGTTGTTGTACTAATCAACCTAATAAATGAATGCTTTTCAGAGTTCATAAAGATGAATAGTTTGAAATAAGGCTGTGAAGAAGATGAATAGTTTGAAATAAGGCTATGAAAGTAAGTAGGAGGCAGGTTGTGGAGAATTTTAAATACAGGGATCAAGAGTTTGTCTTTTATCCTAGAGGTAATGGGAAGCCACTTGAGATTCTTGAACAGGGGAATGACATGGTTGAACCAGTGCCTTAGGAATCCCATTTTGTTAGCTATGTGGTGGATAGTTTGGAGGGGGAAAGCCTGGAAGGAAAGAAACCAATTAGGAGGCTAGTATAAGAATCCAGAGAAGAAATGATTCAAAATAGGCTTGGGGACAGTGACAGTGAACAGAAGAGAATGGATCAACAGGTCTTGACAACTGATAAGACATAGGTGAAGTGAGAGACAGAGTTAAGGAAATTCTCAGGTTATGCACCAGCATGATGAAGAGAAGGACTGTCCCTTTGACAGAGAGAGGGAATTCTGAAGCTCAGAGAAATTGTTACAAGTACTTCCTCAGCATCTCAACTTGAACTACTATGGATCTCTTTCTCTTTCTTTCTCCCTCTTCCTTTTTCTTCCTTTCTCTCCCTCTCTCTCCTTCTTCCTCCGTCCCTCTCTCTGTCCCTCCCTCCCTCCCTTTAAAACTGTATGGAGGGGGTGGCTAGGTGGCGCAGTGGATAGAGCACCGGCCCTGGAGTCAGGAGGACCTGAGTTCAAATCCAGCCTCAGACACTTAACACAAAAACTAGCTGTGTGACCTTGGGCAAGTCACTTAACCCCAACTGCCCTCCAAAAAAAAAAAATAAAAAAAATAAAAACTGTATGGAGATAGATACAGAGTGAAGTGAGAAGAAGGGGGAAGGGGGGAAACTTCACCAATGACTTTAGTAATGTTACTGAAAGCAATGCTGAATTTTGATTAATTGTCATGCCAATCTGGGTCCCAGAAAACACATGTTAAAATGTTTTCTCAGAGAAATGGAGTATGGGGGAACCACAGATGCAGAATGTCACATGCCCTGTTAGAGCCCATTACCATGTGGTTTAATTTTACTTTAATGTTCTGATACTATGAAGGGTTCATTAGGGAGAGCAAGATGTTGAGATATGACCAGGGTGCAAAAACCAAGGAATCAATAGAACTTAAAGAAATCATCTATAGCAATGTTTCTCCAAAAACTCCAGAACATGAGAATATTTTCTCTCTTTATGGATCTTTTAAGGCACTGGACAGTAGGCTGCTTGGCATGCTGAACCCTACTGAATAAACAGACAGCTTTGCTCAAGGGAGAGGGAAAGATATTTAATGAGGACAGACAAGTACGTGGGCTTTTGGGAGAAATTTCTTGTCCAATAAAGACATACCAATCCATCAAAAATGACTGCTATAAACTGAATATAAAATTCTTAACAGTAACTCTGAAAAGACACGACACGAAAGCATTCTTGTAAATAAGATGGAATTAGATTACCTTTCTCGGGCCTAATTGGGTCTGCCTTAACACAGGGCAATGCAGACTGCTTATGTATAGGCCAAAGCAGACATATGATGTGAAAGGAAGAGGAGGAGGAAGAGAAGGAAAATGGAAAAGAGAGATACAAAGACACATACAACCCACACATACATGCACAGAAAGAAAGAGAGAGGAAGAGGGAGAGAGAGAAAGAGAGAGAGAGAGAGAGAGGTGTCCACCTTTCTGAGGAATAAGTCAATTTTGAATCAAAGGTCAAGGATCAAGGGGACCTTGCTAACAATAGCAAATTGCTGTTGCCTCAGCTTAGTCATATGATCCATTGGGGTTTGCTTCCTGGCTTCTATTGTTCCACTTGGAGCCGAGCTGGGTCGGATATAATTATAACCCCTCCTCTGCCACCAACCTCATTCTAATCAGCTAGACCTTAATGTATTGTGATATTGCCAGGGATAGCTGGTTAGACAGACTACTAACTGATAAAGGAACTTCCTTAAGTCACACAATAAACGATGTCAGAGCCAAAACTTGTTGTGCTTTGTCCTCGAGAGAAAGCTTGGCTTGTGTGTGAATTGGATCTGAATGACACAGTTGTCAGTCTCACTCTCCTCTCCAGGGTCATCAGAGTCCAGTGGCCAGACAATGTCAAGATGGTGGGTGATAGTCCAGGATGCAATGGGCAACCTTGACCTTCCTAAATTAAGGTCTTTCCCAGACCTCAGTTTGTCTGAGACCGCACTCATTCAATGACTAAGGAGTAGGTAAGAGTTGAGACAAAAAAAGACTCAGTTTACCATCACAAAGATATCTTTCCTGGAGTGGACACCCTCAAAATTTCCAGAACTTAAATCAGGAACATTGATTTACAAATGGAAGGGATCTTAGAAATCTCCTAGTTCAGGGATGGGGAACCTGTGACCTTGAGGCCACATATGGCCATCTAGGTCCTCAAGTGAGGCCCTTTGACTGAATCCAAAGCTCAGTGCTGCAAGTTCCCCACCTGATCTAGTTCAAACTCTCAATGCAGAGGAGAAATTGAGGCTCAGAGATGGAATTTGCTTCAAGTCACACAGCTAATGGGGCAGCTGTGATCTGACCCCAGTCTCCTAGTTCTAAGTTGGGGCTCTTTTTTTATCTCTTTGCTTCCGAGATCAACTCTTCTTTCTCAGCACACTATTATGTCTTTTCCCAGCAGCCCCTACAATTCTATTTGGTCACTCATGAATTTGCATTTGGAATTTATTTTTATCTGTAGTTTGAATCACCTCTTGGTATAATGAATTCCATTAGTTTAGTCCCTGCTGAGTAAAGTAGCACTTGGTATTTGTCCTAAAGCAACATCTTTCAGGACAAATGGAAAGGAGTACTAGAGTCCTTCCAATTATCTCATGGGGTATTGAAAAAAGTTCTCGAATTAGATTGATTTTTATTTATTTTCAAATAAACCTATGCAGAGGGATCAGATTCTCTTTTGGAGGGTGTATTTTGGGTGTATTCTGATCAGTCAGTCAGGCGTGAGAGGAAGAAAAAAAAAGAGAAAAAGAGGAAGAGGAAAAGGGAGAGGGAGATAGAAAATGGAGGGAATTGAAAGAACTAGAGATAGCAAAAGGAGGGGGAAAGGGAAAGAAAAGAGAGTGGGCTAACCAGTTAGAGAATATTAGAACTGGTCTAGGAGGCAGGAGACCTGTATTTTATGTCTTACTACCTACATGATCAGGGACATTTTTTTCTCCCTAGGTCTGTTTTCTCAACTGTAAAATTAATAAACCAACCTAGATTCTCTGGTCAAGACCACAAAAGAAGTATTAGAGGGGTTATTTGTGTGGGGCTGGGGAGAGGCAGGGGAGGAGAAATTCAGTCTTGTCAAAGCTTCTATCTGAGGAGACCTGGAAAAATCTTTGCAGGGTAAACCCTTGCTTGCACTTTCTCTTCCCTTGTTCTACAAAAATATAATGAAACTGACTTTCTATTTGCAGTGCATGCACAGTTATTAATGAAAGTTTATTGGATTAGAAGGAGAAAGAAATGGGCAGAAACCCTTGAATTAGTCATCATCAATCCTATAGATCCCTTAAGTCTAAATATGCAGTTTCTGGTTGCAAATATTAGGTCTCTTCTGCCTGGGAAGTCCATAAAGTCCTTGTTCATTATGCTCCAGTTTTCCACTGAGTTTTTGACTCTATGGGAGTAAAAATGGTCAGGGTAGCTTAGTGGGGGCAGTTCTGTGGGGTAGCACCACTTTTGGCATTGCCCTCTGCTGCCCCCAGCTGGTTACCTCTTGTCATTGCTCTTCTACTAAGCTTAGCTTAGCAAGACAAGCGCTCTCTATTGGTTGCCCCATTCTGCCAACAAGGTAAGGGAAAGAAATCTTGGGTACTCTCTTTGCCTGACTGGAATTATAGCTCTCCCTGATATATGTAGCAATTCTAAAGAGACAGTCCCAAATCCAGAGGTATCTTCTTCCTGAAGCTGTGGCATGCATACATATCACCATTGCTTCTGCCAGTTTCTGGGCACACAGGCACTGAACCTTGATGTAACTTCAAGAGAGAGTGAACAGTCACCAAAAATCCTTGGACCTTCTTCCTCCAACCCCTTTGAAAAAAATGGAGATATGCATGAAGGGGACCCCAATACTACTTATCACAATACCTAGTTTTAAAGGTCTGCAAACCATTATACCTATGTTATCTCATTCAATACTCACAACAATCCTTGAAAAAGGTACTATTATTATCATTATTTTACAGATGAGGAAACTGAGACTGAGAGAGGTTAAGTGACTTGTCTAGGGTCACACAGTTATTAAGTATCTGAGATGGGATTTCAATGGAGGTTTTCCTGTCTCCAAACCCAGTTCCTCATCTGTAAAATGAGCTAGATTAGGAAATGGGAAACCATTCCAGTATCAGCTAAGAAAACCCCAAATGGGATCATGAAGAGTTAAATGCAACTGAAAATAACACCAATTAGTATATATCCATATATGTATGTCTTTCTGTGTATATGCATATATGTATATATGTATTTTGTTAAGTTCAAAGACCCTAGGTCAAGAATTTCAGACCCAGTCCAACCCTCTCATCTTTACAAATGAAGAAATTGAGACCTGAAGAAATATAATGACTTGCCCAGGGCCATACAGATAGTAAGCCACTGAGCTGAGAGTTATATCCAAGTCTCCTGATTCCAAAGTCAATGTTTCTTCTTTCTTTTTAAAATATATATTTTAAAAATTATGAAATTAACCATCAACAAGGCCAAACATTTCAGTATACAACAAAGAACCAAAAAAAGTAGGATTGTACATATAACTGAGAACATCAGTTATGTAGGTTGAGGTTTTTTTTTTTGAGGGCAGTTGGGGTAAAGTGACTTGCCCAAGGTCACCCGGCTAGTTTTTTTTGTGTGTGTGTTAAGTGTCTGAGGCTGGATTTGAACTCAGGTACTCCTGACTCCAGGACCGGTGCTCTATTCACTGTGCCACCTAGCTGCTCCTTAGGTTGAGGTTTTTTAAGGGTATATTAAATTTAACATGACATTGTAACAAAGTCACTTTCTTTATGTCCCTTTTTCTCTTTCTTTTTTCTGTTTTTTTTAACATTTTATTGATGTTCTTTTCTTTCTTATTTTGAATCTCTATCACTCTTCATTAACTGACTCTACCAGGTCTTCTCAGAAGCTTTTCCTCATAACAAATATAGTCACGCAAAACAGATGAATGCATTGATCATGTCTAAAAATGAGTCTCCTTCTGATCCTCTGTCTCTGAACCAAGAGGAAGGCAGCATGATCATCAGTCTTTTGAAGTCATGACCGGTCACTGTATTCATAGGACCTTTGGTCTAAAGCTAGAAGGGGACTTCAAGGCCATCTAGCCCACCTCTGTCATTTTACAGATGAGGAAACAGAGCCTTAATAAGGTGAAGTGAATTCCTCAGACACATGGTAAATTACAGGTGACTTCTAAAACCTTTTATGATTGTTTGCATTATTGTGATCATCTTAAAAATTGTTCTCTTGGTTTTGCTCAATTCCCTCAGTTCTTATGAGTTTCCCCAAGATTTTCTAACTTGTAATATTTAATATTTATTACAGTGCAATAATATTCCATTGTATTCACATACAACACTTTGCTGAGTCATTCTCCAATTGATGGATGCCTCTTATGCTTCCAATTCTTTGCTATAACAAAAAGCGTGGCTATAAATATTTTCAGTGTATTTCCATTCTACCATATTGTTTCTTTACCCAGCTCACCCAACTCTATCAATCATCTCTGTTAGTTCTTGATCCCCTATAGCCTAATTCTGCTCAAATACCTCACAGTGGGAGTGGAAGACAAGCTTAGCTAAATTCAGAAAAACTGAGCCTTACATTAGTATCAAAGGGATGCATTTTTTTTTTTTGGCCATAGCAACTGTAGAAAATAGTAAGGGAGGTTACACACACACACACACACACACACACACACACACACACAAACACACAGAAGAATAGAGTCAGTTGCTTATCCCAGGTAGAGCTTATGTTTTTATTATACATGTTTTCAGGCTCATACCATTCTCCTGAATCATTTCAAGTAAACAAAGAGGAGATTATGAAGATCCCAAAGTCAGTTTCATTGGTTATACAGTTTTAATTTGGTTGGTTTGTTCTTGGGTATTCTAAGATGAATTCTTCCTTAATGCCTTCTATTTACCAGCTGCAATTAAAAAAAATGCTTTCTGATTCTTGCCTCTAGTAGGGAGGTACCTGATTCTGGTGCTAATTCTAAGATGACTGGTCCCTGGAGATAGAATAGTTCCTATTTTCAAACTGCGTCAGTAGGGAATGACTACCTTGTTCCAGAGACATGAAGGACTGAGGATGGTAAAAGGACTGGGTCATCGTGAACTCTCTCAGGACTGCAGGGTTTTAGTTTAGAAATGGCTACAGCTTATAATTTGTTAATTGATTTGTATAAACTTGTATCTGTATGGTTTATCTTCATAAATAATTCATGTTATGGGCTAGTCAGTTTCATTTGCATACACACTCTGAAGTTTGTCCCCTGCAGCCCTGAGGAACAAAGTATAACTCAAAGATACAGGCAGAAATGTGGGACCAACACAAAAATATGAGACAGTTCAGTATAGAAAGTACTTCTTGAAACCCAAATTGTATATCATACTATAATTTGTGGGTATGGCAGAAGAGATGGCAGATAGGCAGAGGAGAAGTAGGAGAGAAGATTCCCAATATCAGATAAACAACAATGGTATTGAAGAGTAATTGGTAACAATTCCTGGGCCCAAACTTCATTTGCCTGCTAAATATTGCCCAGGGGATGTGAGTATATGACTGATCCAGATTTGGAGATGATCAAGAAAGCCAGAGGCTAAGCTTATTTTTAATCCCCACCCTACTATTTTTACCCATAGGGAACAACTATAAATTGGCAATTGTACCATGGTGGGATTATGACCTGTTGCTCACAGTCCCCAGGTTGATTTTTCCAAGGAAGCAAGACAATTCTTCTTCCTTCCTCATATCCTTTTCTCTTCATTTCCTCTCCCACCTATTTTGTGAAATGTTACATTTCCTTGGTCCCCAGAAGACAAGTATCTGAAATAGAACTTCATGGTAACCTGAATATTTTGCCAGCTTAAAGGGGTTTGGTGTTTCCATTCTCTCCTAAAAGTCTGCCCAATAATGTGTCCTGATGTAATTGATGTTCAGATGATCCTGAACTGTAGGCCACAGGTTCTTAACTGTTTTTGTGTCATGGACTCCTTTGGCTAATCTTAGTGAAGCCAATGGACGTCTTCACAGAATAATGTTTTTAGATGTATAAGATAAACTACATAGGATTACAAAGGAAGCTAATCATATTGAGATACAGTTATCACTATAGAAGTATAACTATACATATATATGTATGTATGCATGTATATGTATCCTGTATACATCTATATCTACTTCTTAAGACAGATCTAGATAGACATATAGATCTTGACAAATTCACCTACCCTGGGTTCAGAACCTTTGCTCTGAATGGTCTTCCAACATGGTCTCTGACAGAGCCTACAAATAGAGCAAGTCAGGTCAACAGGCATTTATTAAATGCCTACTTTGTGCCAGATACTGTGCTGTGAATTATGTCCATAATCGAGAGGCAAGGACAGCAAGGTGGCACAGTGGATAGGGAACTAGGACTAGAGTCAGGAAGGCCTGAGTGGAAATGGAGCTTCTGTGGGACTCTGGATAAATCACTCATTCTCTGATTACCTCAATTTTCTTATCTGTAAAATAATAATAATAATAATAATAATAATAATAATAACTTCTACTTCCCAGGGTTGTGAGGATCAAATGAAATTGTAATTATAAATTACTTAACACAGTGCTTGGCACATAGTAGACGTCATGTACATATTAGTTATTATTATTATTATTACTATTGACAAAAATAGAATTAAAAGGTTACATTGAACTAAGATTATATATTATCATAAGATTATAGGATCACAGATGAGAACTGGAAAGGGGATCTAAAAGTCACCTGGTTCCTCACTTCACAGATGAAGAAACTAAGGACACAGAGAAGTAGAAGTGAAGTGCTCATGACCACACAGCTACTATGTGGCAGAGTCAACATTTGAACACAGGTCCTCTGAATCCAGAGCCAGAAGTCTTTCCAATATAATAATTGCCTCCTCAAAGAAAATAAAACACTTTGATATTTTGATACATTATGTCATTTGTGGGTGAGGTATTCCCTCAACTGAAGCTGGTGGTTTAGTGAACTTTGGGGGCCACAAGTTCTCATCACCAGGTGGCTAACCTGCTGATTGGATCCTCCAAACTTGGGCTGGCCCTCCAGAAACAGACACGCCCTGTGTAGGCCTACTGCTTGGGGAAGGACTAAACAAATTGCTGCATATAAATATGATGGAATATTATGCTGTAAGAAATGTTAAATGTGACATCCCTGGACCCATGTTCAAGGTCTTTTCAACTTATAAAACTTTCCAGAGCTTACATTCCACCAGCATTGACTTAGAGAATCCAGGGTCATACTATACACAAAAATGAGGCATTGCTCAAACAGAAAGCATGTATTAGTCACTTAAAATGTTACTTTAAGTGCTATCCTAGGTACTGGAGGAACAAAGCTGAGAATGAAACAGTCTCTCTGCCCTGAAGGAGCTTACTTTCTATAGTGGAGATAACATGTATACACACGTATATATGTGAAACACTTAAAAGGAAACTTTTTTTGAGGGGGGGAGAGCACTGGTAGCTTTAGGGATCCAGAACGGTCTCATGTAGGAGGTGATATTAGATTGAGCTTTGAAAGAAAGCTAGAGAAAGTCGGTGCATGATGGGAGTTTCATCCCCTTCCCTATCCAAAACAGCCAAAAGGCATTTTATATAGGTTACCCCTGAGGCACTCAGACAATACCTAATTCATTGTCTTTAGTTGGGATAGGTAATGCTCCTATCTTGATCTGTTTCATATTATACTGTCTCCTCCTATCTCCAAATGCCTGGGTTGAAATATCCCCTGATCTCTTCATTTTAAAGTAATGAGACTTGGAGCTATAAGGAACTCCAGAGATCATCTATAACAGCCCTTTTGCTTTATGGGGAAGGAAAGTGAGGCCTGAGTAGTGAGGTGACTTATCTAAGGTTATGCAGGTTATGAATAAAGTCCAGAAGAATCTCCAGTTTTGCTCCTCTTTTCACTATTCTACACAGCCTCTTGGACATGATAGGCACTGCTAAAATCCCATATTGCTTACTGATTGCACTAGTATTCCTTCTGTCTCTCTATCTTTCTCTATGTTTCTCTCTTTACCTTTCTCACTGTATTTTTCTGTCTCTGTATCTCCATCTCTATCTCTGTCTGTGTCTCCACACCCCCTTTTCTATTTTAATTCTAGTCATGCAACTTACTGGGACTTTTATTTGGCCTTTGGAATCAGGAACTCAGACATACTCAAGACAGGCACCCATAACCTAAAGGTCATTGTTGGAAAGGCCAGTCTAACAACAATTCCTTCAGCTGTCTGTCTTCCACACTAGGGATTTGTCTCATCACCTAATTAGATTAACTGTTTCAGAAATTAATTAGTTATGCAAATAGAGGCTGTACTTGGGAGCTAATGAAC
>CM053595.1:224203825-224225499 GCA_028646575.1 Pseudocheirus occidentalis
ACATGCCAATATGGAAAAATGATAACAGTAACTTATGAAACTTTTCTTAATATGAGGATAGGTGAAGGGAATACAAATACATACATATATATATGTATGTATGTACACTTACACATATATATGTATGTATACTTACACATATGTCTATATAGGAGGCTATATATGCATATGAATACATATCTGAGCATGTGTATATGTGTATATAGAGGGTATAGGATCAATTGACTATGAAGGGATGATAATTTTACTTTCAATTACTCTCATTGAATTTGGCTTAGGGAAGAAATGGCATATACTCTAAACTGGGCATAATGCCACACAAGAGAGTAGGGGGCATACGGATTAAAGGTGGGATGACAGAGGGGAGGGCAGGGTCTGGGGGAGGGATGCTCGATGCTCATACTTCAATAAAGGGACAGTGACAGGATAGAGAACAGAACAAGGGGGAAGAGATAGGAAGGAGGGACATATGATCACTAGGAATTAAGATATACAGGGTCTGGGGTAGGGACACCCTCCACGCCCTACCAGAAAATTAGAGAGCAGACCAGGGGAGGGGCTTTACAGTGAGATTGCTGTTTTTGGGTTGGGGTAGGGGAAAGACGGGGAGAAAATTTGTAATTCAAAAATCTCATGAAAATGAATGATGCAAACAAGAAAACAAGTAAAATTTATTTTAAAAAAAGAAAACCTGAGTTCAAATCCTGTCTCAGTCACTTACTAGTCATATGACCCTGAGCAAGTCATTTAAACTTATTCAGTCTCCATTTTCTCATCTGTAAAATATAGTTATTATTAGCACCTACTTCACAGAGGTATTGTAAGGATCAAATGAGATAAGTTGTGAAATGCTTTGAAAAACTTGGAGCACCACACACTTTCTAGCTATTATGATCATTATTTCTACCCTTCATCAGCTCTCTATATATCTTGTGTCTACATAATTATTTATATGTTTTCCCCTCCTCCATTAGAATGTCAGCTCCTCGAGGGTCCAGGTCTCAGTTTTATCTTTCATTTTATCCTGAAAACTTCTCATCACAATGTTCAAGTGTGAGAAAAGGTAAGTGATATAAAATGGGCATCAGGAAAACACTGAATCATTTTTTAAAATGAGTAACCAGTAGTAAACCTAGAAGCTCTCTCAAAACACCCCCTTTTAATGCCCAGGGCAATCATATGTCATGATAAAAGAGAATATGCCTTTAGAAAAATATAGGTAATTGAAAAAATCAAAGAGGGTATCAAGGGCAGGAAAAAATACCTCTGTTAGAGCTCACACTCACCTAAAACCTTAGAGTCAGCGCCCCATTGCTCCTACTCACCTGTGGCCACATGGATGCATCAACATGCACCCAGTGCCCCTGCCTTGCCATCAGAGCTTTCTGAATTGCTGTTTTACCATGGATAGGGGAATAGTAATTAATAACAATGATAACTGAAATGCTAGTAATTAAAAAAAAAAGATCAGAGTGCAGGGCGGGGGCACCATTTAGAAAAGCAAAGTAGGAGTGGGAACTGGGGGCAGCTAAGTAGCACAGTGATAGACCTGGAGTCAGAAAAACATCTTCTTGAGGTCAAATCAGGCCCCAGACACTTCCTAGCTGTGTGACCCTGAATAAATCACTTAATCCTATTTGCCTCAGATTCCTCATCTGTCAAATGAGCTGGAGAAGGAAATGGTCAATCACTCTATAATCTTTGCCAAGAAAACCCCAAACAGATTCAGGAAAAGCTGGATACAACTGAAATAACTGAACAACAAAAACTGGAAAATGTTGGGCACCTCCAGAAGAAGGGGTACAAAGTTTCAGGAGAAAAGATGGCATCAAACAAACTTTCATTTTGCCAGCAGCTGTGACAGCTTAAAGTTTCTAATTCTGTGCAGACACCCCTGGCCTGAAATGACACTGATTCTGCCTCTGTCTCAATTCTTTTGGACTCTGATGTTCACAAGAAACTCTGGTTATCTTTTTTTCCTTACCATCTCCCCTGACTGCTTCTGCATCCTCTGGACCACTTGATGATGCTCTTTGCCCTCTGCCTACTGGGGTATTTAACACTCTTAGCTTTGGGAATCTCAAACTATCCTGATTGATAGGACAGATTGTCCCCTGGTCTGAGCTCTGTTTCATATTCCACTCAGCATTTTTTTCCTGTAGCTCTGTCTCCCCCAGTACATCCAGATCCTTCTGTTCCCCACCATGTGCCCTGTCCATGTCATGATTTCTCTATATTCCCCTTCCCATATTTTGAAATATAATCAAATTAGTACTACTGTAAAGGGTATGTCCATAAACTCTATGCTTCTAGTCATCATTACTGTGACTTCCTAGAAAAAACATGCTTCTGGCCACTACTCCCCCATATATGTCACGTCCTATTAGAATATAAACTCCTTGAAGACAGGAACTCTCTTTGATTTATATCTCCAACACTTAGTATGACCTTGGAACATAGCCTATACTAAATTGCTTTTCATCCTCTTCCTTCTTTATCAATTCTTGATCCAGGTTGGCACGTATTTTTCTCCTTCTCTTGAATCTGTATCTTGACCTGACTCTTCTTCCCAGAAAAGGTTTTCCCTCAAGCTTACTTTAATCGCAGATTGACCTAACTGCCAACACATGTTGACTAGGGAATCTAACATTTGCAAAGCACTTATCCTCCCAGCAATTCTGTGAAATTGGTAGTTCAAATATTAGAGGATCATAAAATCATAGGATTATGGATATATAACTAGGAAAAATCTTACAGTTCCTCATATCTAACCTTTCCACTTAATAGTATTTTTTGTCTTTGATCTCCAACACCCAACACAGTGCCTGACTCACAGGAAAAGGAATTGGACCTGTAATGTCTTTGATCTAGGGAAGTCTCAGGAAATTTCCTCTACGTCTGTGGGTCAGCACCTTCTCTTAGAGCAATGGTTCTCAACCTGTGGGTTGCAACCCCTTTGGGGGCTGAATGACTCTTTTGCAGGAGCTGCCTAAGACCATCAGAAAACACATATTTCTGATAATCTTAGGAACTGAGACTGCTCCTCTATCTGTGTCCAGGTGGGTCTGCCCACATGCAGATATGCCCACATATGAGTATTAAAGGGTCATGGTTTTAGGAGGGTTGAGAAACACAGTCTTAGAGTCTCACGGAGCACTACAAGGTTAAGTGGCTTGCCAAGAGTCGCACAGATGGTATATGTAAAGGTGAGACATGAGTCAAGGTCCTCCTGGCTCTAAGGCTGCTTCTCTACTCGTTATGCTGTGCTGCCTTAAGAATGCTCATTATAATATAATGAAGAGATTGGCCAACATGGGCCAGGCCTGGGAGTATGTACAAAAGGAATGTCTACTACCAAACCATGTATGCATGGGGGAATGGTTCATAAGTCTTGATTCTAGAAGTGTACACAAATTCAGAATGGAGGGGCCAGGCCATCCTTTAAAAAGCATTTTCAGGTATTTTATGAATGGTTTTTGTCACCTCACTGAGTGGTACAGCACCAGTGCAATATTCACTAAGCTGATGATGACTGTGAACATGCTGGCATAGTTCTCAATCACAAAATGCGACAGACTCTCCATATAGAAGACAAAAGCAAAACATTAATTCAGACACCAGAGAGCCAAATCCCAACACCAAAAAGTCAAATCCATCATAGTAATAAAGAAGTTAAGATACCATAGTACAACAGAGAGCCACATCATCCTTTAGCCTTCCCACAAACAAACACTCACAAGTCTAGCTGCCTCCTTGGGTGCATTCTCTCCTCCCTCCAACTCCAAACTGCTTTGAGGCCAAGCCTCCTGTGGGCTCTGCTCACCCCTTCAGCAAACTCCTCCCACTACAGGCTCCATATGATTATATTAGACCTATGAGGGGGCAGAAAAGATCTTCAAAGCAGTGAAGGTCTTCAAATTCCCTTAGGCATATTAAGGGGTAAGGAAGATCTTCAAATTTCCATTACCTTTACAAGTAGTAAAGAAAAACTTGTTAATTTGATGCTGAGCAAAAACTGAGTATGCATACAAAAGGTATTGATTGGTCAAATCAAACTCTTTCCGAATGGCGGTCAGGAAGATATGGTGCATCTTACTGGGTGGGGAGAGACCTCTAGTGCCCTTATTTCCTTAGCCGAGCCACTGTGTTGCCTATGAACACATGGCCTTTGTCTCTTTGTCTCTTTGTGCCTGAGCTTTCTGCTCTTGAGTGAATGAGAGATGAATATGGAGCATACTAGGTTATGCTCCTGTGAGCTATGAAAGATCAGAAGGGGCACCAGAACTCCAAGAACTGGAGTCTATACCAGGGTTTACCAGAAGCTTGGTGAATAGTGTGGCCTCAAGGAATCCCTTGCAGGTTCTAGCAGTGGATTACTCTAGGAGCCAAGATGCTGTGTCCTTCAAAGAGGGAGGGAGTGATTTCATCTGGAATGCCTATGCCACATGTGGAAGTCTACTTGATGGGGCAAAGATTTTTTTGGCAACTATGATAAGTTTGAACCCATTTTCCCCAGGGACCAAGGTGATATATATGTGTCCTAGTTTAGGGCAATGCTTTTTATACTTCTGTTCTTGCTGTATCTTCTCATTAAATATCATGTTTTGAAAACTAATCAATTCCAATTGCTTGTCAGTCACACTAGGAAGATAATAACTGGCACTAGACAATTGATGTTGGGGAGAATACACACAAGCCAGAATAGAGGCTTGAGTCAGCATTATCAGAAAAGTACTCTTAACTCAGGGGTGAGGCTAGAACACTAAGATGTGTGTGTGTATGTGTGAAAATCCTAAGAGATACATAAAATATATATATACACATATACATACATACATATGTGTATATATATATGTATGTATGTATATGTAGTTGTCCTCCCGGGATCTGATCTACTATTGCATATTTAGGTTAGGAGAGTAAGTCCAGATTCTTGCTATAATAAAATGGACATGTGTGTGCATGTGTGTGTAAATGCATACATTCATACATACATTTTATATATCAATAACCTCCAATCCATTCTCTATTAAGCCACCATAAGTGATTTTCCTAAAGCATGTTTGACCACGTCACTTCCCTACTCAAGAAATTCTTTTGTTGTTGTTGTTGTTCAGTCATTTCAGTCATGTCTGACTCTTTATGATCCCGTTTTTCTTGGCAAAGATATGGGGGTGGTTTGTAATTTCCTTCTCCACTTCATTTTACAGATGAGGAACTGAGGCAAAAAGGATTAAGTGACCTGCTTAGGGGAACTCAACTAGTAAATACCTAAGGCTGGATTTGAACTTAGGAAGATGAGTGTTCCTGACTCTAGGCCCTGCACTCTATCTACTGTACCATCTAAGTGCCCTACAGTAAACTCTAGTGTCTTCTATTGCTTCTGGTATCAAAACAAAATCATCTGGAATTCAGAGTCATTTGTAATCTACTCCCTCCTGTTTTTCCAGTCTTCTTATATCTTACTCTCTGCCATGTACTCTTCAGTTTAGTAGCACTGACTTCCTAGCTGTTGTTCCATGAACAAGATACTCCATCTCTTAGTTCTGGACAACTTTTCTGGTTATCTGTCATGCCTGGAGTGTTCTCCTTCTTCAACTTTGCCTACTGATATCTCTAGCTTCCTTTAAGTCCCAACTAAAATCCTTTACTTTATAGAAAGACTTTCCCAATATCTCTTAATTCTAGTGCCTTCCCTTTATTATTTCCAATTTATTCTGTAGGGGGAAGATAGGTGGTGAAGTAGATAGAATGCAGGGCCCAGAAATCAGGAAGACTCATCTTCATGAGTTCAAACTTGACTTCAGATACTTATTTACTGTGTAGCCTTGGTTAAGTCACTTAACTCTGTTTCCCTCAGTTTCCTCATCTGTAAAATGAGCTGGAGAAGCAAATGATAAACCACTCCAGTGCCTTTCAAGAAAACCTCAAATGGGGTCACAAAGAGTCAGGCAGGACTGAAAGAAAAAAGCTTGCCTACCTAGCTGTCTTTCTATCTGTCTGTCTATCTATCTATCTATCTATCTATCTATCTATCTATCTATCTATCTATCTATCTATCTACATCTATATTGTCACCCATATTAGATTGTAAGATCCTTCAGGTAAGGGACTATGTTTTGCCTCTCAGATACACCTTAGATATATCTGCAGGTACATTTGCAGAGCTTAGTATAACATCTGGAACATGGTAGGTTCTTAATAAATGTTTACTGATTTGATTGATATATAGTACTTCATGAATTTAAAATATACATACATTATTTCCCTTAATTTCCATGATAACCTTGTGAGGTAGGTCATATAAGCATTATTATTCCCGTTTTATGAATGAAAATATTGGCATACAGAGAAGTCAAATGACTTGACTTATATTCAGATGAACCTGAACTAGATTGATCCAATGAAACAAAAGTGGATTGAAGTAACCTGAAAGTTGAAGAACCCAGAAGAATCATACAGGGAACCTTTGCTTTAAGAACTAGGGTCACATAAGGGTCACTTTGTGACCCTGTGACCAGGGGTAAAGAGATGATTGACTATGTTTATAGACAGGGGGAGGCAAGCACCAGGATTTTTGTCCAAAAGTCCGGGGCTGCCTTGAAGAGTGGAGAGGCTTCTGTGTGCTTCAGTCATGCTACCTAGCCCTGAACATTCTTTGCCAGCAAAGTCATGCTTACTCAATAGAAGATAGTAGCAAGTATGGAGACCCTTGATCTTCTCTCCTATTGTAGTGTCATGTTATTTAATCACTATTATGGTCTCATATCCAGCAGAGAGATTAGGTGTCCAGAGACTGAAATCAAACATGCCTCTTATTCTGTGATCAGGAACATAATGTAAAACAGCAAGTATATATACTTAAAATAATCCTCAAAAAGTTTTGCCCCTGGGATTCTGCCTTAAATGTAGCTCTTGACTGCAGGACTCGGTAGAAAATGTGGAGCAGAGATAACATGTTCCAGGCACTCAGAGGCAGTTTAGTTAAGGGCACCTTGGAGTGGCTGCCCAAGGCAGGATGTATGTACTGCAGAGTAACAGGAGGTATTCTCCCTGACCCTCTGTATCATCAGTTCTTCACCATCAAGACATCCTGTAAATGTGAGCTTTTGTGGTAGTCATTGTCATCGTCATCATTATCATTATCATCATCATCTTCTTCTTCATTTGGAAGGCAGCAAAGATTCAGGGAAGGGAGGGAGGGAGACATTTCACTGGTGATAGGATTCCTATCCATGGCTTTTTAGGGAAGGATTCAAACACATGCCTCTCTATATTTTGGTTGCCATTATTCTGGTTTCTGCCTCTTTTGTCATATCAATCCAATTAAATATAGATTTACCTAGTGCCTACTTTGTGTGAAGTATCCTGATAAGTAGTTAGAGGCAGCTGGTGGTATAGATAGAGCCTGGAGTCAGGAAGACTTGAGTTCGGATCTGAACTCAGACACTATGTGACCCTGGCCAAGTCACTTATTTTCTGTTTGCTCCAGTTCCCTCAACTGTAAAACAAGAAAAATAATAGCACTTATCTCACCGAATTATTGTGAATATAAAAAAATGAGAAAAGGTGATAATTTGTAAAAATCAGTGAGATGATATTTGTAAAAAGCCCTTAGCATAGTGCTTGGCACATAGAAGGCACTTTATAAATGTTCATTCCCTTCTCTTGCCTTCTCTAGGCACTGAGGTGAATACAAAACCCAGATAAGATTCTACCCTCATGGAGCACAGTTTCTATTCTAGCATAGTGAAGAAGCCATTCTAACTTTAGGTATCTCAGTGTGAAAATTCCTGCTCTAACACAAGCAAGGGGTATATATGAAAAACTAGGGTTTACTTAGCTGGCAAGAATACAGCTGTCACATATAAAGCAAGAATACAAGATGTAAAATCAGAGCTAATTGTCGCACCCACAGTGAGGCCTGTCCATAGTTCTGATCTCACAGAAGCCAAGTAGTGAAGGTCTTGTCTGGTCAGAGAAATGATGACTCCTCTCCCTGCAACTGCTTTTATTTCCACATGTCAAATGCTATCTTGGCCTAAGTGTTGGTCAGGTCAGTACAAAATCTATGTGACTAGAAGCACATCTATGTCAAGTTTTCAAACCTTGTTCTTCTGACTTTTCCCCAACTCCTCTATTTTATAATCATATTTCTCTTCTGCTCCTTCTTAGTTAAATTCTTAATATATAGCCTGCCCTTAGAGCACTAATCTAAGTACAAATATCAGGCCATGGCAGTTGCAACATGGCCTCTGGCCGAATCCCAACATACTCTCACTCTTTGGAATGCCTTCTGTTCTCTCCTCTTGGTGCATAACTGAGAAGGAAAAATAGCCCTCATATCACTTTCCAGAAATGCCTTTACAATTTGATGGCCTCTACTAGACATGCCCTGCATTATAACTCCTCAAATTGACAATAAATGTTGAAACTCTCCCCAGGATACCTCCAACTCAATGTTGGTCAATGAATGTGTACATGCATGCATGAATGAATGTGAGGCATGTATTGAAAATCAAACTCCCTCTTCTCATGATGGTATCTTCGTTTACATGTTATATCTTTCAAGAGAACTATGCGTGTGTGTTGTTCTCCTGCTGTAGCAACACTATTCCAGGCATCATGGGGAAACATAAAAAACTGAAAGCTGGGATTAATCAGGGAAGTCAGGCAGGTAGGTGACGTAAGAGGTCAACTGTCAGATGTGGAGTCAGGAGGAGATTAATTCAGATCCTGCCTCAGTCACTTATTAGCTTTTTGACCATTAGTTCTTTTAGTATCCTCATCTATAAAATGGGAATGATAAAAGCAGCCACTTCACAGAGTTTTTGTGAGGATCCTATGATCCTCATCACACATATACTGTATTTTGAAGACTATTGAGCACTATTCACATTCTAACTATCATTTATTATTATAATAGTCTCTGTGGGGAGACAAGAAACAAATTAATCAATTAGGAACAATAATAAGAATGAGAGTGTGGTGTGGCAAGATGATCCTGAATCAAGAATCTGGGTTTGAATCCACTCTCCCTTCCTGCCATTTAATGGCTGTGTGATCTCAGTTGTTATTATTGTGGTTATTCAGACATTTCAGTTACGTCTGACTCTTTGTGATCCCATTTAGGGTTTTCTTGGCAAAGATACTGAACTAGTTTGCCATTTCCCTCTCCAGCTGATTTGACAGATGAGGAAACTGAGGCAAATGGGGTTAAGTGACTTGCCCAGGGTCACACAACTAGGAAGTGTCTGAGGCTGGATTTGAACTTAGATATTCCTGACTCCCAGTTCAGTGCTCTATCTACTGTGCCACTTAGATGCCATGATGTATCAGTTACCTCATGTATAAAACAGATAATACCTTGCCTGTTTGAAGGCATACAGTTGGACCAGATGATATTTTAAGGTCCATTCCAATTTTTGGGTCTATGATTCTAAATACTATAGCTATTATTATAAATAAATTACTAAAATCTATTAAAACTTAAAACTGCACCAAGACTTTGGGAGAACCCTGTTTGATGAAGTTAAAGTGTAACAAATCTTGTATAAAGGGAACAAATTTCAAGCATGTTGAAGTCACTTATTGGAGGATTTCTTGCGTATATTCAAGAGACAGACAGAGAGAGAGAGAGAGGGAGAGAGAGAGAGAGAGAGAGAGAGAGAGAGAGAGAGAGAGAGAAGAGAGAGAGAGAATGACAGAGAGAGAGAATGACAGAGAGAGAATGAGAGAGAAAGTATGAGTGACAGGTGTAGTACCACAAATGTAGTATAGTCCTGCTTCCCCTTTAGCCATGATTTTATGAAATCTAAGTTCTATCCCTAAGTACTAGGTATATCTATGTGGCACAGTGGATAGAGCACTGAGCTTGGAGTCAGGCAGACTCATCTTCCTAAGTTCAAATCTAGCCTCAAACACTATCTGTATTTGAGCAAGTCACTTAACCCTTTTGACTCAGTTTCCTCATCTGAAAAATGAGCTGAAGAAGGAAAAGGTAAACCACTCCATTATCTTTACCAAGAAAACCCCATGTGGGATCATGGAGAGTCCAATATTACTTAAATGACTAAATAAAAAGTTTTACTCCAGAGGCAGCTACAATTAATTACTAAGGGAAAGAACATCTGTATGTAAGTAGCTGAAAAATAATGCTAAGTCTCAAGATTTAGTATGGCTGTGAGATGATGTTATTTAACCAATATTATTTCTGTGGTAAGTGGATAATTGCCTATTTCTTTTCAGTAATTTATTATTATAACCACTCTAGAATCGTGTGCATGTGCCTGTTCCATAAATACTTTCATTTCCCAGTTGATCAAGGATAACAATCTCTTTCATAAGCTTTCTTCCAGTGTCCTCTCATGATTGAGCTTGAATAGAAATAGGGAAGCAAAAGGTTAATGTGTTTCTCCCATTCTCCTAAATATTTGAGGACATTTAGTGGGAGAAGTGTCAGCAAGTGTGATATTCAATAATCATAGAATGATAAGTTTAGATAAGGAAGGGATCCTTAAAGGTAAATGAATCCAATGTCACCATTTTACAATGAGGACACTGAAGCCCAACAGAAATTAAGGGACTTTCCCAGGGTCATATAGGCAGAAAGCAGCAGAGGTTGGATAATGAATCAGATCCTCTGA
This sequence comes from Pseudocheirus occidentalis, assembly GCA_028646575.1. Lineage (NCBI taxonomy): Eukaryota > Metazoa > Chordata > Mammalia > Diprotodontia > Pseudocheiridae > Pseudocheirus > Pseudocheirus occidentalis. The sequence goes on from CM053595.1 coordinate 224,214,472, forward strand.
CTCCAAATTTAGTGATTCCTTCTACTTCCCATTTCTTAAACTGAAGGACAGCCAAAGGAATATAATTCACTTTTACAAAGAGCTTTAAATTTGCAGTTATTTATATTTCATTTTCATAACAATTCTGTGAGGCTGGTGATACAGCTATCTATATTTTACAGAAAGGAATACTTAGGCTTAAAGAAGTTAAGCAGCTTAGCCAGAATCATACAGGTGGAAAATATATAGAATGGGATCTCAACTCAGATTTTTCTAAAGTGTGTGCACAGCTAGGTGGTGTAGTGGATAGAGCACTGGGCCTGGAGCTAGGAAGAGCTGAGTTCAAATCTAGCCACTGACACTTACTAGCTATATGACCTTGGTCAAATCACTTAACCATGTTTGCCTTAGTTTCCCTATCTGTCAAATGAGCTGGAGAAGGTAATGACAAACCATGCCAGTATCTTTACCAAAAAAACCTAAATGGGGTCACAAATCAGACATGATTAAAAAATGACTCAACAACAACTTTCTGACTTGTAGTCGTGAGTCTGAGCTCTAGGGATCAGGTCAGTTCTGAGGGACTCTGGCTGTTAAAGAAATCAAATCCTTTATTGTCGTCTCTTGGTGTTTATAAATATATAACATGGAAATATGAGACTTAAAATATAAAATAGTAACCCTAATTCCTATTTTACTCTTCTGGGAGGTTAATACTTAAAACATTAAGACATGAAACACTTAACAGGATTGTTGAATGACCACTTCCCCTATACCTTGGTTCTATACAGAACAACTCCTTCAGGGTTCATGACTTCTGACAAGTCAGGGTGTGATTTAGGCTTATCCTTCTAGCAGAACTCATCTTCACTGAAACAGGTATAGTTGTCAGCTGTCAGTCAATTCTAACTGAAAACCCAAGAACTTCTAAACTCTTGAGGTAGTCACTTCTAATGGATCCATTTCTCTTGGTCCCTTTTTGGTTACCTGGGCTCAGGGATGTAGTGCCAATGCAGTATTCAAAGCACCAGTGCAATATTCACAGCATCAATGGCCACTGTAAATATGCTGGCATCATGCTCAATCACAAAATATAACAGACTCTCCATATAGAAGACAGAAGCAAAATATCTATTCAGATACCAAGAAATCAAATCCCAACACCAGGAAACTGAATCTGTCATAGCAACATAGAAATTAATAAGCCATAACAGCACAGAGAGCCACAATATCCTTTAGCCTTCCCACAAACCAACATTTACTCACAAGCCTGTATCCCTCAGGTGCATCCTCTCCTCCTGTAAGTTTCTAACTGCTCTGTCTCCCAGCTTCCCTTCATGCCCCACCCTTCAGCAAACTCCTCCCACCACAGGCTCCATGTGATTACATTCAGCCTACTGGGGGCAGGGTATATCTTCAAAGCAGAGAAGGTCTTCAAATTCCCTCAGGTCTATTAAGGGGCAGGGAACTTCTTCAAATTCCCTTTATCATTAAAGGGAAAAAAAAAACATAAGCAGAAGAGGCAGGCAGAAGCATTGATTGGATCAAAGCTTGTCTTATCTAGGCAGTATGTATCCCAGCTTCTGTGTGAGCAGCCATCATAGCTTTAGTGTGGGGATTGGAGAACCATTCTTTTTTTTCCAAGATAACCTTGCAGAGTCCTCACATGCTTGACACATGGGAAGGGTACCAACAGGACAGTCACTCCTTTAAATATCTACTAACCTTAATCCCAATTGCCTTCCAAAAAGGAAAAATAAATCTACTAAGTTGGTTATTTTTCTGGCTCTGTAGTCAATCCTCTTTGATAAAAAAAAAACCACTCCATAAAGAGGTAGAGAAGAAAACACATGGAACTGTACATGCCATTTAGTAGAAGATCAGATCTCTTGTTCCATTCCTCATGGGTTCAAAATACAAGCTCCAGTGGGATTGCCTCTATTATACCAGATGAATCACAAAATCAAAGAATTCCAAACTTTACTGGAACCTCAGAGATTACAGGAGCATGAATTTAGAACTGAACAAGTGGTCATTGAGTTTGATGCCTTATTTTACAAATGGGGCACTTTAAATAGTATAGTAAAAGTCTGAAGAAAAAAATCCCCCTACAACATCACTAACAATTGATCAACAAGACTTGTAGTGATACTCAGGCGTCAACTTTGGATGGTATTCCATATTCATTTTAGTTACTAATAAAAAATATTGATTAGAACAGACTAAAGGAAGGGTCATGTGGCACTCTACTAGATGCCTACTTCTAGATGGACCATAGTCCATTATTTACCACTCTTGGATGGCATACATTATTCTTGTCTAGTCATTCAATTAGTTCATTATTTACCACTTTTGGATGACATACATTATTCTTGTCTAGTCATTCAACTAGTTCAAAAATCCACACAACAACATGGCCATCTACTCCTTTTTTTCTATGTCTGATCCAGGAGGTTCCACAAGACTTTATCAAATACCTTGCTGAAATTCTATGCTTAATCAATTGCATCCCTCTGACTTACATATCTAGTAATATTGTCAACCAAAAAATTGAGGTAAGTCTGACATAACTTTTTAAGGAACTCAGGTTGGTCTATTACGATTGCCAGGTCTCTTTCTAAGTGTTCAGAACTTACTTAAACAACTTTCAAAATATACTTATTAGTGACTAGGCATTGGAAATAAAAGACAAAAGTGAAAATCTCTTTCTCCAAGGAAGATATATTCTACTTCAAATATAATTACAGGGAAAATGGAAATATTTCAAAAGATCTACTTTTAGTCATGTGGGCAATTCTTTGACTGATGCCAATTAAAGCACCACCACTCTCAATAACAATAAAAACAACAAAAACAAACCTTATTAGATGATTTTGAGAAATGCTGTGGTTATCTCATTTTATAGTCAGTCAAGTCTGATGCATCTTATCCAATTTATCAAGACTTGTGCTAAGATGGTTCTGTCCCTTTCTCCATATTTAAAAGCTTTTACAATTTTGTAGAACCTGATAGAGCTTATGCTTCACTGTTACAGTCTTTGAGAGACCTGGTCACCACCAAGGTACCAACTTAGCACTTCAGTAGAGCAAAAGTTCACAAAACAATTTGATAAGGCATCCCAGAATTTCCTCAGGAATCAAGGTCAAGCTCACCAGCCCATATTTTGGAGACTCTACCTTCTTCCCTTTGTTAAAAACCAGTATTTTTTTCTGTCTGTAGTCCTGGAACACCTTTCACATCCTGTCGGTTCATGAATCATATCTTAAAGTTCTTCGGTATTCTGAAATGAAGCTTGTGTGGGCTGGACAATTCCAGCTCATTAAGGAGAGCTTAAGTTAACATTACATAGTTGACTTGTGTGACAATTTAATTTTTGTTTTTTCCTCTACCATCTAAAAGCAAAGTTGAATTTGAGCATTTCTGCATCTCCCAGTCGACCATTGTTATAGTCCCTTCCATCTCAAGCAGAAGTTCTATTTCATTTTTGTCCTTTTGCCCAAGCAGAAAGGGAGTTCTTTTGCTCATTGCCTTTCACATACATAACAAATCTCAGTTCATATTGAGCTTTAGACTTTAAAACATTCTTATAGGCCTATTCTGCTTTTATGTATTTATCTTTTTATGTTCCCTTGCTTTCATCTTCTCTCAAAGAATTATTATAATTCTATCTAGATACCTCCCACTTTTCTTTCCTTTCAGAATTATTTATGTTATGTCATTAAAATTTCATTTTTAACCTCTCCTTCTTCACTAGACTTTCCTTTAAGAATTTCAGACCATGAGATACTATCTATCTTTTCTCTGAACTCTTTGAAATCCAGACTCCCTAAGTCTGACTCTTCCTGGTAGCTTCCTCCTTGCTATCATAAAGTCCTTTTAAAGATGATGTGGTTCCTGATTTTGTGCCAGCACCAGAGTTCTTTGTTTCCTGAAAAAAAAATTGATAGTTTTCCTTAGAAAGGAACAAAACTGTCCCTGAGATCTGATTGATCCCTGACCCTTGATGTAGCTTGCTGGTCCCCTAAGGACATAAAAAATTTCTACCCAGATGGATTCAATGTTCCCTCTGACTTGGTAGGTGTCTGAAGGTGGCCTGAGTTTCCCTGTTCTGAAGCCCACACAAGGAGCCAAGGGATTGGAGGGCAGGGGGCTCCAACTCTAGAAAAGCTATGTGCCATTGTATCCTTGTTGCATATCTTTGCAGTGTAAAGGCAAAGTAAACCTTTTGTTGGCTGCTCAACAACTCACTAGCATCTCATTTCATCCCCAAATTTAACCTGAATAGGGTAATGGTATTAGACCTGGCCCTAACATTTTCCCAGAGTTCATTTCTTTCTACTTAAGAAACCACTTTCTTCCTTTATTAGTCAGAACCAGGTCCAAAAAGGGCAGTTTTTCTTGTTGCTTCATCAACTTAGTGATAAATGAAGTCATTTGCCTGGGAAATCAATAATTTATCATAGTCTCTTCTTTTAGCAGAGAGAACTCTAAAAGAGTACTGATAGTTGAAATCACCAGTCACTACTACATTCAACCTCCATGCAACTTAAGTGATGTATTTTACAATCTTACAATTTTTGCATTTGAATTAGTTCTGTTCTATCCGATGCATATTCCTTCTTTACCTGACAATATTTCAAGTATTTGAAGGTGATCACTGTGTCCAGTCCCACACCATCCCCAGTTTTTTCAACCAGCCCTCTTGGAATAGTTTCTTGCCATAAGGATCACCTTCCTCTAGACAACTCCAGTTTTTCAGCATCCCTCCCAGAATGATACCCAGAACAGAACATTGGTCCTATTGGGAGGTTGGGCACTTATTCAAATGACATTTCTAATGGTCAAAGCATTTATAGGGCTAATAATTTGGAACTGCCTTTAGATCCAGTTTGTGAAGGTCAGGCATTTCTTTCTTGTCACACCTCTGGTTTATTTGTGAAAGTGTTTGTTATTTGTCATTTGATTTATAATCTTAGCTTAGATATTTACTGGGAACATTTATCAGGAATAGAATCACAAACATTTCTCCTCAGCATTCAGGAGTGTACTCTTTCCTATATCACCTTGATTCCTAGTGGAAGTAGGTTCATTCTTAAAGAAGTTTCAGCGAAGCATTTGTCCCCATTGCTTCTGAAGGTAATGCAGTCAATGGATGAGTCATTGTCACTCCCTCTCAGCTGCCTTTGATTCACTTCTGTGCTGGGTCAAGCAGGATCTTCCTTAAGGCTGCACTGTTATCTCAGCAAGCTTAGCTTCTGACAAACTTCTTACCAGGCTTAGCCATCTGCAAAAATCCAGCCTGGATTCTAGCTTCCAGACCTCCAGTGGCTTCCTCTCCTAACTTTTCCAAGCTCATAAGGTCATAACCTAGTTTGGCACTCCTTTATCTAAGATCAGGAGAGAATAAATGCAAAAAGCTAGGGAACAGAAACTCAATATTCATGGCAATGTGTGGGCCCACATAGGGAGATCAGGGCTCAAGGCCTTTTACAAAAACCCAGAGGCTTACCACATGTCTCTCCTCAATTACAGCCAGAAAAGCAAGAGAATAATTTTTTTCTTTTAAACCTCAAATGATGTCAAAAAGCATGATCACACAAATCATTAACCAGACTAGAAGCCAAATAACTTTTGACTTTTCAAAAATCAAATCCACCCTCAGGCACAAACATTTACTTCTGTTGAGGATGCTATAAAGAATGTTCTATAAGACCCAAAGTTACTCTAAAGCAGGAGCCCTTCCCCAAAATGCTTTGTAGAAACAGTATCATTGGGATAAGTGTACCACCACCCTTGGGTGCCATTTTGAAGATGATGGCACTCATTTAGATGTCTAAATCCTGGAAGGTTTGTAATAAAACCAATCTCATTACCATAGTCACACCTCTTAATTCTGCTACTGTAACTTATATTACAAAAAATCCTCCCATGATTATTTTGATGTCCTAGAGTCTAGTATTAGTTAAATACATTAGTTATATAATACTTGAAAGTTTGCAAAATGCTTTAGATACATTATGTCATCTGAGCTTCACAATAACTCGGAGAGATAGAAACTAAAGGAATCAGAGGCAGCTCAGGATAATAGAGATCTGACCTGGGATCCAGGAAGACCTGAATCTAAGTCTTGACTTTAACATTCACTGCCTTCAGGTCACCTTGGACATGTCACCTTAACCTCTCAGTGTGCTAAGTTAGTGATGTCCAGCTCTTATAGAAACAGGAGCAACTAAGCTAAATAAATATGAAATCACCCATCAATATTATCTGTATTTCATATATTTTTATTTATTTTGTTAAATATTCCCCAATTCTCTTTTAATCTGGTATGGGCCACACTCAGGAGTGGACTTAATGCAAGCTGTATGTTGGAAACCTCTGATTTAAATGATTCTGGACCATTTCCAAATCATGCCAACTGCACTGTGCCCCTCTTCCTCCTCCCACCAATGGTACTCAGGCTTTGCCTCTGGAGCCCTGGGCTCTCACACCTTATCTTGTCAGGAACGAGGCTACCTTCTGGCTTTTTACAAACCATGCCTCAACAAAATGTGCTTCCCCCATCTGTTGCTGACTATAGCCTCCTCTCCTGTCTGCTTGCCTTGGCACCCTCAGCACTTAGTATGGCCCCTAGAATATAATAAGAGCTTAATAAATATTTATTCATTTAATAATTTATCCAATAATTCCAGGCAACTCTCTAAGACTATAAATCACAGAAAAGGCACCCATCTGTTTTAGTGGAAAGTATTTTTTTTCCTTCAGGATTTCCTTATGCCTATTTTACTTAAGACTTAGAGGTTAAGTGACTTGCTATGGTCATTTAGCTAGTAAATGACAGAGGTGACACTTGAACGCAGGCCTTGCTGGTTCCAAGTCCAACACTATCAACTATAGCACACAAATATTATAAGTAGAATGGCATTTTACATTAATTATGGAAAGTTTATGATGCCTACTACATGACAGGAATACATATAATAGAGATGTGCATATAAATGGGATTATATAACTGTGCATAAATGGAAAATAACATTATACATAATAATAAAATTAATCATAGTCATTATTAGTAGTTTCAATTTGAATTATTTTCTTATATTTTGAAAGCACTTTACTAACACATTTCATTCTTATGGCACACTCCTGTGAAACTGGGGTGTGAAAAAGAACAGTTGGGGGGACAGAGTCAAGATGGCAGCATAGAAGCATGAGAACTCTGCAGCTCCTACCATAAGCACCTCAAACACCTATAAAATATGACTCTAAACAAATTTTAGAGCTCCAGAACCCACAAAATTACAGAAAAACACATCTCCTGCTGAGGGCAGCCCAGCAGGAAGGAAGGGAAGGGCTTGGCTCATTACAGAGTGCTGGGAGCCCAGCCAGCCAAAACTTAGCCCCAGGCCATCCAGGACAAGCCACAGCTGGAACACTCTGGAGAGAGGATCACCAGCATCTGTGTCAGTTTCCAGAATTAACAGCCTATAAGAAACAAGGACAACGTGAAAGGTCAGTAGAACTCAGCTAAATTTGGGAAAAAGGAGTGGGTCCGAGCTCCAGCCCCCAGGGCAAGAAAGCAGCAGAATCTATGGCCCTGTAGCCACCTTCACATGGCTGCTTCAGAGCTCTAGGCCTGCAGGTTGCAGGGGGGCCAAACAATCATTCAGAGGCTAAGTGCTCTTGCCTTAAGCTACCTGGATTTGGATCTTGGTCTTGGGTGGTGATCCAGAGGTATGTGAACAGTGAGCCAAAGCTGGTGGGGGCTGCAGAGACTGTACCTTCTAATAGCTTCAGCAGCTGCAAAAACCCCAGCGATTTGGAACAAAGCTCTCCCCTCTGAAAGCAGAGTTCTACTGCGGCTTAAAAATCAAATTAATTGACTGGCAACATGAGCAGGCAAAAGAAGCAAGCCAAGCTCAGCATTCCAACTTTAGATTCCTTTTTTGGGGACAAAAAGGATCAAAGCATGGAAAAGGAGGAAGACAACACAGTCAGAACTCCTGCACTAAAAGCTTCCAAAAAACATGTAAGCTGGTTACAGGCCATAGAAAAGCTTAAACCAAACCAAATAAGAGAAGTGGAGGAAAAATTGGGAAGAGAAATGAGAATGATGCAAGTAAATTATGAGAAGAGAGTCAACTAACTGGCTGAAGAAAATAACACCTTAAAAAATAGATTAACTCAAATGACAAAGGAGGCCCAAAAAGCTAACGAGGAGAAGAACGCCTTAAAAAGTTGAATTTGCCAGATGGAAAAAGAATCTCAAAAGCTCACTGAGGAGAATAATTCCTTCAGAGTTAGAGTGGAGCAAATGGAAGCAAATGACTTTATAAGAAATGAAGATACTGTTAAACAGATCCAAACAAACCAAAAAAAAAAAAACAACAGAAGGCAGTGTGAAATATCTCATTGAAAAAGAACAGTTAGTAGTTTCATTTTATCAGATAGGAATCAGAGATTAGAAAAGTTAAGTGACTTACCTAAGGGTACACAGCATGGTCAAGCTGAGTCAAAAAGTCATGTCTCTTAGTTAACTTAACTAGATGCTTAACTAGAAGGACCAAAATTTAAGAATACCTTGAAGAACCAAGTTGCATCAATTGACATATTATATTTTTTCATCCATAAGGCAAAGAAAAGAGTAGGATGAAAAAAATTTATTTAAAAGTAAAATCATAATAAAATGTTTGAATTGATTGATGACAATGATCCTTGTAGTGTTAAGCTCAGTACTCCATTATTTGTCCTTCTCTTGGTCATTTCACTCTACCTTGTTATAAGCATCTTGTTTTGGAAAGACAAAATTTGCCCCCTGCCGAGAAAAAGATTTGGAGGTCAGAGATTGAGTGTACTGAGATAAGTGTATTACCTTTAGGAGGTTCCCAAGGGAGATATATTTAGAGTTTATCCATAGCACAACATTCTTCAAGGGCAAAAGGACAACAGAGCAAATGGTGTAGGGAGAAGAGAGGGGAGAGAGGGATTTCCCAGAGCTTACAGACCCAAACTGGGAATAAAAGATAAAAAGAAAAAAAGAACTCTAGGCTGAGAATATAGAAGAATATCCTTAAGGCAGAAATAACTACATGGAAAAGAAAAGGAATCCTTTCTAGACTTGGTCAAGGGCAAACGCCACATATTGTTAGTGAAAAGGTGGTATTGATTAATTCAGTCAAATGTACTCTCCCTGGAGGACCACCCATGTGGCCTGCCAGCTGCTATTGATTAGCTTAAGAATTATTTTCCCTGCTGCAGAAGGAAGAAAGTCTTTTGTAGCTGAGCCAACATGTGGCGTTTGTTTCTTTGGGCCTTGCTAGTCAAACCTGAAAAGCAGTTAGGTGGCACAGCAGATAAAAGTACTAGGCCTGGAGTCAGAATAGACCTGAGTTCAAATTCAGACACTTACTAGCTACAAGTGACTTACACCTGTTTACCTTGGTTTCTTCATCTACACAATGAGTTGGAGAAAGAAATGCAAATCATTCCAGTATCTTTGCCAAGAAAACCACAAACAAACTATGCCCAAAGGACTGTAAAACAGTGCATACCCAGCAATACCATTGCTGGGTCTATATTCCAAAGATATCCCCCAAAGTGGAAAAGCATCTATTTGTACAAATATTTATAGCAGTTCTTTCTGTGGTGGCTAAGAATGGAAGAGCAAAGGGACACCCATCAATTGGGGAATGGTTAAACAAGCTTTGGTATATGATTGTAATGGAATGTTAATGTGCTATAAGAAATTACAATCAGCATGATTTCAGAAAAACCTGGAAAGACTTGCATGAATTGATGCATAGTGAAGTGAACAGAACCAGAAGTTTGTATACAGCAATATTGCTTGATGAAAAACTGTGAATGACGTAGCTATTCTCAGCAATACAATGATCCAAGACAATCCCAAAGAACTAATGATGAAGCATACTATTGGCTTCCAGAGAAAGAACTGATATTGTTTGAATACAAACTAAAGCATGCATTTTTCATTTTCTTTCATTTTTCTTTTGTTCAAGTCGTCTTATACAGAATAATTAATATGAAAATGTTTTACATAATTGTACATGTATAACCTATTATATATTACTATAGATGCTTACCATCTCAGGTAGGGGTGAGGGGAGAGAGAGTTAGAATTTGGAACTCAAAACTTTAAATAAAATTGTTTAAAAAAACTGAAAAAAATAAAACCCCAAATGGGGTCACAAAGTAATGGACACAACTGAACAGCAACAAAGTCAAGCCTGATGATGGGATTGATGCTGTTTGAGAGTAAAAGCAAATACCAAAGCACTAACGTCTAAGCGAAAGGTTTGTGGGAGAAAGAGGTTATGGATTCTCTCTTTTTTCTTCCATAACATCTGCTCTCCTGCTATCAAGAGGCAACACAGTATGAAGAAAACATCTCTAAATCGGGGAGGTCAGAGACCTGGGATTCAGGTCCTAGTTCTAACACTAAATAGTGATGTCAGGAAAATGACAACATCTTTGAACCAGTTTCTTTATCTGAAAAATGGGAATGTAATAGTCTGCTACCTACCACATAGGGCTGCCCTGAGGAAATCACTTTGTGATGCTCGTGGGTAGGAAACAAAACTCTAGAGTCAGATTATCTCCTTTTAGAGATGAGGAATTGGAGATCCACTATGGGGTAAGTGACTTGCCCCACATCACACAGGTATAGTAGGAAATAGGAGAGCTGGAACTTGAATCTGGGTCTCCTGTCTCCAGATTCAGGGATCTTTTCATTACTTATCATTCTCTTTCATTTGAATTGCCTTCTATATCTCCTACTATAAAGTTCTTCAAATATTAGGCACTTAATGAAACTGATTCACCATCTCACCACTATGGCTCTTTCAAACCCTTCCATCCTTCTTGAGATCTGCTATGACTCACCACCCTCCCAGCATCTCAGTTGAGAACATGACTTTATATTTCAGAAAATATATGAAAAGAAAATATATAAATTTATATAAAAATATATAAATATATAAAATATATTTTAAAAATGAGGTCAATCATAAAGACCTCCTTCCTTTCCCTGGG
>CM053595.1:224225999-224242792 GCA_028646575.1 Pseudocheirus occidentalis
TCCAAGAAAAATATGAACTGGTTACAGGCCATGGAGGAGCTCAAAAAGGATTTTGAAAATCAAGTAAGAGAAGTAGAGGAAAAACTGATAAGAGAAATGAGAATGATGCAAGAAAATCATGAAAAACAAGTCAACAGTCTAACTGAAGAAAATAACACCTTAAAAATAGACTAACTCAAATGGCAAAAAGAGGTCCAAAAAGCCAATGAGGAGAAGAATGCCTTTAAAAAAAATAATTGGTCAGATGGAAAAGGAATTTCAAAGGCTCACTGAAAAAAATAATTTCTTCAAAATTAGATTGGAGCCAATGGCAGCTAATGACTTTATGAGAAATCAAGACACTATAAAACAAATCCAAACAAATGAAAAAATAGAAGGCAATGTGAAGTATCTCATTGGAAAAACCACTGACCGGGAAAATAGATCCAGGAGAGATAATTTAAAAATTATTGGACTACCTGAAAGCCATGATCAACAAAAGAGCCTACACATCATCTTTCAAGAAATTCTCAAGGAAAATTGCCCTGATATTCTAGAACCAGAGGGCAAAATAGAAATGTAAAGAATTTATCAAGCAGCTCTTGAAAAAAGAGCACAAAAAGAAAACTAAGAATATTATAGCCAAATTCCAGAGTTCCCAGATCAAGGAGAAAATATTACAAGCAGCCAAGGAAGAAACAATTTGAGTATTGTGGAAACACAATCAGGATAACACAAGATATGGCAGTTTTTACATTAAGGGATCAAAGTGCTTGGAATATGATACTCTGGAGGTTAAAGGAGCTAGGATTAAAACCAAGAATCACCAACGAGCAAAACTGAGTATAATACTTCAGGGTAAGATGTGGACATTCAATGAAATAGCAGACTTTCAAGCATTCTTGACGAAAGAACCAGAGCTAAACAGAAAATTTGACATTCAAATACAAGAAGCAAGAGAAGCATGAAAAAGTAATAGGAAAGAGAAATCATAAGGAACTTATTAAAGTTGAACTATTTGCATTCCTACATGGAAAGACAATATTTGTAACTCATGAGACTTTTCTCAGTATGAGGATAGTTGAAAGGATTATATTTGTGTGTATGTGTATGTGTATATATACATACATATATGTAAGCATAGGTGGATATATGTGTGTGCATGCATATGTGTATACATGTATACATAGACCGAGGGCACAGGGTGAGTTGAATGTGAAGGGATGATATCAAAAAATAAAATTAAGAAGTGAGAGAGGAATATATTGGGAGAAGGAGAGAGGAAGAGATAGAATGGGATGGATTATCTCAAATAAAGAAGGCAAGAGAAGGCTGTTACAATAGAGGGGAAGAGCAGGAAGGTAAAAGGAAATGAGTCAACCTTACATTGGATTTGACTTAAGGAAAGAATAACATACACATTCAATTGGGTATCTTACCCTACAGGAAAGTAGGGGGGAGGGGATAAGAGGGGGGGAATGATAGAAGGGAGGACAAATTGAGGGAGAGGGTAGTTAGAAGAAAACACTTTTGAAAAAGAACAGAGAAAATAGAATAAGTGGGGGAGGCAGGATATAATGGAGGGAAATATAGTCTTTTACAATATGACTACTATGGAAATGCTTTCCATTACTACACATGTATATCCTGTATTGAATTGCTTGTCTTTTCAGTGGGAGTGGGTAAGGAGGGGAGAAGGGAGGGAATCTGGAGCTCAAAGTTTTAAAAACAGATGTTAAAAAAATTTTTTTTGCATGAAACCAGGAAATAAGATATACAGGCAATGGGGTATAGAAATCCATCTTGCCCTACAAGAAAGTAAAGGGGTGGAATAGGGGGGTGGATATAAGAAAGGATGGATTGGGGTAAGGGGTATTCAGTATGCTTGTCATCTTGGGTTGGGGGGTAGGGGAGAGATGGGAAGAAAATCTGTAACTCAAAGTCTTTGGGAAATGAATATTGAAAACTAAAAATAAAATGAAACCAAAAAAAAAAGAAATTCCCTTGAGCAAAACTCTCCATTGCTTTTCCAATTGCTTATTGAGCAAAGTAATGTATCACCTTACCTTTCCAGTTTTCTCTAATGCTACTCATATCAAAACCCAACCCCATACCAAACTCTAGCCAAACTTGACTACTCTCTTCAAAACTCAGTCCATATTCTCCCTTCCTCAAACGTTTTTTGTACACGTTTCTCAGTGTGTGGAATGTCTTTCTACTCTTTCCCCATTCATCCTCTAAAGCCTAAGTCAATTACAAGAATGTAACTTGGATTCTAGTAAAAAATTACCCTGGGATAAAACATAAGCTAGATATAGCAACCTAAGAGCCAGAAGGACAGGCTAAAAGAAAGAACCAAGGAAAAATTTCCTCTGCTATTTTTGACCCTTGAGCATGTTTGTTATAAGGTTTCTACCAATGAACTAGAATAAGGAGTGGCAGACATGGAAACTTGGTCAAAGGAATACCAAAGGATAAGAAAAGGAAGAAAAAAGTGTCTGAAAATAGCTACTGCCATGATAGAAGGATAGTGTGGCTTGGTTCTAAGAAGGTCAAGAGAATATCCTAGATCAGGAGGAGGCCCGAAGAACCCCTCAATGGAGGGAGCCCAGTTTGGAGACCAAGAACAGAAAATGCAACTTCAAAATAAAAGTTATACCAACCATTTAACTAGCTGGCAGAACTGCTATAAGCATATGCTTTATTTCCTTAGTTCCATGTACTCATCGATAACAGTGTTCCATCTTCCATCACAACTTGATCATGCCTCACCCAGTATGATTCTTGTCTGTATTTTTCTATGAATCCTCCAGGAATGAGTGATCTAATTAGTTGGAAGCTTTCCTCTAGATCCTTTAATATGTCATGGTTGATAACAAATCACCTTGACTATGTAACTGTTACTAGAACATTAGAGTATAAGTTCCAATAAGCAAAAGACCCATCTTCTTTTTCCAGATATATAAACAATAATATTTTAAAATAATTTTCTGTGTACTAATCACAACTGGGAAAATGCTACAACCTTCTTATCCCCATTAAGTATGTTAGGTGCTTTAGGTCACCTGAATAATGTATCCTCTGAGGTTGTGATGTTACAAAATGTACAACTGTATAAAAATTCCAGGGAAATGTAGATGAATGAATGGATAAATGAATGAAAGAAAAAAACTATTAAGTATTTATAAATCAGATACTATGCTCAGTTCTAAGGATGCAAATAGAAAAAGAGAGTTTCTGACCTTGGGAAGTTATATTCTACTATGGAAAGTCAACACATATAGGGAGATATGGCCAGGAAAGGAGCTTTGGTCTGACACATGAGCTGATGTATATAAGCAAGCGTGTGAGATGAAAGAATTCACAGTCTGAGTGAGATCAGAAAAGGTCTTTATTCTTTCTCATATATTGGTCAAACTGGGGAGGTTTGAGTTAACCTTCCCAACTCCTGCAACACCCATTAGGGAGCAAAGAAGTTTTTGAAGCTGTTTGCCCCAGGGGGATTGACCAGGAACCTAGATCTAGGCTCTTTGGGAAAGGGGAATATAAACAATGCTTTCTTGCAAGGTCTAAATGTCTTGTGAGGATCTCCAGAGACTCACAGAACTTACTTGCTCATTACTTCTAACCTACTTGTTGGAGGGTTTTATCAGCTTTTATTTACCTGTGAACTACTTTTAAATTTCATTGTGAACTGTTTTTACCTGAGGGTACTGGAATACATTATTAATAAAAGGAATATTTATTTGAACCCTCAGGCTTTGAGTAATCCATTGAGATCGCTTCAGCCTTGTTAAATTGAATCCATTGTCTAACAGTCAACATCTAAGGTAATACCAAGGTAGGCTTACTGTTTTTAACAACCTTAAACATCTCCCTGAGCAAAGGCCCACTTTTAAAATATTAATACTCTTCCAATGATGGCATGGTTGTGTCATAAAATACCATAATCTCCAAATAATGAAATTAAGAGGTTACCCAACAAAAGCTCTGATAAATTCTGGCAAGTAATTAGATCCTGGCATGTTTCCCCCTATACTTTGTGACTTTGACATAAATAGATCTACTTATTGGGAAGGTAAGGAAGTAGATGGAAATTCTCCAATTAATCAACAGAGAGACTATTCATCCAGACTGGTGATCATGAGCCAGGAACCTTACCAAACTAAGCCTGATTTATATTTCCTGGCTAGTCATCTCTTACATCTCCAAGTGATATTGGCAAGAAGTCTCACTAGGTCCCCATCCCAGAAAGGAAGGCATGATGCTAGCAGGGTCAAGTTGCAACAGACGTGTTTTATGTAGGTTTGGTACCAAAGGAGAGAATTGGAATGTATCACAGTCCTCAGAAAGAGGTCTAAACTATGTAAACAACTGATGACTTGAGACTAAATCTCAAGTACTGATGTTGTTTGGAAAACCCAACTGTAGCTTTGGAAGGAATTGTTATTCCAGTGATGGCCTTTAGAGTATCATTTTTCAAACTTACAAGTGGGCCCATCATGGGTTTTTGAGTCAGGAAAGATCTTACAGGATTATGTCGCCCATGTTATAAATGAGGAAGTTGAGGCCCAGAAATATGCCTGAGACAAAAAATGGTAAAGCTTCAAATCCAGGTCTTCCGACTTCAAATCCAGTGCTCATTTCACTGTAACAAACTGTGAGAGAGAGCAAAGGGTTAAGGCCCCAGAACGAGGTAACAAAACCTAAAGGAAACAACACTAGCCCTCTTCTCATTGGTTGCTCCCTATACACCACAGATTTGTTGTGTAGATATGCACAAGTAAGGGATTGAAGGATGTTTCTTATTGGGTAGAAGGGTCAAATGAATAATTACAACAATAAAGGATTGTCAGCTATAAATCTCATTGGCTGTCTCCAAATTTGATGCCTAATGAGGGATTGGAAAACACCATCCTATGATAGGATACTAATTCACAAATAATTATGGTAATGAAGGATTGAGATTGCTTTCGCTGATTAGCTTGAGATTGTAAGGCCACCTCACCAACCGATAGTGAGACTGGACAGGGGAGTGGGCTGTGTTAAGATTAGAATAGAAGAAGCATGCAAGCTTCATAATTCGCAGTCCCTGGCTGATACTCCTTGAGGGATGTGCCCTTTCTCATGAGAAAGAATAAAGACCTTTCCTGATCTCTGACTCAGACTCTGATTTTGAAGATCTGGCAGAGGTTTCTATCCCACACAATACTATACCCTTCCCTGCCCCTCCCATACACCCCCCTCAGTAATGGGATAACTTCATGACAAATTTTGCTCAATTCACAAAAATTTTATCTAATATACCCTCACATCTTAAAAACTATCACTTTACAAACTGACTCCTCCTTCTCCCCATGTCTTTCTCCTCTCAGTCTGAATTTTTTCTCCCCAGTTCTCAGTTTCCATTTCCTAAGTTATCACACAAAAGTTATATAGAGTAGAACAGCCCATGGTAGAGATTTCAACTATTTCTCTGATCTATAGTGATGGTGAGATTAGGAAACACTAGTCCATAAAGCTCAGTGTTCAGTAGAAAACACATCTGGAAAGTCTCAATTTTAGCATGTACATCTTTAGCTCTTATATTCACAGTGGCATCAATTTTTTGCCACTACCTCTTTGGAAGTTTCAGGCTTCCAAACAGAAATTCAGTCAAACCGTATGAGTGCTGCTTTTTTTTTCTTTTTCTTCTTCCACTCTCATCTTAACTTGCCCTCTGGCCTTCTCACCTCTTCTCTAACATTCTTGCCCTTAGAGATACTTTACCCTGGTGAATCCCTAGTCTGGATCATACTTCATGAAGCGCCCAAGCCATGTTTACTTAATTTCTGGCTCATCTTACTCTAAACATCACTTCTTCACAAGAAGTCTTGAGGCTTATCAGGTCTGTCCATTCCAATCCACAAAAAGCAACCTTTCCATCTAGCTTTATGTATTGATAATTGAAATGTTAATTCCTTGAGGGTAGGAACTGTCATGTTAACATATCTATAACTTCAGTGTTTAGCACAATGTCTAACAGTAAGTAAGCACTTAATATTCTTTCTGTCTTTCTGTCCTCGATATTTTGTATTTTTGGCCATTTATCAAGAACAAAGCATTGTTGGCAACATGCTACAGCTTATATAAACCTGTAATGAGTCTTCAATTGCCCTTTGGGTTGTTTGCATTTTAATTCTTTCAAGATCACGGTGTTCCATGATTCACAGTCCCATAAAAGTGAAGGGAAAATATTGGCGTTAATGATATTGACTTTCATGGCATGGTGATATATGTGGGATCTCAACCTTTTACATGATGACAAAATGTTAGTCATCTAACTCCCCATGGAAAAGGAAGCAAATGACTTTATGAACATGACTGGTAAGATATATGACTATGGAAGTGGGGAGGTGGGTGACAGAATGAAGCATGTTGAGCCCATGTTTGTTCCTCAGACAGACATTGCTGGAACTCAAAGGGCACTTTTTAGCAGAGAAACATTATATCACTGGAAGGAATTAAATTCATACTGTAATTCATAGAACAAGAGTCTGGAAAGTCATCCATGTGGGTGTTCGATTCACTGACATAGACAATAACTTCTCAGTGCTTTAGTGATGTTTTCAAGAGTTACTATGTCTTCTCCCTCAACACCCCCCCTCAAAAAAGAAAAGTCATCATGTGGCAGGCAACATTCTCATGAATTCCTTACATTTGAATAGGTAATTCCTTGTATGAAAGACATATAGTATATAACCAGGTCTTTGCTTTTCTAATTTGATAGAACTTCACGTAAACCTTACAATCCATTGCAAGGGCCCAAAAAGAAAGCATGAGAGCAGGACTTTAATGGATGTTCAGAAAGAAAATAAGGAGAATTTTCTCTACTCATTCTAGCTCAGTTTTTTTAAACCTTTTCTTTGTTGCCTTCCTTGATTATGCAAATCTCTAATTACTTATCTCTTCTTTTATCTTCCCTTGTCCTTTTTTTCCTCTCCTGATCCTGCTCATTTGACACTTCATGAAGATTATCTCAATAGGTGTTACTTACCAGTTTTATAGATAGATAGGTAGATAGATAGATAGACAGACAGACAGACAGAGATAGATAAATAGATGATAGATGATAGATAGATAGATAGATAGATAGATAGATAGATAGATAGATAGATAGATAGATAGATAGACAGATAGATAGACAGATAGATAGTGGATAGACAGAGATAGATATATAGATATAAAACATCTCTCCAACTAGATGAAGGCAGAAGAAACGTGTTCTGCTGCTCTTGTAAAGCCCACAGTGCCTAAAAATCTCCTGCCAAGATCAGATATTCATTAAGTAGGCTGATTGATCTACTGATTGCTGACTGTGAACATGTTTGTATAGCTAGCACCATGTAGGCTTAAAAGAAAAATAAGGGATGGAACTTTGAGAGAATTAGGATATATTTGTCTCTCTGCATTATATCCCAGTCCATTTTTTATTAAATGAAAGAAAAAAGAATTAGTAATTGTTTACTTTGTGTCAATCCCTATACTACTTGTCTGAGATACAAACACAAAAATGAAGACAGTTCCTGTCCTCAAGGAGCTTATATTTTAACAGATAGAGACAACATATATAGCAAAGTAGTAGCCAGAGACCTTTCATTTGGTCCAGAAAGTTAGAAGGATAGTAAGAGGACTTATAAAGAAAATTGCTATATCTTTTCTGGTATTGATTTATTTATAGTTCCAAAAGTATATTTATGTTGAAGGTGGGGAGTGGAAAGAAACAGGAACACATTTGGCCACCAGGTGGCTGGTGAGAACATGGCCAGAGAGTCAAGTGAAACATGACTGAGGGTGGTCTAGCTTTAATGGGCTATCTCTATACTCTAAAAGTAGAGTTGGAGTAGCGGAAAGAGTGCTGGCCCTGACTTCAAATCTGGCCTCAAGCCCTTACAAGTTGTGTGACCCTTGATCTATGCACCTCATGCTCCTCAACTATAAAGTAGAGACAATAATAACACCTCCTTCCAGGGTTGTTGTGAGCATTAAATGAGAAATATGTGTAAAGCACTTAGCACTATTCCTGGCATGTAATAGGTGCCCACTAAATCCTTCTTCCTTTTCTGCTTCCCCCACCACCTAAGGCACTTTATAATTAGGAAAACAGCCCCCCCAGAAGGGAGTTCCCGAGTTCAGAGGAGTAAATAATCACTTACGGATTGGGAGACCTAGATTCAAATCTCTCTTCTAACACTAGGTTTGTGAATTTGGTAATCACAACGGCTTTTAAGAAAAGCTTGGGATACTTCTGAACTCAGTGAGTTTTTGTAAGCTTTGATAGCTTAGAAATTTTGGTCCTCCAGTCTTTCAAACATAAAAGTATTTAAAGATATAATTTCTGGATTTCTCCTATTTATGTTTAAAGAATCATGGGAACAGGAGCATGTTCTGAGACTGCAGAGGCATAAAACTATGTTATTTTTTCAAAAGTAGAAGAAGGTGGGTTTGCAAACCATAGGATTGACTCCAGTCAACATTTTAGAATGCCTTCTTATTTTTAAATTTCTCTTGAACTTAGTTTTATAAATATCAATCAAAATTTGGGACAAACTTTCTCATGGGACGAGCTGCTTCCTGATTATAAAGCAGCCTCTTTTGGAAAATAAATTATTTTTTCCTGACTTCTAGTGTTGTTTTGTCACTCCTCTGCTTTCCATCACTCCCTATTGGACTGAAAAGAGCAGCACAGTTTCATAAGACAGTGAAAGTCCAGGAGGGAAGCCAAGGGGTCAACGCTGGAAATGTCTACTTCAATGTTCTCTGTGATCCAGACAAAGGATACAACACAGAATCAGGCAGATCAATATTATAGTGATTTATTCAGAATTTTTACACATACTAGAAATTTCTAGAGTACTAGCAATAAAATGGTCTGTCATTAAAATAATCTAGAACATCTTACTAACATGATGGTTTTCGATCATATGTGAAAGAAGTTGATGTTGACAGTGAACCATCACAAGTTTATTAAAAACAGATCATGTCAGACAAATGTTATTTCCTAGTACAAGGAAATGCTATGGACCATAGTAAGAGAAAGTACTTCCTTGAAATTAGAAATGTTCTAAAATGGAATGGACTCTCTTTGGACAGTTCCCTAGTACTGGAGGTACTTGAAGTTACTTTTTTCATTATCAGAAATGTTGTACAGAATATTTACACATAAGTTGGGTTTGGAATAGATGGCCTCTGGGGCCCTTTCCTACTTGGAAATTTCATTATCTTCTATCGTCACAATTCTTGCCTCTGCAGATTTTAAAAACACATCATATCATTTCCTTTGTGATGTTCATTTGTGATACAGCAAAAAGGCTGAAAATTTTAATTTATCAAAAGACAGACTTCAAACATTTTGCCATGTCAATTACATTACAAAATTCCTGAGGGTACAAGTCATGGTTTCATCAGTGAACAATCAATCAGAAGCTGAACTGGATTCTATGAAAGAAGTATAAGAAGACCCAGGTCCTTCCTGAAGATAGTTTATAGATGACTTTAACAGTCAAGAATAGTATGCATGAAACAGCATGGAGTTGTTGAAGCTGGATAGCAAGGGAAATCAGAGATGACCAGAGTAAAGAAACAATAACAATAACTACAACTATGCCCATTTCTATAGTGTTTTAAGATTTACAAAGCATTTTCTTAATATAACTCTGTGAGGTAGGCAGTATGTGTAGTTATCTTACAAATGAGGACATTGAGGTTCTTAGCCTTGGAGGGGGGGAAGTCAGATAAAATGATGTGATGCAAAGCTCATTTGACTAGGAATTGTGAGAGAACTTTCCTAACCATCCAAAGCCCACATTATTTCTACCATGCCTTCTTGACATTAGATTGACTTAGGGTTATGGGGGGTCCTGGGTTCAAATCTCTCTTCTGACACTAGTTTGTGAATTCAGGTGATCTCTAAACCTCAGTCGGTTTATCTGTAAAATGGTGATAACAGACCCATACTACCTGTCTCACTGGGTTGCTGAAAAAATCTAATTAATAATGTATGAGCAGTACTCTGTGATCTTTAAAGTTGAAATATCAGCTGTTATTATTCTTAGAGGAGGTGAAATTTAAGCCAGGTTTTAATGAATGGGCAGGGATTGTATACTTTTATCTTCTTTTACTCTCTATTCATGGAAAAACCATAACTAATAATTTTTGCATCCATGACAAACCCTGTCAACTCTACAAGAGGCACAAAAGATGTTCTCAGTGATAAAAGGGCCATGTCACTGTCCCTTAGGGAAGAGAGGGACCCCTGGACACTGGCATAGGGCCACTTCTGAGTGGGCTCCTGGGGAGCTCATCACAGAGTGTCATCTAGATATTGCTGCTCAGCTAATTAGTTGGATTTTGTGTGTGTTTTGCTATTTTCTACATGGCTAAAAGGATTCTGCTGTCAACACCCTTTGAATTCCATGCTCTGAAATAATCTCCTCATCATCTCACTCTAATTATAGCTCTGAACCATAATACCTAACAGAACGTCTTCCCCTTCACTCAGTCCTCAACAAGTGAATACGTGAAACAAATGTTAACTTGACCAAATGGTTAACTGAAGGGTAATCATTTCAGGAACAACCACTTTTAGACACAAATACAGTCTGTACTTCAGGTCCCTAACTGTCTCTGCTATCATTCCTGCAATCTTGCCAGTTGTGTGAAGTGGCAGATAGGGCAAATTCCCCCTGTAGCCAGTTATGAACTCTGGTTACCTCCAGATACCTGCCTGAGGCTGCATGCTGATAAGACAGGCACAGGCCTTGGGAGAGACACTGAGTGCTGATCATCCTTCCCAGAATGGGAAGCTGCCTGACTGGCTAATGAACTAAAACCAACTGGAGAAAGAAAAGAAAAAGAGCATCAGGTTATTTTCTCTCTTCCCTCTCTTGACCCCTTCCCAAGGCTCTCTTTCCCCAGTTAGCTTTAGAATCCTGATTTTGCTTCTTTTTAAAATTTTATTAATGTTTCTTATATTTATATCACCTTCATTTTTTTTAGTATATTTCTCCCCCTTCCCCTACCCAGAAAACCATCCCCCCTGTAACAAAGAATAAAAAAAGAAAAAGAAAAAAATCAGCTTCTCTTTTCACAAAGGAAGGAGATAGCTTCTGTTGTTTCTGAATCATATTAAGAACAGGAATCCATCCTAGGAATATGGATTAGCATTCCAGCTCTTATTTTCGCTGGCTTCTGGCCCCCAACCTGTTGATTCGTATTTCATTTCTCAGATTGGTATAGAAAGAGTGGACCACACATATGCAGAGGACATGTTCTTAAGAGTATCATGACTAGAGGTATGTTATGGATTGGAAGGACTATGAAGCCAGCTCCAGTCTAACACACAGGTGGATTATCAGATTCCTAAATTATCAGAGCTGGAAGAAAGGCTTGGAAATCATCTAGTGCAACCCTCTTCACCTTGTGAATATGGAAAGTGAGATCCAGAGAGGGCCTTGAATTTCTCAAGGCCACAGAATTAGTCAGGGCTCAGATCCAAATCTCTGCGTCCCCAGATCTGTACTCTCTCTGTCATTCCATGAATTGACTAGGTTTTCTTTCTTTCTTGTTTTCCATATGCCATTTGGGGACGACATCTAAGCTTCCTGAATTTTCTTTTTGTTGAAGTTCTTGTGGCCAGCTAAGCTTTTGTTCTGGTAAGTGTTTCCCAGAAGGCACAAGATGGCCACGTACCCATACTACTTCCCCAAAGTCTCTGCCTCTCAATCCATAAATCAGGTAGTAGTAATACTTTCACAGATCCATGGGTTTACTTGAGTGGGCTCTTACTAAAGCAGTAAAGATCACAATCCCTGAGTGTTTACTTATATCTCAATGATTCTCTGTGATTCCCATCTTTCTTTAAATCTTTCCTGAAGGAGCCAAAATGGTAGATACAAGGTCAATATCCACCAAAAGGATGGAGATAGGATATAGAATGGCATAGTATATGGCAAGGAATATAAAATATGGAGTCTGAGTATAAATCTCATCTCTACCACTCACTACCTCAGAGACCTTGGGAAAGGTATATAATCTCTCTGCGTCCTCAGTCCACATTTATCAAATGAGTGGGTTGGACGAGGTAAGCTCTTAAGTACCTTCCAGGTCCATATCTGTCATCCTAGGAACAATGAACAGGCCAGTTTAACTGGAATGAAGAGTATATCAAGATGAGTAATATAAAATGAGACTAGAAAGGTAAGTGGGACCCCATTGTTCACGGCTGCAAAAGCAGAGGAAACCTTCCCCTGGTTCTTTTAATATCCTGCATATGATAATGTAGTAATGAACTCATGTCCTCTTGACTCCAAGGCCAGTGGTCAATCCACTGTTCCACTCAGACTGTACTATTCAACCCTGCATGAGAAAAACTCAATGAACTTACAATTCATCGCTTTAAATATTAAGTCATAGATCTACCTAACTTCTATAATTACAGTGAGAAGATGGGGCTTTTAAGTTCAGAAAGAGGAAGAGGATATTTCCCCCACTTCTGTCTCTTTAGTTGCCCTGGAATTCTTCAAGTATCAGTTCAAAGTCCAACTTCTGCAAAAGACCTTTCACAGTGCCAGCTCCTTCCCCTAAGATTACTGCCTTTCTCCTCTGTATGTATCTTGGATGCACATGGTTATTTACATGTTGTCCTGCTCATTAGATTGTGAGTTTCTTGAGGGCTGGGGTGTTGTTTTTGCCTTTCTTTGTTTTCTCATTACTTAACACAATGTCTGATACATCCTCCTGGTTGTTCAGTTGTACCCAAACTTCATGACTCCATTTAGAGTTTTCTTGGCAAAGATACTGGAGTGGTTTGCCATTTTCTTCTCCAATTCATTTTGCAGATAAGGAAACTGAGGTCAACATTTAATTGATCTGCCCAGAATCTGAGTCTGAGGCCAGACTTGAATTGAGGAAGATGAGTATTCCAGACTCCAGTCCCAGAACTCTATCCACTGCTCCACCTACCTGCCCATGCCAGGCATGTAGTGAATGCTGAATTGAATGCCTACTGACTGACTCGACTAGTAAGTTGGTGGAAGGGCCAGGACTGGAATCCAATTTTCCTGATTTCCAGTCCAGAGATGAGAAAAAATTCAATTTAATTCAAGTAAAGTCAAGACAACAAGAATTTTTCAAGTACCTAATATGTGCCTTATTGTATTTCTTAGTAAGGATTATAAGGTTAGAGCCAGGAAGCACCAGTTGAGTTGGTGAAGGAGGTGGCTGTAATGGTACCAATCAAATAACCATATCTATGGATCATTGGCTTTGGAGCAGGAAGAGACCTTACTCCAACCCTCTCATTTTAGATTAATATTTTATTCATGGTCTTAAAAAATCAGTCCCAATGATTATTGCACTATGGAATATTCCATTGTAACAAAGAAGTTGTGTTAAGCAAAACCAAATCATTTTATTCCTATCCATACGTTATATCAATCAAGGAAGCAAAATCCTGGAGGGGCTAGGTGGCACAATGAATAGAGCACCAGCCCTGGAGTTAGGAGGAGCTGAGTTCAAATTTGACCTCAGACACTTAACACTTACTTTGTGACTTTGGGCAAATCACTTAACCCCAAATGCCCTGTCTTCCCCCTCTAAAAAGAAAAAAAAGGAAAAGAAAAAGAGAAAGAAAAACACAGAGAATTGAGGGTATTTGCCCAAAGTCACACCAGTGGTAAGTGAAAGAAACACAATCTGAACCCAGATGCTCTGACTCCACAGGTAATGGTCCTCCTGCTCTATGAGGTCATTGTTAATGTTAACCAGAAGCTCAAATGGTGAATATTCAAGACTCCCAACCTAAACATCATAGAAAATTTCCCAAAGGGAGGCTAAAGTCAAAAATTTGCCAGAGAATTAGAAGATGTAAACAGGATGAAATGGCCAAAAGAACCATAGTTCCAAGGGTGAGGATGATGAGGAAAGGCATGAAAATTGAAGGTAGATATATATTATATACAGCATTTGAAAATGGACCTTCTTGGCATCAAATAGTAACTTTTAAAGGATAAGGGAAGAATTCTTGACATCACTAACCCTATTATTTCATTTCCCCTTAATCTTTTATTGAATTTTTTTTTTTGGAGGCAATCAGGGTTAAATGATTTGGCCAGCATCACAGTGAGTAAATGTCAGGCTGGTTTGAACTCATGTCCTCTTGACTCCAAGGCCAGTGGTCAATCCACTGTTCCACTTAGCTGTCCCATTTCTTCCCTTATTCCAAAAAACATAATAGTACGAGGAAAGTCAGTGAATGAGATATTCAAATTTCTCATTTATTTAGTAAAATTATGGTGAATTACAATGATGTTATTAGCTTGCAAATTAGTTTGAAAAGCCTAAATCCAATGCTAATTCTCTTTGCCTTCTTTGTGATAACCATGGATGCATGTCTTACTTTCTGCTTATGTTTCTTTTCCCCAGGAATTAGCTTTTCTCAAACCCTAGTTTTTTTCCTCGTGGAAAGTCATACATTACCTGCCCAGAGCTTCTGCCTTGCCTTCTCTCTGTGGACACCTTGTATATTGCCAGCTAGGAGGGGTTTCATTTTAAAACAAAAATAAATTTTCAAGTCTAGTGTCACTGACTGTGGTCTTCCACTGTAGGAATGGGCCTCAGAGGAAAAAAAAAAACAAATTCAACAGTCATTTTTTCCCCACCTAGCTCTTGAGGGATATTTTGCTTTCTACTGGGTAGGGATGACTTCTCAGACACTCGATACTTAGGGTAGTGGTCTTGACTTATCTCTAGCAATTTCTACTTGATTCTACTATGCCTTTTTAATTAGAAGGGTGAGGCTCAGGGAAAACCACAGTGGCTTGGCTTGCTGCAGAGAATTGGACTCTTTGCTAATGGGGCTGTGTGTTCACACCTGTTTCTCATTATGCCAGTAAATTCCTAATTTCACTCCATTACCATTGTCTCTCATATGATCACTTCACACCTCTCAATTTGAACCTGAAAATTCATTGTTTTATGTGTCAGGCAAACACAGAAACTTAATATACAAAACAACAGCAAAATCCTTACAAGACTTCACATATTACATTAGTTCTAGGACTTGGAAAGTTGTCTGCAAATAATTTTTTTTAAATCCCTTTGACTTTAACTGAGCTGTGGACTTGCCACATGCAATAATAGACTCTCTTCTTTGGTACTCAGTTTGAAATATCTCTGCAGAAACTTCCCTCTGTTTTCCTTTTCTTTAATGTATAGACAATTACAAATGAGATTCTGACTATCCATATAATCTATTTCTGAGCTTGAACACTACACCACAATTTTAAAAAAAATAGAACTCATAAGCATCTGTCAAAGAATGTCATACATAAAATTGAAGTCTTCTTGACGATAAAAGATGGACAAAAGGCATTTGGATGATGACAGAAGAAATTTTTGGTTGAGTTATGGTGTGAATATGAGCCCAGAGAACTGAGTAACATGAGACTTACCCCTAAATGTATGAAATTTCTTCCCACTGTTATACTTAGTTGTGCACCTAAATTAGCCTACTGTGTGTACTTGCCCATGGAGAGGATAGGTGAAAGAGAATCCATGACAAAAAAAGAGGGAATAGGGAAAAGAAAGGGCCCAGATATAGTATTACTGATAGAGACCTCTCTTCCATTTGTACCTTTGGGATGAAATGCATCTGTGAAGAAATCCAAAATTTGACAGCAGTGGATGAGAGAAGGAATGCAGTTGGGATGAAAAGTGGGGACATTGGAAGACCACTCCATAAATGTGAAATAAGCTATCAGAATTTCACGTCCAGTACCTGTACTATAGGGAAGCTAGACAGCACAATGGATAGAGCACTAGGCTTGGAACAAGGAAGACTCATGTTCATGAGTTCAGATCCAAACATTTACTAGTTGTATGACCCTGAGCAAGCCATTTAGCCTAGTTTGCCTTAGTTTCTCATTTGTAAAATTAGCTAGAGAAAGAAATGGCAAGCCACTCTAGAATTTTTTGCCAAGAAAACTCTGAATAGGGTCATGAAGAGTTGGATATAACTGAAAAGACTACAACCTGCGTTAGAATTTTTAAATATATTTCACACTTCTTTATGCATAGTTCCAGTCACATTATTTGGCATTGGAAGAAATCTGCTAGTCCAACCCTTTTATTTATTTATAACCCAAATTTATATGTGTATATATATATGTATATATATATATATATATATTTATTTATTTATTAATATGTAGCCCAGGATCTAACCACAGGAAGTAAGGGGACTGATAAATAGATGTTAAAATTAGTGTAGAAATGTAGCCACTGGTGATCCCACCATGAAGGATGAAACAATTCTTTGAGTTCTGAAAGAGACTTAACCATCAGCCAAGCAATGACTGGCCATGCCCCTGGGTGGACCTTCAAAGAGAGGAGAACATTTAGAGAATAAATCAGTTTGAATGGCTCCAGAGAGGACACAGTGTGAAAGAGGATCTCAGCTCCTGTTGAGGTATATAGAAGATGCATGGAGCTAGAGAAAGGGAGATAACAAGAAGCCATCATGTGTAACTGGGAGAATGGAAGAATGGAAAGAGACAGCCACCACAAGGAAGAGGAACTAGGGCTCCTAGCGAAGGTCTGTTTGGTCCTTTCAGAGACTTGGAGCATCACAAGACAGACTCTGTGCTTCTGGAATCTACATGGCCTACACATCCCAAACTGATAATTCTGTATTTATTTTTTCCTCTAGATCTCCTTCATGGCCATTGAAACAAGTTGTTCTCATCTGCCTACTCTTTACACGCTTAGGGTAGACA
>CM053595.1:224243292-224261694 GCA_028646575.1 Pseudocheirus occidentalis
GAGTAGAAGAGAGATTAGCCTTGTTCTGTTTATCCTCAGAGGAGAGAACTGAAAGAGATGGATGGAAGTTTACAAAGAATCAAATTTGAGTTTTATGTTAGGAAAAACAACTTCCTGACAATTAAAGCTGTCCTGGTGGAAAGCATTGCCTTGAAAGATGGTGGGTTCCCCCTCCTTGGAGGTCTCCAAGCAGAGACTAAATGACCACCTGTTAGATATATTGCATAGGAATTTCTTGGGTGAAGGGGTTGAAGTAGATGACTCCTGAGGTCTTTCCCAACTCTCATATTTGGTGAGACTATGATTCTGTATTTCCCCAGCCCATGCTGTAGCTTTAGGTATGATTATATACTAAGCAAAAGTGGAACTTTCTTTTTCAGTATAATCAAAAACCCATAGTTCCAGTAGAGGCACAAATGAGAGACACACAAGCAATCTCTGACTGAGATAGGAGAAAAGGACTTACCAGGAAGCCCTAGACAAGGACAGAGCAGGGTAAAGGTGTATAAAGGAGGGGTGACAGAGAAAGAAAAGGGAAGGATAGAAAAGATGATAGGGTGGGAATAGGGAGAGGAAGAGTGAAAAGAGAAGAGGAGAGAGGAAGGAGATTAAGGAAAAGAGAAGAGGAAGGATAAAGGAGAAGAGTGAAAAAGGAAGAAAATGAGGGGAAGGTAGGAGGGGAATGGAAAGGAGAGGAGGAGGAAAAACAGAGAAGAAAAAGGAAGAAAAGAAGAAGGGGCAAGGAAAAGGAGGGTGGAGGGAAGAAGAGGGACAGGAGGTGAAAAGAGAGAAGGGAAGGAGAGAGAGGAAATTAGGTCAAGTGATGAGGATCGAGGAAGGAAAGGGAGGTAATAGAGTAAGTAAATAGAGAGCAGCAGGGAAAAATGGATGGCCTAGAATTTCCCCCAAAAGATATCTTGGCATGAAATAGAGGAGTCTGTTTGCTACTATTTGAAGCCATCATTAATGGAGTACTGTTTATTACTACTCTTTCACTCCTTCTTTCACTGTATATGGTCAAGCTAGGTGCTTCCAAGGAGAATATTTGAAGCTAGTTATATAAAACTGACTCTAGTGCCTAAGGCACTGGAATTATCTGAAGTAAAACAGTGCCCAGAAAAGAGGACGTTTGCTCTGGGGGTTTACTGCAGAAATATTAAGAGAGTCACAAACAACTGAGAATGTGAAAATTCAGAGGTTTGGAAAACAAGGGAACTGTTCCAAAAGCCTTGAGCAGCTGCACTAGGACAAGATAGATAGCAAATATAAAATGCTCTCCCTGGTAGAGGAAGAGGTGAAAGGCCTAGAGGATCCTTTTTCTGCCTATCAGGAAAAGAAAATTAGCCTGACAAGATGGAAGAACTGATTAAAAAAGGGAAAGAAAAAACCTTTTAGACTTATCAGAAGGGAATTAAAAGGAAATCTAAGGGCATAGATTTAGATCTGGAAAGGGTCTTAGAGATCATTGAGACCAACTCCCTTATTTTCCAGCTGAGAAAACTGAAGCCCAGTGAGCATAACCAACTTGCTTATTGTCAGAAAGCGTAATGGCATCCCAGGAAGGATTCAAGGCCAGATTTCCTTGACTCCAAGGAAAGCACTCCTTCTACGTCATGCTTAATCACATGAATAGAAAGGATAGCGGAAGAACATGATACAGAAAGAAAAAAGGTTAAAGTTCTCTGAATCACTGAGCCTGCATCATAGGCATTAAGCCTTCAGAAACAGGAAGTAGAACTAGATGTTCTAAAGAAGAAGTACCATATAGAATGCCACTGACCTCTGGGTTCCTTTCAAACTCTGTAATTCAGTGAATAATAAGTAGAATGAGTTAGTTCAACTCTATATTATGCTCTGCTTTTGAATCTCTCACGTCTCTGCCTTATCACCATCATGACTTGCTAAATCCAATTCTGAATTTCTTCAACCATCTGCTTCCTTTGCTCCACCTTGAGTGTTATTGAATGTAATTATAGAAAACCATGAAACGGGGATGATTGTATCCACTACAGAGTCATATTATATTATCTCAAGTGGGCCCTTACTGAAGCAAGCCAATCATTCTATTCCTCCCTAATTGATTTGCTGTCTCATTCTCCATAGCTGCTGTTTTAAACCTTTTAATTTCTCCTCAAGTCTTTCACAACAACCTTTTCCCCACCCACTCATCTAAGGATCTTGCCTAAAATATAACTGAAAAAAATTGAGGCCATTCACTGACAACTTTGTCTTTTCTCCACCAAAGCTTCCCTGTCTGTTGGTACTTCTTCTGCTACCTGCTAACACTCACGACTTCCCTTAAAAAGCAACAACTACAACATTCACTTGATCCTATCATGCTTAATAACTATTATACAACATATATTCTCCCTTTCTTAGTCAAAACTCCTTGAGAAAGCCATTTACACTCAATAGCCCCACTTCCTCTCCTCTCACTGATTTCTAAATTGTTGACAATTTGACTTCAGAAATTCAACTGGAAGTGCTGTCTCCAAAGTTTCCATTGATCTGTCAATTGCCAAATTTAATAGCCTTTTCTCAATCCTCATCCTTATTAACCTGTTTGTAGCCTTTGGCACAGTTCATTATCTCTTCATGGACATTTTCTCCTCTCTGGGTTATTGAAACACTTGTTTTCTGGCTTCTCTTCCTGATAGGTGATAGAGTGGATAGAGTTTTGGGCCTTGAGTTACCCATCTGGCCTCAGACACTACCCATGTAACCCTGGGTCAGGCACTTAACCCTATTTGCCTCAGTTTCCTCATCTATAAAATGAGTGGAGGGGGGGAGAGGAAATGAACTGGAGAAGGAAACGACAAACCACTCCAGCATCTTTGCTAAGAAAACCCCAAATAGGGTAGTGAAGACTGGAAAAAATTGAACAACAGGCTCATTTCATGGTTCTTCATCCACATCATGTCAACTAACTATGAGTTTCTGTCTTCTAAGGCTCTGTCTTGGGCCTTCTTTTAGTCTCCCCTTACACTCTCTCACTTGTTAACCTAAACAACTCCCTTGAGTTGAATGATTCTCTCTAGGCAGGTGACTCACAGATTTATGTATCTAGCTCTATCTTCTCTCCTGAACTTTTTATATCACTAATTGATTTTGGACACCATGAAGTAAATGCTCCATAGGTGTCTATCTCACATTCAATATGTTCAAAACAGAACTATTCTCTGTTGCTAACTGGTGGGTGACCCAGACTTGAAACCTCAGTGTCAAGACCATTAGTCAGGACAACATTTGGCTCATTATATTCACCCAAAATATCCAATCTGTTGTCAAATCTTGTGTTTTCTAGTATGACAATATCTCTTATTTATATCCTGTTCTCTCAACTCACGCAGATACCATAATAATAGAAGCCCTCACCCCCTTTCACTTGAACTACTATAATAGCCTTCTAATAGGTCTCCTCACCTCAAGACTCATCAGTACAATTCATCCTCAACTCATCTGAAAAGTGATTTTCCTTAAGCATGGTTCTGGACCATGCCATCCCCTCCTGCATACATACACACAAACAAACTCCAGTCGCTCCCTATTATATCCATGATCCAAGATAAACTGTTGGGTATTTAAAGTTCTATTTGGCAATATAGTTTTCTTCATCATTAAAGCTCTTCACATCCTAGTTTCTTTCTACCTTTCCAGTCTTCTGATACCTTATTTTCCTCCATGTACTCTGTAATCCATTTACACTAACCTATTTGATTTTCTTCACATATAATACTCTGTCTCTCAACTTGATGCCTCCCTGGCTTCCTTCAGGACTTAATTCAATTCCTATCTTCTTCAGGAGTTCTATCATAGTCCCTGATGAACTTAGGAAGTCATGAAGGCAAAGAGTTGGAGGAAGAACATTGCATGCATAAAGGAGATCCAGTGAAAAGACCATGTAGTCTGGAGATAGAGAAGAAAAATATAATCTTTTTCCATGAGCTAATGCCTTTTTTCCTTTGAATTGTTTGAAATCCCCATTTCCTTAAAATCTAGAATTTACTTGTGGCAATATCTAGCACTCCTTTGTTTTCCTGTTGTGAATTCTGAGATGGAAAATCTTTTTTACTAAGTTTCCCATCACATCCATTTCATTGAACAGCTCAGTCTTCATATCTTCAGAATATATTTCAGGTTGATAGTTCTTCTTATTGCTCCCTTCTGAGAGATTGACTCATCAAGAAGGCATGTCAAGGCTTTATCAGTTGTACTGCCTTTCGTGGAATGACGTTTCTAACTGATATTGATGTAGTTGAAATATTTCACCACTACAAGGCTACATTTGTGGTAGAATTTTATCACTGCAAAAGTAAAATATTTTAAACTGGCACTTCCTTGTAGAGCCACTATTTCTGCTACATTGTTGTTCACACTTTCTCAGATTTTCATAATCTTGGGTTGTTTAGCTTCTCACTCACCTCTCATTTTCAATCGGTTACAGAGTTCTTTCAGTCCTACCTGCACAATATCTCTCTTATCCATCTCTGCTTATACATACACACATCATTATGGCTCACATTACCACTAGTTGGCATTATTAATAGCATACTAAAATGTTTTTCTCGTTATACTCTCTTCTTCTTCCAATCCATCCTTCATGCAATGGCCAGAACAACCTTCCATATACATAGATCAATTAAGTAATCAATCAACAAACAGTTATTAAACACTTCCTATGTGCAAGGCATTGGGCTAAGCTTTGAGGATGCAAACAAAGGCAAAATGTGTCCTTCCCCTCAAGGTCCTTACATTCTAATTTGAAGTACAACATGTAAATAAATAAGCATATACAAGATGAATAGAGTAGATATGAAAGCAACCTTGGAGGAAAAGACTCTAGGAAAAGATGCTAGACTCTAGCATCCGGGAGGACCAGAAAAAGTTTCTTGCAAAAGATGGTACTTGAGGGGAAGAGCAAAGATGGTAGAGAAAAGGTAGTGACTAGCCTGAGCTTTCCCCAAAATCTATCTAAGCATCTTTAAATAATGCCATAAAAACAATTCCTGGAAAGTTAGAACCAACAAAAGGATGGGGTGAAATAATTTTCCGCTCAGACGTCTTAGAAGGTCAGAAGGAAAGATGTATTGCACCTGGGTTAGAGAGGAGCATGGTCTAGTGTAGGCTACACCAGCTCAAACAAGGGCTCCAGTAAACCATGATCAGGCCTTGTGAACCATCACAGCAGCAGCTACTCAGATCACACATGGTAGGAGGGTTGAACAACTATTCAGTGGAGATTATATGGGTCTGTTTGCTATCACTGGGGGCCGGTTTCTGTTGCTTTGCCCATACTTGGATCCAGTCCTAGGTATCAGCCCCAGGATGAAGAGAAGCATTAGAACAGCAAACTTTGTGAATACAGTGGAATGGGGACCCTTGTCACAGTTACAGGGCAGAAAAGAGTGCTTGTGGTCACTCACATACCAGAGCATAGGCCAAGAGAGTAGTAAACACACCTGTCCTTAGACGATACTGTTTTGGAAGAAATGAAAACTTACAGATTCCTTAGAAGTATCTCTGAAAACAGCTGCACAAAACCCCTGAAGCTTGAAACAGTTCACCCTCCACCCTGGAAGCAGAGCCTCACTTTGGCAAAGAGCTAAAAGCCAAATCATGGGCTTGAAAAATGAGCAAAGAACAGAAAAAATTCTGACCATAGGAAGTTACTATAGTGACAAGGAAGATCAAAACACACATTCAAAGGAGACAACAAAGTAAAAATTCCTATACCCAAAGCCTCCAAGAAAAAATGTGAACTGATCTCAGGCTATGGAAGAGCTCAAAAAGGATTTTGAAAATCAAGTAAGAGAGGTAGAGGAAAATTGGAAAGAGAAATGAGAGTGACATGAGAAAATAATGAAAAAGGAGTCAACAGTTTGGCAAAGGGGACACAAAAAATACTGAAGAAATTAGCACCTTAAAAAACACACTAGGCTAAATGGTAAAAGAGGTACAAAAATTCAGTGAGGAGAATGCCTTGAAAAGCAGAATTGGCCAAATGGAAAAAAGACACAAAAACTCACTAAAGAAAAAAAACTCCCCAAAAGTAAAATCAGTCAAATAGAAAATGTGGGACAAAATCTCCTTGAAGAAAATAATTCCTTAAAAATTTAAACTGAGCAAACAGGAGCTAATAACTTCATGAGAAATCAAGAAACAATAAAACAAAAACAAAAGAATGAAAAAATAAAAGACAATGTGAAATATCTTATTGGAAAAAAACTGACCTGGGAAATAGATGTAGGAGAAAAAAATCTAAGAATTATTGGACGGAAAGCCAAGGTCAAAAAAAGAGCCTAGACATCATCTTTCAAGAAATTATCGAGGAAAACGGCCCTGATATTCTAGAACCACCAATCACCTTCTGAAAGGGATCCCAAAATGAAAACTCCCAGGAATATTATAGCAAATTCCAGAGCTCTCAAGTTAAGGAGAAAAATTTGCAAGCAGCCAGAAAGAAGCAATTCAAGTATCATGGAGCCACAGTCAGAAAACACAAGATTCAGCAGCATTTTCATTAAAGGATTGGAGGACTTGGAATATGATATTTCAGAGAGCAAAGGAGCTAGGATTACAACCAAGAATCACCTAACCAGCAAAACTGAGCATAATCCTTTAGGGGAAAAATTTGATGAAATTCAATGAAATAGAAGACTTTCAAGCCTTCTTGATGAAAAGACCAGAGCTGAATAGAAAATTTGACTTTCACATACAGGACTCAAGAGAAGCATAAAAAGGTAAACATAAAAGAGAAATCATAAGGGACTTAATAAAGTTAAACTATTTACATTCCTACATGGAAAGATTATATTTGTATTATTAGTTAAGTTAGAAGGAGTATGCATAAACAGAGGACACAGGTGTGAGCTGAATATGAAAGGATGATATCTAAAAAATAAAATTAAGGGATGAGAGAGGAATGCACATGGAGAAAGGAAAAGCAAGAGGTAGAGTGAGGTAAGTTATCTCACATAAAAGAGGCAAGAAAAAGCTTTTACATTAAAGTGGAAGATAGGAGAGATGTGGGTGAGTGAGTGAACCTTATTCTCATCAGAATCAGCTCAAAGAAGGAATAATATACATATTCCTTTGGGTATAGAAATCCACCTTACCCCACAGGAAAATCAAAAGAGAAGGAGATAAGAGAAGGGACTAGGGTGATAGAAAGGAGGGCAGATTAGGGGAAGTGGTAGTCAGCAGCAGAGTACTTTTGAAGAGGGATAAGGTGAAAGAAGAGAGAAAATAGAATAAATGGGGGATAGAATGGAGGGAAATACAGATAGCAATAGTAACTGCGAAAAAAAATAAAGCAAGTTAGTCTGATAAAGGCCTCATTTCTCAAACATATATAGAACTGAATTAAGTTATAAAAACAAAAACCATTGCCCAATTAATAAGTGATCAAAAGATATGAACAGTTTTCAGATGAAGTAATCAAAGCTATCTATAACCATATGAAAAAAGGCTTTAAATCACTATTGGAGAAATGCAAATTAAAACAATTCTGAGGTACTACCTCATACCTATTAGATTGGCTAATGGGGCAGAAAGAGAAAATGACAAAGGCTGGAGAGGATATGGGGAAAATGAGACGTTAACGCATTATTGTGGAGTTGTGAACTGATTCAACCATTCCATAAAGCAATTTAGAACTATAATCAAAGGGCTATAAAACCATGCATACTCTTTGACCCAGAAATATTACTCCTAGGTCTGTATCCCAAAAAAGATTTAAAAAAAGAAAAAGGAAAGGAAACTGTATGTATAAAAATATTTACAGCGGCTTTTTTTTCTGGTGGCAAAGACTTGGAAATTAAGGGAATGCCTATCAGTTGGGGAATGGCTGAACAAATTGTGGTATATGATTATGATGGAATACTATTATTCTATAAAAAATGATGAGCAGGATGCTCTCAGAAAAACCCGGACTTACATGAGTTGATTCAAAGTGGAATGTACTGTACAAAGTAACAGCAGTATTGTAAGATGATTAGCTGTGACTGACTTAGAAATTCTCAACAATACAATGAACCAAGACAACTCTGAAAAACTTATGATGAAAAATTCTATATCCATCCCTAGGGAAAGAACTGATGGTATCTTAATACCGATTGAAGCACACATTTTAACTTTATTTTTCGTGAGTTTTTGGGGGGCCTCTTAGGGGGCCTATTTTTTCTTTTACAACATGAATAATATTGAAATATTAGTCATGATATGTGTATATATATGTATGTATAACATATGTTAACATACAAGTATAACATGTATAGAATTGCTTGCCTTCTCAATAAGGAGGGTAGAAAGAGAGGAAGGGAAAGGATTTGGAACTCAGAGTTTTAAAAACAAATGTTAAAATTGTTTTTACATAGTAATTAGGGGAAAAATGTTAAATTTTCAAAAAAAAAAGATGATATTTGAGCAAAGTCATGATGGAGGCCAAGAACTCTAAGTTGTGGTGTGAGGAAGGCTCATAGATCCTTTTATTTGAATATCTTCAGGGATTCTTTATTGCCCACCTAGAAAAGTTGATACTCTTCCATTTGGCAGTCAAAGTCATGTATACTTCTCAATTTGTCACCACCTTCTTTTTTCAGCCGTTTTATATAATTTTCTCCTTGTATTCTACACTCAACACAATTTGGATTTCTCTCTGCCTCCTGAGTGTAGCCTATATTTTCCTGCCTCCATGCCTCCCTTGTTTCCTTTACATACCATACCTCATTTCCACTCTTTTCCTTTTGAATTCCTATCTATCTTTTAAAGTTTAAGTCAAACATCTTTATCTCCACAATGTTTTTTTAAACACCCCA
Source organism: Pseudocheirus occidentalis (assembly GCA_028646575.1). Lineage (NCBI taxonomy): Eukaryota > Metazoa > Chordata > Mammalia > Diprotodontia > Pseudocheiridae > Pseudocheirus > Pseudocheirus occidentalis. The sequence goes on from CM053595.1 coordinate 224,252,109, forward strand.
GGTGATCTCTTTTCAGATCCCTCCTAGTATCACTATTCTGCAACTCTAATAATACTTGTCAAAATAACTTATATGTTCTGCATATAATGTTATATTTCTCTATGTTACTAGATTATAATCTCAAAGATGGTCACAACCAATGTTTTACCTAAAATTTGTACCTTCCCCAAAGTCTACGTATGTAATATATATTTAGTAATTCATTGTTGAATAAAGAAATAATATTTTATCTTTATGCTAGCTTCATCATCTCTATCAGAAAATAATTATCCAAATCTTCCCCCAGGTTGAGCAATCTGTCCATTTACCCCTTCAGTGATATAATTTCTTTTCTTTCTTTTTTATTTTCCCTATCATGGACTTCCTTGAACTTTCATCCTAGAATTTATAGATTTCCCTTCAAGGCAAGGCTATCTGTTCTTAACACAAATTCTGTTTTGACATCCCTTCTAGAAAATTTCTTTCTCTTAAAAAAAAAGTATATCTTTCTATTGCGATATTCCAGGTATGAGCATCTCACTTGTTTTCACTGGATCATATACACTTCTTTCTGTTAAAATTTCAAGCACATATTATCTGCCACCTATATTATAGACATTAGTAATAGAGATTTGAGATGAATAGTCTTCCTATTTCTTTCCTACTCTGAATTCCCAAGTATTACTACTATTTTATCTGAGAATTTTTCCATTTACTATTTATTTCCATTTTCTATTCCATTTACTATTTATAACCCTTTTGATGAGATCAGCACATCTCCATCCAAGTACTTTTTCCTCTGTGCTCAAAGGATTTATTCTATCATTTTTCATCTTAATTCATCGTTTGGGGGAGTGATCTTGTTAACACCTTCTATATAGAGAGCTGTTTGCTTTCAATATTTTCTATTCTCTGCCCAAATCCCAACGTTCTATTTGAAGAAGGGATGAAAACCAGACTTTTGTCAGATCTCCATATTGTCCCTACTACTGTATCTTTTTAAATACTGTACTCATTCTGTTGTGAGCCAAGTTCCCTACACTCTCCAGCTTTTCTTTCTCTTCTCCTCACTTAAGTGGGCTCCCAAGTTTAGCACTCACTTTATTTTATTTTTTTAATTTTAACCGATCCTTTTCTTGAAGTGAGAAGAACCAGGAGGATATTGTACAGAGTTAGCTGCAATATCGTCATGAGAGTCAACTGCAAAAGACTTAGCTACTCTGATCAATACAAGGATCCACAAGAATCCAAAGGATTCATGATGGAATGCTATCCACCTATAGAGAAATAGTTGATGATCTCTTAGTGAAGAGAAGCATATTTTTTATTTTTCTTGCTTTTTTGCAACACAACTAATATGGAAATGTGTTGCATGGCTTCTCAGGCATAATAGGTATCATTGCTACTCTTAATGGATGAAAGAAGGCCTAAAGAGAGGAAGAGAAATTGAACCTGAAAATTCTTAAAATAAAAACCATAATTTCCCTTCTCTTTCCTAAAACCAGTCTCATCACATAGCAAAGATTTTGAAAGAAAGAGAAAAAAGTAATCTAGTAAAACCAGTCAACGCATAAACCCTTTAGGATAATATATGCAATATTCCACACCCATAGTTTCTCACCTCTATGGTGAAGGGACTGAGGTGTATTTTGTTCACTCTTCTCTGAGGCCAAGCTTGATCAATATAATTGTACATCATTCAGTTTCATTTTGTTATTTTTTTCAGTTTGCCTTAAAGTTGTCAATATTGTTTTCCTGGTTTTTCTTATTTTGTACTGCATCATTTCAAATGTCTCCCTAAGTGTCTCTGAAATTCTTAACAGACTTCTTTTCTTTTGGTTCTATAATATTCCATTGCATTCTTGTACCACAATTTGTTCGGCCATTCCCCAATGGATAAACTTCTATTTTTTTTTCCCCTATTCTTCACTACTTCACAGAGTACTATTATTAATCTTTAGACTCCAAGCCCAAGGCTCTATCCATTAGTTTGAACTTCACTTTGAACCTGGAAACTGAAGAAATTCTCCTTTTGCAGATGCTTTAGGATTCTTTTTCCACCCTCATATTTATGGGAATTTACATCTCTTCTTGGGTAGCATGTTATTCGGGTTAGCCTAAGGGAGAGTGTATAATTTAGATAAAAGAAAAGCTACCTATGTGCTTTGAGATGACAGATTCTTTTTCACTTGAAAAGTAATCTGGGTAGACTCTAGCTCCTCCACACACAATCACATGTGGGCCACTAGAAAAGGTATCCCAGGTCTGAGGCACACAGTAATTCAGAATCCACTTAAAACCATAGCTAACGATCCCCCATTGATGTACTTACTTTTGTCTTCCAGACAGAGGAAACATTATTGCAGAAGAAAAGGCATTTGATCAAAGAACATAGAAAAAAAAGTGACGAGAACAATCATCTTGTGTATATATGAAGTACATTCTCTCTGAGTACCACAGCACCATTAAGGAAAGGTACATACATACATACAGAAAATACAGGTAACCAAAAAATACACAGATGACTGTTAGGTAGGGAATGGATGTGACTGGGGAATGTGCATTGAGGAGCATGCACTAGGAATTCATGTGCCCCGTAAACACATATGGAAGGCACATATGCCTGCAATGGTTATGGGGAGATACCTGCATAGATGCTGCTTTTAGGTCCTTTACTTCAGACTTTAGTTTAAAAAATTCCTAACAAGTCCTGTTAATCCCCTGACTTTGAGTCTATGTTCAAAAACCCATTTTGGAGCCTCTGGTCAAATTTTCCATAAATACTCTGAGTGACTAGGTACATTAGAAGTGATTCTATTCTGCAAATCTAACATCATCAGCACCCCTGATCCTATTTGTGCTGCATTCTGGCTGGCACTAAACATCTGGTTTCTGAATTTTATCTCTTCCCCCTCCCTTGGGTGGATGATATAAGTGGTGGTTATTTTATAAAATAATATAAGCATAAAAATATGAAATAGATACAAAGACGCAATCAGTGAGGTATGACTAATCATTGTTTTAGGACTTGGCTCAGACTTTGCCACTAGAATTAGCCAGGGATGTAGTACAGTATATGTAGAAGTAAATGATCACAGACTCAATCCTGGGATCAAAAAACCATACTACACATGAGAGATGAGTAGAGAGTAGACTCTATGGCTCAAGTTCTAGATCAGAAAATGTTCAAGAGTTTGGTGACCCAAGTACTTTGAAGATCTTTGGGAGTTAAGAGAGATATCTTTGAATGGTTTTCATTTTCTTCAAATCAACATAATGATAAGGGTCAAAAAACCTTTAATCTTTAACTGAGGCTTCTGAGAAGCAACTTTTCTTAAATTATTCATTAGGAACCATCCAAAAGACAAGCTGGGACAATTTCAAGTGGCTTAGGCCAGATTCAACACATTTCCTAGGGGATGGTCATTTGAGTGATGGATGTGTGTTTGTTTTGTTTTGTTTTTCATCTTCCTCTTGGTACTAAGATCATTCATTCAGTTTCATGTAAATAGAGTCTTACACAAAACTTGCCCTCCACAGTCATAATCCCCAAGCCCAAGGTTTGGTTCAAAGACAGATCCTTCTTTCATTTTAAATTCCAAGCAGCTGTCTGCCCAGAAACAAAAACAATAGGGATGGCAAATGATAAAGGATAAGATGAGCTATCTTTGATGTTACAGGCTACAGGTAATATATTTTCCAAGCAAAAATACTGTTTAAGAAATTATTGAGGAAACCACTCAATTGTGGCTGGCATCTCTAAAGGTCATCAAGGATATTTTGCATAGATAAATGAAAAAGACTTCTGAAGTGTTACTCCCATGACTCATCTTGACATGGCTACTCAAGCTGTGTCTACAAAAGCTGACAGTGGAGTAAAAGTTCTGGCAAGTACAAGTGAACTAGACGAACTTTGAGTATAAACCTAGCAAGGGATTCTAGGTCACTGGAGGACCAACTTAGCTGAGTTTAGAGAGACTCATCCCCTGGCTAACCACAAAGTGATTTATTTTTTTTTGGCCACAACTCTCAAAGATGATCTAATAGTTATTAAAGGATTGCAGTATACATCACTGCTATATTGTCAACACTAACAAAATTATTATTACAAAATACAAAGGAAAGAACACTTCACTAAAAGGTGAAAAGACCTGAGTTTTATTTCTGGTTCTCCTGATAAATCTTTGTGTGACTCTGAGTTCTTTCATCTGTAAATAATCTGACTTTCAGTTCTTTCATCTGTAAATCTAGAATACTTCAAAGATTAGCTCCAACTCTAAAAATACTAAAATTCTATAATACTAGAGAGAAGGTTGAATAGTGGAGTAGGCAATAATTTGGAATGAAAATTCTTCCTACATAAGTATTGAACATTATTGTTGTAATGGGAGTCTGGCACATATGAAGGTATAGCAAATTCACCACATGGAGGTGATTGGTTGAGGAGCTTGCTTCTGAGTCATGATGATGTATAATTGATGCCTAATAAGTAGTTATCATTATTTTTACTATAACTACTGTAACACCAACAATTATTGCTACCATTAATGATCATATAGTAGGCATGCTCAAGCTTATTATCCCAGATATAGAGCTATACTTCTTTGGGGGTACAAGAGGTACCCTGAGAATGTTTCTTCTCTAATGCTATCAGCTCAAATCCTTATTAATTGCATTTCCTCAACTAAGCAACAGTGACTTGTGTTCCAGTTTCATTTAACCACTTAACACCAATTAGCTTTTATTAAAGGATATTTATTTATTTATTTGTTTGTTTGTTTGCTTTTTTTGAGGGGCAATTGGGGTTAAGTGACTTGCCCAAAGTCGCATGGCTAGTAAGTGCATGAAATGTCTGAGGCTGGATTTGAACTCAGGTCCTCCTGACTCCAGGGCCGGTGCTCTATTCATCGCACCACCTAGCCACCCCTATTAAAGGATATTTAGTTTGTTGATACAACAGCAAAAAATAAAGTACAAATAGTTCATCTGACACCTTGGGGGCACCATCTCCTCTATATCTCCTCTGCGTCTGAGGAGAATGGGCCCATTCTTAAAAATTCCTACATATTATTTGTCCCAACAAGTTCACATTGAAATTTGACATGACTACTGGATGACTCCTTGTCTCATTTACCCAACTACCACTGGCAGGGAAGGTGGGGAGTCTTGAAGGCCACACCTGAAGTTCACCTCTTGCTTTTCCAAATAGCAATACTGATCTGGTTTCCACACTCTGACTCCAGGACTCTGAGGGCTAGGTCTCCTGGTGGCTTACTTTCCTGATTTTTCAAAACTCACAATGTTAGAGCCCACAATCCCTTCATGTAAAACAAACAAACAGAACAAATGCAGAGACAAAGGACAGGCCTGTTTTATAAGGCCATAAATTGTTCTCAGAAGAAAGTCCCAAGGCCTCTCCACTTACTTGATAGTAATCTCTATCAATCTCTCACTCCCAGGACACTGTCAATAAAAACACTCTCTCCAAGAAGAAAAACCACAGAGACTGACCAAGCTTCTTCCTATTCTTCCTCACCTAGTTCTACAAATGTGGCCAAGTAATGTGATTCACAAGTGGTCAGCAGACTAGAAAGAGTTACCAAAGGTGATGTATGCTCCCATCCTTTACACATCATGTGAGAAATCTGTATCAGCTGAACATATGTGCACACCAATGTGACTTAAGCTAAATCTCTTTACCTCCCTGGCCTTGGTTTCCTTATCTATTAAAAAAGGGTGTTTGGATATATATGCAACATCTAAGTTCTCTTCTAATTTTAAAACAATGTTCCCATTTTATAGAGGAGGAAAATGAAGATCAGAGAGGTAAACAGAACTGCCAATGGTCACCTATCAGTGGCAACAAAGCCATCCCTGGAAGTCAGGCTTCCTACCTCCACATTCAGGAGCCTTTCTACTGGATCATTCTGGCAAATATTTCAGATTTACTTTTAGACCCTGATCTTCATGTTGAGTATCCCTGAGTTAGCTCTAATGAGCACATTTTTCTATCACATTCCTTACAGTACTTCTAGCCTTCTGAGACAGTCACAATCATTCTTTCTTGTCTTAGGAGAAAAAAATGACATGTAAGTTTTCTGACTTCACCTGGCATATAACCAGAAAACTAAATGTTATATAGATAGATTCCAATGCCTGAATCACGCTTAGTTTTCAAAATTGTAAGTCTAATTTCTCTATGCTGTTGTTTTAAATGTTTTCAATAAACTCTAGGGAATTTATTGAATTTAGAAATCAAAGTTCAGTGTTATGCATCAACATTCTGGTGATTTGGAAGTATTTGAAACCTCGTGTCTAAAGATGATCAACTAAATCTGGTAACTAACCATCTAATAAAAAGGACAGACAGTAATAATTGATTGAATCCTCCTATAGAAATAGGACCAGCACCAAGTAAAATGTCTGCATCAGAATGGTTATCTAACAGCAGGGCTGTGTAATCACCCAGCTTCTTCAAGTTTGTAAGACAATAAGCCAATCAATATTCATGCCAAGTTCTTGCAGTTGCAATGATGTTGGTGATATCTTTCCCATCCTTCACTCCCTTACCATTCACATGAATCCACCCCTGTTTCAGACTCTCAATACGTTTTGTCTAGACTTTTATAATAGCGTCCTAATGCTTCTAAAGCAAGGGTTCTTGTGATTCACAGACCACTGAAGGTGACAAAGATTTCAGGGGATCTATATACTTGGATAGAAAAAAAATTGGATCTTTATTTGCACTAACCTTTGTTTTCCTTCAGAATTTTATGTATTTTATTTTGTGCATTTAAAAATATAGTTTTGAGGAGTCCATAGACTTTACTAGACAGACACAGAGAAAAGCCAAGAAAGATCCACTCCTTTCCAGTTTTTCCTTCATGTAGTGGCCAAAATAACCTTTCACATGAAGAAAATGACTTTTTAAATACAACCACACTGCTTTTTGAAAATCAGAAATGGCTATCACTAAATCGTTGTCCACAAGGTATTTTTTTTTGCCATAGCAAATAATGAAGATTTTCTATTAATTTTTGAGGAGTACTACAATCTGTATTTGTGGGGGAAATGCCTGTGAGGAATCTTTGAGGTGTTGAAGAAGTATTAATTAATTATTTTTGCATTTTCTTTTAGAAAATGGTATGAAGGAACATTTGAGATCTAGTTGATAGAAATTTTTCAGAATCCTTTGATCTTCCAATGAAAGAATAGCTTGGAAAAATTCCAAAAATGAAAACTAAACTACAAGTATTATATTTGTAACATGAAAAAATTTCATATGACAAGACCCTTCTTAATGCACAAATATGTCTATATTTCTTCCCTGCTTAAAAAGTTTTCAAAAAACAGTATTTTGCTTTTTAAAATGAACTCTTATTATTTTTTCCTTCCCATCTGCCCTCCTTTTCTTAAAAATAATAACAGATATAAAATCCCTGTATCACATAATCACAGTTAAGCAAAACCAATTTCTTCATTAGTCATGTCCCAAAAATGCATTTATTGTTCTGTATCTCAATCAAGTGGGCAATGTTCTTTTTAAAAATCAGCTCTCTGGAATTATGGTTGATTACTTAGTTGACCAAAGTTCTTACATCTTTCAAAATTGTTCTTTAAAAGTTGGTGTGATAGCACAAATTATCCTTCTGTTTCTGCTCATTTCACTTCACCTCAGTTCATACAACTCTTTCCATGTATCTTCAAACTGTCTTTTTCCTTGCTTCTTCCAACATGATCATATCCCATTATATTCACATACCATAACATGTTCAGTCATTTCCTGAGGGATTTCCAGTTATATTTTTACACATATGGGACCTTCTCATATTTCTCTGATCTCTTTGGGGTATAGGCCTACAAGTGGTAGAGGTGGTAGTAACTTTTGTGCATAATTCCAAATTGCTTTCCAAAATGGTTGGATCAATTCATAGCTTCATCAACAACATATCAATGTGCCTGTTTTCTTGCAGCCCCTCCATTACTTGTCATTTTGGGGGGCCAGTTTTGCCAATCTCATAAGCATGAGAAAAAACCTTAAAATGGCTTTAACTAATATTTCTATAATTATTTACGATATGGAGCATTTCTTCAGTTGGCTATAGATAGCCTTCTTTGAGAACCACATATTTATATCCTTAGACCATTTGTCAATTGGGGAACGGTCCTTATTCTTATAAATTTATATTGGTTTCTATATCTTAGAAATGAGATCTTTATCAGAGAAAGTCGTTGTGAAGAACCCTCTCCCTCCCCTAGTTAACTATTTCCTTTCTAACCTTAGCTATATTGGATTTGTTTTTGCAAAACATTTTTAATTTTATGTTTTCATAATTGTCCATTTTCTCTTCTGTGATTTTCTAGATCCCTTCTTTGGTCATGAGCTCTTCCACTATAGATAAATCTGAAAATTAATTTCTTCTTCACAAGTTGTGGTATATGATTGTGATGGAATACTACTGTACTAATAAAAAAAAGATAAACTCAGTGATCTTAGAAAAATATGGATAGACTTACATGACATAATGAAGAGTGAAATGAGCAGAACCAAGAGAACACTGTATACAGTAACAGCAATATTGTTTTAAGAACAACTTTGAGTGACTAAGTCATTTTGACTACTATAAATACCCAAATTAACTAAAAACAAAGGAAGTCACTATCTGCATCCAGACAAAGAAGTGATAAATAGAAGTATGTACGGAAAGGTTTTAAACACACACACACACACACTCACATACATATATACATATACATATTTGTGTCCAATGGAAGTCAACTCTAAGTTTGGGGTAGGGGAGGAAAGAAAAAAAAAGAAAGTTATATGATAACTTTGTTATATATGTAAAAGGAATAACAAGTTATACATAATAGACTTGCAGTTTCATGTCCATCAGCTTTCTCTCTATTCAACTCTGTTATGGAAATGTTTGTTTTATTTAAGTTCAGAATAAAATAAATATTTTTAAAAGAAAGTTAATTTCTTCCTTGATTACATAATTTCTTTTTTTTTCTTTTTTTTGGAGGGCAGTTGGGGTTAAGTGACTTGCCCAAGGTCACACAGCTAGTTTTTGTGTTGTGTCTGAGGCCGGATTTGAACTCAGGTACTCCTGACTACAGGGCCGGTGCTCTATTCACTGCACCACCTAGCCGCCCCCATAATTTCTTTTTGATAGAACTTTTTCATACCTAGGTCATGTATCTATTTGGAATTTGATATAAGTTGGGAGGTATGTTGGTCTAAAGTTAATTTCTGTCATTTTGCTGACAAGTTTTCCCAGCAATTTTTTTTTAAATCCAGTCCTTATTACCAAGTCCTTAACCCAGTAGCTAGGATCTTTGCACTCAAAACATTTTTCAGTGGCCCCTCCTTTCCTATAGGATAGTGGTTCTCAACCTTCCTAATGCCACGACTCTTCAATACAGTTCCTCATGTTGTGGTGACCCCCCCCAACCATAAAATTATTTTCTTTGCTACTTCATAACTGTAATTTTGCTGCTGTTATGAATTGTAATGCAAATATCTGATATGCAGGATATATTTTCATTGTTACAAATTGAGCATAACCCACAGGTTGAGAACTGCTGCTATAGGATAAAGTGATAC
>CM053595.1:224269042-224285152 GCA_028646575.1 Pseudocheirus occidentalis
CAAGGAAAATTGCCCTGATATTTTAGAACCAGAGGGCAAAATAGAACTTGAAAGAATTCACTGATCACCTCTTGAAAAAGATCCCATAAAGAAATCTCCTAGGAATGTTATAGCCAGGTTCTGGAGTTCCCAGATCAAGGAGAAAATATTACAAGCTACCAAGAAGAAACAATTTGAATACTGTGGAAACACAATCAGGATAACCCAGGATCTAGCAGCTTCTACATTAAGGGATCAAAGGGCCTGGAATATGATATTCTGGAGATCAAGAGAGCTGGGATTAAAACCAAAAATCACCTACCCAGCAAAATTGAGTATAATGTCCCAGGGAAAATATGGTCATTCAATGAGGTGGAGGACTTCCAAGCATTCTTGATGAAAAAAACAGGACTGAATAGAAAATTTGACGTTCAAATGCAAGAAGCATGAGAAGGTAAACCTGGAAAAGAAATCATAAGGAACTTACCAAAGTTGAACTATTTACATGCCAAAATGGAAAAACTATAATTATAACTTATGAAACTTTTCTCAGTATGAGGACAGTTGAAGGGAATATAAATGTGTGTATATATGTGTGTTGTATACATACACATATGTCTATATAGGAGGTTATATATGCAAATAATTACATATGTGTGTGTATATTTAAAAAATAGACTAACTCAAATGGCAAAAGAGGCCCAAAAATCCAACGAGGAGAAGAATGCCTTAAAAAGTTAAATTATATAGGTGTACATAGACAGAAGGCACAGGATCAATTCAACAGGATGGGATAATATTTTAAAAGGTGTAATTGATAGGTGGAAGAGGAATAATATTAGAGGAGACAGGGAGAGACAGAATGGGGTTAATCCTCTCACACAGAAGAGGCAAGGGATAATTGCTACAATGGAGGGGAAGAACAGGAAGGCAAAAGGGAATGGATGTCAACCTTACTCTCATTGAAGTTGGCTAAGGAAAGAAATGACATACACTCTTTTTTTTTTTAAGTTGGGCAGTCTGACTTTATTAGGCAAAGGCAGGACTGGCACCTTAGGTGCTCTTGGGGGGGGCGGGTTCGCTTCTTCTTCACCGCCACTGGCTTCTGGCTCCGAAGGATGGCACTGGCATGGCGCAGAGCGGCCATACGGAGATCTTTGCGGTATTTGTTCTTCCGAATGATGTGCCAGACGCTGCTCAGTATGGCCTGGGCATTTTTGTTGATTGTGGTCCTGACATAGGAGGCGGCAGGCTTCCTCTGACCTGCCCCCCGCTTCAGCACCACTACGATGCCCTTGCCGTCGGCCACTGGCTCGATGCCCACCGTCTTGCAGTGGATCAGCCGGTTGTAGCGGAACGAGTTTTGGGCTTTGAGGTTGTTGGGCTCGGCGCTGTACGTCTGCTTGTTGTGCTTGATGAGGAAGCTGGAGCAGTTCTGAAGGACCATCCACTGCAGGTGGGCTGACATGGCTGGGGCTGCACTCCCGGCGGCTCCCGGAGACGGAAAAAAGCACATACACTCTAAACTGGGTATCTTGGTCTACAGGAGAGCAGGGGGGAAGGGGATGAGAGGGGAGAGGATGGAGAGGAGGGCAGGTTGGAGGGGAGGGTTGTTAGAAGCACACACTTTTGTAAAGAGACAGGGACAAAGTAGAAAATAGAACAAGTAGAGGGTGGAATAGGAAGGAAGGAGATACAGGTACTGGGGTAGGGAGATCCATCTTGCCCTACTGGAAAGTCAGAGGGTTGATTGGGGAGGATATAGGAGAGAGCTGATTGGGGGAGGGGGTATATAATGGGATAGCTGTTTTGGGATGGTGGGTAGGGGAAAGACGGGGAGAAAATTTGTAAATCAAAGTCTCATGGAAATGATGTAAACTAAAAATAAACAAAAGTTTAAAAAAGTTAATTTAATTTAATTTAAAAAAGAATCTTACAGTATAATGAAGGGTAGAAAATAGATCACATATGTGTGTGTATATATATGTGTGTGTGTGTGTGTACATATACACACACACACATATTAGTGTGATACAAGGTAGAAGATACTAAGGACAAAAGAGAGTCAGACAAACTGCTGTAGGAATTGTTTTTTTAATTTATTATAAATTTAAAGATAGTAGGAAGGAATCTGTTGAGTCAGGAAGACTTAGGTCTACTACTACCAAGGAAAACAAATGGTTTCATCCTGGATTGTCAATCCAGGCCTTTCTAAATTTCTATCACTTTTGGTTCTGTCTTCCTTCCTTTTTTTTTTTTTCCTATTCTTGTCAACTCTGCCCTGCCCTGCCCCTCATGCAGGGTGCACTTTATGACAGGAGATAAAATGTATTTGTCATTTCAGTTCTACTGCTTTAGCTCTGGAATTTGTTGCTTTCCTCTGCTAGCATCAGCTTCATTAAAGAAAGCTCAGAATTTAAGAAAGCCTCAAAGTTATCAATGGACATAGGGGATTTTTTAATCCATAAGGCAAATATAATAAAGATAGTCATATGGAAAATTTTATTTAAAAGGAAAACTGTAATATTTGTTTGTAATACATGCATTTGTACCTATAGGAGAAAGTATAGTAAATTATACTAAAATTATTTTTAAAATTTTCGGTCAATTGTATATCTGATTCTTCTAATTTTAATAAAACTGAAAGCAAAGACAACAGAGGAAAACCCAGTAGAAGTGTTTTAGAATCTTTCATTTTAAATTCCTGCCTTTATTGTGTATACCTCCCAGAAGCAAACTCTTTGACTTTCCTATTAGCATTCTGTGGGTAGATGATCTCCCTGCACTCATATATTATTCTGCCTTTCTCATTCTGCAGGTGAGGCATCATAATAATATTTCATTATCTTAATATGCCATAATTAAATCAGCTATTCTCCAGTTATTAGAAATAGAGTTTTTCTCCCCTCTAGATTGGGAAGGTTACAAATAGAACAGCTATGACTATTTTGCACACACACACATATATATGTATGTATGTATATACGCACACATATATACATAGGCACATATACACACACACATCTGTGTGTGTATAAAAAATCTGGCAACTGACCAAAAAGTGTGATCAATTATGTGAATCTTATGCATATTACCAAATTACTCTCCAAAATCTTCCCACCAGTTTGTAGTCTCATTAACAATACATTATTAGAGTGCCTCCCTTTCCTAACCCTCAATAACATTGAATTTAGAAGATAAGTTCCTTGAGGGCAGCGAGTATTTCATTTTTATTGCTGTATTTTCAGTAATTAGCAAAGTACCTGATATGTAACATTAGCAAAATAAATAACTGTTTATCACTTGATGCTAGTGGGTGCAGAGCCCTACCTTAAGTTTAACATGATTTGCATTATTCTGGTTATTAGATAAATTGAGAGTCTTTTGCTGTAGTTATTAATACTTTGTAGTTATCTACTTACCCTTTGAAAATTATCTGTTCATTTTCTTTGACCTTTGCTTTCTATTGGAGTGGAATGGGCAAATGAGAACAATTTGTTCCAATGGCCATGAAGGAGGCTGAAGCCCTAGAGGTTGGTTAGACATCAAAGACACCTAGGTCATTCACTGCATCCCAGGCCATTGCTAGTTGTTTTGATTTTTGTCTTGCCACTGTGTCACTAGACTCTGATGACTTAAGAAGAGAGAATGAGGTTGATAATTTTGCTCAACTCTGCCTTTTTAAAATCCAATTTGCAGACAAATCAAGACATTACCTATGGTGTCACTGATCCTCTTCAAAAACGAAGAACCAAGACAACAGCAATAGTGAGGTACATACTAGGACTCTTATAGCTCTAGGACAGTGGTTCTCAATCTTCCTAATGCCAAGATCCTTTTATACAGTTCCTCATGTTGTGGTGACCCCCAACCATAAAATTATTTTTCTTGCTACTGTTAACTGTAATTTTGCTACTGTTATGAATTGTAATGTAAATATCTGATATGCAGGATGTATTTTCATTGTTACAAATTGAACATAACCCACAGGTTGAGAACCGCTGCTCTAGGACATTTTGAGAAAGAAGAGATCATTAATCTGAGTTGATCACAGAAGACTACCCAGAGGAGGTGGCCCTGAGCTAGGCCTTGAAAGAAAAAAAGAATTTTGGCAGGTGCAGATGAGAAAGGACAATCTGTTCTGATAAAGTGAGGAATGGATGAGATTGAGAACCAACTAGTAATTAAATTTAGCTGGAACATAGAGTACTGGAAGAGAAATTGTGTGAAAAAAGGTAGAGGAGATTACTGTGTGGACATGGAAAAGACTAAAATGGTAATTCTTAATATAAAATGACAGACTCAAAGTAGTTTTCTCATATATGCTTAAAGAAAAGTGCAAATGAGACTAAAGTTTTGTTCAGGACTGGTATTAGCAAAAATCCTAATTTGTGGCTAACTGGTTCTTTCCTACTTTCCCCACAGCATGCTCTAACCACCTGCTTTACTCTCAGAGTCTAAAGCATGGGCATAATTAATGTATATCCATGATTTTTATTGGATTAAATTTAAACAAACCAACAAAAAAAGAAAACACAAGCTATACAGGAGATAATGGACAGTACAGTTAACTATTCTGTGTTCTGGTAGGGTTGGGAGAAGGGAAGATGGAAGAGGATTCTTGTACAGGCTGCAATTCTACCCTGAAATAAAAGAGAAAGGGGAGGGATGCCTCAGACTCAGTTGCCCCATCAGTAAAAAAAAAAAGTAATAATATTTATGCTGCCTACTTTACAATGTTATCATAGGGAAAGGCTTTATAAACATTAAAACGCTATGTAAATATAAGTGACTGTTTTGGTGGTGGTTGCTGTTGTCAAGAGTCATGGGGTTACAGAGGAAAATATTCTGACAGTGGAGTCAGGAATATATCCTGGCTCCAACACTTAGTTACGGGACTATGGGCAAATTATTTAATCTTAGTTTCTCCATTTATAACATGGGAATAATGATATTCAGACCACTTACCTTGTAGCTTTGTTTGGAAGAATGAACTTTCAAGCAATAGAAATGCCAATAATTATTACTATTAATACTGCAGAAGGGGAAAGGACCCCCTATGTCGTTCCAGGAATTGCAAAACGGATGGAGGAGGGAGAGAAGGGAAGCAGGGAATGAATTTTGGGAGCTGCCAACTTGTCGCTGTGGAATTCTATGATCCTCACATAGGCATATATGCAAAGTAGATACAACTGCGTATGCAACACATTCTCCGGGGAAAAGGGGATGTGCAAGCCAAGGTTTGCTCTCCCTTCCCGAGATTTGGCATTGTGCGCTTTGGCACAGCGAGGGGTGGCAGGACTGGAGATGGGATGAGGTGAGATCACAAGCCCAGAGCCAAAGACAAGTTATTTCCCCGCGGCGTAGGTTAACCACACTTTTTGTGGTAGGATTCTGTCACACTTTCAGCCCCAAACCTGGCTCCAACTGAACCCCGCTGTTTGTAGAGGTAGGAGCCAATCTTGAATTTCAAGCCACCAGGGTGGATCTAGGCCACAGACCCAGGAAGAACTCTGAGATGGTGGGGAAACGAAGGAAAAGAACTCCCTCTCCCCCCCCCTCCCCGCCTCCCTCCTTCTCCAGTCCACACCATATCCAGGCCCACTTACTCCTCGGGCTGCCTCTTGCTCAGTACCGGGCATTGCTCCTTGGGGTGGGGGATGGGCTGTGGGTGATGCATAGGACTAAGACAAGATAGTTCTAGTCACAACCTTCCCCTGCAGAGCTTCTCAGGCAGTGCGCTCGTCTTAGGCTAAGGTGCCCCAGTCCCTCAGGTCATCAGCAGTGACAAGCCCAAAGAACCCACTGAGCGCTGTAGGAAGCGACAGTCAGGTCACTCTGGCACCTGGGAATGGAAGCACCAGGCCCACCACTATTCTAGTCAGAGACTAGGATTAAAGAGTGTGGCTGGGTGGGATAGATATTTTTAAGGATCAGCAATTCTACTAACGTATTCATGCGTTTTATTGGACTCTTACTAACACTGATCCTCCAGGGGAAAGTTTCCTCCTGCTCCCTGAACTAAAAACCGAAGTTCCAAACTGAACCATTATCCTGCTTTCTTTTCCTTGACTGCTGTTTAGCGTCTGAGGTTGGATTGAGTCCGACCGAGAGATTAGCATCAGCGGGTGGAGGTGTAATATCCCCATCACATACCCTTCACAGTCAGTCTGTGTGTCTCCTCTTAGCCCCAGAGAGGTCCGGCTTCACACTGGAAGTCCCTAGACACGTTTTCATACAGATACATACCCCGCCCCTGCCTGCAGAGAGAAACCCTCCTGCCCCTACCCAGTGTAATGCACACCCCCTCCCCACCCCACCTCCACTCCCAGGCATACTAATCCAGTTGGAGGCTCCGCGGTAGCGACCTCAGAAGTTACCCTCAAGATTCAGCCCGATTGCCCCTAGGGGGGCTCTGGCCCCTCTTAAGACCCACCCCCTCCCTCCACGCACGCACGCATCTCTTTTCCCCACTCAACTCAGGGAAAGGATTGAGTAGCATAGGGACCTGTCAACATCTGGTGAAGCTGGTGCTCTGCTCGTTGCCACTGAGTGGTCCGCAGGCCAGGCACTTCCCCCTTACCCGTGACGTCTCTGCAGCTCTCTATAAAAGGCCTCGAAACACCCAGCAGAGGCTCTGGCACCTCCAGAGCTGAGAAGGAAAGAGCGAAGGGGCATCCACGCCTGAGGGACCGCAAGCGGCGGTAGCAGCAACTGCAGCTGTGCGACAGGACAGAATCAGGTGGTCCTTCTCCAGCAGCCGGGGCATTGTGCTTCTGCTTCTGCCCCGGCTGACTCCAGATCGCTAGCCCGTGGCTCAGAACTTTTGGAGGTGGCACCGTGCCCGGTGCCTCTGGGGCTCCCGCAGCATCCCTTTTCCCCGCCAAAGAAAGCGGTTGCAGGATTGCGGAGCTCGGAGGTGCCTCCAAGAGCTATGATTGGATTTAGTAATTGCTTTTGTCAATTTCTCTTAAAACCTGGAAAGGAAAGACAAACTCCCTGCGCTTGCTGAAGCTGGGAGAGGAGAATATCGGAGCTTCCTGGGTTAGACCAAGTTTTTATGGTGTGCAAATCTTTCATTCCCGGCTACGTCCGTCCTGCTCTGGAGAAAAGGATTGTGACAAGAGAAACCGAACCTCCTGTTGCTTACAGCTTTGCACTTCAATTATTCTGCACAGGACTCCGCTCCCCAGGGGCGTGCGTGGAGGGTTTAACCCCAGAACGATGGATAATATTCTGCAGAGTAATTCAGACCTTGCCCTCTCCCTAAATGTCTCCTCCAACAGTTCAGAGCCCAACCAGTTTGTGCAACCGGCCTGGCAGATCGTTCTCTGGGCAGCTGCCTACTCTGTTATTGTGGTGACCTCTGTGGTGGGCAATGTGGTGGTGATGTGGATCATCTTAGCCCACAAGAGGATGCGGACAGTGACCAACTACTTCTTGGTGAACTTGGCCTTCGCAGAAGCTTCTATGGCTGCCTTCAACACAGTAGTGAACTTCACCTATGCCATCCACAACGAGTGGTATTATGGACTGTTTTATTGCAAGTTTCACAACTTCTTCCCCATTGCTGCTGTCTTCGCCAGCATCTATTCCATGACCGCTGTCGCCTTCGATAGGTGAGCCTGACCTTTGAACGTCGGGGGTTTGAGGAGAAAGCGAGTGATATTGTATCATTGTGGCAGTGGGGTCTGCAGTGGGCGTATATGGCTAACCAGATGCTAGGTGAAGGGAAGGGTGGAAGGGATGGGGAGGATTGTCACTCTTTAGCCCATGAAGAGCTTTCCTCTCAATTTGGTTCTTTTCCTCTGTCCCCTTTTCCCTCCTCCCTGTCACCTCTTACCTTTCTTCTTTCTCTCCCCCTCCAAGTCTCTCCTTTTCCAGTTCAATCTGTCTCTTCTTCTCTTTCCTTTTCCTTCTCTAGACACCCCCCCCTTTTCTTTTACTTTTATCCTTTGTGTTTTCTTGTTCTGGGACATAGTATCTAGTGGCAAAAGCAATAGGTCTGAATTCAAAGGACTTGAGCTAATTTCTTCTTGTTATATGATTTTAGCCAATGGCCAAGTAACTCCCCTTCTTCCAGCACCCCCAGTTCTTCATGTGTAAAATGAGTAAGTTGGACTGGATGGTGTCCAAGGTCCCTTCTACCTCAGAATCACATCATTAATCATATGCTTACATTCAAGGCCTGATAGTGGCCCCCAGGTTGACAAATGTGGCCACCTCAGGTTACAATAGTCTTTACTTTCTCCATCTGGGCTGGGGGCGGGGAAAAGGCGGGGAATAAATTCTGTTTTCCATTCACCTCTGTAATAATATTTTTTAAATGAGTGTATCACATTTGAATCCAAGATCTGGAAGGTACCTAGAGAAGTTATCCATTGTAGCCCATCCCTTGTAGGAGGCTTTCCTTAAACCAGTTAAGGCTAAGAGATGAAAATTGTTATTCCTAAGAGCTCTCTAAAGTTGGAGGTTCAATGCCATCTCTCAGAAATTTCTTGGGAGACTCGGTTTTTTCATTTGTAAAATGTGGATGTTGGCAAGAGCACCCCAAAGGGTTTGTGTGAAAATCAAAAGAGAAAATATTTTAAAAGCATTTTAGAAATGTTTTATATATATTTATAATACCCTTTAAGCCTTCTGTAAATTGAAGTACTTAATAAATAAAGTAAGAATAATTATGTCAGTCTGGAAGTCCTTTATGTATTTATAGAGAAAAGACAATTATAAAGAGAGTGAGGACTGGCTTCAAATTTCTGCTGATACTATTTGCTTTGGCAGGTAAGCAACACAGTGGATAGAATGTCTGCCCTGGAGTAAGAAAGATTCATCTTCCTGAGTTCAGATCTGGCCTCAGACACATATCAGCTATGTGACCCTGGGCAAGTCACTTCACCCTGTTTATCTCAGTTCTTCAATTAAAATATCAAACCACTCTAGCATCTTTGCCAAGAAAATCCTAAATAGGGTCATGAAGAGTCAGAGACACAACTGAAAAATAACTGAACAACAGCAACACTACTTGTTTGATGTTAGGCAAATAACTTTACCTTGCTTGCCCCCAATTTTCACATCTGTAAAATGAATGCTTTAGACTAAATGATATCTCATCAGTTTTACTATTCAAATTCAAAATTTCTTTTTCTTCCAAAATCTCTCTAGCCTTTTGTGGAGTTGGCAGCATTTGGGGATCAGGGGAGGTACTTTCTAATGGCAAAGCAGTGTCCACATGCATTTCTGAGGCAAGGATGGCTCAACTGGTTATGGCTTCAAAAATTGTTTGAAACGGTAGGGCTGGTATGGAAACACTGTACAGACAGGTCCTAGTGAGAATATCTCTGGCTGACATGATTGAGAAAGGACTTCTGAGAAATAGGAATCTTCTGAGAATGGTGTGTGTGTGTGTGTGTGTTTGTGTGTGTGTGTGTGTGTGTGTGTGTGTGTGACAGATAGACAGAGACAGAGACAGAGACCAGGGACAGAGAGGATTAAGACAGAGAAAGAGATAGAGACAGAGAGGTGGTCAGAGACCAGGAGACAGACACTGAAAGAGACAATCTACTTGCATGCTTGCTTATGTGTCTGTCTGAGGGAGTACCTCTGTACGTACATGCTTGAGCACTTGTGTAAATTGTTCATCCAGAAGATTAAATTGCATTTCAAAGGGGACTCCAGAGGTATTTCTTTGGCTGCTTCCTCAAAGGAAAAAAAAGGTTATTTAATTTAAAAGGGGGCTGAGATGGGGAGGGGGCAGGACAAAACAATCCATTTCATTTGCTTCCTACTACCCTATTTTATCCACATTGGGTTTCCTGTGATTTGCATTTGCCCCGAGGCTTTCTGGAGGCATTTAAAACCACAAACAGCTTTTTTGAATGCAGGGCTTATGCCTTTCCCTTTATGGTCTACATATGCTCCTGAACAGTTGTGTAGAAATTGAATTTTTGCCAAGCAAATTTCATTTTAAATATCCTAGGGAAATTGCCTATTTAGTGGAATGTGATCATAGAATTTAGAATTGGAGGGAACAAAGGAGAGAACAAGTGTTTATTAAACTCTTATTATGTGCCAGGTACTCCTTGTGCTAAGTGTTTTACAAATACTATTTCATTTGCTATTATGACACCCATTTTATATTTGAGGAAACTGAGGCAGTGATTTGCCCAGTGTCACAGCAAGTATCTAAGGCTAGATTTGAACTAATGTCTTCCCCACTCCAGGACCAGTGCCCTAGCCACTGTACCACCTAGCTGCCTCTAAAAGGAACCTTAAGTACCATCTAACTGAATCTTTCCCAGTCAAATTTGACAAGAGTAGGAAGATGAGTTCCACAAAAGGGGAATGACTTGCCCAAGGTCATACAGATAATAAGTATACAACTGGGATTATACCCAGGTTCCCTGACTCTAAATCTAGTACTCTTTCCATACACAGCCCATGTTTATATATCTTTATTTATATATCTGTCTCTTTCTGCCTTAAAGTTCATAAATTTTTTCCTCAAAATAAATCCACCTATTTTATCCACCTATTTTGGGGTGGATTATTTTATCATCCACCCCAATTTATCTTTTGTGTCAATCTGGATTTTATATATTGACATATCAAAATATACTCATTATTTGCATAATTTACATTTCTTTAAGGTGAAGCACTTTGACTTCTTGGGATTGCTCTTTTTACTTAGGTCCAGACTTTAAAGAATGCAAAGATCTATATTCCAAATACCACATCTGCTTTGTTATTTATTGCCGCCTCAGCATTTTATCTTGTGCATATTAGTTAATAGGGCTTTTTTTGTTCCCAAATTAGAAAAGGGACTATATATTGCTGATACTATTCTCATAACTTATACACGCTCTGCTGAGAGTTCTGTCTCTCAAGAATGGAAATGTATCCATTGTATTGTGGAACATGAGGGTTAAGACACCTATCTATTCTTTTAACTGGGGGATGGAGGGAAGCTGTGACCCATATGCTCAATGCCCCTTTCCCCCAAGACTTTAAATGTAGCATTTTAGAAGGGAGAAAAAGGAAAAAGATACAAATGGATGGGTCAGGGAATCATGATCACAAGGGATCTGATTCCTGTGCTTCTTCTCTGTTCTTCATTTTTCAGTGGGTGAAGGAGCCAAGATTATAGGGACCTGATACCTGGGTCTCTACACCTGCCCCTTGTTTTTTAATAGGCATTTTATAGAAAACCTCCTTAAATGGAGCAGGCTTTAGTGCCCTGTCACTCCAGCCCTAGAATTATAGATGTTTATAGTTGAAAGGGAAATTTAAAAGGCATCTAGTTTACCTCCCTTCATTTTAAAGCAGAGGAAACTGAGACCCAGAGAAGACAGACATGGGACCTGTCCAAGGTCATACAGGTGCTAAAAGAACAAAGACTAGAACTGAGGCATTGGGACTACCACCTCAATGTTCTTTTTGTTATACCACTCAATCAATTGTTTTTTCAGGCTAAAGAAATTCATGATGGGTGATTTACAACTTTTCAATAAGGGCATGTTTTGTTTCTCTTAGTAGCCTGTTGTATGACTGTGGGCAAGTCACTTAATGTTTCTGTTTCTTTACCTGTAAAAGGTGGGGAGGCTACACAATACTTTTAGTACTTATTTCACAGGGTGATTTGAAGGAAGTGCATTGTTAACCTAGAAGCCCTATAGAAATGTGAACTATTATTATCTGTACGTCTTCCATCTTTATCTGTGTGTGTGTGTTGGGAGTCACTTAAAGTTTTCCTCTGATTCCTTTTGATGGATTGCAGATGACCCTGAGTTACTGAAGGCTTTTCCAGTGGAATACAGACTGGTAGGTTTTGAGTCTAATGATGGATTGTATATCTCTCATTCAAAGACCAGCCCAAATAAGCCCAGAGAGGTTTAGCACTAACTGATTGGCTAGCAAGTATTTCTCCAACACATTTTACAGGTGAGGAAACTGAGGCAAACAAGCAACTTTCCCAGGTTTACACAACTAGTAAGTGTCTGAGGCTAAATCTGAATTCAGGAAGACTAGCCTTCCTGTCTCTAGGAACTGGCACTCTATCCACTGTGCCACCTAGCTGCCATGAGCTCAGTTAGGAGATCTCAGTTGTTATGTTGTTATGTTGTTATGGCATACACTAAGCCACACTGCTTTTGGCTACTCAGTCTATCATTCTGTCAAGATTTTTTTTTAACTTGGGAATATATGACTTTTGGATATAGAATAAAAAAATCTGGGGGTGAATCCCCACTCAGCTACTTCTGTGCTATGTGATCCCAACCTACTTCCTCGCTCTGGGTCTGTTTACACATTTGTAAAATGAAGTGGGTGGTCTCTAAGGCCCCTTTCAGCATCAACTCCTATGGAGCATATTCTAAGATGACTGATGGAGCCATAGGTTCTTGTAGAATTTAAGTTAAAGCTGAGGCAGTCCAATATGCTTGATCTATCTCAACTCCCTCTCCATTTTGAATTGTTGAGCATCAGCTTTTCCAGTTATTTAAAACTACCTTCTTTAAGAGGCAGGGCCCTTCCCAGCCTAGAACATTGTGATTAAAATGTCAGAAGAAGAGTGATTCGGAAGCACGGCACATCTGTCCTGAAACCATTGTTAGCTCAAAAGAACCATATTTCTTTCTACTGTTGATTTGGAGAAACAGCTTAGATTCCAAAGGAACTTGTCTTAATTTTGAAAGAGTTTTATGTGCAGGACAGTGGGAATTCATATACAGTGTTGATTTTTGCCGGAAGATGCCTCAAGTCGAGAAGCTAACAGATAGGGTTTGAAACTGCTACTGTATAATCCAGCTCTATATTCCTCTGAAAGGGATGAGCTCAGAGCTGCTTGTTGCTGCTCTTCAATCATTTCAGTCATGTTTGATTTTGTGATCCTGCTTGGGGTTTTCTTAGCGAAAATACTGGAGTACTTAGTCATTTTCTTCTCCAGCTCATTTTACAGGTAAGGAAACTGAGGCAAAAAAGAAACTTTCCCAGGGTTACACAACCAGTGTCTTTAGGCACTTTTGAATTCAGGAAGACTAAGCTTCCTGACTCTAGGCACTGGCACTCTATCCACTGTGCCACCTAGCTGCCATGAGCTCAGAGTCAGGAGATCTCCTGATCTCTCCTATTATATTAAAGCTACATAAAGCCATGTTGCTTTTGGATATCAGCCTATCATTCTGTCAAAAAGTAGGGCCTCCTTTCTACCTGGAGAGATAAGTGGAAAGAGGGAAGGGAAAAGAACAAAGGCTTGTTAAGTGCCTACTATGTTCCAGGCATGTGCTAAGCACTTCACACATACTTCATTTGATCCTCACAACAGCCCTGTGGGAGGATGTTATTATGATCCCCATTTTGCAGCTGAGGAAAGCAAGACAGGCAGGGGTTAAGTGACTTACATCATATAGTTAGTAAGTATCAGAGGCCATGTTTCAATTGAAGTCTTCCTCATCCAGGGCCTAGAGCTTTGCCCACTAAGAACATGAAGGATCCTGAAAGAATTTAAGGATATCATTTTTTTGCCTTCCAAACCCCCTTTATATAACAGTTAAATTGATAAATAAATAAATGAAACCCAAGAGGATTGAGATTAGTTTCAGTGGCAAAGAGTGGAGGGACCAAAGCAGTTTGTGAACTAACTTATGAGATAGGGAGTTCTCCATCACTGGAGATCTTCAAGCAGGGGCTGAATGACGTCTTGTTGGGGGTTGTTGTAGAAAGGATGGCTCTTTCTGGCAAAGGTTGGATTAGATGACCTTGAGGATCTTTCCCCTCTAATTCCGAGATTCTGTCATTCTAATG
The DNA here is from genome assembly GCA_028646575.1 of Pseudocheirus occidentalis. Taxonomy (NCBI): domain Eukaryota; kingdom Metazoa; phylum Chordata; class Mammalia; order Diprotodontia; family Pseudocheiridae; genus Pseudocheirus; species Pseudocheirus occidentalis. The sequence goes on from CM053595.1 coordinate 224,282,819, forward strand.
AGGCTCCTGTGTATGCCACAGTCTCCTTGCCCTTGACAAACATGGGAGTGTGTTGTCTGTCTTTAGGCCATAGGGATCATCAGGACCCTCATCCATATTCCTCATCATCCATCTCAGTCTTAAAGAGAGGGAACCTGAAACTCAGTGACTTTTTCAAGGTCATACAGGTAGTAAGTAGCAGAGCAAGAATGTGAACTCAAATCCTCTAGATGAAAAGCCAATTGCTTTTCATTGCATATTGCATTTTACTTCTTGAGGGTAGGGAATGGTTTTCTTTTTGACCTTTCTGTCCCTTCAGGAAGGGCTGTTTTTTGTTTTACCTGTGTATCCCAGTACTTAGCACTGAACCTGGTGCATAGTAGGCACTTAACAAATATTTATTGAGTTATTGATTGATTGATCCCCAGTGCCTGTGTTGTTTCTCCTTCATTGTTCACAGTAGACATCTGATAAATTATCACTGAATTTTTTTGTTTTTGTTTTTGTTTTTTTGCTTTTTGGAGGGCAGTTGGGGTTAAGTGACTTGCCCAAGGTCACATGGCTAGTTTTTTGTGTTAAGTGTCTGAGGCCGGATTTGAACTCAGGTACTCCTGTCCTTCACTGCACCACCTAGCCGCCCCTAAATTATCATAGAATTTAATTGAACCACAGGTTTCAACCTTTTTACATTTACAAACCACTAGCACATAAACAAGCTATTTCAAATGCCAGGCAACAAATATACTTGCTTCCTGGCCACCTTCCAGTTGTTTTTCTAAAGACCTATGGAGATGGACATTTGAGGTAGCCCTGGCTCTGGCATGTTTGCTTCCAAGCATGTCCACAAAGTGGAATGGGATCTAAGGAAGCCATTGGATGCAGGAGCACAAACTTCATTTCTGAGTCCCTTTCCAGATAGCAGTTTATCTCTGTGAACATCTTTTTTGTTTTATTTTCTGCTGGCAAAATTGAAATGCAATAGCTACCAATTACCTATGGCAAACTTTAAGCCTGTTATTCTCTGGGCAGTCCATGGTCAAACTAAGTAGTCATCTGTGACATGCAGTGTGTCTAATAACATGCCAAAAAACATTGTAAAGGAGTAAAAATTAAAGTTTCTAGGTGAGAAAAAACATTATGAGACCTCTTTCCTAAAGAGAGAGGATGGATGCATGCACGAAGTCATAAATGAATGAACAAATGAATGACATATGGATGGGCATGTATTATGTATGATGTCTATGAAGTAATAATATTGTGGTTTTCATGGTTTTTTTTCTATTTTAGTACTAAATATTAGCACTGTCTCGTCTCAGATATTTATCACCTGTGTGACCATGAACAAGTCATTCAACTTCCCCAGGCCTCAGTTTTCAAGTATACAAAGGAGGGTGTAGGTATAGATGGCCCCTGAGGTCTCTTCCAGCTGCAGCTGTATAACTTTATGATCCCATGTTTTCTATTCTATTTTAACAAATAGACCAAAGTTTATAGCTCCAAAAGAGCATCATCCTTTGGCTATTAGAGACACTTTAGCAATTTTACCCATGCTTATAACATTTTTGAAACTCAGTCCTCTTTCAAAATCACCTTAAAAGCTAGACACCCTTTAACAATGGGAACAATGGGTGTCCCCCACTATGCTTCTAGTGTTGGAAGTTTTTAAGAAAAGCAAGTTTCTTGGTTGAAAGTCTTATCCTGTTTTTGATGCAAAACAGTCACTTGATTTGATCACTGTGACTCTACAAGCCAATATCTTTAAAAAAAAAAGGGGGAGACATGGAAAAGGGGAGACTTGAATTTGGAATCAGGTTACCTAGATTCAAATGTTACCTTTGATCTTAATGACCTGTGTGACCTTAAACAAATAACCTCGAATTTGCTCATCTTTAGAATGGTATAGCTAGATTATAGAATGACTAAAGCCCCTTATAGTTCCCCAGTTCTGTGATCCTGCTTCCCTTGGATGCATAGGGTCACTTTCTTCTGCACATCCAAACTCAGGATTGCTGGTACCCCCTGATGATTTCTAGATGATAGATGTTTTTGCTATAGACATCAGCTACCCTACAGTGGAAAAATGTAGGTTTCTTCCTTATCCCATGTTCCTCGGCTTTCAAACTCTCTTGGTTTCCAAACAAACCCTCTTCTAGTGTTTTAAAGACACTTATGGGAGAAACACTCAAGGAGGAAGGACATAGTAATAAATAAAGATTACAAATAAAGGTTCCTATGGCAGAAATTAATTCTGGCTGTGCCAAGCAACTACAGAGCACTTTGTTGTTCAGTTGTTTCAGTTGTGACTGACTCTTCATGACCCTGTTTAGGGTTTTCTTGGCAGAGATACTGGAGCAG
>CM053595.1:224285652-224324658 GCA_028646575.1 Pseudocheirus occidentalis
AATTAACTTACTTTTACTTTTGGCTGTCTGAGAGCATGATTTCTACTCCTGCCTCTTTTACTGCAGCTGAATCATAACATATTTTGCTCCAGCCTTTTACATGAACTCTCTGTGGGTATATCTCTGAAACCTGGATGTGTTTAAAGGCAATAGAGAAGGAACCATTAAATGGAAGAGATTGAAGATTTGAGAGAAGGAATGATTGAGGTTGTAATCTGTGTAGTTAGTCAATCAATCAAGCATTTATATACCAGGCACTGTACTCAATTCTAAGAATACAAATACAAACAAAAATACAGTTCCTGGCCTCAAGGAGTTTACATGCTAACAGGAAAAACCGCACATAAAAGGAAACTAAAAGCAGATATAGAGAAAGAAGGAACATCCTCAGCATTGGGGCATGATAGACAAGTCTGAAGTAGAGCCTGGTGAGAGATAAATGGTTGTCCTAGGTAACCTCCCAAAATGGAGATGCTAGGAAAAGTCATCCATTCAAAGGGAGGGCACTTCCCAAATTGTGAATTCCATAACTAAAGTGATCTTATAGGATGCAAAAACTTTTTGGGTAGATGGTGAATTCTAGAGTACAGCCTGGTGAGAAAGAAAAGAGGAACTGAGATCAATGGTACACATGGTAGGGTTTGCCTTACAAAGATTAGGATCATCTCATTGTCAGACTTGAAAAAACAAGGATAGAGAAGAGGATGATGTCTAAAGATTGTGAAATTTTTTTAAAAAGGGGAGAAGAGAAAGTTCACAGCTAGTGGCTTCAATTTTTTTTTTTGGTAAAGAGACAGGGTCCTTGATTGAGAAAGAGGAATAGGGGAAGGTATGGTAGGCATAAAAGCATGAGAGAACATTTGAAGTAGTTTCATACATAGTGCTATAAAGAACCCTTTAGCAAAGAATAAAAGGACTGCCTTGCTGCACAGAGGGTCCAGTTGAAGTGGAGATAACATGAATTTATTGGTAACCTCATCAGCATGGTTACATGATTTCCTCCATCTCCATCAGCCTGTGTGAAACAACTAAGAAAGCTGATGGTGGCAGGAATCTAGGACTTAGGTTTGGTAACATATGAGTGATGATAGGACAAAGAAATGAGTTCAAGAGCTAAGGACACTATAGAGTTGAAATAGCTATAGAGTCAAGGTTGGAAAAGGAGGAAAGTGAAGGCTGACTATGGTTAGTGGTCTGAGAAACTACTAGGGGGATTGAAGGTCTAGATGAGAGTGAACAATAGCTTTAGGAAAGTTGAAGTACAGGAAGAAATGAGATATAGGAGGTTATGGTTAGATTCAGGAATGTCAGAGTTTCTAATTTAGAAAATAGAATACTTATAGGTAATAGTGAAGTCCAGTGTGTAAGCACCCTTTTGTGGTTGAATTAGGGTGAAGAAGTAGGTCGCGGGATTTAAGGAAACTGAGGCATTGGGAGGGTAGGGATTTTGAGGAAGCATCACTGTGAACCTTGAAGCTCCTAGTATATATATAAGTTGTAGAGGAGAAGAAGATGGTGACCCAAGTGCTCCAGTCTATGAGAAAGGATAAGATGGCCTCTCCTTGTGACATTGGGGTAAGCAAGGTCTGAGTGTCCTAATAGTTGGAAGGAATTTGAGAGGAGGTCTAACACAAAGGGTAGTTCATTCACTATGGAAAGGGAATCTAGAAGGCACAGAAAAAGAGGTAAGAAGTATTAGAGTGGGACATGGATAATACAGAGTTGAAAAGGATGGAGATAAAAGAAAGAAAGGAAAACGGAGTTTAGGGATGGTTTGTTCCTATATGAGCAGTGATTGACTAATGGAGAGAAGGAGAGAAACAGGAGGTGGAAGATTTTAGCTATAGGGGTAGTAATGACCAACAATGTCTCTAAGTGGTGTAGAAGACACCTTTTCAAGTCTGAGTTCAGGTTACCCCCCAGCCTGCTGTTGCAGCTACTCTTCAACTGGGGTGGATGGTGGAAGAGTAGGATAGCAGATAGTGAAAACAAATTAGATACCCCTAAGTTGGGGAATTGCTAAATCAAATATGGCACATGAATGCAATGAAATATTAAGAAATAGTATAAGATATCATAAATATGAAATGTTAAAAAACATGGGTAATATTAATTACTACAGAGTTATATAAACAGAAGCAAGAAAACAATATATACAATGACTACAACATAAATAGAAACAGCAACAACAATTGTTGAATTCTGTGTAATTATCATGACCGTGGTTAGCCTCAAAGTAGAGATGAGAAAATGTACCTCCTTCACTTCTTCAAAGAAGTGGGGGACTATGACTATTGACCACTGCATATACTGTCAGACCAGTTGATATGTTGGTTATTTTTGATCAACTGATTTTTTCCTTTTCATATTTGTTACTGAGGCTGGTTCACTAGTCAAAGGAAGGAGGAAGAATACATTCAGAAGTGAGGGAGATAGGGAATAAATGATATTGATAAAAACTAAAAATCTGACAAAAAGATAATTCTTGCATGCAAGTTCACATCTTATGTCACTTATGCCCAGACTGACTCTGACTATTCATTCCGTTATTACCTCTGGGCCTCAACTTTATGTATGGAACTGATCTGATACTTGGAGCTAATGGATTCATGAGATAGGAGTTTGTGGTCTCAGAACAACATCATCAAAAAATGAAATTACCATAAATTATCAGGACAGAAATGAGGAGCTACTGATGTGGGAGCCATTTCATAATCATAAAGTACATGTCAAAATGAATACCAAATTAGAAGAAAGTATTAAAAAGAGAATTAGATTAAATATATAATGAAAGTAGCTTCCACCTATTCTCTTTAAACAAGCTGTCAGCTCATTAAAAAGGGAGTTTTTTGGGTAAAGTAAATGGATAAAAAAAGATGATGGATAAAAATATGTCTTTAGGTATGCTTCCATTGTTTCCGTATTTGCTATTTTGTGAGGTGATATGCTCATATTCTCTTATTATTTTCTTCTTCAATATTTTGCAAATGAGCTTGTACTCTACACCAAGAAGAAGGAAGAGGAATTGAACTTGTTTCTACTCAGTTCAAAAGGTCAGAACTGGAAGCAATGGGTAGAAGTTGCAATGGGGGCATAGTAGGAAGGAACAATTTACTAAAAATTAAGGCTATCTCAATAGGGAAATGGGGATGTCTTGAATTGATTATGCCTCAACTAGAGGTCTTCAGGAAAAAGTTGGATGACCACCTATTGGGTATTTTGAAGAAGGGATTCTTGTTTGGGTGCAAGTTTAACTAAGAGACTCTGAGAAACATCCTAACACTAAAATTATTGGCTATTAAAAAAAAAGATCAGTCACACACACATTTATCTAGCACTTAAAGTTTGACATGTTTGGGAATGACATTTCCTCACAATTTTCCCTTCTTTGCACAATCTTTTAAGGTAGATAGTGGAAAAATCATTACCTCCTTTTTGTTATTGAGAAAACTGAGACTTAAAGAGATAAAAATTACTTGCCTGGTCATATTCTTCAGTATCAAATCATTTATTCAAGTAAATATAAATGGCATTTTCAGGACACCTTGTTAGATGTAGGAGAGACATAGAATTTAGGGCATATACAATCCTTCTGTGGATAATACAGTCTATTAGAGGGAGAAAACAATTCTAATTCATAATAATATATTATAAATAGATATGTATATAGACATGCACACATGTGTGTATATGTGTGTTTGTGGATGTGTATGGATGTGGTTTTAAAGTGCTATTTGATGTGGAAAAGACTATTACTGAAATGAAATTACCATATCTTATCAGAACAAAAATGATCAGAAAAGGAAAGATCTGAAAGGCCACTTAGACTAGATTAAGTTAAATTTTATCTTGAAGAATAAGTTGGTGATGGGGAAGAGAGAGGGCATTCAGGTTATAGCAATGCCCAAAGACATGGTATCAGGAGATCACACACATATTCAGACAACAAGGAGGATTCAGATTTGTCTAGTGCATAGAGTACATGAAGGGAAGTAGTGTGAGATAAGGATATTAAAAGAGATTTGAGCAGAATCATGGGAAACCTTGAATACTAGGCAGAGTGTTTTCAAAGATCCAATTACAAATGCTTAAGCATAACATTAGGCATATTACTTATCACAAATTTCTCATGTCTCTTATCTCATATCTTACCTTATCTTTTTCCATTGCTTTTCATAACTTTCTGTGAAAAGAATTTTATTGTGACAATATTTTCAGAGTCTATGTGACTAAAGGGAAATTTTTTCCTCATTTACAAAGAGTATTTTACCACTGTAGTCCAGCTCCTCCTCTTATCATGTAACTATAAAAATCTCTTGCTGGTCTTTCACCACTCTTCTCTGCCCTTGATGATCCCTTTTGCACAAACTGTCAGATTAATCTTCCTAAAATGTTGCTTTTATCATGTCTCTCTCCTATTCAAAACCCTTCAGTGACTCCAATGGTCTACAGATATTCCCTTGCCTCATAACCCCCTCCCCTTTATTCCTCTTGGTACTTATTTACTTGCAATTTTAATTTAGGCACTTAGAATCATAGAAACCAAGATTCAAAAGAGTGAGGTCATTTAATCTACCCTATAACTGAAAATGAATCCCTTTCACATTGTCTTTGACAAGTTTGTCCCACCTTCTTGACTTTAGGTAATGATGATGATATCCAGCCTTTATATAGAGAGATAGGTGCTATTATGCTTATAGATGAGGAAAGTGGAGCAAACAGAGATTGACTTGCTCAGAGTGTCTTTGAACTCAAGTCTTCCTGACTCCAGGTCTGGCACTTTATCCACTGAGCTACCTAATTGCCTCAGTAATGGGGAACTCATAAAGTTTCTCTTTGTACTTTTTTAAGAACTCTGATTCCATTTTTTGATAGCTCTCATTGTTAGCAAGATTTTCCTTATGGAACACCATTTTCTCTCATAGAAGTTATGGATACTGCTACTATCTTTAAGAAGCAATTGAATTTTGACATAATTTAACTGTCATTATATTCTATGAGGAATCTGTAAGCAGACTAAGGGTTTAACTGTCATTTTGGAGACTCTGTTAACTGAGATGGTGGAAGAGAGGACACCTCTCTAAGGTATGAATCCAAAAGTCCATCATTAAGGGAACACTAGAGTGAGAGACAGGAGACCTGAGTTCTGATTTAGGACCTGTCATTAACTGTGTGTCTGCAGGCAGTCTCAGTTTCTCTTGCTCTTCTCTGTCAAATGAAGAAAATAAAATGAAGACCAGATTCAAGATGTTCTTGCTTGCCCCACCCTTTTTAAAAAGTATTTCCCCTTTCCAAACTCCAAATTATTTTGCATGCATTTGTAAATATTCTCTCTCTCTCTCTCCCTCTCTCTCTCTCTCTGTGTTTATATGTACATGTATATGTGTACATGTATATACATACACATATGTAAACATATACACATTATCTCCTTTATTAGATTGTGAGTTCCTTGAGGAGTTTCACTTTTCTTTGTACCCTCAGCACTTAGCACAGTGCCTGACCCAAAGTAAGTACTTGATGTTTGTCCATTGATTGACTTGGTTGATTCTCAAACCTGACACTTAAAAGTCCTTACTGATGAATTCAAATCTTTAGAACAAATAATGTTCACTTTGGGAAAGAAGGACTGAAGCAAGAAGTTAATGCTTCTTCTTGCTACAGGAGAACATACTCTAACATTTCAAGGATCTGTGGTTGTGTCAGTTTTGGTACTTTCTCAATGTGTGCAGATACTAACCCCTCTGTGCAATATCAGAATTGCTGTAATGGGAGGGAGAGAGAGATCTTCATTGTTGACCATCTTGCTGGTGCTGTCTTTCAGTACTTAGCTGGGCCGGTCCTCAGACAATTGACATGCAGCCCATTACCAGGACTATACTGAAAGATTTAAAGCTTGTTAGGACTACCACAGTCTGATCTTCACTGGCATTGAGTTTGAGAAGCTAGGACCACCTTCCCATAGTCTGATGAATCTTTAGAGGAAGATTAACACATAAAAAAGCACTGAGAGCAAAAAGAAGATATCATGTACTAGGAGTCCATTAAAGGACTGGTTCATTTGACTTTAGACATGTTGATTTTGAGATGATGAAGGATATAGCAAATATAGGTGACCTGTAAAAGTAAGAAACTGAAGCTAAAGCTCAGAGAGCTCACAATCATTCACACAGAAGTCTAAAGTGATGGCAACAATGAATTATCTACACTAAAGGTGTCAGATGTAGGACACCACATGGACCCTGCATCAGGCACAACATTCCCCCATGTGGTATGAACCAGATTAAAATATAATTGGGAAATGTTGGCCAAAATAAAAAATATATAGAAAACATTAAAAATATTGCTATCTGGTTTTCTAAGTTAATATTCAGCCTGAAGGAATCCTGTATAGTTTAATGGTGCTTATATCTATTTGGTTTAACACCACTGACCAATACTATCTGAAGCAGATGTAGATAACTGAGAGGAAAAAAATAGCTATGAGGCATAGTAGGGAGATAGGATCAATGAAGGATATTTTAAGTTAGGAGAGACCTGGGTATATTGACAGGCAGAAGATCAGGATGCTACAGAGCATATCTCAATCTTCCTAATGCAATGATCCTTTAATACTCATATGTGGGTGTATCTGCATGTGAGCGGACCTGCCTGGAGACAGATAGATGATCAGTGTCTCAGTTCCTAAGACCATCAGAAATATGTGTTTTCCAATGGTCTTAGGCGACCCCTGTAACCCCTGTGAAAAGATTGCTCGACCCCCAAAAGGGTTGCGACCCACTGATTGAGAACTGCTGCTATAGAGCTTGTATAAATAAGTCAATATAGGTGCTACCACATGCAGAATGAAGGAGAATTCTCTTCACTGCTCTACCTACTATGGAATCAGTTGATATGAGGCATGGTCAATTGTGCCAGAATTCCTATAGTCAAAATAAGGATAAAATTTCTGACTTCCCACTTAGGAGGGGAAGATGTAGGAAATTTACTGATATAGAAGTAGTTTTGTGGATGCTGAGACTAGCTGTTAATTCTGTGGTGTAGGATGGATGAATGGAGACTGTGTTACTTGGCAAGAACATAGTATGTGGAGTGGATTAGATAAGTGCTGGCAGAAAAGTAATTGTCAAAGCCAAGAGGTACAGGGAAAAAGCACCTGGAAAGCTTGGTCTTGGACCTCTTTGGTGATGGTGAGGATATGAGAGAGACTGTGAGTATTTATCATTCTGAAGTGATGGTTCATGCTGTTCCTTTATCTCTAGATAATGAATGTCATATTGGGGAAACAAATACAGTGAGAGAAGCTGTCAGGCCTAGCCTAGTGCTAGTTATTTTAATTGTAACTTAAGATTTTGCTTCCATTTTCTTGTTTGTAGAGCAGGTTGGGCTGCTGGACAACCTAACAGTAGGCAAACAAAGCCACTAGAGACGGAGAAAGTGAAGAAGTCAAGATGAGGAAGAAAGAAACCATTGATAGAATAAAGACCTCAAATAGGCATGAGGAAACGATGTCTAGAACACAGTATTAGAGTTTCTTTCAAAAGGAAAGGAAACAACTAAGTTAAAGTAAAAGACAAGAGAAAACATTTGTGTATGGACAGGAGAATTTAGCAAAATCAGCAATTTTTGCAAAATTTTTAGGATCATAGATACTTTAATCCAGTTTCCTTCAATTTTCTTCTCTTCATATAGTTCCTTCCATATTTCCTTATATGCTTCATTTTTATCATATTTTAATAGCCTCATAATATCCCATTACATTAATATACCATAATTTATTCATCCATCCTCTAATTATTGAACGTACAAATTATTTTCCTTTTTGTGATCTCATGAATAGGGTGGCTATATTTTTGTAAAGTAGGCTATTTTACTTCTTATGATATTTTAGTAAAAAGTCCTAGCAATGGAGTTGCTAACATTGCAGATATTAGGAAACTCCTGATCAACTGCTTTCTCCCAGCTCATTTGATAAAATTAGAGCATGTAAAGAGCATGTAACACAGACAATGGTGTACTGATGAAATCAGAATGAGGGGCAGATGACAGAGAAAATGGGCTAAATGGTTTATACTTTAAATCTTTAGGGGAGTTTGATAAGTTCTTCAGTCAATTTTGACAGAATTATTGGCTAACCATTGACTGGTAAAAAGATTATTTGGCCTCTGGTTGCCTTTGTGAAACGAGACATTCTCTCAGGTCTAGGAAGTCTGTCGGGATAGGAGATAGTTCTGAGTAGTGTGAACTCTGGAAGTTGAGCAGAAACCTAGGTATGAAAGAAAGACCCAGATCTTGAGGGGAAATTGCTTTTCATTTCTTAGTAAGGGAGGGGATTTCTCACTCCTACACTCCCATTCCCCTATCAACCATGGTATCCTATAGTGGAGTTACTAGTCCAGTTGGAGACACCACAGCCAAGAGGGAGTGGGTCCAAAAAGCCTAGCAGGGTGACATGCCCAGGTGAGATGTTCTGCCCAGAGGAAATACCATGAAGACACCATGTGAAGAGAAAAATATAAAGTCCTGAAGAATCTCAGGTGTAAATTACATGGACCACTCAAAGTGTGTACTCAAAGTGTGAAATTTTCTACTAGTGTCCTTTATGCGTTCTCACTGACATAGTATATATTTGTGGGAGAATGTGCCTCAGGTTTAATAAGGAAATGTGTTATTGTCTATGTTATACATGTCAGAAAAAGCCTTTTGTTTTGAGTTAATTGTATCAACTAACTGACAAAGTAAGCTTACTGAACTCTAGTTTTAGGAAGCTGGATCCACAGAACACATTAAACTTGGAATGGCTATACCCCGGGTAACCCAACCTGTGAATTTAAATTCAGAGGGTAGCATAGAGAGAGGGCCACACTTACATTTATATTGTGCTTTCAAATTTCTCCCCTTAAATGTCTTCTCTCTTGAACCTCACAAACAATCCTGAGGATTCTGGAGGTGTTTTAACTTTTTTTTAAACAAAATTGATAATGATTATTTGCAGAAAACTGTGCTGGTTCTTGGGGAAGAAATAAAATTTAGATAGAGAGCTCCTACCCTCATGAATTTTACAATCTAATTTAAGAAATGATTCTCTTTTTATTACACCCATATTCATTCATAATATCCTTCTCCCATGCTCCCATCACCATCCCAAAGATATACTTTTAAATGTTTAGACCAGGGGTAGGAAACCTGAGGCTTTGAGGCCACATGTGGTCTTCTAGTTCCTTGGGTATGGCCTTTTGATTAAGCTTAAGTTTTACAAAGAAATCCTTTTATTAAGAGGATTGGTTCTGTGAAGTTTGGATTTAGTCAAAGGGCTGCACTTGAGGACTTTGAGAGTCATATGTGGCCTCAAGGTTTCAAGTTCCCCACCCCTGGTTTAGACCTTTCCATACAGTCTCTATTCTTGTGCCATTGTTTCCAAAAAGTAGTTCTTAGAACTCTTTCTTGGATTTGGAATCCTGGTGCAGACAATCATAGAAGCCACAAGTCTTTATAGGAAACATTTGTTCATAGTTAAATATGGAATTATTAGCAGCTGCCTATAAATATCCTCCTTGCCTGGGCCTCATACCTGCCAATGATGATGAAGGGCCATTTTCAGTTCTATGCTGGTCTTTACTAACATGGAATGTTTAAGTTAATTGATTTTTAAGATTTGCTCACCATCTTTTGTGGTAAGCTTGCAACATGGGGTTTAACTGCATTTCTTGTACCATTCTGTAGTTAATTTTATTGTATTTTTACCTTGGAGGAAAAGCTTCTTGACCTGTACCTGCATATTCATAAAATAAGATGTTTTTATTCTGACATCTTAAGAAAAAAGAAATAGCTGAGTAGCTTTTAAAACAGGTTCATTTAAATATTCGGAGTTAAAAATTATCAGAGGATTTATGGTGGTGACCAATATTGAGCACTCCTAGGGTCCCAACATCTTCTCAGTCAGCCAACTAAGCAGTCAAAATGGCTAGTTCAACCAAGAACCATGTTATCTCATTCTTATAGAGATAGCACCTCCTGGAACTCTTCTGTAAAATTGTGGGGTTGGATAAATCAGCCCTAAAATTCCTTCCAGCTTTGACATTCTGTGACTCTACAAAGATAGGTTACTCAAAAGACTGCTGGCACTTGCCAGTTTGTCGTTCTGTATTTATGCCCAATTAGTGGAATCTTGGATGGTTCTGAGCACTGTATTTTTAGGAAGGCTATTGATAAATTGGACTGTCACAAAAATGAAGGGCCTGAGGACTATTTCACACAAGATTGGGTTGAAAAACCTAGTGATGTTTAGAAAAGAAGACCTGAGAGATATGTGGTAGCTGCTTTGAAGGATTTGGAGGACTATTAAAGAGAAAATGACCTGCTTCTTGGTCTGAAAGGGTCAAACTAGGAATAATTGGTGGGAATTATATTGAGTTAGATTTAGGTAAGCAAAAACATCCTAACAATGAGACGTGAGCTTCCTCTGAAGGTAATGAATAGGTCATTTCTTTTTTTAAAATAAATAAATTTATTTATTTTCTGGTTTACGTCATTCACGAGATTTTGAGTTACAAATTCTCTCCCCATCTTTCCCCTACCCAGCACGTCTAAAAAACCATCCCACTGTAGAGAAATGTTCATTTCTTGACTTCAAATGGAGACTGGGTGTCTTCTTGATGAAAATTTTCCTGCTTCTATACAGATTGGATTATATTAGGTTTCTAATAACACTTAAAATTCATGATTCTATGAGTTAACCTATGATGGCTGTGAGGTTTGGTATGAAAAATGAGGGAGAAGTGAAATGAGCAGAACCAGAAGAACACTGTACACAGTAACAGCAATACTGTGTGATGACCTGCTGTTAATAACCCAGCTATTCTCAGCAATAAAGTGATCCAAGCCAATTCTGCAGGACTCATGATGAAAGGTGCTATCTATTTTCAGAGAAAGAACTGGTGGAACCTGAATACAGATCAAAGATACCTTTTTCTTCACTTTTCTTTATTTGTTTTGGGATTTTTTTTTGGTCTGTGTTTTCTTTCATAGCATGACTTACATGGAAACTTGTTTTGCATGACTACAAACGTATAACCTATGTCAAACTGTTTACCTTTTTAATGGGAGAGAGGAGAGAAGGAGAGGATCTGGAACTCCAAATTAGAAAAAAAAAAGTTGAAAAAATTTTAGATGTAATTTGGGAAAAAATTAAAATATCAATAATCTAAAATAAAAAAAGAAAAATTACTGAGATATAATTAAGAATCCTAACAGAATATTGTTTCCTGGAAATATGTACCATACTGCCATATATTTAGGGAAAACTGTAAAATAAGTGAAGCTACCCTCCCATCCATCCTTCTGCATCCCCCTCTCACCTCTCAGAATGCTTTTCTCTGGTATACATTGTCCTCTGACTTTCCAGTTTCTGAATTCTCCAAATGCTCTAGGTTCCCAGAGTTCCTCCCATGTAAAATCCAAAGACATTAGTAGGTTGGGCTCCATTAGGAAGAAAGCAACCTTAATGTGAATAACCTAGGAGGTTTAATCCTCTCATTGTATATTCCTATTTTAAAAGAAAAACAGCTTAACTCAGGACTCTTTCCTTTCCATCAATTTCTTCCATTCAACCATGAATCTATTTATACATAGGTTTCATTCTACTGTGTCTCTATATCTTTTTTCAGGTTCAATCCCTGGAAAACACACACACACATACACACACACACACACACACACACACAGCAGACATTTGCTGGAAAATGTTTAACCACCAGCTCTCTGAAAGTAGGATACACTTTTAAGTTTAATCTGCATTAATAACATTTTTGTCAACATTTTCTTAAGTCTAGACACCCAACAAAAGAATAAATCAAGCCCTGGTTTGTAACATTTACTGATTTCTGAAGTATAATTGAAATTTATATATATATATATATAATGAAATATAATAATGAAAATTCAACAATTGTCTCTGGCTTAGGCATACCCCTTGCCTGTAGGCACCTCAAACTCAACAAGGACTTAAAATCTACTTGGGGGAAGGCAACATGTACACAGAGAAATAGATACATAGCAACCTGAGGAAGGAGTAATTACAGATGACCAGGAGGATCAGGAAAGGATTTATGTTTTCTACTGGTTTGCCTTCCTCCTCACAGTTCCTAGTACTGTACAGTGTTCTGATTTATTCCAAATGCAGTCTCTGCCTTACGTACGTGTGTGCCCTAGACCCTGTTGTCTTTTGTAATTAATTCCCAGGACAGATGTACTTACAAAAATGTGGATTATGAAGCTGTCTTACTCCCAAAGCGGATGTGACTGGGAAAGACTCCACATTAGTTTTTTATGTGCGTGCATAGGCTCATGAAACCAAAGATTTAGTTCTAAAAGAGACATTGGCCCAACTGTGGTACTGATTGCTATTTTGGACACATAGGGCTTGGCTATACTTTGGGGACCTCTATTTCTCTGGTTCTTTGTTCCCACACAAGGAGAATCTAGAAATGTCAATATTTGGCAGTCCTTTAAGGGAGCCACCCTTTACAAGCATTCACACTCAAAATATTACACATTTTATTTAAATACATAAGACTTGCATCAGAATCCCTAGAGATTCAAGTCTCCCATCCCTGTCAGTAGGTCTACTCTTCCCCTTGAGACCTACATATAGTCTCCATGACTTACAGTACTGTCCTGAGTGGGCCTTAGACTGAATCTGACACCCTCATATTCCTGATGGAGAAACTGAAGTCTAGAGAGCTGAAGTGACTTGCCCAAAGTTTCATATATATAAACGAAAATCATATATGTGTGTATATGTATATATACATGTATGCACCAAGACATATAATCCTATATTTTAAAATCATACGTATAAAATCACATATAGAATCATATTAAAATCACAGTGCAATTTTACATATAAAATCATCCATAAAACAACACAATATAAAGTCACATATATGTAATCATGTGTTATCATATATTACTTTATATGTGTATATAATAACATAGTTTATATAACTCATATATATAAATAATCTATTTAAACTAATATGTAGTCAAATGCATAAACTCCTATGTAATCATATATAGTCGTACACAGAAATATATAATCACATAAAATCATATCTATAATTATATGTTTGTGTTCAGTTATGCCCAACTCATATATATGTATGTGTGTAAATGCATGTGTATCTATATATTTGTACATACATATACACCTCAGATATGTGTGCATATGAAATGCAGGATTTGAACTGAAATCTTCAAACCACAAGTTCGTTGTTCTTGTCACTACATCATACTCTCTCTAGAAGAGGATTTCTAAACCCTTTTTTGTGCTTATGGACCTCTTTGGTAGTCTGCTGAAGCCTATGGACCCCTTCTCAGAATCAGGTTTTTAAATAATTTAAAGAAATGCTAAATTTCAATAAGAGGTTAGTGAAAATAGAGGTATATTTTTTCCCAACCAAGGTTATGGACCCCTCTCTGAAATCTGTCCATGGTCCTTAGAATCCATGGACCTTGGGTTTAAACCAGAATAGTACAGGATAGTCAACAGCCTCCCATCCTTAAGGGGAGAACACTCCAAATACTATATCTACATTTTTTTCCTCCATCCTACCTCAACCTCCACCCAGTTACAGACCTAGGAAAACTTGTTTTTGCTACAATGAAATGGAAGTGCGGTGGAAGGATAAGGAGGTGAATCTTCCTCTCTGCCTCCCCTGCTTTAGAATCAGCAAAAAACCCAAAAAAACAAAACTTTTTCACTGTATCCCTTCTACACCTTCTCCCAGTTCATCATTGTTGGCAAATATTGTACATACTGAACATTTGCTTTAGGGAGATGGATTTCAAAACCCTCAAACAACAGACTTGAGTTTTATGGAGGACACAGCCATTTTCTTATCCCACCAGGTTTGTTCAAAAAGGATTTCACAGTATGACCAAAGGAAAGGACTGCTGAGCCCACAGAGATAACATATTATAATCTTTCAAGTAGATTCAGAATTTAAAACAAGAAGCATACAAAATCACCTTCATTTTGGGATTATATCACTGGAGGAACGAGTGAGAAATGAAGGGAAGAGGGAATACTATTCCCCCTCCCCCACAGTAGTGTTGTAATTAGACCTCGCCAGGGAAATTAGACACAAGCATATTATTTAATGTATCAGGCTGCCTGTCCCTTTGGATGGATGCAAAGCTCTGGAGAATAGAGCAGAGAAAGACAGCTCATTACACAGTTGCTTGTTGTGTAAGAACTAAGGGATCTAATTTCTATCTTTGTGGTCTGGAAGGAGATTGTTCACTGCTAACTTAGATTTTTTTATTTGTTTAGGGGAGGGGATTTGAAAACATTGGCAAAAGTCCTGGGCTGAGAATGAGGAAAAATAGATCCTTGGCCCAACTGTGGTACCGATTGCTATTTTGGATACATAGGGCTTGGTTATACTTTGGGAACCTCTTTTTCTCTGGTTCTTTGTTCCCACACAGGGAAAACCTGGAAATGTCAATATTTGACACTCCTCTAAGGGTAACCACCAGCTCCCTTTACAAGCATTCACACTCAAAATATTACGCATTTTATTTAGAGTTAAAGATATGACCCGCATCAGAATCCCTAGAGATACAAATTTCCCATCCCTGTCGATAGTTCTACTCTTCCCCTTGAAACCTATATATAGTTTCCATGACTTACGGTAGTGTCCTGAGTGGGCCTTCAGCCTAGAGAAGACTGGGTTTCCTTCTCTATATTGTTTTCTGCTCTCTATCTCCCATAGGTTCTCAGGTGATGGTTAATCTTTTAAGATCTTCTTCATTGTCCTCCATAGTACTGTTTTTTATCTTATAGGGGGATTCTGGAACAAGCTTGAGGCTTTCAAGAGCTGATTGTTCAATTTTCAGTGTGAGTGTTCACAGTTACGAACTTAGTGAATCCTATAAATCACAACTTGATTTATTGCTTTATTGATTATCTAGGTTTAAAGTAATGATGAAAAAAATACAGATTAAATTTTAAAATGTATCATTTATACATTTCCCCTCCTACTTCAGGCTGGCTGTTAAACATTTCCTAGCATTCCCTTAACTCCTTACTTCAGTACCTGCAGCTCAGTTCCTACCTCCCCTATAGCTCAGCTTCCTTTGGTTTCCTCATTTCTTCCTTTCTCTAGAAAATAATGCTCATTGCCTTCCACTAGGATCCATGGATCTAGCAGGTGAACTACCTGGAGAGCACACTCTGGAACCTTTAGTCCCATGCAAAAGTGCTTAAAGCACAAAACTATAGCCTGCAATCCAAGTGCCCATGTTCTTCTGAAGTCTTTTGTCATACACTCAAGTCCCACAACCCTGCACTGATATTTTCAGGTAACTTTCAGAATATCTTTTTTTTTTCTGCTAGGACACGTTTCTGTTTTCCTTTCTTAGTTGGCTTATACCGAATGGATATTGTTTTCCCTTTTCCAGCAGCTGGTTATTGTGCCTTACCTTAGGGTTTCTCATTTTGTCTTGGCATTTAAAGAAGCACTTTTGCTTTGTCTACATTTGTCTTTCATCACCATCTGTCTCTAATTGTTTTCCTCATGGAGTCTGAGATGAATTTTTTGAATTATCCTGAAGAGAAGGGGGAAGGGCAGCTTCTTACTTTCTCAAGACTTTTTGAAAAGGAAGATAAATGTAGAGTCATATACTTGGATTCAAAAAATCAATCTCATGTGTATAAGATGGAGGAAGACATGGCTGGATAGCAGTTCTGTATCTTTTAATGGATTGTAAACTCAACTTGAGTCAGGAG
This sequence comes from Pseudocheirus occidentalis, assembly GCA_028646575.1. Lineage (NCBI taxonomy): Eukaryota > Metazoa > Chordata > Mammalia > Diprotodontia > Pseudocheiridae > Pseudocheirus > Pseudocheirus occidentalis. The sequence continues at coordinate 224,301,443 of CM053595.1, forward strand.
CATCATATGGTGGCAAAAACCTAATTCTATCTTCATTATTTGTACTAAGACAGATCTAGCTATATATCATTCTAATCAGAATCATCAATGTTGCTTTGGGGTCAACACTTTCTGAATCCATCAGTCACTTTGTGCTGGATTTATAATTAAAAGACCTGGGTTTCAGTCTTGGCTATGCTACTTTTGATTTGTGTGACCATGGGCAAATCATCTTATCTCTCCTGAGCCTCAGTTTCTTCATCTAGAAGACAAAAAGGTTGAATTAGATGATCTTCGATGTTCCTGCCAGGCAGAAGTATACAACTAAACTAGTTAGGACATGAGGAAAAATCAGGCAGGGAAAGGAGCTAGCACGTGTAAAGTGCCATGTAGGCCATCTGATGCTACAAAAATTTTAACTGTGTTTATCATTGTTGTTGTTACTTCTTTATTAAGGAAATGTTGAGAGTTATTCTGAGTGTTTTGCTTCTTTATCAAAATGAAGATCATGAAGGTGGTGGAGCTCTAATTACCAGGAGAAGACGTAGGGTGTTTCTGCCCAGATTGTGAACTTCAAGACTTACTATGGTCCTGCAGCAAAATCGAGTAGAAAGTAAGTCTGAGAATCTAAGAACACAATGACCACAAAAGCGTAAAGGAGCACCACAACGAGAGACATCAGAATGGTTTGATGGATCTAGAAACTAAAATCTCCTAACCCGTTACTTTCTATAATATGCCACTTAACACCTAGGGCACACTTCTTATTTTGTAAATTATGTGAACCTTATTTTTTTCCATTCAGGGCTTTCTCTGATAAACCAAACTACTTCTCTTATAAAGAAATATCCAAAACAAATAACAGTAAAAACATCTTTCAGTGACTTTTCATAAGAAAGAAGCCCAGACCATCTAAGTAGTATCAGTGGAAGATTATAAATTCAAGAAGTGAGATTCCCTATTTTTTAAGTCAACCTGATGCACAAAATGGGTACTCAGCCATAAAGTAAACAAAGAGCATCCAATTTAGTAAACAGATTCAGCCTCCTTTCCCCTAAGCCTCCTCTATTCTTCTGTGTTCATTTACCCAGGGAATACACAACTTTCAGCTGCCAAATTAGATCATACCAAAATTCAAATGGCATCCCATCTAGTACCATGCTCCTAGCAGGCGTACTAACAACTGTTAATTGATGATAGCATTTGGCCATCATCCAAAACTAGCAGAACCATCTTTTAAACTGTGTTGTTCAAAACCTGTGGGTTACAAGGTTGAAACCACTCTTGGAAACAGGCAATAGAGAGGTCTCTGCAAGGAATATATCCATCTTTGTTGGCTAAGTTGTGAGCTTCAGCATCCAAAATATTTTTCCTCTTGTCCCTTTCAGTGATTACTCTCAATAAGTAAGTCCCTGGGGTTATATGATACACCTTCTATCCTGGGGAAGGCAGTGATCAAAAAAAAAGACTTACAGAATTGCTTTAATTCAAATCAACCGACAGTAACTGAGCACTTACTATATATAAAGTACTCTTATTTTATTGAATATTTTATTCTTATAATTACATGTAAAAATTTTTTTTAACATTTATCTTTCTAAATTTTGAGTTACAAATTCTCTCCCTCCCTCTCTTGCCTCTTTCCTCCCTGAGATGGTAAGCAATTTGATATAGATTATTCACATGCAATCATGCAAAATATATTTCCGTATTAGCCGTGTTGTGAAAAAACAGACTGAAAAAACAAAAACATGAAAAAATAAAATGAAAAATACTATGCTTCAATCTGCATGGGGGTTTAAGTAAAAAAGTATAATAGTCCCTGCCCTCAAGGAGCATACATTCTACCACATGTATGATGGTGGAAGAGGAAAGTAATGATAAGAGTACTAGTACTAGACCTAGGCTATAACTCAAGCCATGTCCATGACTGACTGTGCAGAATGTTAGTGAGTCTCTCATTGGCATCAGTTTTCTCCTCTGTAAAGACAATTCTACTATTCTTTTCTGAGTTTAGACTCTGAGAGTGTAAGGTAGACAATTACATAAGGTAGACAACTGCATACACATTACAGATAACATGCAGGCTCTAGGACAAGGTGCTTTTTTATGTGCCTTTTCACAAAAGTCCATTTTTACAACCACTTTCGAGATCCTGCTTTGCTCAGATTCCCATTATCTATAGCATGTAAATAAATAAGTTATGATGAATTAAGCTGAAGTGGTTAAAAATAAGATTCAAAGCCTCCAGTGGTCAGTAGCGTGTAGGACACCCACTGATCAGGTCAATCAGGCAACAAGCATTTGTTTTGATGGGGTTTTGTTGTCATTGTTGTTGGTCATTTCAGTCCTGACTCTCTGTGACCCTGTTTGCTATTTCCTTCTCCAGTTCATTTTAAAGATGAGGAAACAGGCAAATAGGGTTAAGTGACTTGCCCAGGGTCACACAGCTATTAAGTTTCTAAGATCCCATTTGAACTCATGTCCTATTGACTGCAGGACCAGCGCTCTATCCACAGCACCAGCTAGTTGCTCTTATGTCTTATTAAGTATTTTCTATAGGTTGCTAGGTGTTACAGTGGACAAAGCATGAAGCCTAAGGTCTGGAAGTTCTGAGTTCAAATTTGCTATTAGATACTTGCCAGCTCTGTGACCCTAGGAAAGTCACTTAACCTCTTTGACTCAGTTTCCTCATCTTTAAAATGGAGCTAACAGCACCTATCTCCCTGGATTGTTGTGAAGATTAAATGAGAAACTAATTGTAAAATTTTAGTATAGCACCACCTGGCACGTAGTAGATGCCATATAAATATGAGTTGTTCCTATTGTTATGTCCCAGGATCTGTGCTAAGGGCTGGTGACACCAAAGGAAAGCAAATACATAGTTCTTGGCTTCAAGGAGTTTGCATTCTGATAGTGGAGAGAAAACATGCAAGCAACTATCTGCATAGAGGATATACATAGTGCAATGGAGAGTGATCTTAGAGGGAGGGCATTAGCAGTATGAGAACATGGAAGATGGAATTTGAGCTGAATTTTAAAGGACACAGGGAAGCCAGGAGGCAGATGTAATAAGGGAGAGTATTCCAGGGATGGAACACTTTTCAACAGAGTTGAAAAGGCACAAATTTGAGAAATAATTTTGTATTCAAGGAGAAGCATGAAAGATGGTATTTCTGGACATAGATTATGTTGAAAACTGAAATGTGTATGCAGACTATAAAGATAGAAAGAGGTAAAGTTATGAAGGGCTTAAAATACCAAAAGAAAGATGGTATATTTGTTCCTAGGTGATAGGGAGCCACTGGAGTTTATTGAGTGAGGGTGGGTTAACATGATCAGACCTATGCTCAAGGAAAATCACTTTGGCAGCTGAGTGAAGGATGGATTAAAGTAGGAAGAGACTTAAGGCAAGGAGACCAATCAGAAGATTTGCGTAATAATCTAGGCATATGGTAAAAAGAACCTATACCAAGATGGTAGCTACATGAATGGAAAGAAAGGGAAGTATAGAAGAGATGCTGTGATGGTAGAAAAAGCTTGGTAACAGACTGGATATGTGGGGTGAGAGTGGAAGATGACAATGAGGTTGGGAGTCTGGGCAACTGAGAAGCTGGTGGTGCTATTGACATTAATAGGGAAGTCTGGGACAGTGAATAATTTTGGAGGAAAGATAATGAATTGTTGTCCATTGGATATTTTAAGTTTGAATTGCTTCAGAGGCCTCTAGTTCAAGATATCCAAAAGGCAGTTGGCAGTGTGTGACTGAAGGTAAGGAGAGAGGTTAGGACTGGACTTAGAGATCTGGGAATCATTTGCATGAAATAATAACAAAGCCCATGTGAGTTGATGTGTGGTAGTAGCATTTCTTTGATAAATATTTATTGAACACCTATTATGTGTTCTCCAATTCTGTAAAAGTTGAAGGGGGCATCTGATTCCATCTGGTTCCCTTTAAAGCTCAACTGAAGTACCATCTCCTTAAGGAGACCTTTCAAGGAGACCTTTCTTGGACCCAACAGTTTAAAGTTTTAAAGTTAAAAGTACTTTGTATCTATTTTATAAAATCATTTGCCAATGGACTTTTCAGATCTACTCCCCCTCCCTAAGGAATATAAGTTCTTCAGCTCAGGGACATGTCATTTTTTTTTTGCATTTTTATCACTACTTCCTTATATAGTGCCTGGAGTATAGTAGGCATTTACTGAATGATTGTTGATTGATTGATCTAATCCAACCCATATCTGCCAAAGACTTTCCTCTCTCCATCCAACAAACTGTCATTCAGTCTTTTTTTGATGTCCTTCATGAGGTGAGAGTAAAATCACTGCTTCCCATGCTCATGCTTTCCCCTTTGGAATACCTTAAATGTTAAAAAGTAGGTGGTGCAGTGAATAGAGCACCAGCCCAAGAGTCAGGAAGACATGAGTTCAAATCCAGACTCAGACACTTGACACTTACTGTGTGACCTTGGACAAGTCACTTAACCCCAATTGCCCTCCCCCCAAAATGTTAAAAAGTATTTCAGTATGTCAAATCTACATTGTCTGATCTGCCACTGGCAAAAATTAGTCCTACTATTTTTTGAGGTGAAACAAAACAAATTTAATCCCCTTCCATGAGACAGCCCTTCAATAACTTCATCACAGCTACCATGCCCTCCCCAGAGTCTTCTCTTCCAAAGGCTCAACACCCCCTATCATGAAATGAGCTCAAGGCCTCTCATGGTGTTGATCATCCTCTTTTGGATGCTCTCCAGGTCACCTTTGTCCTTCCTAAACAATATCACTTAGAACTGATCATAGTACTCCAAAAGTGGCAGAATATAGCAGGGCTATTACCATCCTTGTTCATCTAGACACAGTGTGCCTCAGGTCATGCTAGGTTTTTGTCTGCCATGTCACTCTGTCATAGCCTACTGTAAATGGTTGATCTTTTTCAGACAAGATGCTACCTTTCTTGACTTTTTTACAATTGGAATGTTATTATGGAGTCCAACATTAATGGTTAGAATGGAGATTATCCTTATGTAGCCACATCATCATCTGAAATACTCAGGATCCTTTGCTACAGAGGAAATAGGAATTCCATAAGGGTAGGACAGCATTCTCCCAAGAGTTAGAGTACTAGGGTCCATATCTCAGCCCTTCTAACAAGATACAGTGGCAAGAATAATAGACTTAGGGGCAGGTGATCTAAATATTGTCCATATTACTACCTATGTGTGACCTTGGATATGTGACTTGACTTCTCAGTTTCTTCCTCTGAAAGATGAGGGGGCTGGACTCGGTGAGCACTAAGGGCCTTTCACACTCTAAATTCTTTATTCTGAGAACTTTTCTCATCAAGTCATTTCATCACTTTAGACTTTACTTTGCTTGCTTAGAGCTCTTTAGATAGAGTTATATACTCATTGGTAAGGGTACTGCTTCATTAGTTTAGATCATAACCCTTCTGTGTAATTCTCCTGACTTCCTATAAATCCTCTATAGAAGATTTAATCAATGTGCTGGAGTCTTTCCTTCCCTAGTTTACTTGCTATCCCAAGGGCACTAATAGAGTACTCAAGCTGTCCATTTACTGTCTGTCAGTTTGTCAGCCGATCATTCCATCAGTGATGTGCTGCATACCACTTCGCACATGGAATCCATTTTTGGTAAAGTGCTCCAGACTATTTCCACCTACCATTTGTCTTCCCATTATCTTCTGCATCACCCACGATTTCCTTGTCAGTAAAGTGAGGCTAATAATACCTCTACAACATAGTGGATATTAAACATTGAATATATAAGTGTAAAAATTCATTGTAAAGTAAAAAGTCTATCATACTCTGCAAGTGGAAGAGGATTCTTGCTGGAAGAAAGTAAGACACCAAAGAGATCAGAGAATATATTTGGAACTTCCCAGTCTTGACTCGGGAAGAGATCAGCACAATAATAAGGCCTTGTTTTGGGGAATAAACTCTCAGTAACCATCAAGGTTATTTTAAATGTTCCTCCCTCTGAATTATTATGGAAATGGTTGATGGGAGAAGGAACAAAATAAGAAATAAGATAGGATGGTGAAAAGCACTTTGGGCCTTAGAAGACCTATTGTTGAATCCTGGATACATTGAGGTCATTTTTCTTTTAGTCAATCAGTCAGTCATCTAATATTTATTAAGCTCTTACTAAATGCCAAGCACTCTACTGAGCCTTGAGAATATAAATGTCAGGAGAATAAAAGATAATTCCTGCCCTCAAGGAGCTTGCATTCTAATGAGGGAAGATGAGACAGGAAAGAAAGCTGAAGGTAGGTGGGTAGAAATCAAGGTAGCTGGTTAGGAGCATGGTAGAGGAAACCCTGAGTACAGCAGGAGAGGACAGAGAGATGGCGGGCTTGGGAACTCTCCATAAATGGAGATTCTGGGAGGAACCATCCAGAGGTAGGGCGATCATCAGAAGGAGAAGTTGGATGAAGATCAATCCAGCAAAGAAGACTGAGAAGGAACAGTCAGGCAAATAGGAGTGTGAGCTCTTTTGTCCTGAATCATACATGACCAGAAACTAGCTCCAAAGTTCCCATGCTGTTGACAGGACCTGGGAGTGGCAGATTATAACTTTTGTTATAATAGCAATAATTACAGGATAAGGATAACATGAAAGGAGATGGGTTGTATGCAGAGAAAGAACAGCAGACTTGCAAGGCAGAAGACTTGAGTTCAGTTCTTGGCTCCAGTGCCTTCATGCTTCATGACTTTGAATATCACTTATCTTCTCTTTGAGCCTCACTTTCTCTATCAGTAAAAATAGGGACATGATATCTGTTCTAACAGTCACAAACTTACTGTGAAAAAAGAGCTTTTAAGGATATGAAGTGCCACAGAAATTGAGTTATTAACATCTTCAAGATTTTGTTGTGATTAAATAGAGGCCTGCTTGGCAGGTGTTATGCTAGGTTAGGGGGCAGTTAGTGGCACAGTCAATCAAGTGCTAGGCCTAGAGTCAGAGAGATTCATCTTCCTGAGTTCAAATCTGGCCTCAGACGTTTACTAGCTATGTGACTCTAAGCAAGTCATTTAACCCTGTTTGCCTCAGTTTCCTCATTTATAAAATGAGCTGGAGAAGGAAATGACAAACTACTACAGTACCTTTGCCAAGAAAACTCCAAGTGAGGCTGTAAAGAGTAAGACAGGACTGATAATAACTGGGCAACAACAGCTGTGCTAGATCATTGATTTTTGTTTAGTTTCTCTTTAACAGAAGAGGCCAAGATCCCTGCTCTAAAAGGGGAGGAGGAAGGAGAATAGTTAAGATGGATTTCATGAGACGGTAGATTTTAGAGTTGGAAGAAGCCTTGGATGTAATCAATTAGCCCTCTTCTTATACAGATAAGGAATCTGAGGCCCAGGGAGGTTAAGTGATTTACCCAAGGACACACAGGTAATGTGTAATGGTAATGGAAATTTGAAGATCCTCCCTGCTCCTTAATAACTGAATGTTATCACATGGAGCCTGTGGTGGAAGGAGTTTGCTGAACAGATGGAGCAGAGCCCAGAGCAAGCTGTGAGTCAGAGAAGTTAGAAGGGTAGAAGGAGAGGACGCAAGCCAGGAAATAGCTAGGTTTGTGGGAAGGTAAAAGGATGGTGTGGCTCCCTGTTGTGTTATGGTGTATTAACTTCTTTGTTGCTATGATAGATTTGACTTTCTTTGGTGGGATTTGGCTTTCCAGTGTCTGAATAAATGGTTTTGCTTCTGTATTCTACATGAAAAGTCTGTTATATTTTGCAATTCAGAATTATGCCGGCATAGTCACAGCTGCTATTGGTGCTGTGAATATTGTGTTGGTGCTACAGTGTGTTAAAACTAAGATTTGAAGTCAAGTACCATGACTCCTAATCAAATTAACTGGATTATTATAAGATTATAAGACCTAGAAGGCATCTTAGATCCTATCAAGTCCAGTGCCCTAATTGTACAAATCAGTTAGCTGAGGCACAAAGAGATTAAGTGATTTACCCAGGGTTACATAACTAGTAAACATTTGACACAGGATTTGAAATTAAATCATCCTGATGCCAAGAACTGTGCCTTATCCTCTGTCCCCAGCTGCCACTATCAATGGATAGCCATAGATTGATCTGGAAATTCTAATCCCAACCATGTAAGGGCTCCTCTGAAATGGAACGATATCTTGTGGTTGATTCTTGTGATTGCGACTCTTGTCCTTGCATTTAGTTTTCTGGTTTTGTAAAGGAAATGTTTACAGGAACTCTGGGGAATTGCTGGGGGGGGTGCATATAGAGGCATGGCCTGACAGTAAGTAGGCAATGACTCAGGGAGGAAAAGGAGGGGGGCAGGAAGATGAATAGGATTGGTGAGAGGGGGTAGTTTATAGAATCACTGGATTTAGAGAAGGGACCTTAAAGATTATCTAGGAAATTGTTATTGTTGTTCAGTTGTGTCCAATTCTTGAGACCCTATGGACTATAGCATGCCGATGTCGTGTGTGAGGTTTTCTTGGCAAAGACACTAATGTGATTTGCCATTTCCTTCTCCAACCTTCCAAGCCAGCCTCTTCTTATTATACACCCAGAGGTTGTGGCCAGAAAGATTAAATCCCTTATCCCTGGGACATGCAGATAGTAAGTAGCAGAAACAGGGTTTGAAAACACTTCTTCTGATTCCAAATTCTGTTCAGAAAGTCCAGGAGTCAGAATACTGAGAGCTGCCAGTTCAGGCATCTATAGAGTACAACTTGGGAATTGGGTTTTCCTATAAGGCAATGCAATAGAGTAGAAAGAAGACTGGGTTCAAGTCCTAGCTCAGCAATATACTATCTGTGTGACTTTAGGTAAGTTATGTGACCTCTTTGACCTTAATCCTCACCTATTAAATGAAGGATTTAACTAGGTCCGAGGTGTCAAATTCTCTAAGCTTCCCCCACCCAGGAAAATGAGATTAAAAGGTAATTGGGAAATGTTTAACAAAACTAAAAATATGGAATATTGATAATATTAATTTGTAGTTTTCTAAGTCAATATTACAAAAGTACAGAGGGATTGAGTTCACAGTACTGGAATGTGTGTTGTTTGAAGTCCTTCCAAATCTAAATCTATGACACAAGAATTTTGAAATGGAGGAAATTATAGACATAATCTGGTCCAAAGCCCTCCTTTTATAGAGAAGGTAAATAAGTCAGGAGAAGGAAAAAAACTTGGCCATAGTCACACAGGTGGTAAATAGCATACTATGATTCAAACTCAAGTCTTTTGACTCCTATTTCCGTATTCTTTTCATCTCTCCTTCTTTCTTGGTTTTCTACCACCACCAGAGCATAAGCAAAGCAATAAAGTGTCTTTAGAATTCCCTTGAGGATTTTTTTTTGCTTTAGGTCCCAATGGAAATTATATATTGTCTTAGGTACCAGGAGAAAGAAGCTTTAGACTTTCCTCAGTTGAGGAAACGATGTAGTAGATGTGGTATCCCTGGCTAGGAGTCCAGGATCATAGAATAAACTGTGGTCAACTTTGCACAGTCCCTTTGGGTTTTCTTTGGAGGTCATCATTGACTACACAATTGGAAATTCTAATTGCTTTCCCCTCAGTGCTCATCTTCCTTGAATTCCCAGTAGAATTTGATATCACTGATTTCCATTTCTTTTTTAAAACTCTCATTTCTCATCTTTAGTGGCATTGAAACCTTTGGATTCTTGTCTTATTCCTTAGTGTTTTAAGTTTTTATTCTATTAATTCAATTTCATTCAATAAACTTTAATAAACCACCTACTATATTATGTGCAGTGTTCTGTGACAAAGTACTAGAACAAAGTTTAGATAACATAGGATCCCCATCCTGAAGCCTCTATCACTTCTCACCATTCAGATTGGTTTTTTCAAAAATTTCCTTTTAAATTAACAAGCTTTATTTTCTCTTTCTTCCATTTCCCTTCACCCCAACTAATAAAAAGTAAAAACAAAAACAAAAAACTTTAAACAAGCATGCATAGTCAAGCAAAGTAAATTCCCACATTGGCCAGGGGGAAAAAAAAGAAAAAAAAGTACTGCTCCATGTTGTGTCTATCACTTCTCCATTAAGAGGGTGGCAGGATTCATCATCATCAATCCTTGAGAGTCATGGTTAGTCACTATGAATATCATAAGTTTTTAGCCTTTCCAAGTTATTCATTTTTATAATGTGATAATTATTCTTCAAGTTCTACTCACTTCACTCAGCATCAGTTCATGCAAGTCTTCCAGGTTTCTCTGAAACTACTCCTTTCATCATCTCATATTTCTGGTTATACAATCAATTTGGAATTGTTTATTTTGGGAAAACTTCTTGTTCATTTTCTTTGGCCAATTGTTGGGAAATGGCTCTTATTCTTATGAATTAAATCAGTTCTTTATGTATCTTAAAAATGAAACCTTTATCAGAGAAGCTTGCTGCAAAGATTTCCTTCTCCCAGCCCCCCACTGTTAACTGTTTCCTTTCTAATCTTAGTTGCATTTGGTTTTGTTTGTGCAATAACTTTTCAGCTTTATTTAATCAAAATTATTCGTTTATTTATGTGATCCTCCCCATCCTATGTTTGGTCTTGAACTATTCCTTTTTCCATAGATCTGAAAGGTAATTTCTTCTTTCCTTGTCTTGTTTATGATGTGACCATTCCATATCTAAATCATGTATTCTTTTGGAACTTATCCTGGAAAATTGTATAAAGTGTTCATTTAAACCTAAATTTTGCCATGTTGGTTTCCAATTTTCCCAGAAGATTTTGTTGAATAGTGAGACCTTATCTCAAATAGACGGGGTCTTAGGGTTTATCAAATGTTAGGATCCTAGGTTCATTTATTTCTATATGTTATGTACCAAATCTGTTCCATAGATTGACACCTCTATTTTTAAACTAGTACTAAGTAATTAATATGTTCTATTTTGTAGTATAATTTAAGACCTAGTACTTCTCACTCTCTACTGTCTCTCAAGCCTCTGTCTCCAGTCCTTTATACTCTCCCTGGGAAAATGAAGCCACTTGGCATTAACCTTTTCCTTCTTTGTTTATAATTCCTCATTTTTCATCTCTGACCCTAACTGTCATATCCCATCAGTAGTTGACAGAAAGGTCAGTGGTCAGCCTCAAAAAAAATCCAACTCATCCTGGGAGATGAAAGGGAGAAGAAGAAAAGGTCTTACCATACTTGTAAATTGATGTTTGTTCTACAGCACAGGAGAGGGGCTGGAGACAGTAAAGCTTTGAGTGAAAATAAAAGGGATGTCTTAGAACAGACATGAGGTCAAAACCAGTAATCTGGAGAAGAATGTGGGAAGAAAACAACAACCACAAAAATCACAGGTTACTAATAGAATCACAGAGTGTTTGACAAAAGTGAGCAAACAAAAGGCAGAACACTAGAGGAATAGTCCAAGTGCCAGAACATAGGTGGATCACGGACAGTGAGGCAGTTTATCACACCCAGCCGTTATAAGTCTTCTTTTCACGATACACGAAACTTGTTTCTCTGGGGAAGAAATGTAGAAAAGAGTGTGGAACTTAGGAGGAAATATGCTGTAAAGGGGTCTGAAAGAGTATAGAAAAGAGCCCTGAATTTTGAGCTGTGTGATGTTGGGTAAATCATTTTATCCCCCTGCTGTTCAGTTTTCTCATCTGGAAAAGAAGTGGTTTATACCACATAAACTCTAAGTCTCTTCTACCTTCATCATTCTGCAAATCTGTAGAATGAGTCACCCTTCCACTTTTAGCTCTACCAGAATCCTGATGCTGATCTTTAACCTCAGATTATGGTAAAAATATCCTTCCCACCAACAACTCAATATCTTCTCTGTTGTCCCACTAAAATCTTCTGATGCCTCATGGAGGTTATTTCTGGTTCTCAAAGTCTATTCCAGAAGAGCTTGAGTTTTGCCAGCCCTACCAAACTGGAAAAACTTTCATTATGGACCCAGTGATAGACTCTGAGTCTTTCATCCAAAAACCAACCTAGCCAAGTTCAGAAAGTTTTATTCCCAGAGGGCTAATCAGCAAGTTTGTTCACAGTAACTCAGTGAGCTATCTTATATGGCATAAATGGATTGCCATTTATATATGAGATGATAAAACCAGGGATCTTTGCAGCCTTCATTGATACCAAATTATTTTTCTCCCTATAATTCCACAACATCCACAGTACAAATAATATCGTTCTCTTTTTATAGATGAGGAAACAGTAACAATGACAAGTTAAGTTACTTGTCCAAGCTTTCATGGCTATGTAGTTGTTGGGCCAGTACTTTGGCCCAGGTTTCTGATTCCATTTCTCTAGTGTTCTAGCCTCAATATGCCATTCTGTCTAAGGGTGATTTGAGAGAGGCAGGCAGATGTGATCAGAGATGAACATACTTCCTCAAGAGCTAGCTAATGGGGCTTTTATGGATGAACTGATTCAGAGTAGAGGGGCCTATTAGGGGAAAACTTATAGAAAAAATAAGAAAGAGAAGAAAAAGGATAATGGGAGAGGGTAGAAAAAGCATCCAGGAGATGCTGTTAGAGATGGAGCCTTAGTAAGGAACTGATCATGAGTGCTGAGAAGAAAAGCCACTTAACGATTTCTTAAAGACAGAATCACAAAATGCTGTCTGAAATAGACAGGTTAGGTGGCTTCCAGGATAGCAGTTTTGACCTGCTGCCAGAGTGATGGAGTGGGAGGACAAGACAGAAAAAGACCAGCTTTTCTAGAGACCTAGGGCAATGAAAAAGGAAATCAACTTGAGCCAGGGGATATAAATAAGAAAGATAAGCAAAGAAAATAGTGAGCTTCTGAGGACTGAGTCCTAGAGGAGGGACCCACAGTCTAGAAAGGAGAGGGGGTAACTGGGAGCAATTAGAAAAGATGACCATCTCTTTGATAACTGATAATGCTTATCAATTTACCTCACCTCTCTGGTCCTCAGATACCTCATCTTCAAAATGAGGGAACAGAGCTAAATCAGCTCTAAAGTCCTTTCCAGATTAAATTCCTAGGATTCTATGATCTGTATTCAACAGATTAATATTTAGAATTTAAGTTCCTTGAGAGAAGGAATTATTTCATTCTTTGTATTTTTATTCCCAGCAACTAGCCTGGTACTTTACAGAATATTGCTTGATTAATACTTATAGATTAACTTGAGGAAATATGGAGTGTAATAGAAATGTCCTCATTTTCCTGCAAAATAAAAAGGCAGTTGAACTACCCCTTTCTCACTCTCATTTCCCTTCCTTGTCATCCCTTCCAAGTCTCTTTCTTTTAAGACCCACCTCAAGCTTCATTACCTTCATTGCAGCACTCCCAGATTTTTCCTACCTAGTTATACCTAAATCCAGAGGGCAAGTGCATGGTGTGGCCTATCACCAGAGGGGTGAAAAGTGAATAAAAGATCATGAGCTCATGAGAATTATGTCTTAAGACCTCTTCCCATTTTTTTACTCTTGGTCATGGCAGTAATCTGAAAGGTAAATTAGAGAAGTGACCATGAAGACCCATCTTGTTTGGGGGCTGTCCTTGGTGAAATCTGGTTTAGGCACAAGTCTAGTCTCTTATTTCTACTTGCCCATTGGACATCTTAATCGGTATCTCCCATCTCCAACCCCCATCACCTCAAACTGACTATATTCCAAAATGAATTCACCTTTCCCCCCTCCCAAAATGGCTCATCTTTTCAGCCTACCTTTAGACTACATCTCCAGGCCTGAAATACTCTAGGTAATCTTTTGATGCCTCCCACAGAAATTCATGTTGAATCATTGCATTGATTTATTTGTTCTGTATATATTTTAGATGCATTTGTTGTCTTTCCCATTAGAATGTGAATCCATTTTGAGTAGGGATTATTTCATTCTTTGAACTTGTACCTCCATCAACTAGCACAGTGTCTAGTATATAATAGGTGTTTAATTAATACTCATTGATTCACTATTCTCTAGGCCTCAGTTTCTTTGTTTGAAATATGACCATGTTGTTAGGTCCCTTCTAAGTCTAAGATTCTACTAAGTACAACAATTTGACAATTCAGCAGAATGTTTATGAAGAAACTACCATGTGGGAGGCACTATGCTAGGCTCCAGGTATACACAAAGAAAAACATTACCTGCCCTCAAGGAGCTTATATTCTATTGGGAAAAGACAGTTGTGTGCAGAAATAAGCAATACAAAATATACACAAAGTAAATACAAATAATTTCCAAAGGGAGAAGATCAACAATTGAGGAGATCTGAATGACACTTGAGCTAAGCCTTGAAGGAAAATAGAGGTTCTAAGAGGCAGAAGTGAGACTGGAAAGAATTTCAGGCCTATTCATAGGCATAGAGACAGGAAAAGATAGAATATCCTGTGTGATGTATATCAACAGATAGAGGCTCAGCTATTGTTAATAGTAGTAGTGATGATTTTTGGGAGAGGAAAGGGTAGTGATCCCCTTCCAGGAATAAATCCTGAAAGCTGCTTACTCTCATAGTCATGGGCTGCATACACCAAACTCCCTCCTTACTCAACCTCATAGGGACCCTTAGTTTAAATAACCTAATGTAAACCAAGTTATCAATCAAGTTACTTATTGAGTAGATGTTACATATACCCAATTGATTTCTGTCCTGCCTCCAAGTATATCAGAAGCAAGCAGTCTACCTAGGTCCCTCCTTTCATAGGTAGAGAATTTTCTCTGTTATGATTCTAGGGATGCAAGGACATGAGCTGAAAAAGAGATCTCCTCTTCTGCCCAGACTCTAGAACCCAGACACAAATAAGGGAGAGATTACAGAGACCTGAGGGTCCACAAGTCAAGGTAAGGGATGAGAATACATATAGGTCCTCTTTAAGGTACTTAAGGTTACTCTGAGGAAAATGGTGGAGAAAGGCAGATTGGAGTGATCAATGTCACGGTCTTCAATGAGACTTTTTTTTTTCATTTCTAGTCCTTCAGGTTCATTAAAGTCAAGGCCAAGGGTAGCCTGGAGTAGACCCTTGATGTCTTAGTACCCAAAGAAACATAAATCTGTTGCTATTTACTTGCGTTATGCAAAAAAAAGGAAATGCATTATGATATTGTATAAATAATAAGAGCTAGTATTTATATGGCATCTCTCTTTCCCATTTCTATTAGTATGGTGGGGGTGGATCTTTGGGGCAAGTACCTTTGACTTCTCAGTGTACAGGGAAGAGCAGGCTTCAGCCCTCTATGAAGGTCAGCTCAATTAACACTTTAATCTACAAAAAATTTTGGGGTGGGGGTCAGCTAGGTGGCACAGTAAATAGAGTACCAGCCCTGGAGTCAGCAGGACCTGAGTACAAATCCAGCCTCAGACACTTAACACTTACTAGCAATGTGACCTTGGGAAAGTCACTTAACCCCAATTGCCCTATCCTTCCCCTTCCAAAAAAAAACAACAAAAAGGTTGGTTTTTTTATAATGTTAGAGACCAAAGGGAGTTGGAAATAATGCACTACAAATGAAGTAAAGACACAAACATAATTATATTAGCACCTGGAAATGACAAGAGATTGAAAAAGGATCTAGCAATACATTTGGTAAAATTATCCTATAGTTTGAAGATGTAGAAAAAACACTGGGTGGGGATTCAGAGGGAATCATAGAATCTCAGAGTAGGAAGAGATCCACAGATGTTATCGAGATCAATATAATTCCCTGTACCATATGCTAGACACTGAAGAAAGGCAGATGCAAGTGATCAATGTCATAGACTACAATGAGACATTTTTCTTCATTTCTGCTCCTTCCAGTTCATTAAGTTAAGTCCAAGGGTAGTAGACCCTTGATGCCTAGTATCCAAGGAAACATGAATTGGTCACGGTTCACAGGTTCTATGCTAAGCACAAGGAAATGCATCATAGTATAATAGAAAAAAGAATAACCAGCGTTCATGTATAGCACCTTAAATAGAGTGTCTAGTTCCTAGTAGGTTCTTAATAGATACTTATTGATTAAAGTCATTTACATAGGTTACTGATCTCATTTAATCCTAAAAGAGTGATTAGTGTACTAGATTCACAGGATATATAGATTTATGCCTAAACTCCCTCCTTACTCAACCTCGTAGGGACCCTTAGTTTAAGTAACCTAATGTAAACCAAGTTATCAGTCAAGTTACTTAATGAGTAGATGTTACATATACCCAATTGGTTTCTGTCCTGCCTCCAAGTATAACAGAAGCAAGCAGTCTACCTAGGTCCCTCCTTTCCTAGGTAGAGGATTTTCTCTGTTATGATTCTAGGGATGCAAGGACATGAGCTGAAAAAGAGATCTCCTCTTCTGCCCAGACTCTAGAACCCAGACACAAATAAGGGAGAGATTACAGAGACCTGAGGGTCCACAAGTCAAGGTAAGGGATGAGAATACATATAGGTCCTCTTTAAGGTACTTAAGGTTACTCTGAGGAAAATGGTGGAGAAAGGCAGATTGGAGTGATCAATGTCATGGTCTTCAATGAGACCATATATACAGAGCATTTGAAGTCATTGAGTCCAGCATCCTCATATTGTAGATGAGGAAGCTGAGGCTTAAAGAGGTTAAGTGATTTGCCCAGAATCACAGAACTAGTAAGTATCTAAGGCAGAATTCAAACTCAGTATTTCCTAAATCTAAACATCTAACTGCCAGGAGACATCTAGTTTCATATCCTGAGTCTGATGGTTTGCTAGCAATATAGCATTGGGCAAGTAACTTAACCTCCCGGAGTCTAGTTTCCTCATCTATAAAATGGGTATAAATATACTTTCACTACCAGCATCATAGCACTGTTGTGAGGAAAGCTTTCTAAATCTTAAAATGTGGTGTTATTATTATTAGGCATTCATGCAAGAGTAAAAACCTCATTCCTTGTCCTTGAGGATCTTATAATCAAATAGGAGAGACAGGATATAAAAAAGAAAATCTACCAGAAAAAACAAAGTATGGGTCAAATGCCAGATGAATAATACAAGAAGCTAAGTGTAATGGGAAGGGCAGAGTTCATACAGATTCCTTTAGGTTAATGGTTGGTGAGGAAAAGCTCCACAGAGCAGATAAGACTTGAACTAAGCCATGAAGAATGAGTGAGATTTTGTTCAATAGTAAGAAAAGGAAATTGGAGAAAATGGAGAAGAGGCAGCCAGTGGTTTGAGAAAAGGCATAATATTATCATAATAGTGGGAATGAAAAGAGTGGTAAGAATACACAAGGCATGTTTCAGGGCCATGAAGTAGACATTCTAGATTCTTTCCTATAGATCAAGGATCAACAACTGTTTTGAAATGGTGAATACCAACCAAAAAGATCATAGGGTCTAGAGCTAGAAGGGGATCTCAAATATTATCTTATCCAATTCCTTCATTTTAAAGAAGAGGCTGTTTTCCTAGAGCACTTTATCTGTACCTCTCTGATTTTTCCCACATCCTTTCACTATGGGGTGTTCAGGGAGGGCTAGCTCCTCTAATGTGAGGGCTTGCTGAGCCATATTCAGGGCTGCTCATCCCCCTTTGGTGTCTACCTGTCACCCAGCTCTCACCCATAGCTTCAAGAAGCTATAGGTTGTACAGTGGCCATACCCCAGTGAAATCATGTCAATAGACAGGCTAAACCAGGTAATCAAGAGGCCTTAAACCCTTCAGTGAAATAGGGGGATGTCTACCCCAAGCATGGAATGGGAAGATGGAAATAACTTGTTCCAATGGCCAAAATAGCAGTCAAAGCAGGTGCTTAGACCTTGGTCAGACATTGATGATGCCAAAGTCATTCATGCATCCTGGGCCATCACCAGTCATCCTGACTTTTATCTTGTCATTGGACTCTGATGACTGGGGAATAAAGAGAGAGAGGCTGATGATTTTGTGCAGCTCTGCCTCACTTAAATCCAATTCACTCACAAGCTGATATCACCTGTAATGTCATTTGTCCTCTTCTGAAAGCAGGCTGAACAACAACCATATAGCATGATTATTTATGTTATGTTAACTTATAAGTTCTTCAAAAACTGGAAGAGAGATTTTTCAGCTTTGCTTCTCCAATACAAGTACAACCTCATTGCATTGTTGTGAAGAAAACACTTTGTAAACCCATTAAGCACATCTATTTTTAAGTTAATTTATGACATAATGGGAAGAGCACAGGATTTGGACTGAATAAATATCATTTATTAAGTGTTTTACTATGTGCCAAGCACTGTGCTATGAACTGGGGACAAAAATAATCTACCACCACATTCTATGCCCTTAAGGAACTTACATTGTATGGAAAAGAGGTAGAAAAAGGAATGGGTAGACCCCAAGAAAATGGTTGGGAATGGCTTGGAGGCCTAGTTCTGCCTCAGGTAAGGCAAAAGTTCATATATCAAAAACCAGAGTCCCAAGGGTAGAGTAGGTCCTGGTAGGAGAGAAAAATGAAGGAAAATAGCTCAAGTTCAGGCATCATGGTTTAGAAATTATAAGTAATATATACATATATGCATACACACATGCATACACCTATACATATATGAATATGTGTGTATATATGTGTGTATGTTTTATTATGTATGTGTATAAATACGTATATGTGTTGTATGTGGGTATGTGTGTATGTATATATATATGTATATATATATACATATATATGCATATATATCTGCTTTCAAGTGTTAGCTCTTCCAGTTTTCAGTTGTATAAACATGAGAGATCATTTCATTCCCTGGGCCTCAGCTTCTTCATCTGTAAAATGAGGGAGACTAGATGACCTTCAAAGTTCCTTATAAATCTAAATTTCTGAGATCCTGGGGAGTTCGTTAGGACCAATAAAATACTGTTAGCTCTAGATGGGCTTTACACCTTTGTAGGCTGAGCTCCATCTCTACCACAGCTCTCCCAGAGATAACAGGAAAGGGGGACAATTGAGCTGGTGGGGCCCCATCTGGCAACTTTGCAAGTTTCTCGGAATTAGGGCTAATGGTATTTGTTTTCTCAGCCCAATACAAGAAAAGAACAGAATGTTTATTTAAGCACTGGTTTCTGCTTAGGCAAACAGGAAAACATTCCTCCGTTCCTTCCCCAGACCTACCCTGGGACCTTACTGCCCATCCAAAGAATGGTTTCCCCTGCTCAGAACAATGCTCCCTCGGTGGATTAGTTGATGTACAACTGGAAACTTAGTTTGCGTCAGCACAGAGGCACACAAAGGATTGTGTTGCTCATTTCACAGATCCCACCATCTCCTTGGAAGAGAAATGCAGCAACCTGGCAGTGGAGGTGGCAGGGGAAATCATTCAATGTCAACCCTTCAGTTGTATTTTTCACATCCTGGCGTTAACATGTCTAGAGAGATGTGACATTAATGTTCAAAACAATAAATTGTCTCTCCATCCAACACAAGGATTAAAGGCCTGGGCTTTAAGTTGTACAGTTCGGCCCAGTTGCTCTTGCTACAAAGTTATCTTATATCACAGCCATGTTAGAATAATTAACAACAGCAGCAGGATCATCCCTGTCATCCCATCCACTACAGGTGGTGACTTGACCATTTCTATTTGGACTCCATCAAGCAAGATTAGAAGAAAAAATGATTGTCATCATAGCTAACACTTATTTTTGTTGTTGTTGATTCATGTCTAACTCTTCATGACCCTATTTGGGGTTTTCTTGGCAAAGATACTGAAGTGGTTTGCCATTGCCTTCTCCAACTCATTTTACAGATGAGATACTAAGCAGGCAAACAGGATTAAGTGACTTGTTCAGGGTCACATAGCCACTAAGTATATCTAAGGCCAAACTTGAACTCAGATCCTCCTGACTCAGACTATGAACTCTATTCT
The DNA here is from genome assembly GCA_028646575.1 of Pseudocheirus occidentalis. NCBI lineage: Eukaryota > Metazoa > Chordata > Mammalia > Diprotodontia > Pseudocheiridae > Pseudocheirus > Pseudocheirus occidentalis. Next base: position 224,321,214 of record CM053595.1, read on the forward strand.
ACTACACCACCCAGGCAGCACAGGATAGTAGAGAGAGAACTGGCCTAGGAGCCTGCTGCAAGACCCGAGTTCATATTTTGTTTTTCATTCATACTGGCCTAAGGTGAAATCACTTAACCTCGCAGTGCTCTAAATTCACTCTCTACCTACACTGATAGAGGAAAATTCCTCATCTGGAAGTTCCCTATACTAATGAAATTACAGGTCTCATCCCTACCCCTAGCTTTGAAGATTTACAAAATTGTGTGCATGAGTGTATATTCACACATACATATATATAGTATATACATATACGTATATGTGTATATATTATATATGTAAATTATATAAATTGATTTGATCATCACACGTTTAGTTGCTACTTTAAGTTTTATAAATGTTTTCCTCACAACAAAATAACATATTCCTTGCTTGTAATACTTAAGTTTTTAAGCAAATAAAAGGGAGTCAGTAGAATGTAAGCTCCTTGAGGGCAGGGGCTGGGTTTTTGTTTTGTCTCATCTTTGTATCACTAAAACAGAGCCCTTCATGTAGCAGGCACTAACAATGTCCATTGAATTGAAATGCATTATGGCCTGGGGTGGTATAAAAAATGGAATAGGAGAGGCAGATGTTATTCTTAAAAAGACGTTTTTGATTCATTTTCTTTCTATGTACTTCCCATTTTGATAGCACTAGAGTTTTAGTATTGGAAAATGCAGGGGGATTTGATTAGTTCTAAAAAACGATACACAATTGAGAGAATAGCTTTTGCTTAATGACTTTCCAGTTTTTCTAGTCCTTCCTTATTTTTATTATTATCTATATGACCCTTGGACTCTCCTTTCTCAGCATGATGTGATGGAAAGATGCTGTATCTTCAAGCAAAAGGTAGTGAGTGTGTGCCATCATTGATAAGTGCAATGAGGAAATGGGGAAGCCCTCCATTCAATCCATCAAGTACTGATAGAGTATTTCATATAGATACTAGTAGGCACTAGTGGGGAGAAAGTTGCTGTATGTTTTTTTTTGTTTGCAGACAATTGTGCACTCAATGCAAACTCTGAGTTTGAGATGCAATAAAATGTGGATTGATTCTCTACTGCTTGTGTTAATTTTAACCTAACAATTAACACCAAGAAAACACAGGTGCTCCATTAGCCAACACTATACCATCCATACATGGAAACATCAGTTACAGAAAATGGAGAAATTTTCAATGCTGTAGATAAGTTCACTTACCTAGGCAGTATGCTTGCCAGAGATGTACATATAGATGATGAGGTTGGTGCATGCATTGCAGCACTAACTCAGTGTTTGGGAGGCTCCAAAAGAAAGTATGGGAGGGAAAGGTATTAGGCTGCCTACCAGACTGAAGGCCTACAGAGCCACTGTGCTGACTTCATTGATGTGTGCCTGTGAAACCTGGACATTGTACCAGTGCCACGCCAGGAAACTAAATCACTACAATTTGAATTGTCTGAGGGAGATTCTGAAGATCACCTAGCAAGATAGGATACCTACCAGACACTGAAGTCCTTTTGTGAGCTAAACTGGCAAACATTCAAACTCTAGTACAGAGACCAAAGCTCCAATGGGCTGACCGTGTTAAAATGTCAAGTGTGCATTTACCTAAAAGAATTCACACAAGGCAAGCACTTACATGAAGTTCAGAAGAAGTGATATGAGGACCCTCTATCTGAAGAACTTTGGAATAGATTGTGAGACATAGGAGACACTGGCACAGGCCTGTCCAGCATGTCCTGCCTATATCAAAGAAAACTCTGTGCTCTCTCAGCAAAGCAGAATGGCAATAGCTCAAAAGAAACATGAGATGCACCAATTTAGAGATGTCTCCACTCCAAATCTTCACATAGAGTATTTTTGCCCCACATGTGATAGAGGCTCCTGAACTCATATTGGTCTTAATCAGTCACAGTTGGATGTACTGTACCTTGACCCAAACATAGTGATGTCATTCTGGCCCTCATCAAGAATGAAGGACAGCAACCAGTAGGCATTCAATAAAGGCTTATTTTATTCGGTTGAATTGAATTTTCCCTACACTATGTATAGAATACCCAAGAAGTACAATTCCATTCACTAAAGATGTATTAAATGCCTACTACTTCTATTGTACCATGTGAGGTTCTGGAGAAAGATAATCTCATTAGGAAGATGAAGTATAAAGAACATAGTAATAAAGCAAGTAATTGTTAATATGTGATAGAGACAGTAAGTGCTATAGGACATCATAGTAGGGCAATGTGGACTAGAGTAATCAAGGAGGGTTTCATGGAAGATATGGGACCTGAGCTGGATCTTGAAGGATGGGGATGAGTTGAGTAGAGGAAAGGAAAACGAAGGAAAGCATTCCAAGAGAGAGAATAAATCAACCATTCAACAAGCATTAATCGTTTATTGTGTGCCAAGCGCTGTACTAGTGTCTGGGGATATGAAGGGACAAGTGAAATCATTCCTGCTCTCAAGGAGCTTACATTCCATAGCACTGTCTGAAGACTACATGGATACATATAAATATATGCAAAAGAAAGGTGAAGTAATTTGGGGATACAGCTAGTACAATCAGGGAAAATCTTTCTAAGAGGGGATTTTTTTTATGAGGTGATTTTGAGCTGAGGTCTGAAGAAAATGAGGGATTCTAATCAGTGAATGTGGAGAGAAACCTTCCAGGCACATGGAGAACATCTGCTACAAGGTATGGAGATTAGGGATGGAGTATCATATGTGAGAAATGGCAAAACAACACAACCCAACCGAAAGTCAACATAACAATGTAATTTGATGCCAGACAGAGAGCTCATTAGTGAGGATATCCTAAAATGGCAGCTGCAGCCATGAAATTAAGAGATGCTTGCTTATAAAGCAGCAGTCCTCAAAACTGCCTGGTACCAGCTAAAGAATAGAGTAGTGGATCAATGGAATAGATTGGGTACAAAAGACTCAGTAGTCAACGACTATAGTAATATACTGTTTGATAAGCCCAAAGACCCCAATTTCTGGGTTAAGAAGTCACTATTTGACAAAAATGAGGGGAAAATTGGAATACAGTATGGCAGAAACTGGGCATAGACTATCATTTAACACCATTCACCAAAGTATAAATGGGTGCACGATCTAGGTATAAAGGCTGATACTGTAAATAATGTGGGGAAGCAAGGAATAGTTTACCTATCACATTTATGGAGTAGGGAAGACTTTATGACCAAAGAAGAGTTGGAGAGCATTATAAAATGCAAAATGGATAATCTTGATTACATCAAATTGAAAAGTTTCTGTACAAACAAAGCCAATGTAACCAAGATTAAGAGAGAAGTGGGAAATTGTGAAAGAATATTTACAACCAGTGTCTCTGATAAAGGCCTCATTTCTAAAATATACAGGGAATTAAGTAAAATTTACAAGAATTCCAGTCATTTCCCAAATGATAAGTGGTCAAAGCATA
>CM053595.1:224325158-224380018 GCA_028646575.1 Pseudocheirus occidentalis
CAGAGTTTAAATGGAGACTGAAGCAATACATGCTATCGTTCTTTTTTACATTTGATTTTGTTTCTTTTTTCCCATTGTTCACTCCATTGGTTACAACACTTCTATACAACCAGATTATTGTGCAATGTGAAAGAGTTTGCAGATCCTATACATGACTGTGTGCCACCATGGGGGTGGGGGGCGTGAAAGGGGAGAAAATCTGAAACTCAAGTGATTCTGAAACTGAATCTTGTAAACTAAAAGGGAACAAACAAGTCAATAAAAAAAAGATGCTTGCTCCTTGGAAGAAAAACTATGGTAAATCTGAGTAATATACTAAAAAGCAGAGACATCACATTACTGACAAAAATCCATATAGTCAAAGCTATGGTTTTTCCAATGGTAATATATGGTTGTGAGAGTTATAAGGAAATTTAAGCACAGCAGAATTGACATTTTCAAATTGTGATGCTAGAGAATACTTTTGAGAATTTCTTGGACAGGAAGGAGATCAAATCAGTCCATGCTTAAAGATTAATTCGGGCCATTAACTACAAGATCAAATACTAAAGCTAAAGCTTCAATATTTTGGCCACATAATGAGAAGATGGAATTCATTGGGAAAGACTGATGGCAAAAGGAAAAGAGGACGGCAGAAGATGAGGTAAATGGAAACAATGAACACAAATTTAGACTTTGAGAAAGTGATGGACCTGATGTGTTATTGTCCATGGAGTTGCAAAGACTCAGATATTCTTGAACAATTACCCAAAAAAAAATTGAAGGAGAAACCTTTAGTGAAGAAGTAATATTATTCCAAATCTCATATTATGTATCTTATTGGTGCTTATTTATTATATGCATGAATAAATGCTACAGCAGATAATTTACTAGCCTACATATAAGTAAAAAGAGTACTGAATTGGGGGTCAAAAGGAATGGGTTCAAGTCCTAGACCTATGACTTTGTGCAAATCATGTTACCTCTCCTGGCCTCAGTTTCCTCACCTGTAAGATTATGGTAGGTGATCTCTAAGACAGCTTCCAGCTCTAAATAATGTGATCCTGTACTTTATGTGATTTTGTGCATATTAGCTCTTAGTAAAAATGTAAAGCATGTCTTTGCTAAGTTTTCTTTGAGAAGAATAGTATTTCTTCCTTCCTTTTACTGTCATTCTCCATATCCCATTTTTTTCTTTATTTACCCTTTTGGTTTCCTGAAATAGCCTTATAAAGGCTAATCTTCACCTACAAGTCCAGAGCCAAGTGAAACAGGTGATTGGGGGAGAGTTCTTTTATTCACTTTTAGATTCTAACTGCAAAGAATTAAGCATTTCCATTTACGTCTAACCAGGAAGGCCACAGATCTTCATATAATATTCTCAAATGACTCTGCTCCTTGTGAAGAGACCTTAATTTCCATTTTCATATGGGAACGTTGATTTAGAGGGAACAAAAGCTGATTTCTGAATTACATTCCCTTCTCCCCACTTCCTTAACAACTTTGAATTGCCTCTAGAATAGACAGACTGCTTAAAGACAGATTTTACCCTTGCTTTTTGGGTTAGGTGACAGTTCCAATGATTGTCTCTTCTAGGAGGAGTGTATCTTTTTCTCTCATTTCCTAACCCCTACCCCCTTCTCATCACTATGAAGGAGCTGTTAGTTTCTGGGCTATGTTGGGGAATAAATGTATATTCGGGTCTTTATTTCCCCTGATTGGAATGTCTGAAATCCCTTATCTTCATTGCACCAGGAAGAGTTCCTTTTGTTAGTGGAATATTGAAGACTGATGATTTAGTTGTTTATTTCCCCACATGCTACACACACAAAGATTGAAATTTTCTATTTTATATACATCAAGGCCTTTCTGTCGGTGCAGGGATAAAGAGTGGATTAAGAAAATATTCTTTTTCACATAGACTCAGTTAGCAGGGAGGAAATCATGAACAAACTATGGGACTTGTATGCAGTGAGCTGTCTATACTGGGGGAATACTATGATTTTCCGCTGTAAGAGACCTCAGAGGCCATATCATCCAACCTTCTCTTTTACCATAGCAGGAAACTGAGGACTAGAGAATTCCTAGAGTGAATAGGTAAGTCCTAGTGTTATCTTTGAGAAAGATCCTTTTGTGAGATGAGAATTTGCTGCAGGTAAACAAATTCTTTCTGACACAGGACTTTGAGTGTTTATGTGCATGTGCATATGTGTGTGTTTCTGTTAAATTATTCATCACATAGAGAGAGAGGCATGCCAAATCTGAAGCACTGAATCTCCAAAGAGAGAAAATTAGGCTGTTTGTTCAGGGGGGCAAGGGTTTAAGGAAAGGAAGGGGGGAAAGGTCATAATAATTAAAGGATGGGCTAGGAGGAAAAAAAATAACACATATCTTATTCCTTTCCTCCTCTCATCATCTCTCTTACAAAAAGAGTTTCCCATTATTGGCATTTAATTTGAGGGCTTTGGGGGCACTAGTTCCCAAAACAGATGATTCAATCACTGTAGTCAATAGACAGCTGTGTTTGTGAGCACAGGTGTAACCAAATAAATTCTTGTTCCAGATGGCTTGATTCTCTCTTGTGGAATGCTCTCCGCCATTTTCCTTCCCTCTCTCCAAATCATACCCATTCTTCAAGATTCAGCTCATGTTCTGACTCTTCCATGAAGCCATTTTTGTCAAGGAAATTTTACTTCAAATATCTTAGTCTACCAGAACAGGATTTAAGGCTAGAAAGGATCATGGATTTAGAGCTGGGAGAGGCCTTAGAGGTCATGGAGTACAATCTCCTCATTTTATAGATGAGGACACTGACGTTGAAAGAAGTTAAGGTTCAAATCACTAGTGTGTGTCTGAGGAAGAATTTAAACTCAGACTTTATGACTCCAGATTAGGTGTGTTTTCCTCTACAGTTTCATTATTCTTGTCTCTATGTGCTGAATGCTGGTGGAAAATGATGCGTCCTAGTCAAGGTGGGGACATTCTTTCCCTTCTACAAATAAATGTAAACTGGTTATATAGAAGTGGCCAGCCAGTAGTGGATCTTCTCCTGGCCAGACAGATATAGGGAAAGACAGGAAAAGTGTGAGGACGCACAACTAGCATCCTAAGCTTACCTTCCAGGGAACCAAAGAAGAGCTTCTGTGTCAGGAACTATGAGAATCCTAGATGGCTTCCAAAGTGTAGCTACAAGAACTATCAGTAATATAGTGTTTTCTAGTAATTTTCTTCTCTATGAGGTTTATCAAAGAAAATGGTGGAGGCTGGTTATTTTTCCCTTAGAACCTACCCCTCTTCTATACTTCCCTACTTCTGTCAAAGGTATCAGCATCCTTTAAGTCCTCTAAGGTTGTAACCTCAGCATTTTCCTGGACTCTTCAATCTCCCTCATCTTACATATTCCCCATCACTTGCCAAATTGTGTTACTTCTGCCTTTCTAAAAACTGTCACCTTTTGCTACTCTCTATTCACACAGCTACTATCTTATTTTAAGGTCCTCTTCATTTTTACCTAAACTATGGCACAACCTAATTGGTCTCCATTTATCAGGTCTCTCCCTATTCCAATCCATCCTACACACTGCTGCCAAAGTGATTTTCCTTAAGCATTGATCTATGCTACTCCTCTATTCAATCAGTTCCAATGGTTGCTCCTTACCTGTGGGATTGGATATCAGCTCCTCTCTTCAGTTTTGAGAGCCCTTCATAACCTAGCCCTGATCTAGCTTTCTAACCTCATTGGCTATTTTTCCACCTCCAATCTCCTGCATTCCAAACTGCCCTTCTCCCTGTTCTTTACTTAAGATATTCTATCTCATTTCACTGACTGACCCCTATGCTGGGGATACTTTCCCTCCTCACCACTGTATCAGGGAGTCTTTCCTTTCCTCCAAAATGCAGCTCAGGCAACGACTTCTACATGAAGCCTTTCCTGATCATCTTCCCCCAATCATCTCTAGCTGTGAGTATCCATCCTCTCAAACTACTTTGAATTTATCTACATTGTATAAATTTGCATTTACTTTCTTTGTTTATATTCTAAACATATATACTTCTATTGCCTCTTCTGATAGAATGTAGGCTCCTTGTGAGCAGGGATTGTTTCATTCATTAAATTTGTAATTCCAGAGCCTAGCACAGTGCCTGGTACACAGGAGGCATTTAATAAGTGCTTGCTAACTAATTCACTGAATGCCTCAGGATGAGGTAGAGAAAGGTCAAAAGCCTGGGATACTACCAATCTGACATAACAAGCATTTATTATTATGCCTATTATATGCCAGGCACTATGTGTGAGGCAGGTAGACCAAGTCTGAAGTAAGGGGTACTTAATATGAGAGCAATGGTGTCTAGGATATCATAAGAGTGTGAGAGGGATTTAAAAGAGGGTAGGAGGCACTAAGAGAAAACTTGATTAACTTTGTCCTTATGCCAGGGGATGACCCTGGCAGTTGTAGGATTCTCCTGATAGTCTTACAGAGATAGGGACTGTCTTTTCTGCCTCACCACTCCAGCATTTGGTGATACTAGAGTTGGGATTGTAAATTCTATGATTAAGAGAAGACCCAGGTTATGTGATATGGTTTTCCTTCCTGTTGTGTGTTCCCACACAGACTCTCAAGAACATTTTAGCATTTATATTTATGGAGGTCCTTGAAATTAGTGTGGTGTAGTGGAGAGTTCTAGATTTGAGGGTCAGAGAACCTGGGTTCACATCCCAATTCTACCACTACTACCTGCATGAACTGGGGCAGGTCCTTAGACCTCTGTACCTCAGATTCCTTATCTGAAATATGACTAGATTGGGATAGGCAATCTCTAAGGTCCTAGATGGTTCAAAAACTATGATCTTATAACTCATCTCCTTTCCATCAGGTCAAAGCCTGGTAAGAAGAAAAAAAATGATGAAAAGAAAATTAAATACCATAAGACCTAGTGGTAGTTATTTATGTGCATCTCTGACTCTAAGACAATGTTTTCCCATTATCATAGAATGACATAAATTATCCCCTCATGGTCTACTTCCCATCTTATCTTGGCATTGGCTAGCTGGGTTCCCAGCAGACAGATGATTTCTTTTTTCTTCACGGTTCTAGAAGTACCCCTAAGGGATACCAAAGTTTCTAGGGTTATTTCTAATGTGCTCCCCATTGATTATCAACCAGATTTAATTAGTGTTTAGAAAATTATTTACAAATGGATATAGAAAAGAGTTGTTACAAAAATGCCCCTCACCCCAAACTGGGTACTATGCTAGGTAATGGGTATACAGGATATATACAGGATAGCAGGATAGGAAATGAACAACAAAGATAAGTCAACATAGAACTCTTTTGCCTTCAAAGCTATTTAAGGAATTCTCTCCATTATGGTGCCAGCTCACTCTCCAGTCTTATTTCATATTATTCCTTATGCACTCTACATTTCAGTCAAACTGGATTATTGAGAGATAGATGGTATATAAAGAGTTCCCTTTCTCTGAATGATAGAATAGAAAGCACCCATGGAACCAGACGTCAGAAATATTTCTATTGCTTTGAGAGAAACCAAAAACATTCCAATACACAAAAGCAAAGAAGTCAAATAATCACGGCATTTCTGGCATATCTCCCATGTACCTAGGTCTTCCTTCTACCACTGTTGTAAAGATCTATTAAATTACTTACATAACGAGTCCCGAATTTCTAATCAGTCAACCCAGTAACTACTAAGTTTATTGTCCTAAGAATAAATTTTTACTTACTGTCTAATATAGAGCAAATCATTGGTTTCTTTGCATTTCACTTATAAAATAGAAATCACACACACACACACACACACACATATACAATTTATATAGCCTATTGCAAGTTTGTTGTGGGGAAAAATACTTAGTAAATTTTGAAACATTATAGAAATGGGAAATATTAGCAGAGAGTGAGATCTGAGAGAACTCTAAACAGAAGTGCTCAAATTAGGAGTTTTGTTGGTCATTGGGATCATCTTGTGATTCAATTACTCTTCTGTTCAAAAGACTTTGAGTAATTACAGAAATCACTGAATCTACAAGTTGGAAGGAATCTCAGAGGTCATCTAATACAACCTATACTTGACTGGGTATATTTGAAGACCTTTGCTAAGGGGGAAACTAGACCTCTCTAGGTGGGCCATTCTACATTTATATAGCTCCATTTGTCAAGAAATTTGCATTTGCCATTTTGCAATCCCACACCTGACCATTTTTCCTAGCTCTGCAGGCTAGAACCAAGAAGAACAGATCCAATGCTCCTCTACTATAAAATCTTCTCGTTATTTTACTACATAGTTGGGTTGGCTCTATTTGCTGTTTTGTAGTAGCTCGCTTGATTTCAGGAAGACAGGCATCAATCTTTTTTATCCAATCAGACTGGCTAGATCATTATTCAAAAGGTAAAAGGTTTAATCTTTGCTTTCTGGTGCTTAAAATTAGTCTTTTGTGTTTCCCTTATGGCACTGACGTTATTGAGCCTGTTCCATCTATTCTATCACCTATACTAAGATGAATTAATGATTATTATTATATTATGAATTAATTATGATGGTTCTTCAAATACTTAAAGATGATAATCATGTCTCCCCTAAGTTTTTGGTCTTTTCCCCCCCTTCAAGCTAAACAGCTCCTATTTCCTCAACGAATATTTATAAGACATTTTTTCTAGTCCTGTAACCATTCTGGTCACCTTTTTGATTTCCTAATGTGTAGTGCCTAAAACAATGGTTACTCAGCTCTCTATTGTGCAAGAAATAAAATATGTATAACCACTGGGGATACAGAGGGTACGAACCAGGCTTTTTGCATCAGAATAACTGATTATAACCAGCCCACCGGCTCAGTCCCTGCATTGATATCCACCAATCAAATCAAGCAGTTTGTGTATAGACCTACTAACCACTCCCTTCTCTCCATACTTCTAGTCAGTGGTATCAGCATAAAAGATTGCTACTTTAGCAAATAGTAAATTGAATTAGATAAATGTATAATAAAATTAAAAGCATTAATCACATGTAATACAGACTCTTCATCCCATTTAATCCCAGATCCAACCCTCTAAAAATGATCAAACCCCATTCAAGTGGTCATCTATTTCCTCCTCATAAATAAGTGGGTCATAGGACTCTAGGAATCAGTCATTGTTATAACCATCCCAAGTCCTAGCTGAACAAAGGAAGAAATCATTTTAACGCATAATAATTGTGGCAGCTTACAACCTGGAAAGTCCCTTTTACTCTTGTTGTAGTCAGTTCAGGCTCTTTGTCTTCTCACTGCTTACTCAGGTACAGGAAGGGCTAGAGATGGATTTTCCTCTTTACCCACACTGGTGACCTCACTCCTGCTTCGTCCCTATAAATCTTTCTCACTTTTACCCTGAAAGTCCATGATTCATGTACCTATCTATCTTTGAAGCCCTATCTTCACTTGGAAGGGTCATTGCTTAAAGATCCTAAGATCAATGTAGTTTAAAGTCCAGTGGCAAGATAAGTAATATTATTCCAATCATTAGCAGGTGAAGAAATGCAGGTTAAGAAAAATTTAAGTGGCTCCCCAGATTCACACGATGAATAAATATCTTAGGGTTTAAATTTAGATTTTCCTGACCCCCCTTGTTCAGCAGTAACACCATTATGCTTCTCCTACTTAGAGATTACCCAGGTGCCTTCTAGCTCTATAACTATTTTATGACATACTTGTCCATGATCATTAAATACAGAGTGAGTTCAGGAATTTTTGAGAGTTTCCTGGAAAAAGATGCATCTAGAAGTTAATTTTAAAACATATGATGAGTATATATTGATGGAAAAATATGAAGAAGGCATATCCTGCCGAGGTGTCAAAACTTGGAAATGTATATCACCAAATCCTTTCTGCTTTTCAAGTCTCATTTTCCTCATTTATAAGATTTTTCTTACGAATGTTTAGGGGCAGCCAGGTGGCACATTGAATAGAGAGGAGAATCTGAGTTCAAATTTGACCCCAGACACTTAACACACTTACTAGCTGTGTGACCTTGGGCAAGTCACTTCACTCCAATTACCCTGCCTTCCTCTCTCCAAAAACAAAAAAGAAAAGGAATTTGGACTAGGCAATGTTTTAGGACCTTTTTAGCTTAATGACCTATTACTTTGAATCTCCTGTTGCCTTCATTCATATAGGCAAGATGTTTATCAACATGGCAGAACTTCTGGATAACTCATTGACTGCCAAATATTGAGGTCCTTCTAAATGGATCCCAAGGCTGCCTGTAGCCATTAGCGCAAGGTAGCCAGTCACCAGAGGAACTTGGAAAACCCTTGAGGTAAACAAGTGTGGTGGGGGGTAAACCCCAAAGCAGGTAGAAGTGGCCAGGAAACAAAACAAAGTCATACAAGCTGTTCAAACAAGGCCTTTAATCTGTTTGTGACGCCTGTCACCAAAGTACAAGGATAGGAGTTCAGAACTCTGCAAGAAGCTGTAGCTAGATTTCAGGAGCTCTGTTAGAAATCATTTGAAGCTGTTCTTAATGATCACCAGTAGGTTTGCCTTTGCTGGTACAAGAAAAATCTCCTTCTGCTCAATTCCATAGGCTGCCAAAGTGTTTTCTCTGATAGTTGAACTTGGTTATATTGGATAAATTACTAGAATTAGCATTTTGGCCGATGAAATAGACCTTAGGCCTTGCATCTCTGCAGTGATGAAAATAGCAAAAAGAAGTACCTTGAATGAGGTTAGGCAAAGAGGGACATGTAATGGCTTGTCTCTCTTCACCTACCTTTACATTGTCCTCCCTTGTGCACTATATCCCTTTCTTTCTCCTAGCTCCTGTTTCTTTTCTGTATTATTATTTTAAAGTAATTCTCATAGTCATTAAATTAATGTTAAAAAAAACTTACCAGGAAGCTATGTTCAAAATGGAAAGATAAAAGCAAAATAAGTCTGCCCTCAGTGAGCTTAAATTCTACTGAGGCAATCCACAAGTGCATATGTAAATGAATATAACGTATACTTTAGGAGAGAACAAGATCTAACACTCGGAGAGGAAAATCAAGGAAACCTTCATGGAGAAGGTAGAAGCCAAGTTTGGAGAGAGAGACAGAGGATTATAAGAGTAAGAAATGAGAAGAGAAAGCATTCCAAATATGAAAGATGACTTATGCAACTCTATGGAGACCAGAGATGGAATACCAAGTTCATGGCGCAACTAGAAGTCCAGTCTGGCTGGACCATAGAGTACCTAAAAAGACAGAAAAATAAGCTTAGAAAGGTAGGTTGGAGTCAGGTTGTAAAAGGTTTAGATGCCAGGTTGAGGAGCATTGTACATAACTCTAGAGTCAATAACATTCCATTGAAGTCTTTAGAGAAGCAAAGATGACATGTTCTGGCATAAGTCTTAGTAAGATTCTTTTGTCAACTGTGTAGGGAATGGGAAGGTGGGGTAGGAGTGGGAAGGGAGACTGGAATCAGATTGATAAATGGAAAGGCTTTTCAAATAGCCTATATAAGAAGTGATGATGGCCTGAATTAAAGTGTTTGCCATATGAATGGAGAGAAGTAAAAAGATGTAAAAGGTTCTAGGAGAAGAAATGATAAGACTTGGAAATTAATTGTATGTTGAGGGCAAGACAGATTCAAGGATGACTCCAAGGTTATATAGGTAGATGACCAGGAGAATGGGAATGTCCTTGACAGAAATAAAGGACTTTAGAAGAGCAGAATAATGGAGAGATTTGATGAGTTTCATTTTGGATTTGCTAAGTATGAGATTATGATGGGACATCCAGGCAGAGAGGTCCAATAGGCAATTGGTGATTTGGCACTGGAATCCAGGGGGGAAAATAGTAATGAACAGGAATGAATAATAATGATAATATAGAATAATATAGAAAAAAATATAATATACAATAATATGTCACATATAATTATATTTAATATAATATTATATAATCATATTATATTCTATATTAATAATAAATATAATAATAATGAATTTGGGAAATCATTAGTATAGAGATGATCCTTTACCTGGGAGTTAATAATATTACTGAGAGAGTGAAATATGGAGGGAACTGAGGACAGAGTCTGGGCTGACATATATTCATGCTTAAAGGGACAGGATATGGAAGATGAACCCACAATGGAAACTCAGAAGGAGCAATGAGATAGGTAGGAAAAGAAGCTGAAAAAAGTAGTGTCCCAGAAGCTGAAGGAGAAGAAAGTAAGTGATGATCAACAGCATCAAAAATTGTAGAGAACTCAAGAAGGATGAAGAGATAAAAAGAATTATAGATTAAAGCATTGTTGGCAACCTTGGAGAGAAGATTATCATTCAAGAGGTGGGTCCAGAAAACAAACTGCAAGGACTTGAGAGGTGAGTAGGGGTTGAAGAAGTGGTGGCAGCCAATACAGATTTTTTTTTCAGAACTGATAGTAAAAAGGAGGGGAAATAAAGGATTATAGGTTAAGATCCTGGCAGGATCAAGTGAAGGTTTTCAGGAATATGGGAGACCTGGGCATGTCTGTAGGTAGCAGAGAAGCCATCAATAAATAGAGACAAAAGCTGAAAAAGAGTGAAGGAATGATCATTGGGGCAAATCTAAAAAGAAGAAAGGAAAGTAGTGGATTAAATGTACTAAACAAATACAAGTAAATAAATGTGGAATAAAAGTACATTCTCTGTGGAATATTGAATCAAAATATTGGATTTATATTTGATTTATAAAAGGAAAACAAAAATTATAAAATAGTAGAAAAAGAACTTTAACAAAATAATAACAATAGCAGATTATTTTTCTCTGTGTTCCCTTCAGAGGAACCTATTTTTATTCCGTCTGTGGGCTTACAAAGTTTTTTTGCATTGGGTTTTTTTAAAATGATATTTCCTCCCAGTTACATGTAAAAACAATTCTTAACATTCATTTCTTAAAATTTTGAGTTCCAAATTCTCTCCCTTTTGTCCTTCCCTCCACCATCCATGAAATGGTAAGCAATTTTATATAAGACATACATATGCAATCATGTAAAAACATACTTGCATATTGGTCACTTTGTGGAAGAAAACTCAAACCAAAAAATAATAATAATAAAGAAAGTGAAAAAGAGTGTGTTTTGGTATGCATTCAGACTCCATCAGTTATTTCTCTGGAGGTGGATAGCCTTTTTCATCATGAGTCCTTTGGGATTGTCTTGGATCAATAGCTGAGAATAGCTGTCATCCAGTTATTCACCAAACAATGTTGCTGTTACTATGTATAATGTTCTTCTGGTTCTGTTTACTTCATACTCTGCTTCAGTTCATGCAAGTCTTTCCAAATTTTACTAAAATCATTCGGCTCATCATTTCTTATAGCACAATAGTATTTCATTACATTCATATACCACAAACTTGTTCAGCCATTACCCAGTTGATGAGAATCCCCTCAATTTGCAATTCTTTGCCATCACAAAAAGAGTTGCAATAAATATTTTTTTGCACAAATATAGTCTCTTCTCCTTTTAAAAAAATCTCTTTGAGGGGCGGCGAGGTGGCGCAGTGAATAGAGCACCGGCCCTGGAGTCAGGAGGACCTGAGTTCAAATCCGGCCTCAGCACTTAACACAAAAACTAGCTGTGTGACCTTGGGCAAGTCACTTAACCCCAACTGCCCTCCAAAAAAAAAAAAGCAAAAAACAAAAAAATCTCTTTGGGATACAGACATAGTAGTGGTATTGTGTGGTCAAAGGTATGCATGGTTTTACCCTTTTGGGCACAGTTCCAAATTGCTTTCCAGAATGGCTGGATCAGTTCACAACTCCCCCAACAGTGCATTAGTGTCCCAATTTTCCCACATATCCTCCAACATTTATCATTTTCCTTTTTTTGGTCATATTAGTCAATCTGATAGGTGTGAGATGGTAGGTACTTCAGAGTTGTTTTAATTTTCATTTCTCCAATCCAACAGTTTTCAACCTGTGGGTCGCAACCCCTTTGGGGGTCAAACAACCCTTTCACAGGGGTGCCCTAAGACCATCGGAAAACACATATTTCTAATGTTCTTAGGAACTGAGACACCACTCTTCTATCCATCTCCAGGCAGGTCCATCCACATGCAGATATGCCCACATACAAGTATTAAAGGGTTGTGGCATTAGGAAGGTTGAGAACCACTGCTCTAATGAATAGTGATTTAGAACATTTTTCCATATGACTATTGATAGTTTTGATTTCTTCTTCTGAAAACTATCAGTTCATATACTTTTGCCATTTATGAATTGGTGAATGACTTGTATAGTTGGGGTTTTATAAAAAAAAAGTTTCCATTTTTTTGCACGTCTTCCCATATCTCTTTGTAGTTATAAAATCTGTTATGCTTATTATAGGTTTTTAAAAATGTATTGGCTTAGACAGTTTACAATCTTTGGACATGTATGTTGTTTCCAGGTTTTGTTATTAAAAGTTAAACATTGATGAATATATTTGTATAGACTTCTTTATAATATATTTTGAATAAAAATCATAGTAATGGGTTCAAAAGGTCAAAGAATGTGTTTTGTAATATTTGTATACTGTCAGACAACTCTTCAAATACATTGCCTCTTTTCTGTTCCAACAGTATTTAATAGCAATAGTTCTACCAACATCCGGACTTTTACTATTTTTAGGTCCTTTAGCAATTTGGGAGAAATAACTTCATTCATTTTAATTATTTTAATGTGTATTCCTCTAGTAGAAAGTCTGACTAGTTGTTCAAGTAGTTGCTAACTCATTTACCACTTGAGATCTGCTGAAAGCTGTTCTAAATCCAAGACATGCTGTATTAGCATTAACTCAAACTATGTTTCACGAACTCCTTCCTAACAATATGTTTATTTTTACCATCCATCCAGAGAAAGCATTAATTAGTTCAAGGCAAAAGACATTTCATTAATGTCAGCATAGTAAAATAAATATTGATAAAGATTTCCTCCATCCACACAAGGGTACTTTCCCCCACAATTTGCCATACAACTGGGGGAGAGGGGCACAGGTAAGGACATACGGAGCCAGGGAACGTCTGTGTCCAGACTGCTCGTCTCCAAAAATTACTCCCCAGAAGAACTGCTAATATCCTTTGTTGATGCTGTCAGTCAATCTGTTTTCTCTTTTGAGCTAGGGTCTTTTACTGTTCTGTTTCCTATGCTACCTTATTTTCTCCTGACTCTATCAACTGTCATTGTATCTTTTCTCAATTGAGTTGCTCCCTGTTGTGTATTTATTCTGAATTAACTGCCCTCTTTTGCCATCTTCTAGACTTCATCCATCATGTAGCCTTTTCTCTCTATCCCTAGAAAAGGAGTCTATCAATTCCTTTAGCTCATAGCCCCAAAGTGTTATTTCAGTTTTTTAGTGACCACCAGACTACTATGTCTCTTAGAACTAGAAAATTTCTTTACATGCTCTTTATTTCAATCATGGTACATAGAAATTCCACCCTGTTGGGTGTGGTGGAACATGTCTGTAATCACTGTTACCTGGAAGGTGAGGCTGGTGCATCTCTTGAGTTCAGAAGTTCTGAGCTGTAGTGGACTGAACTCATCATGTATCCACCCTAAGTTTAGCATTGATATGGTAACCCCTGGCAATGTGGCGTCATTAGATAACTTAAGGAGGGGCAAAATGGCCAATATCAGAAAAATATAACAGGCCAAAACTATTTTAATATAATAGATACAACAATTTCTTCTATTTTTATTGATAGAAATGCTTATTCTCTTGGCAGTTGATATAAATAGAGTGTTACTTCTTCTTCCATTAAAAAAAAATATTTAGATCCCTGATCCAGTTAAAGGTTATTGTAGTAGTTGTTGTTTTGTATGACACTAAACTTATTTTTTCACCATAATGGAATCTAAATATTCCATTATTTAATAATCACTCTTTTTTCCAATGTTTTTTAAGCTTAGATTTATGAATTTTTTTTCTTCAAACTATTATCTATTTCTGGATTCCATTCTATCCTAACAATATGTTTTATTCTGTTTTTTTAATCCAGTAATAGTTTGGATAATTAATGATTTATAATATATTTTAAAATATGACAAGCTGAGTCTACCACCTCCCTTCATTGACGTTTTTCCTCATACTTTCTGTTGCCATATTTTTTTACATTATTTTGTTGGTTTTAATAATTTAACAATGGTAAAAGTTGAACAATTTTAGAACTAAAAGATGTGAAGATAGAATTGAACTACAAGTAAACTCAGTTCCTCTTTTTATCTCATATACACTTACAAGGCCAGCTGTCCTTAATCAGGACCTTTGTTCTTTAGGAGCCAGACCAGAGAAAAACATTTAATATAAGGAATATAACAGGTCACTATGACATTGTTAATTTAAGGCATCTGAAATTCAGTTCATCTTTACATGCACTAAATGCCTGTATTGCACATATTGAGCTAGATATTGAGGTAGATTTAATCAATCAATCAATCAATCAGTCAACAAACATCTACTAAATACTATCCTCACAAGATCCATAGGATATATGCAGTGCGGTATTATTTATCCCTGTTTTAAAGATAAGGAAACTGAGATTCATTAAGATTAAGTGACTTGCTCAAGTGACAGCTATTAAATATCAGAGTCAGGGGTCCCAACATTAAATATTTCTCATCATGGTTAGCCAATTAACAATCATCTCCAGCATTAAAGGAAAATCTAGGACTTAGGTTGGAAAAGGCTTTAGAGACTTAGTTTTCCCTTATTCCCTATGGCCTTCTAAACTCTGGAACATTACTCTACCTCTTCAGTCCCCTTTTCCCACCGGTGAGTTTCTCTAAGATCTTCCATTTCAAGAAAGAACCCAGACTAACTATTCTACAGATTTCATTACCATGTCTCAGCAGTCTTTTCATTCTGGAAATTCCATTGTTCCAAAAGGCCTTCACACACTATAACAACTCTGCCCTGTGGCCCCTTACTCCCATTGCTGAGTTCCTCCAAGAAGCTCCATTTTGAGGAAGGGCCCAGGCCAACTGTCCCTTACTATCGATACTCTCTACCCTTGAATCCTGACTTAGCCACTGTGCCTCAGATACTTTTATTTCCCTTTAGGCTTGTAGCAATGCTAGGTTTTATGTGGCATTTGGCATGTGTCATGTTTTCTTTTGTAGTAGGAAGAACATTAGACATGAAATAAAAAGAGCCAGATTTGAATCTTCTTTATCCATTCAGTATGGTACAGATCTCTGGACTTGAAGAAAGAGGTTCAGATTCCAGTCTTAGCTCTGCTACTTGCTACCTGGGTGTCCTTGGGCAAGTCTTCATTTCTTTGGGTCTGAGTTTCCTCATCTGCAAATCCAAGGTGATGGTAGACTAGGTAACTTCTATATTTCCTTCCACCTCAAAATCTATTATACATTTATGCTACCAGCAACATATTCCTCCCAGGATCAACTTTTAGAACACTCAAGGGTTAACCTAGAATCTAGCTGAAAGTGGGGGTGGGGGTGGAACATTCTATTAGAGTCCATGAGAGCAAAGCCATGAGCCAAGGACAGGAATGGAGGAGCTGGTTGCAAGACAGGAAGGTGCCAAAGGATTCAATTTCAAATCCAGATCACCTAAGGCCATGGCAAGTCTAGATAATCCTGAGGGAAGAAACAAGGGCAATACATTGTAGTTATGCACAGGAGGAAGAACTGAAGTTAAGCCATAGTAAAGGGGTGTAGTGAGAGGAGACGTCAAACATCAGTCAGGTTTTATAAGATCAGAGCCGGCTATTGACATAATTCTTAATAGTCAGGGCTATAGGTCAGGAAGAGCCAATGACTTCGAGGCCAACATTAGTTATGCTAGAGACACATGACAACACCATGGCTTCAGGTAGGTTTGACACATCTGAACTACCTCCATCCTCTTCTTTCTGAATGCCAGGACAACACAGCTGTCCAGGCATAACCAGTGGAGCCAAAGGGAATTTGATACATCGTTCAGCACCTTCTTCTTAAAGAGTACTTACTTTTTATGCAACATCCATCAATCAATTAATCACCATTTATTAAATGATTATTATGTGCCAGTCACTGTTTTAGGTTCTGGGTGTTACAAAGATAAAAATAAAATAGTTCCTACCCTCCAAGAGCTTACATGCTATTGAAAGAGACAGTATTTATAACTATAAGCTTATATAAAATACAGACAAAATGAATACAAGTTAATTTTAGGGGAAGGCATTAAGAAGCAACATGACATAGAATTGTAGAGACCTGGATTCAAATGCTGCTTTAAATGCTTACTAGCTGTGTGGCCCTGATGGGCTTAATTTTGATCTCTCCAAACCTCAGCTCCCTAATCTATTAAATGAGAGGATTGAACTTGATGGCCTTTCTAGTTCTCAGTCTATGGTCATATGGTACTACAGCAAAGGGAATGGAGTGGCATGAGAGACGAAGGAATCAGAAAGATCTCATATAGGAGATAATGCTTGAGCTGCCATTGGATGGAAACTAGGAACTCTAACATGGGAGAAAGAAAGAGGTAATGCATTCCGGTCATCAAGGAAAGTCTATAGAAGGGACAGATGGGAGATGGAGCATTGTGTGTGAGGAACAGCAAAGCCAGTTTGATTGGACCTTTGAGTCCTTTGAGACCATTGAGTGTAGGAGGGGGAAGACATTTAGAAAGTCTAGACAAAGGTAGATCAGAGATGGTTTGTGAAAGCCTTTTAAGAGAAAGAGGAGTTTATACTTGGTCTTGGAAGTAATAGGGGGCTGCTGAAGCATCATAAGCATAGCAGTGATATTTTCAAACCCATGCTTTAGCAATATCACTTTGGCAGCTGTTTTTAGCATGGATTAAGAAAGGGAGTCACTGGAGGCAGAGATGCCAATTAGGAAACTATTGCAATAGTTTAATCAATTAATCAACATTTATTAAGCACCTACTGTGTTCTGGTCACTGTGCTAAGGATAAAAAGAAAGGGAAAAGACAGTCCCTACTCTCGAGGAGCTCATAGTCTAGTTGGGGGACAATATGAAAATAGTTACATACAGGATGGATTAGAAATAATCAACAGAGAGTTAAATTATGAACATCTGGATTAGCATGGTGGCACAATTAGTATAAAGGAGGGGACTAGATGCAAGATATGTGGAAACTAAATTGACAAGGCTTGGCAATATATCAAACACGGAATTAATATCTGATCCTTGAGGTAATGGAGAGTTTATTGATAAGGAGGTGAAATGATCAGAACAAAACTTTGGCAATTGCGTGGATGAAAGGCAATGGGGAGAGACATGAGTCAAGAAGACAAATTTGGAGGCTTAAGGCAGGAATGCCCATTAGTATAATGGTCCAGGTAAGAGGTGATGAAGGCCCAAACTAAGGAGGTGCCTGAGTGAAGGGAAGAAGATATATTTTAGAGAGGTTATGGACATCAAAATGACAGTGTTTGGCAATTCAAATGTGGCAAGAGTGAAAGTGAGCAATCGATAATGACAATGGGGTGAATCTGTGTAAATGAGAGGGTAATGGTGCTCTTGACAAAATCAGGGAGTCTGGAAGACGGACGGGTTTGGAGGAAAAGGTGAGTTCTGTTTTAGATATACTAACTATGAAATGCCTATGGGAATGCAATGAGAAGTGTACAATGGAAAGTTAATGATATGGGCTGAAGTCTTAGGAGAGACCTTAGGGCTGGACATAAAGATCTCAGGAGTCATCTACATAGACATGATTGTTGGAACATCTGGAACTGATAATATTATCAAATGACATCTTGTGACATCAAGTGATTATAAGTATGTAGAGAGGGAAAAGAATAGGACCCTAGGACCCTAGATGGAGCTTCTCTCTCTCTCTCTCTCTCTCTCTCTCTCTCTCTCTGTGTCTCTCTCTACCTGTCTATTTGTCTGTCTGTCTGTCTATCCATCTATGCATATATATTCCTAGATAGGGGATGTGACATGTATGATGATCCAGCAATGGATACAGAGAAGGCATAGTTAGAGAAGTAGGAGGGAAGCCAAGAGAGCAGTATCACAAAAGTCCATGAAAGAGATAGTATCAAGAAGAAGTGGTCAACAATGCCAAATGTCATAGAGAGGTCAAGAAAGATGAGGTTCAATCTCAGGTTTGACCTGATTAAACAATTGTTGCAGAAAACACTTTCAGTTGAGCATAGAAGCCAAAAGTCAGATTGCAAAGAGTAAAGGGTAAAAACAAAGAAAGTGTAGCCGACAAATATTGAAAGCTTTGTTAAGAATTTGGCTGAAAGGGGGAAGAAATATATAGGACAATAGATGGAGGGGGTGGATTTTAGGATCTAGTGAAGATTTTGTCTCTTCTTTTCATAGAATCATAGGATTTTTATCTAGAAGGTGCCTTAGAAACCATTTTGTCCAGCTTTCATCTTTGTTTGCTAAGACAACAAACCAAAATATCAGAGCATTTTATGATACTGAATTATCCTTTTCTTCACAGGGCTTAGGTAGGACACAACTTTCTAGTGCCAGTAGCATAAAAGAGATGGACATTTTATTTTATTTTTGGTTTTGGCAACTCATTCTCCCTATGTCACCCAGGCTAGAAGAGAAGCACTCACTCATGGGCCTGATCCCACTGCTATCAGCACAGATTCTGTGACCTGGGCCAATTTGACATTCCTGATGACTCCTGATTGCTCACCATATTGGAGCCAAGCTTTCTGTGTATAACAAATTGGTTTCAACCCTACTATATTCAGAACTCCCCAACTCTAGCCATTCAGCATCCTCAGCCTCCCCAGGAGCAGAGATTACAGATGTCCATCTCCATACTTGGAAGAGATATAAAATTATAGGAATATAATACAAAGTAAAATTCAAAGTTAGAAAACTCAAGGACTGAGATTTAATAGACATTAGTGATCAAAACAAATGTTTTGCTCAAGCAGCTGGGAGAAGCCAAAGAACAAAACAAACACAGACTTCCCAAGTGGTAGGCAGCAAAAAGTGATTCCTTAGAGGAAATAAATGGTGCTTATTTCAGCAAAGCTGGTGCCCAATATGTGGCCTGCTATCAGATCTATAGGAGCCAAGAAAAGTAATCTGCAATCTATACTTAACTGATTATCCAAAATCCAAAACCAGGAATCAAAAGTTATAAGTAGGAGACCAAGCAAGATTTGACCTGGTATGATCTCCAGTGATGTGCCCCAGAAATCTGTCTTTGGCCCTATTCTGAGTTAGGATAGGTTATTATGGCATTCCTTCATTTTCTATTATATCTGACTCTTCATGACTTCATTTGGTGTTTTCTAGTGGTCTGCCATTTTAGTACAGTCAATTTCATCTCTAAATTCCATAATTATGACCTACAGATGATATACCAGATGAGAAAAAGGGTCTGAAAAAATCTCAACAAGTCAAAAGGATGGGTCATACCTAATGGGATGATCATTATTTGGATAAATATAAAGCCCAACCCTCGAATTCAAATAGTCAGTTCTAAAAGTACAGAATACATGAAGTATTACTAGTTGATCATCAATGTACAATGAGTCTGGGAATTTTAGTGATTTGTCAACTCAATATAAGGTGACAGTGTGTTGTGACAGCTTAAAAAAAAGCTAATGAAATTTCATTGTTGTTCAGTCATTCAGTCATGTCTAACTCTTCATGAACTCTATGGACTATACTGTCCACTTAATGTCCATTAATCTCACTTAATGTCCATTCAAAAAAATGTATTGTGCAGCTACTATATGGGAGGGGCTGTGATAAGTGTTGGATAGATGTCAAGTTTCAGGCATCACATCTTAGGAAAGACATTGATAAACTAATACATTTAGAGGAGGGTGATCAGCATAGAGAAGAGACTTGAACACAGAGTGATCAAATGAAAAAAAATCAAGGTCTTTGGCTGGGAGAGGAGAAGGTTTAGGGTTGATGTAATAGATGTCTTAAAGGACTTGTCACATGGAAGAGTAGTTATCCATGTTCTGCTTAACCAGATGAAGATGAAGGGACACAGATTTCCACTAAGGAAGAACTTTCCAACAATTAAAACCATTCCAAAGTGGAATGGATTGTATTAGGAAGGAGGGCCTTGTCCATATCTGGAGTTTCATAAGCAGGGATTTGTTAGGTATATTATGAAGCAGATTCCTATTCAGACATAGGATGAATCAGAAGACATCTAAAGTCCTTTCCAATTCTGAGATTCTATTATTCTGTGCTTCCTTGATCAGTCAAGATGGATGGTTTGGGTTGGGCATTATGTCAGGGACAGTACAGTCTGCACTGACAGGATAAGCAGTGCTCAACTGAGAAATACAAACTTATCAGGGTCCCTGAGTCAGAAGAATACAGTATTCAGGAGGCTGCACAGAATTGTCCAGAACTAAGGGTTTATTCTGTTATATATAATAACAATAGTAATAAAATATTATCTGCATGGGCTCTATATACTCTCATCTATCTGCATTGCCTACAGGGTTAATAATTACATTTTCTTAATGTTTGAAGAATTGCCAAACTTTAGATACACCATGTCATTTCAGTCTCACATGGCTACTATCACTATCCTCATTTCTACAGATGAAGGAGCTGAGACTCAGAGATTAAATAACTTAGCCAGAGTCATAAAGATAGCAAGTATCAAAAGCAGTATTTGAATCAGATTTTCCTGATTCTCAAGTCCATTCATTTCTGCAGCATTCCAGAAGAGTGATCTAAGACTGCATGGATGATCTCCTAGAAGAACTGCTGATGATAACTTGAGAAGGAGTAGAGAGGAAAATAGAATAGGCCAGCTATATTCCCTGAAAAGAAGCTAAGCCTCTGTGTGGTAGCAGAAAAGCATTGAATTCTTTGGGCTATGAGGCAAAGACCCTAGAATCCTGAGATCTCAGAGCTGGAAATGTCTTTAGAAGTTGTCTATTATATAACTCTATGAAGAATATATTAAGGGGGCGGCTAGCTGGCGCAGTGAGTAGAGTACCGGCCCTGGAGTCAGGAGTACCTGAGTTCAAATCCGGCCTCAGATACTTAACACAAAAAACTAGCCGTGTGACCTTGGGCAAGTCACTTAACCCCAACTGCCCTCCAAAAAGCAAAAAAAAAAAAAAAAAAAAGAATATATTATAGATGTTATCATCCCAATATTACAGATGAGAAAATTAGTCTCAGTCATATGACTTACTTATAACCACTGAGCTAATAGTAATAGAGATGTGAGTTTGAATCTAGGTCACTCCTGTCTCCATACTTCTACCATATGCCTTCTACTATGCCTTCTACCATACTGTGTTACCTCTCCTGAAGGATGGTGTTTCAATGAGAATTTAGAGTTCTCTCTAACCTCCCAAGAATGATGAGGGGTTTAAGGTGTCTCTCTCATGCCCTTCGCTGTAAAGATTTTAGATCCTTTAACTGTGTCGTGGGGGAATGGTCCTGTCAGATATAACTTTTTCATCATAAAGCCTGTGTCCCCACCAACCACAAGACAACCCCATCCCCTTACCATATCTGAAATATGGTAGCATCCCAGAGAGCCCTACCTGTGCTTCCTTGAGGGCACTTTTTCATTATCAGGGCTATGATTAGGACAGATCATCACTCTAAAGACTCCTGAACCTTCTAAAACAGCCTGACTTGGCTGGCTGGCTGACCATGAAACAACCTAGGAACATGGCCAGAAATGAGATTCATAATGAAGACAGTAAAACTGGAGTAACAGAGGCTGCAGGAAGGAGGAGGAAAACTAACAGGACATATGTCATACAGCCAGGGCTCTGTCTCTCTCTTCTTCACATCACAGCTCTGAAATTCTCCTAAAAGCTATGACTAGGAAGCTTGAACAGCAAGAACCTCCTAGGGCCATCAGCTATTAGAGCTGTAAAGGTTCTCTGAGCCAAACCACCTACACCCACTTTACAGATTACAGAATGGGGGCTCACAAGATGAAGTGACTAGACCACAGTTACTTGGTGGCAAAGAAAGGCTCCAGTCCAGATTTTCTGGCTTGACTCCATTATTCTTTTGACTGCACTATGCTGCTGTAGTTCCATCCTATAGAATGAGCTGAGGAAACAGGAGGGGATAGAGAGATCGTGGAACTGTACATGCTTAGGGCCACTGAGCCAAGCTGGAGATGGACTGCATTTCAGTAGGCGTCTTGCCTAAACTGCCCGAGTGGACCTAACATGGAGATGAGTGATAATATTCTACTTGGTTTCCCCAGAAATTTCCCTCTGGTCATAAATCCAGCTCTCTAAATCCTGACAACAGCCATTAAGCTGATGCCATGGCCTAAGGAGCCTCTTTCTTCATGAGTGGCTTTGGGCTTTGCCTGAATGCCAGGCCTAGCCATAGCTTTTTTGGTTTTGTTTTGTTTTTAGGGTTTTTTAAATTTGTTTTTTTTTATTTTTGTTTTTTGCTGTAGGTTTTTTTTACTGTCTCATACAATGGAAGTATGGATATGGGGGAAGACAGGAGGAGAATGAGGAGCTTGCTAAGCAGGGCTCTGGGGAGGAATAACCATAGGTAATTAGACACTAGAATAAAGGAATGATCTGACTCATCCTTACAAGTTGCTGCTCACTCCTTCCTAAAGTGGACTTGCAGTTTGCATTGGTAGGTCATAAAGAATGTGCAAGGTTTTTACTGCCTTGCAAACTCTGAAGAGGAAGGCAGGAGTGAGGTACAGAGAACTGGTTTACTGCTAACTTCATAGCTGACCTACTTCACAAAAGCTCTGGGGTTTGACAGGACTACTAGAAAAGGCCGCTTGGCTCAAGCTATTCCTTTCCTCATCTACTCCTACCTAGGACCTGTCACCCTCTGTGCTTACTTGGCTAAAGTAAAGCATTGTTGGGGAGGAATCTGATTGTCCTCTCTCTAACCCAGTCATCTATATAGGCTTCTTTCAGTAGAATGTAATCTCCTGAAGCCCAAAAATTGCTTGATTTTTTTTTGTCTTTGTGTATATGTTTATAATATCTATAGATAATAATAGTAGCTATCATCTATATAACACTTAAAGATTTGAAAATCACTTTACATGTTTTATCCTCAAAACAATTCTGGGAGGTATGTACTATTATTATCCCCATATTTCAGATGAGGAAACTGAGGCAAATTGAGGGTAAGTGACTTGTCCAGGGTCATACAGAAACGCAGATATTCTTGACTCAAGGCCAGGTACTCTATTTGCTGCACCACCTACATGCCTCTGTGAGGCAGGTAACAGGTCAATTTATTGATTGATTCTTCATCTCCTTGGGTTTTCATTTAAAGATAAACTTAGCTGTTTTGAGTGATTATAGATGTGATTTAGGGAACTTTGCAGTCTTCTAGATCTCCATGTAAAGCATCTGCAAACAGCAGCATCTAAAAGGATTCATCCTCTTTCATGTGAATTCTGAGGAAGGTGTCCTCCTTGGCAGTCATGGCCACTAGCAAGGACATGTCTCTTTTACTTGTGTGATATTGATAATTATTGACTTGTCAAGAACTTATCTCTGTTGTTGCATCTTTGAAGGAATCCTGTATAATATCAATATACACGTGACTCACCTTGTGGGGGGGGGAGCTCTTAAGGTGGTATTGGTTTATATTGCATCAATTTTATGGTTGTTATCTGCAATTGCAATATAATATAGTCTCTGAAGCGTTAAGTCAATTATGTGACTATAAAGATGTGGTAGATGCTCTCAAACATTGTTTATAAAAGCCTGACCATTCTCTTATCATATCTCGATCAAAAAGTCTTGTAATAATTAGATTATTCTATGGTACAGTGGATAGAGTGCTGGGCTAGAGTCAGGAAGACCTGAATCAAAATCTAGCCTCAGACACTTAAAAGCTGTATGACTTCCAATAAGTCACTCTGTTTGACTCAGTTTCCTCATCTGTAAAGTGGGGTTAATAATAGCACCAACCTCACAGGGTCATTGTAAGGCTCAAGGGAGATAATATTTATGAAGTGCTTAGCACAGTACCCAGTACATAGCAGGCATTATATGAATAAAATAATTATTACCACTATTATTATTATAATGCTTTTTGTTACTTGTATAGATTTATCTTTGGGAAGTAGGCATACTAGTTGAAACTGTCTAATACATTCTGACTTCTGGAGGGGAGGTTAGTAGTAATGTTCATGATTTGTTTCCCAAGCATTTAATATTCTGTTCCCACAATATCTGCATAGTACTCTGCTCTGGTCAGACTTCATCTCAAGCATTACATTACATTCAATTCAACTAGAAGCTGTTCATACAAAAGCAACTAGAATGAGGGAACTGGGAGAGATGCCATGCAAGAAGTAGTAAAAGGAAGTAAAAATGAGAAAAGGAGCAGGGAGGAGACTTATCTGTTTAAATATTTCAAATGTTATTGCACCGAAGAGTAATTAGATGTTTCCTACATGGTCCTATCGAGCAAAATTAAAATTGGTGAGCAGAAGTAGATTTTCCCTGAATACAAGGAAAATTTGGTAACAAAGTTCCCCCAAAGTCCTGGTCATTCAAAATAGTGAGTTTCTCCTCAGTGTCCATGATGCTATAGAGAAAATCACTGCTCTACTACAAAAACCTTAGATGGGTTCTAAGACAGACTCAGAACCTGTCCACCTCTGAGATTCTATGTCTCAATGATTTTAATTCTTATTGCAACTTCCTTTTACTCCCCACCTCACTAATATTAATCACCTTGGGTGATATTTTAATAATGTAGTTTTTTCTCAGAAAGTATTTCCCATTGTATCCCCATTTAGCATGTGACCTGTTCTCAAACTTTCTGCTCATGGTTTCCTTCTTATACCCCAATACTCCAGTAAAAGGGAAGAGGTCCAATCACTTTGACTCACAATTAACCTTTTGCCTTACCAGGAAGTCTCCCTAACCAGCAATCTCCAACCTCATAATGCATACACCACTCAAGCAGAGCTTCTCTACAGTGGTGTCCTTCTTTTAAAATGCAAATGCCCTTCCAAGGAATGGGAAGAAGTGAGCCCTAGGAAGGGAGGACACTGATTTTGACACTAAGCCAGCCTTCCTTTCAATCCATACACTCTACAATCCAGTCTAACTGACCTCATTCCCTTTATATGATACTCTATCCCACATCCCATTGGCTATGCGGAGATCCTCCCCCATCCTGCCCCACACCATGCTTCTATGCTAGAAAAGTACTCCTTCCTCACCTCAGGCTCTTAGAATTCTTGACTTCCTTGACTTAGGTTTAACTCTGTCATCACCAACACAACACCTTTTTTGATCCCCCTCTTTTCCTGTTGTTAGGCCTTTCCCCTTAAAATCAGTTGGTATTTACTTTGTCACTATTTTCTATTTACTTTTCTGCATGTGTGTTGTTTTTCATGATAAATTCTAAGTTTCATAAAGGGAAAAATTGTTGGGGGTTTTTTCATGTCCAGTACCAAGCACAATTTCTGGAACATAATAGGGGTTTAATCAGTGCTTGTTGGATCAATAAATAATAAATGTGCATAGGAGTTATCTTCCATTTTACCCATTCTCTGCCAAATTTTCTTTTCCCAGCTGCTCATCCCATCCCACCAGTGCTGTTAGACTGGAAACTCTTTATATACATACACATATAGATATATAGATATCCCAAATTCTTTAAAAGATTTTGCTATTCAATAGAAAGCAGGTAAAATAAGTCCACCTTGTAGGAGACAGAATTGACAAGATCATATGAATCTAGTGAAAATTCCCTAAACTAATTAGGTAAGCAAACTGAGGCTTAGGGAAGTTGAGTAACAAGTTATAAGTCATTCAATCAAGAGTTATAGAAGAACACCTAGAGATCATTGAGTCCAACACCCCCATTTTACAGAAGAGAAAACTTAGGCTCAGGAAAGAGAATTAATGGGTCTAAGTAAGTAGCAAAACTGAGATTTGATCCCAAATCTTGTATCTCTAAAACTAACCCTCTTTCCATTGCACAATACTGTTCTTGGTACTGGGACAAAGTACTAATGTAGATAACTGGAATATACAATATGATCAGTAAGTCAGAACAATCCACATCTCCATGGAGAAGATAGAATTTGGATGTACTTCAAAGGACAGGCATAAATTCAACCAATAAAGAAGAGAAAGAGGGCATGACATACATAGGAACTAGCATGAGTGTAAAGACAGAAGAATTCAGGTGACTTTGGAGGGAAAGGTAGTCTAATAAAATCATTCCTCCAAAGGATGAATCAAAGAGGTTCTGTAAACACAATTCTTCAGTGTTTGTCTCTGTGAGAAGTGGTAGTTCTCATTACTCCTTGTATATCATCCTACACCCTGACTTTATATTTAGCAGCTTATGTGCTTGGCATAAATCCTGTGTTCAGGAAGACAACTTTCTCTTCTGTTCAACATACCAGAAAGAGAAAAATGCAAGGCATGATACACCATGGTTGATAACTACCCAGGGACAGGAGACCCAGCTGGGACTCTAGATTTCCATTAAATTATAAGAAGTTCAGGTTCTCTTTTAGGATTTAATGCTACAGAGCTGTAACTAAAACAGGGATGTCAGGGCTTTGCTCCAGAATACTAACATCTGAAGGGATTAACTTTCTTCCAAAAGCAGTCATTTACTTTTCCATGATAAGTGGTACAATTGCCCCAACTTCCTCACCCAAACCCAATCCACCACCCACTCCATGCCAGGGTACAACTGCCATGGTAGCACTCTCCCAAAGTCTGCCTTCCCCATGACATATCTGCAATTCCTACGCCTGGTGCAAATTTGGTTGTGGGAGGTGGGTATGGAAAGTTATAAAGTACCTCTTAACCCAGTTTGATAACTATTTGTATCTGATTCCTTTAAGAATGTAATTCATAGACTTCCCTTTTGATGGAGATTTTACACATAGTCATTAGCTCTGATTGTTCTTTCCATAATTTTTTATCTGATATTAAAAATAGATTGGTCTTATATGCAAATCATAACATCCTCTGCTGAAAGATGAGTCAAGCTGGTGTTTGGTTTGCAAATCCCTCCTTTCTCAACAGAATTTGCCCTGGGTACAAGGAATCCTAGTGACAGCTCTGGAATCTCATCGGTTATCCCAAGGGAGTTTTTAGGTGGCAGGTTGAAACTTCAAAGCCTCTTTACTCAGCATGATCTATAAAAGGCTGGCTCAGGAAATGCACCAGATGGAGAGAAAGCTAGCTCTTTCCAATCAATCACTGTCTTTACTGACCTTGAGCCATGTGGGACTGTGGACTTACAAGGTTTTGCTATTCAAGAGAAAGCTTACTAGAGGAGCTTACAATGTCATTGGGAAGATAATTCATAAGACAGCAACATATAATGGAAAGTATGAGATTTGCAATCAGAGGACCTGTCTGTCATCTCAACTTTGCTCATTTCTAGATTACTTTGAAGGAGTCTTCTTACTTCTCTAGACCTCAGTTTCCTTATCTGAAAAATAAGAACCTTGGACTCTGTGGTTTCTGGGATCTTTTCCATCTCTAAATCCTGAGATCCCTATTATCGTAGTCTCCTAATAGGTCTTCCCTCTTTCATCTTCTGCCATTCATCTTTTATATCACTGCCAAGATCAAAATTCTTAGGCTTAGATCTGACCATGTCTATATTATGCTCAACAACCTTCTGTGAGCTCTATTTCTCTCTTAAGTATTAAGGTTCCAACTCCATTGTTTAGTAAGAATCTTCCATAATTACTTCCCACCTACTTTCAAACCTTGTCTCACATAATTTACTTCTACATACTCTATATTCCAGTCAAATCATCACTTATGCTTCTATCATTTGCCAAGCATTGAGCTAGGTGCTAGGGATACAAAGGGAATGCTCACAAGACCCAAACCCTAAAGAGACCCTAATAGATACTATACAGTCTTATAAAAACAGATACTTGGTGGTGGCAACTTGAAAAAAAAACCAATTCCTTGGAATGTATGTAGGCAGAGATCCTTGAAACTTGGGGCACTGGGAAAAGGAATGTGTCGATGAGATTTATGTGAACTCTAGTTTCATAGCAACATTACACAATAGAGCTAGAAAATAACAACTCTGGCTCTAGTGGAATCTTCAAGACAAATGACTGTCACTATCCTCATTTCTGGCAGCCTCATGTGCCAAGGATGAGGAAATCTTTAGCAGGCTTCCAGTGTCTGGCAATTAACATCATCAGAACCCTAGGTCTAGAATTATTGAGCTAATTCTTGTAGGCTGTGTCATCCAGATATGAGTTAACCTCATGGACAAGCTGATCAGTTTTCAAACTTGAATTAATAGACATAGACATTGACAGTTGTAGAGTGAAGAAGCTAGGCTAATTGCAGAGATAAAATGGAATACATATAAACTAGTATGCCATTTGCTAGTGGGTGTAATTCACTATAAGCTTTGGACTGGCAACCAGAACAATATGTCACACTAAACCCCAGATTTCCGTTTATTAGTTAGACTCCATTAGTACCCAGCTGGGGGCTGTTGCCCCAGCACTGAGCAAATCAGAAGTGCCCCTTACCTCAGGAACAAAGTTCTTCCACTTCTTGGAGTCTAGTAGAAAATTACTGACAAAGCTGGATTTTCTTTGCTCTGTTTTGTTTTGGTATGGAAGCCAGTTTTACCACAAAATGGGAGTCAAACCTTAGGAAGCACTGGGGGCTTTTCCACAGTTTCAAGGTAATGTTTTATGTGTATCTCTAGCACTTTGCATGAACCTTGGCACACAGTAAGTGCTCAATAAATACTTACTCATTCAGTCTCCCACATAGGAGACAGTAAGGATGCAACAGAACAAAGAAGAAATAGACTTGGAGTGGATGGGAAATATTCGTGAATGGGAGAGAGAGAACAGAAATGCTTAACTATTACTTTGCTTCTGTCTACTCTTCCAAGGATAATTATCTTCAATTCAAAAAAAAAAAGATGGAACAAGCATAATCAAGTGAAAAATTGAACTAAAGATCAATTAGATGACAGTAAGAGAATGCATCACAACTTTAAGGTAATTTTAGTTTCTTCTCTTTTTTTTAACCAGACCTCTGATTTTGTCAGGAAGTTTACCTACCAAAATGGATTGATACCACTCCACAATATTGCAAAAAGGTATCAATCCATTTTAGTAGATACACACACATATATGTATGTATGTATGTATGTATATGTACATATAGATATATATATATATGTATATACAGAGAGAAAGAGGAGGAAAGAGGAAAGTGAGTCTTAGCAAGCTCTCTGGGGCACTAAGAGATTAGATGATTTGTACAATCATGAAACCACCATATATCAGAAATTGAACTAAAATTCAGTTTTGTTGACTCAGGTCAGCTCTCTACCCATTATGCAACAATGTTATTCACACCTCCTATCTGACACTAAATAGATCCCAGACTGCTAAATAACTCATGGCTATGATCACAGAGCCACTTTTGGTAATCTTTGAAGATCTGTGGAGAATAGGAGAGGTGCTAGAAGATAAGAATTAGGCAAGTGATTTCCTGATTTCAAAAACAAAAGATTAAAAGTTGAGTGTAGGTTACAGGCAGTGGACCAATTTGTCTGTAATATAAGTTACATGAAGGGGAGTAATGTGTAATGAGGCTGGAAAGTTAGGTTAGAACCAGATTATGGAAGGTTTTAAATGTCAAACCAAAGAGGATATTGGTGGAGAGTGAAAAGGAAGAGTGGAGGAATATATTTAGCTTGCAAAACTAGGTTAGGAAGCTAAGTAATACAGTTCATAGCACCCTGAACTTGGAATGAGGAATACTTAAGTTCAGTTCCTTCCTTGGAAACTTATTAACTGTGTGATCCTGGACAAATCATTTAACCTTTTAGCCCTAGTACCCCCATCTATAAAATGGCTGTAAAGGTTCATCATCAGTCTCCCTTTTATACATTCTGCAATCTAGTCAAACTGACCTTGCTCCTATTCCTCTTACACAGAATTCCATTTTCCCTCTGGTTTCTGACCTTGCCATTGAACTGAAACTTCCCTTTTCAAAGTTGCCAAAGATCTCTTAGCTGTCCAACTGAATGTCCTTTTCTCAGTCTTTATCCATATTGGCTTCTTTTCTGCATTTAATACCTTTTGATGTATTGTTTTCCTTTTCCTATATATGATCACTTCCCTACATCTTCATGAAACTGCTTTCCCATGGTGCTTCTATCTGCCTTCTTCTTCTCAGTCTCTTTTGCTGGCTCTTTATCATGTCACACCAACTAGCCATGGGTATCCTCCAAAGTTCTGTTTCAGATCTCATCTTTTGCCTATTATCTTGGTGATTTTATCAGCTCTCATGGGTTAAATTATCATTTCTGTGCAAATTATGACCATATGTATATATCCAGGCTTAGTCTTTCTCCTGAGCTCAAATCCTATATCACCTACTACTTTTTGGACATTTCAAATTGGATGTCCTATTGGCATGGGACTTGATATGACACAAACAAAATTAATGATATTTCACCTTTCTTGAACATCTCTGTTACTGCTGGTAGCACCATAATCCTTCCAGTAACCTGGAAGGTTTGCAATCTAAATGTATTCCTCCTCTCCCCCTTCTCATTCACCACCCATATCCAGATACCAAATCTTATATTTTGTGTCACTATTGCTTCTCATCTGGAATATTTCAACAGGCTTCTAAATGATCTCCCTGCCTCATATATATCTCCACTCAGCTGCCAAGGTGAGGCATGGGTCTGAGTGCATCATTCTCCATCTCAGTGACTTCCAATGGCTGCCTATTAACTCCAGAATCAAATCTAAGATATTTTATTTGGAATTAAGCTCTTCATGGCCTAGTCCCTTCCTACCCTTCCAATCTTCTTACATTTTACTCTCCTTTTACTCACTATATTCCAGCAACATTGGCCTATTTTCAGTTTTTCAAACATGACACTACATCTCCCATTTGTGCCTTTTCACTGGCAACTGCCCATGCCCCAAATGCTCTCTCACTCTGAAGTAAGGACTTCCACCTCTTCATTTCTCTGACCTCCTTCAAGACTCACCTTAAATTCCAACTACTTCAAGGAACCTTTCCCAATCTCCCAGCTGCTAACACCTTCTCCTCCTAGACTGCCTTTAATCTACTCTTTATTTACTTTTATTTTTCTTTTATTTATTCTTTCTTGTTTTTTTATTTATACTATTTATTCTATTTAATCTACTCTTTATTTTTATTTTATTTACAGGATACTTATCCTATGTGTACCAAGTTGTTTACATCTTCTCTTCCCTATTAAAATGTCAGCTTCTAGAACAGCGGTTCTCAACCTGTGGGTCACAACCTCTTTGTGAGTCCAACCACCCTTTCATAGGAGTTGCCTAAGACCATCAGAAAACACTTATTTCTGATGGTCTTAGGAACCGAGACACTGCTCCTCTATCCATCTCCAGATGGGTCTGCCCACATGCAGATACTCCCACATATGAGTATTAAAGGGTCATAGCATTAGGAAGGTTGAGAACCACTGTTCTAAAGGGTAGAAATCATGTTTTTGCCCTACTCTGTTTCCTAAGTGTTTATTACAGTGCCTGGCACATATTAAGCAATTAATAAATGTTTGTTGACTTATTTGACTGACTGTACCTTTGAAAAGACTATTCCTAGGACTTCTTTTGTATTCCCACCTCTTAGAATTCCCAGTTTCCTTCAAAGCTCAGCTTTCCTGTGAATCCTTTCTCCTTTCCTGAAAGCTTCTAGCTACTAGAAGATTAGCTTCTATTCACTCTCATATGTGCGTATGTACATGTGTATATATGTATATGGCTATTAATATATGTACAAGTATGCACACATGTACACCTGTATATATGTGTGTGTACATATATAAATGCACATTGTGTAACCTCCCCTGATAGAAAGCAAACTATTTGAGGACAAGGGCTATAGTTCCCGACAATAGTAATTGTTTAATAAATGTTTGTTGATAGACTCATAGATTAAAAGGCTTACCCTTATTTAAAAAAAAATTGTGCACCAATATACGACAGGGAGGTATGACAAGATCAAAGGAGTCACCATATGTAAAGCATAAGAGTGTGCTAGAATCAGCTCTAACCAGCTTTCAAGAGACCACTGTTAAATTTTCAGTGTAAGCAGTTACACCTTGGAAATCAGCTTTCTACAAAGTCAGGGCTTACAATATTTTGTGGATTTTTCTAAACATAAGAAAATGTTAATGATGCAGACTAAACTTAAAAGTGTGTATGTGTGCAAAGAAGTTGTTTTTCAGAAAGCCTAGTTGTTAAACATTTACCAGAACACTCTCATGCTGTTCTATAGAGATAGCTTTAGCTCAACCAGAGTGAAGTAGAAGGCTCAGGGAATAGATTCATTACCTGTAATGTCAAGCATGAGTAGCTTTCCAGAGGAGTGCTGCTGTGAACAGCTTTAAGGTTCTGATCACATAGTATAGTGAACTCTATTTATTCAGCAGTAAACCAGAGCAAAACATTCACAGAAACTAAAGTACAGCATTCACAATGTTATAACATAGCAACTTATCACTAAAGTGGCCACATTTTTTTCACCAAAGTGGCCACATTGTTTTAAAGAAAAGATACCATTCAATAACTCAATCATCCTTAAGGAGCAATCCTCCTTAAGTGACACAAAGTACAAAGGTCAAAGTTCTCTACCCCTAGGTCACATTGCCTTAATCAAAAGTCAAAAAGTCTTCTTTCTTCTTGATTGGAGATTAGTTTCCAATCATCCCTAACTCAATCACTCTTAAGAAGCATAAAGTACAGAGTACAATCTTCTCCCACCCCGAGGCCATAGTAAATCATGATCTTCTCAGTCAGCACTAAGTACCCATGGAGAGGTCTTTTCATCTTGACTAGAGACTAGCTCTCAGATTCCATGATTCTTCTTCCATGGGTCTAGCTCCTACCCGATTCTATGCAATTGTCACCTGGATTCACAGACAGACAGACAGCTCTCAGCTCCTCATCCAGCTCCTCTTCCAGTTCCTTGTCCAGTTCCATATTGAAGCCCACAGTATCCACCTCAAGTCCTTAGCAATTTCTGTTTCTGGGAAGACAAAGCTTAACAGCTACAATAACATTCATGCACATTGCTGGCACCATCATCAATTCATTATCTGCCTGTGAAATCAATACAGACCCACCAACAAGATCTGAGAACTCAACAAACATCATCAGTATAGTCCCAGGACCTCTGAAACTGTCCCCTAGTATTTCTGTAAACAGACAAGAAAATCCTCTTTCAGGGCTTCCACTAAGGTCCTAGGGCTTCTGTATAAAGTATCACAAACAAAAAGCACCTACAGAACAGATGAACAGAGTGCTAGGCTCCACAACTATTCCCTTTCTCAATTCTTCTCTTTCCCAGCTGGTGCTCAGCTTTTTATCTGGTCATTAGCTCCTCCCAGTTCTGCCCCTATCTGTTGCATCAGCAAGTTCCTCCCACTGTGGGTTTCACAAGTCCTATTTCTTAACAAAGACTTGATATAATCAAGGGCAAGGCTCAACTGAAACAAGGCACTAAGTACTTGTTTGCTTGCCATGACATCACCAGACTGGAGACTAATAATATTAATAACAACAATAGCAACAATGAGCACTTACATGACGGTTTAAATTTTGCAAAGTACTTTATATCCATTATCTCATTTGAGCCTCACAATACCACAGTTTATAAATGCCAACTATCATTAAAAGAGTTGAATGTATTAGTTAATTAAAAACCCCACATGACCCAATCAAATGATATGACTTCTGAAAAAGATTGTGCCTATCTTTGCTCTAGGCTAGACTTAAAATTTCTCTAGCATACGGAACTTTGAGTAAGGAATATCAGTGGTTTACGTGACTTGTTCAGGGTCATGAAACCAGTATATGTGAGGGGTAGTGTTTGAACCCAAATCTTCTTGACCCCAAGGCTGGCTCTCTACCCCTATGTCATGCTACTTCCTACTGCTAACTTGAGTTGCACTATTGTCATATATTCTCTAGAATAAGAGAGGTGTTAGTTTGTCTTTACTCTGCTCCAATCAAAACACAAATGAAATATTTTGTTTAGTCCTGGCCACTTCATTTTAAGGAGATATCAGAAAACTGGGGCATAGTCTAAAGATAGTAAGCAAAATGGTAAAAGTACTTAAAATCATGCTATGTGAAATTCCACTGGGAAAAAAATGGGAATAATCACCAAGGAGGAGAAAAAACTTTGTTGTTTTTGTTCAGTCATGTTCAACTCTTCATGAGTGCATTTGAGGCTTTCTTGGCAAAGGTATTGGAATAGTTTCCCACTTTCTTCTCCAACTCATTATTCAGAAGAGAAAACTGAGGCAAACTGGGTTAAGTGACTTGCCCAGTGCCACACAGCTAATAAGTATCTGAGGCTGTATTTGAACTCAAAAAGATGAATCTTCCTGACTTCAAGCCTGGTGCTCTATCCATTGTGCCACCTAACTGCCCAGAGAAAACTTAAGAGGGAGAGACTTTTACAAATATTTGAAGGGATCTCCTGTAGAAGTGATTGGTTTTATTTTGCTTGTGTCTAGTGGGTAGACCTAGAGCCAGTGGGCGTAAATTGCAGAGAAGTAGATTTTGGCTCTGAATAAAGAAAAACGTCTAAATAATTTAGAGCTAGATATCTATGAGGTGCTGTGGGAATTAGAATGCTGGCAGCTATATAAATTTTGTTGGGGTATTGTAGAGGGCATTCCTGCTTAGGGAAGAGTTAGACGAGGCGATAGCTGGGATCCGTTCAAACTCAGATTCTCTTTCCTTAGGAGAATCCAACCCCTGCCATCACAAGCACTGGTTCCCAATCTACTTTGTTTTTCTCTCACCTCGGCACTCTATGCTGCCCTCTGCTGCCTCTAGAAGGACCTAATCTTAGACTCTAGGGTAGTCTGATGATCACAGTGGAGCTGTCTACTCTGCACCGGTGATGTGAGCAGTAGCTAAGTCAGAGATAAAAATTTAGAGGTTATTGTAAACAACAACAGTGAAAGCCATAGGAGTAGATTGATTCCCGCCAAAGGAGGGAAAATAAAGAGAAAAGGAGGTAATGCAAGAGTCTTGAGACTCCTTTGTGCTTAATAGGGTGAAAGAAGAAAGAGAAGCTTTAGGAGTAGTTAAAAATGGAATAGCCAGAGAGGCAGGAGGAGGAAAGAAAAAGGAGTACATGGTATTGTGAAAGCCAAAGGAAGCCACGTAGACAGGAGGCTGTGAAGAGTAATAACAGCTTGTCTTTACATTGTGCTTTAAGGTTTGCACAGCATCTCACACATATTTTATTTGATTCTCACAGCAACCTTGTGAAGTAGGTACTTTGGGTATTATTATTATTCCCATTTTACAGATGAAGAAACTGTGGCTCAGAACCAAGACATTCTATCTCTTGGCTCTGGGCATTTTCTCTTACTGTGCCCCTATTCCTATTCTTGGAATGCCCACCCTCAACTCTACTCCCCCAAATTTCCTGGCTTCTTACAAGACCCAAATAAAATATCCACCTTCTACAGGAAGCTTTCTCAGTCCCTCTAACTTCTAGTAGTTTTCCTTTATTTCCTTTTTTATTCTGTGTGTGTGTGTGTGTGCACGTGTGTGTGTGTGCACGTGTGTGTGTGTGTGTGTGTGTGTTTGCTGGTCCTCTCCCCCATTAGATGAGCTCCTTGAGGGCACAGTTCTTGAAGTTTTTCACTTAACTAGTTCCTGGTCCCTTCAATAGTAGGTGCTTCATAAATGTTTATTGACTGAATGATCTTAGTTATTTATCCATAATATTAAAACTAATAAGTATGAGAGGCAGGATTAAAACCCAGGTCTCCACTGACTTCAATTCTAGAACCTCATCTACTAACATCTGTGTGTGTACATATATATACATATTATCCTTCATACACACATGTGTATGTGAGCATATATACATATATTTTATATAAAGTTTCATGTATACCTATGTGTGTACATGTATATGCTTTGTGTGTGTGTGTGTGTGTGTGTGTGTATGTGTGATTCAATCCTCACAAAAACCTTGTACGGGATACATTGTAATTATCCCTGTTTTATTAATGTGGAAAATGAGACTGAAAGATGTTAAATGACTTGCCCAGGATCACAAAGCCAGTAGATACCTGAATCTCAATTTCCTCATCTGAAAACTAAGTAATTTGGTCTAGATACCTCTCTAAGATTCCTCTGGCTCAATGATTTTATGATCCTAAGTCAAGGAAGATAAATGATTGGATTTGATGGTTAGATGGCCATTGCAGACAATCTAAATAGGTAAAATGAAGATCTGAATCATGCAGCCCCTTGCCTCCTCCTTATCACCCACGCAACAGAAATATGTCCACATGGAAATAGCCACTGAAGGGGCCTGGGGGTGGGAAAAGATCAAGATTATCTGAACAGACAGACTCCAAGATCAAAATAGGCTAAATTTCTCAACCTTTTCCCTCAGTTAACCTGTATGGGACAATCTGATGTTAGCTTTGGGGGCTTATAAAAAGGGCTCCTCCTCTTTGACATTACATTATAGGAATTACCTTTTCTCAATGTTTCCATATAGTTCTTTAGATTTCTCTTTCCTTGGAGAAAGAGAGAAAATACAGGCCCTAGAAGGGAGCTAATGTGAGCTCAAATAAAAGATCTCACTGCTCTTTAAGTCAATCTGACAGGCTAATGGAACTAGGAGGGACCTTGAGAGGTCACATATAGCCTAACTACAAGCCTTAAAATTTCTAACTGCCTGGTAGACATTTCCAGTTTATATGTCCTGCTATGACCTCAAATTTAACATGTCTAAAAGGGAGCTCATGATCTTCCCCCACACGAAAACCAGCTGCCCCTCTGGACTACCCTGTTCCTGAAAACCATCATTCTCCCAGTTGCTCAAGCGTGAAACCTTGAAGTCGTCTCTGACTTCCTCCCCACCCCTAATCCCAACACACACATATTCAGTCATTCATAGCCTGTCACTTCTACCTCTGAAATGTCTCTTACAACTGAGCTTTCTTTTTCATTTCCCTTTTAGAGTTTTATCATCTCTTACCTAAACTACTGCCAAAGCCTCCTGACTGGTCCCCTTACCTCTAATTTCTACTCTACATCCCACTCCAAACTCATTTTATCTGACACACAGTCATTAAGATAATTGAGGAAGCTGGGTTGCACTGTGGCTAAAGCAGTGGTTCTCAACCTTCCTAATGTTGTGCCCCTTTAGTAGTTGTATGTGGGCGTGTCTGCATGTGGGCGGACCTGCCTGGAGACGGACAGATGAGGTTCTTAAGACCATCGGAAATATGTGTTTTCCGATGGTCTTAGGCAACCCCTGTGACCCCTGTGGGTCTAACTCTTCCCTAAAGGGGTCACGACCCACAGGTTGAGAACCACCGGGTTAAAGCATTAGAAGGAATCAGGAAAACCCAAGTTCAAAATCCAGCTTCAGAAACTTACCAGCAGTATAACAGGCAAATCATTTAACTTCTATCTGCAGTTCCAATTTCTTCCTCATCTGTAAAATAAGGATGATAATAGCACCTATTCTTAGGGTTGTTGTGAGGTTCAAATAAGATAATATTTGTAAAGTGCTTTCTAAACCTCAAAATGCTATGGAAATGCTAGCTATTATTATTGTTAATCATCTATCATCATCAGTCTTCTACTTTTCTTTTTCTTCTTTTTCTTCCTCTTTCTCCTTTTTTTCTTTTTTTTTTCTTTTTTTTTTTTTGGAGGGGGGAAGGCAGGGCAACCGGGGTCAAGCGACTTGCCCAAGGTCACATGGCCAGTTTTTTGTGCTAAATGTCTGAGGCTGGATCTGAACCCAGGTTCTCCTCCTCCTCCTCCTTCTGCAATTCAAAAGCATTCAATGACTTCCCCTGACACAGAAGATATAGTCCAAACTGCCTAGCTTGGGTTGGGGTTTTCAAAGATCTTTTGCATTGTACTTCCAATCAAACCACTGCCGCTTTCTCTAATACTGCTACTACACACAAACTCACTGCAGTGATACTGACCACCTTTTCATTGTCTCTTGAACAAGTTTTAGGCTTTCTAAACTTTCTACCTTTGCTCAAATTGTTCTTATAACCTATAACATCTTTCATCCACCTATCAATCAATTAACCAACAAGCAAACATTCATTAAGTGCCTACTCTGTGCTTCATACTGAGAGTACAAATTAAGCAGCCTCTGTCCTCAAGGTATCTCTATTCAACAATTACTTGTCTTTAAAGACTCAACTCAAATGCTACTTTGTCCAAAGATCTTTTCTCTTTGCCCCAGTCCAAAATGAACTCTCTTTTCTTTGAATCCCTCTGTGTGAAGGCTTTCAGTGATAGGGAACTTATTTATGACTTTATAACAGTTCCAATAGAAAAAATTCTGCCTTATGCCAAAATCTAACTCCGCAAATTCCACCTCTTACTTGTAGTTCTGCCCTCTGAGACTAACCAAGCAAAGCAAATTGAATACCCTTTCCACGGGACAGTTCTTCAGATATTTAAAGACTGCAATCACTCTCCCTTTCCCATCCCTCCACCCTCTTGATCCGCCTTCCCTAATGAAATCTTCTCTTCTCCAGGTATCAGACACTGATTTCTTTCAATTTTTCTTTATATTGTCATCTCCAGGCCCCTTATCATCTTGGTGGGACTACTTAATCTGTTCTAGCTTGTCAATTTCCTTCCTAAAATGTAGTACCCAGAACTGAGCACAATATCCCCAGTGTTTTTTTTTTTATTTAAGTCAGAGGATGGTAGAATCATTACGTTGCTTAGCTTGAGCACTCTTTCTCTGTTAAAGCATTTAAAATTAGGGGAAGGGAGGGGATGCTAGGTCCCTTTATGTTTATTCATATTAAATTTTTAGGACACTAAAAAGAACCCTTGAATTTTTTCCATGTGAATCTGAGTTTATCCCATTAGCCTTGTCAAAAAAAAAAATCCCATGTTCTACATTTTGGGCACAAGGTCAAAATTTATTTGTTTATTTAAATATTTAAAAATAATAATAATTACTTTAAAATGTTTTAATTTTAAAAATTAGTTTTTAGGAAAAAGTAATTAAATAATGCTAACCTCTTTTGCTTAAAGAAACTATAAACAGACAGAAATCAATCTTACCTTCAATAATCTCTCCCAAACTCTCATTTTGGAATTACAATTTATAATATTCCTAAACAGACAAAATTCTCCAGTCAGATAAAGCCGTGGTCCCAAAGATCAAGGTTTTACTTCAGTTAACATTTTGATTCATCAAAAATAACAACTTTCACTTAATATATTGTTACACTCTGGTAGTGAATCATTTTCTTAAATCCATTCAACTAGATGAATGGTTGGCCTGGGTAATGTCTTAACTAGATTAATGGATTCCTTGTCTAAATCTAGGTACCACTCTTAATCTGTTTTCCAGAACATTCTTGTACTATGTTCCCACTTACCTAGTAAAAAGTGATTAGTCCCTAGTACAGTTTATTTTTTTTAAAATATAAGTGTGGGATTTTACGCTTATATCTAATAGCTTTTATTT
Organism: Pseudocheirus occidentalis; assembly: GCA_028646575.1. Taxonomy (NCBI): domain Eukaryota; kingdom Metazoa; phylum Chordata; class Mammalia; order Diprotodontia; family Pseudocheiridae; genus Pseudocheirus; species Pseudocheirus occidentalis. Next base: position 224,364,599 of record CM053595.1, read on the forward strand.
TATTTCTTTGACCCACCAAACATTTGTTTAGCTATCTAATCCTGGGAAAATCACTTATCATCTCAGCCTCAATTTTCTCATCTTTAAAATGGGGATGATAAAGCACCTTGCATCCCCAGGTTGTTATAAGGCTCAAATGAGATAAAATATTAATTTGCAAACCTTAAAATTGTATATAAATGCTAGCTATTATGATTATCTATAGATATGACAAATATAATGCTTGCTAAATGGTATGCTAAGAAGCATGGGCTAGTGGTAATAATAGCCAACAATTATATAGTGCTTACTCTGTGCTAGTTGGATATAAATGCTTTACAATTACTATCTCACTTGATCCTCAGTTCAAACCTCGGAGGTAGATGCTATTATCATCCTCATTCAACAGATGAGAAGATTGAGCCAAACAGAGGTTAAATGACTTGACCAGGGTCACACAGCTAGTAAGTGTCTGAGGGTTGATTTGAACTCAGATCTTTCTGACTCCAGGCCTGGCACTCTCTCCACTGTCCCATCTAGCTGCCTCAGTTAGAAAGTACTCTGAACTTGAAGGCTGGAGAAAGCTAGGTTCAAATCTTGACTCTGTATTTATAGCTTTTGTCAAGTCACTCAGTCAGTCAATCAACAATCATTCCTTAAGCACATAATATGTGCCAGGCACTATGTAAGTACTGGTGATACAAAGGGCTTAAGCTTCTTGGGACTCAGTTTCCACCTCTGTAAAATGGACACAATAATCCTTACCATTCTATCTTCATAGGATTATGGTGGAAGTGATTTGTAACTATTTAAGCACTATAGAAAATAGGAACTATAATTATCTATGCCATTATATAAGTGCTATCCATAAAACTTAGCGTTTATTGTAATGACTAGATTGGAAGATCAAGGGAATGCTTTGGATATACTTAGCTTTCCTTATCTTTACCAAAACCTTTGACATGCTCTCATGCTTTCCTTGTAGACAAGAGAGATGTTGGCTAGGCTAGATGATTGTATAGTTAGGTCTCGATTAATGCAAGTAATGAATCCCCTAAAATATCTGCTTGTATTTGAATCCCCTCTATTCAAAATTTTAATAATGGGGAATATGGCTATTATTTCCAGCCCACTAGAAATATGCAGTGCAAATGTGAGTAATGCAGCAACTTTAGAGGCATCTTTATTCATATTAATCAGGACCTACCTGCTCAATTAAGTACATTCAAAATTGGTTGAATGGCTGGATGCAAAGAGTACATCTCATATTAATCTGTAAGGTCTCCAGGGGCATGCCCCAGAGGGTTGTACTTGGCCATTTTAACATTAAAATTAAACATTAAGTTAAATGTTAAATACATTGACATCAAATGCTAACATTAAACATTTTTGAGGGATGAGTAACATACTGGATGATAAAGTGTAGTGCTAATGCAATATTTACAGTGCCCACAATCAAAATAAAGACCTTTACTAAAAGTATCGCATGATGTTCAATCACAAAATCTACTAAACTCTCCAGATAGAGGATAGAACTGAAGCATTTATTTAGACACCAGAAAACCGAATCCCGAAACCAGTAAGCCAATTCTATCATGATACCAAAGAGATTGCAGACCCTATATTAATCTGACTATATATTATAACCAGGGCCTTGTTAGATACTGGGGCAGAGGCCTCCCTCATTTATGGGAATCCTGAAAAGTTCAAGCATGGAACTCCTATTACAATCACAGGACTAGGAGGGGCTGAAATATCAGCCAGACAAGTCAAACTAATGATGAAAATTGGACAATTACCGAACAAAGAATATACTGTGGTCATTGTATCCATTCATGAATATATCATTGGAATAGATATATTGAGAGGTATGACTCTGAATTTACCTGAAGGAAGATATCAATTTGCAGTAAGGAAGAGAGGAATTGATACAGCTTTAGTGGGAAAAAATTAAAATGGACCCAATCACTTTACCTCAATCTTCTGAAGTAATTACTTAAAACAGTATCATGTGCCAGGTGGGTGAGATGGAATTGTCAAAACTATAAAGGAATTTTTTGAAGCAGGGGTGTTAGTCCCTACAACCACAATCCTGTTTGGCCAGTACAGAAATCAGATGGGATGTGGAGAATGACCATGGATTATAAACAATTGACTAAGGTGACTCCTCCCTTGTATGCTGCTGTTCCAGATACTGTCACCTTAATAGAAAGAATTCAGAAATATGATGGAACTTTGTATGCAGTGATTGATTTGGCCAATGCTTTCTTCACCGTCCTAATAGACTCTAAACAGTGGGGCCAGTTTGCTTTCACTTGGCAGGGCAGACAATATGCTTTCATCCACTTGCCACAAGGATACTTGCATAGTCTCACTAGGATTGTGGCTGAACATTTGGATGAATTAAAGCTACCTGGTATATAGTTTACCCACTACATTGATGATATTATGATACAGGGAAAATTGCAAAAGAAGTAGAGAAGAATTTGACACTTTTGATGAAAAGCAAAGGGTAGGAAGTTAACCCTGTAGAGATTCAAGGACCAGCTCAAAATGTAAAATTTTGGGGAACACAGTGGAATAAGGGACTGCAAGTGAGTCTGCTGCAAGTACAACATAAGATTCAATCACTGAATGCAAAGTTCCATCATATTTCTGAATTCTTTCTATTAAGGTGACAGTATCTGGAACAGCAGCATACAAGGGAGAAGTCACCTTATTCGGGATTTTCCTATCCCTACCAATAAGAAAGAGGTCTATAAGTTTATAGGATTCTTTGGATATTGGTGACATCACATTCCACACCTATGACATATTTTGAAACCCTTATATAAAGGAAAAAATGTGAATTTGACTGGGGACTTCTGAATACCTTTGGTACTATCATGGAACTGGCTTACTGGTTTGGGGATTCAGTTTTCTGGTGTCTAAATAAATGCTTCAGTTCTGTCCTCTACCTGGAGAAGCTGGTATATGTTGTGATTGAACATCATGCGATATTTATAGTCAAAGTCTTTATCGTGATCATGGGCACTGTAAATATTGCATTGGTGCTACATAAAGTCAGAATTCAGAAAGGATTTGACAGACTAGAGCATTGGGTAAAACTTAATAAGATAAAATGTAATAGAGATAAATATAAATTCTTACCCTTAGCTTCAGAAAATCAGCCCTCACAAGTTCAAGTTGGGGGAGTCAGGGTCAAACAGTAGAGTCTGAAAAAAGATCTGGAGTTCTTAGTGAGCAGGAAACTTGATATAAATCCAGTACAATATGATATCATCAAAAGTTAATGCAGGGGCGGCTAGGTGGCGCAGTGAATAGAGCACCGGCCCTGGAGTCAGGAGTACCTGAGTTCAAATCCGGCCTCAGACACTTAACACACACAAAAAAAACTAGCCATGTGACCTCGGGCAAGTCACTTAACCCCAACTGCCCTCCAAAAAGCAAAAAAAAAAAAAAAAAGTTAATGCAATTTTAGGCTATACTGGGAGGAATAGCATCCAGAACTAAGGAGGTATTAGTATTCCTTTACTCTTCCCTAGTCAGGTCACAGCTGGAGTATTATGCTCAATTCTGACTCTTCATGTCTCCATTTGGGATTTTCTTGGCAAAGGTACTGGAATAGTTTGTCATTTTCTTCTTCAGCTATTTTACAGGTAAAGAAACTGAGGCAAACAGATTTAAGGGACTTGCTCAGGGTCACACTGCTAGTATCTGAGGCTGGATTTTAACTCAGGTCTTCATGACTCCAGGTTCAAATCCCTATCCACTGTTTCACCTAGTTGCCCTGCATGATGAAATTGTGGAGAGAGAATGAACAGAGATTACAGTAAAGGCCAAGAGAGCTGGATTCAAATCCTGACTTGGTCGCTCACCAGCCTTCTCAGGCTCTCAGGTTATTTTATTTGTTTGTTTTATTTGTATTATAATGTATATAATTTGTATTATAATCTTTTATTTGTATTATAATGATCTAGCAGCAACTGCCTTGGCCTACCTTGTCTGATTATCCTAGAGATCAAATGAGGTAATATCTGTGGAAATGTGAAAGCTAAAGTACTTTACAGATGAGAGAATGTCATGATTGTCATTTTACAAATACTTGTTGGTTTATCTGCTGATATTTATTCTTCTAGGGTGCTTGCTTGAGCTTCGGAGAACAGGACAGAATAGTCTCACTGTATTTTGTCTTTGTCAGACCTCATCTGAAGCAGTGTGTTCATTTCTGGGCACCAGGATTTATGTAAAGAATCAGGGAGTTAGGTTCTGTCCAGAGAAGGCAGGACAGGATGGTAAAGGACCTCTATCCACAGTATAGAGTTTTAGTTAAAGACACCGGACATGTTTGGTCTGCAGAAAAGAAGTTGAGAGCTAGAGAGGAGTGAGGGAGGGTGGGGGACAGGCATGCTGGTTGTCTTCAAGTATTTGAAAGGATATCACAGGAAGGATGGATTAGACTTTCTGTTTGGCCCCAGACAGCTGAATCAGGAACAACGGATGGAAATTGTAAAGAGGCAAATTTTATGCTTGATGTTGGGGGGAAAATTCATATTTAGAAAACTTTCAATATAATTGATTTTCTTTATAATCCTGTACAGTTATCTCTCCCATATCATGACTTTCCCCATTGAAGTTTCAATATATTGCTTGTCAGCATAAGAAATTAAATGGGAATTTTGGGGGGAGTTTTGCAGAAGCCACAGATGACACCCAAAGGCCAGCAGATAACAGAGAAAGTTTAGAAACTAAGAAATGTATAATAAATAAATAAATGAATGAATGAATAGATTAATTAATTATATAAATATAGATGATATAGATGATAGAGATAGAGATAGACAGAGATAGTATTGCATAATATCAACACTTCATAAAAGAAAAAGAAGAATTTGGACTTCTTCTCTGGTACAAAGGGAGAGTAAAAAAATTTTACACAGATTTTCCAGATCACAGACACATCCCTACCCTCTCCTGCCCTGAAACATGGAAGGGATAAATGTAAACTTTATTTTGTGCAAATAAAATATTGCTCTGAAGAGTCCATAAGCTTCCAAAGAATGCCAAAGGGGTTCGTGAACCACAAAAACAGGTTAATTGAATTCTAGTTCAGTTCTATCATTTTATGGATGAAGAAACGCAGGGAGCAGATGTAGGTTGCCCAAAGTCTCTAAGCTAGTTACATGTTGGAGCTTAGATCTGAGCCCATGAGTTCTGACTCCTAATAAAGTTTTCTTTCTACGACATCATTGATGTCCAAAATGAAACCAGAAATCAATCTTTGAAGGTCTGTTGGGTCAGCTCTGATAGGGTTGGAGAAAGTGTATGTGTGTGTGTGTGTGTGTGTGTGTGTGTGTGTGTGTGTGTGTGTGTGTGTGTGTGTGTGTGTGTGTTTAGGGATTTGGGGGGATATGAGAGCAAGACAGAGATAAAAAAGAGAGAGACAGAAAGACAGAGTAGGGGGAGGAAAGGAAAGAAGGGAGGGAGAGGGGGGAGGGAGAGACAGAGAGAGAGACAGAGAGAGAGAGAGAGAGAGAGAGAGAGAGAGAGAGAGAGAGAGAGAGAGAGAGAGAGAGAGGAAAGGGAGTAGAGATAACAGAGTACAGTTTGTCGTTTGGTTGTAATCAAATTAAAGAAATTTACAGGTGAAGGCCTGTTGAGTATCCCACAGACCTTGGTTCATGAAATATCTGCCAAGGCATTATGGGAAGTGTTGGGTTCATACCATAGGAGTCTGCAATAAATTGGAAAGGTCAAAAGTAAAGGAATAATAAGAAGAGGTACTGAGCTCATAGCTCACAGCCAGAAAAACCCCAGTCCTGAGGGAAACACTGAGAGTGGGACCAAGCAATGGGGCCTAGGAAGAGAGACGCTTTATCAAAGGAAACAAGCTCCTTATGTGCTAGACCATTCAATGTCCCAGCTCCCAAGCTCTCTTCTCCGGGGCTGAGAATGAAGAGCTAACACAGTTGGCCCAACTCAGACATCAGTGTTAGGCTGAATCTGCCTTCATGGCTTCAGCATTGCTTGCCACCTATACTGATGCTGGTTGTAAGTGAACTCCAGAGCTATGTAGCCATAGCGATGCAGGCTGTATGTGCTCATACCTTCTCTTCTCTACTCCATCCCTTGCCTTCTCTACTTCCTGCCTACCTTTGCTGCCCCTGTCTTCTCTGCTTCCATCTCCTACCAAGCACACTCCCCTTTCCCTGAAAGTAGACATCCCTCACATCTTGCCACCAATCTCCTTTACTGCTTTAATTTCCTCTTTCAGCTTAACATGGAGAAGTTTCATGCACAGTACTCACCTCTAAATATACCCTTCCCGTGCCTACTCAACAATACCCTTTGGAATCAAAACAATATTAAATTTCACTAGTTATTAGAAACAATATGTTCATTCAAACAGAGGGCTCTCCACAGTAACAGACTATAACTTAGAAGAGAAGACTCAGTATTCCTAAGGTGTAAATAAGACCAGTGGACTGCATTGGGATGAAATTGGTTCAACAAATTATTGGGTCCAGATGTGTCTCTGCTGCTTATTGCTTTTAGCAGAGGTCCCTAGTTCCCATCAAGGATCTCCAAACCTTTAATTAATAGATCTTTAAATTAATTACCAAAAACATGCGCTGCAATTTCTAAGTTTTGCTATGAATGTCAGGAATTGTGGTAGAGGGAAAGAGAAAGAGTATCTAGGGGGAGTGTGGTTCCTGTAACTCCTGCTCCTCAGGGTTTACACTTTCAGTGCTCACCATCCCCTTCCTCAGTGTTTTCAGATCACCAGAGATGGGTAGGATTCATTCCAAAGAGTCAGGGACAACATATTGGGCAAAACCCCTGGATAGGGAAAAACACAATCTCAACCAGGGGTAGAAAGAGCAAGCATATACTGAAAACCCAAACTGGCTGATACCAGGATGTCTGTGAAATGTAGTTGCCTGAACAGGATTCAGAGCAGGAAAGTTAGTATCAGAGAAGGAAACCAAATGTAGGAATTCCACGGAATTGACCATTTGTCTGACTCAACCTTACTCCCCATAGGTTCATTCTTTTGATTCTAGCTCCTTGCTCTCCCCTTTTCCAATCCACCATTAACATACACTAGATTGATAATGAGTATAATGCAACAGTCTTACCAATCTTAGATAGGCCCAACAGGTGTTAAGTAGTAACCTGGAATTTAAACCAAGTTCTTAGAATTCCAGATCCAATTCTCATCGATGTACTAAGATCATGCTCATGACTCAAATATTTAGATGCCATAGGCCTTTCTTGCTGCCACTACCCTCTTTATGTTTCCTTGGTTCCACATTTTTAGGAGGTATCACATGAATTCTTCTTCATCTGGGGCTAGCTCTGGAAGCTTAAATGCTGTTGTTTTTGTTTTTAAATAATAACTGCCCCCTCCAAAAAAATTGCAGTGCATGTTATATACAGCAATGTCAGTATCTTCCCACCAAACCTACCCCAGCCAATAATAGGACAGGTCACGTTCAATTCAAATGCCTTTGTACAATTTCAGTTCAATTCAACAGATGTTTGTGGAGGGTCCACTATCTTCAGAACACTGTACTAGGCCCTGAGAGAACTACAGCATTTAAGTAACACATATTCCTCCACTCCTGGCATTCAAAGTTTAACAAAGGTAAATGGAAAATAATAATAATAATAATAATAATAATAATAATAATAATATTTATATTGGTTTATGATTTATAGAGTGCTTTATATATTTTATCTCATTTTACCCTCATACAGGGTAGGTGGTATTATTATCTCCATTTGATAGATGATGAAACTGAGATTGAAAGAGGATAAGTGACTTGCCCAGGGTCATACATCAAATAAGTATCTGAGATAAGACTTGAACCCAAGTCGTCTTGACTCTAACACTCTCTCCTCTGTGACACCTAGCTGTTTCACTTCCCAGAACAGCTCTATGTTATGAGGACTATGTAAGAAAGGTATACACAGAAGGTAATAAAATTGGGATAAGGCACTAGTCATTGATTGCATTGTTTAGTGGAAAGGACACTGAATTTGGAGTCAGAAAACGGGTTCAAATCCTTGCTCTACTACTAATCATCTTCATGATTGCAGGCAAGTCATTTAACCCATTGGATGATCTCCATGGTCCCTTCTAACTCATTTAGGATGTCCTGGCAAAGGAGGCAGCATGATATAGAAGGAGTCCAGGCCTTGGAGGAAGAACATGGGTTAGAGCCCTGACTCTGTCACCTGCTTGGTGAACTTGAGCAAGATCCTTCATTTGGGCTGGGGGACTCTTTCCTCTTCTGTCAAATGAGAGGACTAAATGACATCATCTCCACCATTGCTTCCAGCTACAAATGTATAGGAACCTATGATCTGAACTTTCAAGGTATTGTGCACATGATGCCTATCACTAGGGATGGGAAAGAGATCTAGGATGGAGCAGACCAGAGCCTTCATCATCACTTACTCCAAGAGGTGCATAACACATGTGGGCTTTGGAACACTGTAGACCTAGATTCCTGGGTGAACACAAACCATCATGAACAAGATCTTCTCCCATTCACAACAGCTACAGTACAGAAAGGGAGACCTAATACCAAGTATTGAAAGCATCACAGCTAGGCTGATCCTCCCAGATGTAACCAATCCCTAGCACTTAATCCAGTCTCTTGCCATATGCTCTTTGGTTTAACATTAAGACATACAAGCTAGAATTCCCATTATCTGTATCCCTTAAATATCCCAGTAGAAATGCTGGTGCTGTTGGCCACTACTTGTTTCAGTCTTGTCTTCACAACCTTAGTAGGATGGAAGCATTCTAGAGGAATCTCTCTTTATCACTGCAAGATGCCACCAGAACTCTCTTCCCTCTCCCTTCTTCCCTTCCCCCCAACTCTCTCCGTTATACTTACAAAATCATGGTGGGGGCAAGGATTCAGCAGACAAGAAAGGATTTCGGGGAAAGAGATTCCAGGCATTAGGGATACATTCTGAGCAAAAGAATGGAGATATGAAAGTATAAGTAAGTGTTAAATGACTTGCCAAGGGTCACAGAGCCATTAAGTATTTTAGGATTTGAACTCAAATCTTTCTGTCTCCAAACCCAGATGATCTAATCCAATTCCTTTTTTTTTAAAGATGAAGAAACAGAAACTCAGAGAGATTATGTGATTTCTTCAAAGACATACTGGTAGCCAGTGGCAGATCAAGGATCCAAGCCTTGTGGTTCCAAATCTACTGCTCTTTTCTCTATACTATAGAGTCCCCTAGATAAGGATAATGACAGTGGTAACAGAAGCAAAGACAGGATTGCTATTGTAAGGTCAGAATACATAGAATTTCACAACTGATAGTATATAGAGAAGAAGGAGCCAAATTTAGCTATATTCTTACTTCTAGCAGCCAGAAAAGGAATACATAAAAAAAAAATAAAAGCTAAGTCATTTCACTGCAGATAGCCCTGAGATAGATTACCATGCACTTGCAAGCTTGATGAATATTTATAGAGAACATCATTGATTTATCTATCCTGGGGTTTGTAGCACTTTCTCAGGTGGTTTACAGCCAAAACAGCTGGAAGGATTTGGGTGGTTATAATAACAAAATACCACTCTCTTCTCCCATTTAAATAAATACATTTTTATGAGTTTGTACTTTAAGATAAGAAGACAAAGAAAAATATGCATCCACTTGTCAAAAGTGTAAGCAAAATTGTGTCAAGGTACTAGATGGACTTCAAAAATGCATTGTTTGTGGCAGCCAACAAAGAGGGCATAGTCATTTGAAATTTTAAGAAAAGGGAAAAAGGGGACAGCTAGGTGGTGCAGTGAATAGAGCACCAACCCTGGAATCAGGACTACCTGAGTTCGAATCTGACCTCAGACACTTGACACACTTACTAGCCATGTGACCTTGGGCAAGTCACTTAACCCCAATTGCCCTCCAAAAAAAAAAAAAAGAAAAGGGAAAAAAAGATTCACTTAAGTATAAAAACCTAAGGTTTTTTAATATATGAAAAATTATAATAACTGCAATATTCCTGATCGCTTCTGTGTTTGCACTGTGTTAATGTAAATTGCAGTCCTTCTGGGGCTTTGTAGATAGTCTTCTTGAGTTACTATGGCAGAAAAATTAACTATCTATCATCTTTTCTCTATGATAAAACTCTGTAACCATGAGGTAAACTGGTCCTACAGTTATAGTGGACCACAGATATATAGGTCATCATGGGGCTTGTACTTGGAATCTTTGTTGTTTAGTAGTACCTTCCAATCTTTGTTCTTTCCTGTTGGAGCCTTTTAGAATCGAAGATTACCTCTACACCATAGTGAGATGCTGAAAGAAGAGTGTGACCAGGCAGAGGGTGAAAGATGAAGGATGCACTGAATAGGAGAAGGAAGTCAAACATTTTTTTTAATTAAAAAAAACTTACTGCCACTATCCCTGGCTTTGTATGGGTAATATGTATTTTTTTTAAGTGCATCTGTCACTTAAATGACTCCTACATGCAAGGAATGGCAGGAAGCAGAATGAAATGTTCTTCCAAATTACAGATTTTTGCCATAAAGATGAAAGATGGCTCCCTGTCCCCCTCACTCAATGGTCATTCAGAATTCTGGCTCCATATTGCTCTACACTTGTTTTTTAAACTCTTGGCCACTTGAGATCAAACAGGGCATAATGTTAAACTGGGCATGGGGATTGGGATGGGTGGAATGCACAGCTTGGTAAGGAGGAGTTTGAGGAAAACTAATTCCAAGTTAACAAATCAGACTCATGCTTGAGATAATATTAAGGGGCAATACATCTCCCACATCATCCCTGCATGCTCTCCACAAACCCTTATAAGTCAGAGAATGCATCAGTACCACTCTTGTGAGAGATTAAAGTCCATTCTGCTAACTAAATAGTTTATCTCTATGATGGGTTATTTAGCTTTACACTTTACCCTTAGGAATATTTCCTTTTGATTATCCTGGACTATAGCTAATAAATTTTGAAAAGGAAAAAAATCACCCTTAGCTCATACATTAAAGGAAGCTGGTCATGGCCAGTATCAATATTCAACAAAATGATGAAGTAGAAAATGCTTGTCTTTACTTTGTCTTCCTTTCTTTTCATCTCTCCTGGCAGCCTTCTCTTCTTCCTTCCAGTGACCATTGCCTTGGCCTCTTCTTGAGAGAGCTAGTCTGTGTCTCTTTCCAAAGGACCATCCTTTCTTAGGTAGAAGTTGAACCAAATTGGAAAACAATCACATATCTGCACATGAAGAGGTGGGACTAGAAGGCCTACAGATTTAGAGATAAACATTATGAGCTATGAACTTTTGCATGAACTTAATTGAGGACTCTTGTGAACAAAAAGCAAAAATCAAAAAATTTTCCCATTAAAGATGAAAAGGAATGAATCTTTAATGCTGGAATTCTAGAAACTTGCTAGCTTCAATAGAGAACATGCAGAGGTGATTGCGGGAAGCAATTACTCCAGTATCTTTGCCAAGAAAACCCCCAAATGTGATCATGAAGAGTCAGGCACAACTGAAATAACTGAACAATGACAGTAGACTGTGGTAAGGACCCCACAATGAGGCAAGCCACAAGACCAACTCATTGATGAGTCTATGAACTCCTGACTCTTCGTGTTTCCTCTGCTTGAGGCTAAGATTAGTCTCAAAATCTGAAGTCAGAGGGGTGAGAAAATGTCAATAAGGTGGAAGAGAAGTGGCACCAGTGGTGAAAGGGGATGCAGGAGAAGGAAGGAATACTACATGTGGGCTCTGGAATCAAATGCAATGTTCCCTCTCTTGCTTATTCTAGCCTCTGAGATGATATAGGCATTTTCTTTTAAAGTTCCAATTGATTCCAATTCAGCAATCAGTACCACCAATATTAGATGCAGGTGAGCAGCTCTTCTCTTTGCCTCCTCAGCCTTCTGAGAGGCAGAAAGACAATATAGGAAATGATCAGCTCTTCTGCCTTCTAGCAGGATGAAATTACTAGAAGACATAGATTTGATTGAAATCCATCTTGCCTTGGTATCACTTTGGTAATCTGCATGTAAACTGTGATCTCTCCCTCCTGTGACTCCCTAAAGCATTTCTTGTCTGAATCATTCATTCATTGGTGGGAGGATATACTGCCTTGTCTAGGAATTATTTATGCCTCCATTTTGCTTTCCCCACTAGGCTGTGGGCACCCAGAGGGTGGGAGCTGTGTTTCAGATAATCCCAACAGTCCACGTTTGTATGAGTTTTATATACACCATGTCACTCGATCCTACAAAAACCCCAAGAAGGAGACAGTGTAATATTACCCTACACTGAGAAGTAATTCAGTTAATTTCCTCCACTGAATAACAATCAATGAAAATGCAATTTTCATAAGGTCCACCATGAGGCATTGTCAGACATGGAAAGCTATGGGAAAATAATTCATTAAGCATAGAACCAATTAATATTTTGGAGTGTGGCTTGTTAGTTGACTTCATCTAGTTGGGAAGTTTCCATTGACCAATTCCATCCTAAAGTGTGTAAGATTGCTTGTGCAACAGAGACTATACATTTATTAAACTCCTACTGAGTACAGGGCATGGTGCTAGCCTTCCCTAACCATCACCACCCAGCTGAAAGTGGTTTTTCCCCTCTTCATATTTTCCAAGCTAACTTTATCTTTATCTCTTTTTCAACTCAGTCCACGCTTTCTTGCTTATCCACATACTTATCCACATACGAGGTCAATTCTGCTTTATAGATTGTCAGGGACATTTTTTTCATTTATCATTTTGATAAAATGACATTTATAATTTTTTTCTCTTTACCTAAGCTCAGAGTTTTGTACATAGTAACAACAATTATTGAACAAATATTTCAGAATACTTTGTTAACTGCATGGTCAAAATATATTTCCTTTATTGATTACATGTAATTACTTTGGAGAAGTCTATTGTATTTTCCAACTCTGGTCTAGACAGCAAGAATCTCTTAATACACGAAACAAAGCAAAGCTTTTGTATAACTTTGACAAAGCAAGAAGTTTGGGAAATTGATGTATCCAATCAAATTGTTCTTGAAATTCACTTCTGCACCATTGAGGCCTATATACTAAGCTCCTCCCTGGTGTTTAGAGAAAGATAAAAACATGAGAAAATAATAGATTGCCAACATTACCTGAGCAAGTAGAACAAGCCTTTTACCATTCTATCTGGAGGGTTCAAGTTTTCCCCTAGTTTCTGCAGCTTAACAATACTTCATCTAACTATGTTGTTCAGTTGTTTCAGTCATATCTGACACCTTGTGATTCCATTTGGAGTTTTCTTGGCAAAGGTACTGAAATGGTTTGCCATTTCCTTCTCCAGCTCATTTTACATATGAGAAAACTGAGGCAAACAGTGTTAAATGACTTGTCCAGGGTCACACAGCCAATAAGTATCTGAGGTCAGATTTGAACTCTGGAAGTTGAATCTTCCTGACCTCTTGTGCTCTAGCCACTGCACTGCCTACCTAGCTGCCCCATCCAACTACAGACCTTTGCAATAATGTCACACTCTCTCAGAAGCATAACACAGTACCTATGTTTGCACAGTTTTAGCACACTTCATTAGTGTTTTACAATAATTCAAAGCATTGTTCTCAACCAATTTGGTCAGAGAGAATTGACTGCTCCTTAAAATTTTGTGTGGAATACTTTAGGTCTATGGGTAAAAAATGTGTCCATTTAGGCTGCACAGATTTTAGCTTCTTTGAAGACCATTCGTCATTCTGCTGCTTCCGTAGAGTCATGATAACACAGCCAGTGACCACGTCACTAGAACTACAAGGTCTTGCCATTTTATTTTACAGATTCTTTTATAAAGTAGGTGCTTCTGTTGCTATTTAGGCAAAGTGATGTCAGAGCTAGGATCAGGAAGAGGGAGGTGGCTGTGGAGGTTGACAGTCATTAAAACCAAACCCTCCAAAAAAGAAGATTTGGATTTGTACACTCATTGCTCTGAAGATGTGATGAGTCAATTTTGTTGTTGTTGTTATTAACTGAGCCTTATCTTCTTTCTTCGTGCTTACAGGTACATGGCAATTATCCACCCACTCCAGCCTCGGCTGTCGGCTACTGCCACCAAAGTAGTCATCTGTGTCATCTGGTCCCTGGCTCTCCTGCTTGCCTTCCCCCAGGGGTACTACTCTACCACAGAAGACATGCCCAACCGAGTGGTGTGCATGATTGAATGGCCAGAGCATCCCAGCAAAGCTTATGAGAAAGTGTAAGTAGCACGGCTTCCATGTTGGAAAGTGCTGTGAAGCATGTTTCTTTCTAGATTGCCTCTTCTTTATCCTTTTCCTTTGGTCTTCATTTTTTCCATAACCGTCATCAAACAAGATTGGTTAAATACCTGGTTCAATTCTCCACACAGAGTCAGATATAATTCTCTATGCCGTCTGTGCCTAAGGCTATCCCTGATCCCTACCTTCTAGCAATGAATTAAGCTGAACTAAATTTACTTCCTTTCAGTTTTCCCATTTGTAAAATGAGAAAATTAAACTGAATTATCTCATAGGTCCCTCCCAGCTCTGTAATTCTTTGGTTTGCGCTTCTCTGTGATTTTGTGTATTATTTCTTCTTGGAATAAGGCTGGGCATTACTCTCATTCCCTCAGTGTTCTGATTTTTCCATTTAAAATTTCAGCAGGGTATACCAAAAAGAGTGCTGGCCTCACATTTCCCCCAGACAAATGTCCTAGGTACGAGTCTGGGCTCTGTGTCCTTTGTGACCATAAGTCATTTCACTCCTTTAAAACCTCAGGTTTTAATCTGCCAGTTGGCAGCACAAATAGACAACAAGCTGGTCCCAGAATTATACAGAAGGAGTGGAGCAGGCTGAATTTCTTTCAGGAAATTGAAAAGCTCCTTTAATGGCCCCAAGTTTTCCTCAGAAACAAAAGCCTATGCTTTTAATACCAATATTCAACCAGTGTGATATGGTTCTGATACCATCCTGGAACAGAATAGTCTCCAAAGAATCGCCAATGAATAACACACTGAGTGCAATGAAGAGATAGGTGATGGAGATGAACAAGTCAAAATATATAAATGATGAATAAACTTGAAAGAAAAATAAGTAAAAAGATCATCAGAGAGATTTATGAAAGAGAAGATGTGTTGGTCACATAGAGAGGATGAAGGATTATAAGTGAAGAGCCTAACTCTTCAGCCAATATCCTTATGATGTTAAGAAAAATGAGGTGGCTTTCCTGTCTCAGATTTATGAGGATATGATCAAGATTCTTATAGAACAGGCACTCCTCAGTGGTCTGAAATCTACATTTAGCTGGGTGGGTGGAGGAACATCCAGATTAGTGAAATCAATCAGCCATCAACAAGCATTTATTTAGTGCTTATTATGTGTTAGGCATTGTGCTAAGTGATTGGAATAAAATTCAAGTAAAAAGACAATC
>CM053595.1:224380118-224408390 GCA_028646575.1 Pseudocheirus occidentalis
AAGCTTAAATTCTAAGAGAAAAGATAGCATATAAAAGGAAGCTAACTCTATAGTAGGAGCGCTGTTTTGGGGTTGGGGTCAGGGAAAGACGGGGAGAAAATTTGTAATTCAAAAATCTCATGAAAATGAATGATGTAAACAAGAAAACAAATAAAATTTATTACATTAAAAAAATAAAATAAAAGGAAGCTAAAGGTGTAAAGGATAAGGTAGCCAACCAGCAATATGGTGGAGAAGTCTAGACTGTGGTCTACTTAGAAACAAAGAGATGGCTGTTCTGAGCACCCACCTGTAAGCACAAACAAGGTGGGATCTTTTTTCTTCTTCTTGTTGGAGTTCAGTTTCCCAGGCTCAGGCTAAATTGAGGATTGATTGATTGAAGGATTGATTGCCTTTGAACCCTGATAATTCACAGCTGTGCTGAGTCAAGTAGGTTTCAAGCCTTCTGGTTCTGAACCAATCAGAGGCTGTCTTTGTTATATATTCTGGGAAGCTGGCATTTTGTTTTGGGGGTTTGCTCATGAGAAGGATCTTTTGATTTCCTGGTTGAGACTCTAAGTAGCCATTAGTTCACAGCCCCCCCCAACTGCTTAGATGTCTGTGCTCCCTCAATTCAGTGATATGTGTAAAGCGTATAGCAATATTGCTATATTCAGACAGCTGGAACCATGTCTATTGGTCTTTGTGCTAATTTCTCTGCTTGCATTTTCTATACTCACTTCTTTCTCTGTTAGCCTCTTTAAAGCCACCTTTCCCTTATAAAGAAGATCAAAGAGCCTGTGCCAGCAGGCCATCCTGGGTGTGCTAGGGTGCTTGCTCTTATACCACCTTAAATTGAGGTTCTGGGAGAAGCCATCAGAAGGAGGTAAAGCAGTGATTGTAGAATCTCAAGTGTGAATTCCAAAGCTGTAGTGATCTTCCAGGGGGAATCACAGGATTTTTTTTTTCTAGAAACAACTTTGGGGATCATCTGGTTCACTTCTTTATAGATAAGGCAATTAAGGTCCCTAGATATTAAAATGAATTGCCCAAAATTACACAACACAGAGCAGGGATCCAAATTTGAGTCTTCTAAATCTAAATCCCATTCTCTTTCCTCCATTCCATACTACTTCACCATAAGACATGGTCCTTTTCTTTGGTGTTTCTAGCCCTTTTTGAAAACCAAGACACATGCACATATTAGAGGAAGCATATAGGAGTGAATACAGTACTGGACCTGAAGTCAGGAAAACCTGAATTCCAAATCCTACTCACACTCTTACCAACTGTGTGATCATGAGCAACTAACTTCAGCTCTCTGAAACTCAGTTTATCCCTCTGTAAAAAAGGGGATAATGATAATACCTACCTCATAAACTAGGAGGATTGAATTACATAATGTATGTAAATCATTTTGCAAACCTAAAGGCATTATGAATATATTACAACTAAAATAATTCAAAGCAGATAGTTTACATATAGAAGACTAAGTAATACAGATAAGAACTAGGAAAACCTTTCCTTTCCGAGTCTTGAACTACAAAATCTGTAGGACTCAGATCAAGTGTCCTCCTAAATCATCATAGTAGAGGTCCCAAAGTCTTCTTGACTCATAGGATTTAATGGGATCATTAAGAAATTACTTGTGAGGGGCGGCTAGGTGGTGCAGTGAACAGAGCACCGGCCCTTGAGTCAGGAAGACCTGAGTTCAAATCTGGCTCAGATACTGAACACGAAAAACTAGCCGTGTGACCCTGGGCAAGTCACTTAACCCCAATTGCCCTCCAAAAAAAAAAAGGCAAAAAAAAATTACTTGTGAGTTTCTTCTGTTAAGTTCAACTCAGACCAACTAGGCAGCCCTCTTTTTTCAAAGCTACAAGGTCCAAGCAGGCAGTGTCCAGTTTACATCATGGTTGACTGGTTGCTGTTCTTTGTTCACAATATCCTTCAAGACTGACCTTTTAAAATCAGGACTTTGGAAGAAGGGGAGAGCTTGGAATCTCTCTAAATTATTGATTATTAGTAATAGTTTCTCTCACCATTAATGTGTAGTGGGAATCTATCTTCTTGTAATCATAGACTTTAGAACTAGAAGAAAAGTGAAGGATTATCTAGTCATCTAATTTTATAGGTTCTATTTTCATACCCTGCTGATCAGAGAAAATTATTGATAGCCATATTTCCTTCTTAGAACACATTACATAGACACAGAAATAGACATCAATTATATGGATAGAAATAGAATTAGCTGATATAAACAGACATATAGACATAGATATAGACATATATATGACATATGTGTATAGAGATAGGAAAGATTTTGTGTGTGTGTGTGTGTGTGCGCGTGCGCGTGTGTGTAAGATATAATGGAAGACAACATGGCATAGACCAGTAGTGTGAAACTCAGATAGAGACAGGGCCACTAATTCAAACATAAGGGTCTCTCCAACCACATGGTTACTTAGAAAATGACATTAACATTATCTGTGTTCTATTGTATTTTTATTTATTTTATTCAATATTTCCTAATGACATTTTAATCCGGTTTGAGCTGCACTCAGGAGTGTTGCCCCGCCTCATGTGAGGGCTTAACTTCTCCAGCATAGAGGATAAAGGACTAACCTTAGAGTGAGGAATATCTGGGTTGAAGTCCGGCCTCTCCCACAAACTAAATGTGCAACCATTGACACTTAGTGCCCCTGACAAATCTTTAAGATGTAAGTTGCAAAGAAGTTTCTGACCTATATCCACATGAGTATTTCCCTTAACTGGTAAAATAAATGAATGAAAAGGGGAGAGGAGAAATAGGTGGTAGCAATAATAAAAACTTATACTTCTATAATTCTTTAATGTATATAAAGCATTTTCCTCACAAACCCCAGTGCTAGGCAGATACCAGTATAGGTCTTATTATCCACATTGTACAGAAGGGGAAATAAGTTCAGAGAGGTAGAAGCTTGTTTGTCCCAACAGCTAGCGTCCAAGGCAAGAATCCAATTCAGGCCTCTGGACTCTAAGTTGTAAACTTCTTCTGCTGCATCATACTGTACATCAATAAATCAGTTAACAACCAGATGAGCAAATGCTGAGGCTAAAGAATGTCTCTGAGACAAAAGAAGTGTTTTCAGATGAGACCAGCAGAGTTAGAAACCAGTCACTGACTTTCCAGCCTATGTGTGAATGAAAACCTAATTTCTTTTGTTATGTATTAAATCTCTTTAACTTAGTAATCATAATCAACAACACTGTGAGGGTGCACACGCACATACACACAAGAACCAGGAGACTTTTTCTTATTGTTTTTCTGAATATTGAAATGCTAGCTTTCCAAACTCCTCTAGACCACCTCTCTTATGAAAAGCAATGTATTTGCACTTTCAGGATAGGTGGTTTATTTCAGATGGTGGCAATTGATATTCTCCTTGTCACTGCCCCCTCTTTTTATGACTTGCCCAAAGTCCCCAGTATCATCACTATAACTGATTCAAAGCAATTGATGCAGGAAAGAAAGGCACTGGGAGCATCCATACCTAACAATGCTGCTACCAAGAACAGATCTCTTCACGTAGCACACAATGCTGACAAAACCTGCTGCTCAGCAATGAACTCATTACCAAGCCTGCAGTTGCTTTCAGAGGCAGGAGAAAACCAAGGGAGTGTGATTAATGAAGTGCAATGAATGGTGGAAAGAGAAAAGGCAAGACATGGGAATCATTCCTTCATTCCCAAACACCCCCACTTCCCTCAAATCCCAGAGGACTGCACATTGCCCTGCAGAATATGTCTGAAGCCTTGTGAATAGCAGGCGCTTAATGCTCATTGAATGGATACATATTTATATGGTAGTGACAAAGGATTAAGTGTGTACTGGGGCCAATCCAAACCAGTTTATGAGGGCTGATTGTTAAATTTTCATTGTGAATAACAAGTTGTACATAATAGATTGGCAGTTTCATGACTGTTAAATTTTCATTGTGAATAACAAGTTGTGCATAATAGATTGGCAGTTTTATGTGCAGTCATCTTTTTTTTAATTATACTGTTATGCAAATGCTTCTTTTTTCCATAAATTAAAAATAAAATTAAAATTTAAAAAATTTTATTACAAGCTTTTGCACCTTGTCAAATGCTACAAGTCTGAGCTTGATTTGTTGTTTTGTTTATTGTTATACTTAAGAAAATAGAGAAAATGTTAATAATGCAGATGATGTGTCATAAAGACATCTCCCCTCCCCCTTCCCATAGAGCAAGTTGTTAAACATTTATCAGAATTCCCCCCCCCCCCCCACTGCGGGATCATGGAATTTTAGAGCTGGAAGGGGCCTTAGCATAACTGCATTTTAAGGTTTGCAAAGCACTAAGAATTTTTTTATCTCATTTGATCCTCCTAAAAGCCCTGTGAAATAGATGCTATCATGATCTCCATTTCCCAGATAAGGAAATTTAGGCTGAGAGAGGTGCCTTTCCCAGAGTCACACAGCTACTCAGTGTCTGAGGCTGAATTTGAACTCAGATATTCCTGATTTCAAGTCCAGCACTGCCCTGGCAGGGTTACACCAATTTGTGTTGACATAACCCCAAATCATGGGTACACACAAGAACCAATGAGGAGCCCCTGGTTGTGTATGTATTTTAACTAGGGGTTAGATTGTGTATCCTCCTGGAAAGGGCTGGAGTTCTTGCTCAATTTTAAGGGAAGTACCCCAGTCTAGGAGATGTGGGGACTCCCCTGATTTCATCTAATATAAAGAAAAGAGAAAATTAACACTTTATAATTAGAAAGACCAAGTTGACCCTAAAAAGGGATGAAAAGATGTACCCCCCTTTCTTCTTTGCAGAGATGAGGGATGATGTCTGTGGAATATTGCATTCACTATTAGACCCAATTGATATATATGATTAGTTTTTCTGAATTGCAAAATAAACATGGTAGATATAAGATAATCTTAGACAGGAAGGCACCAGTATCTGGGAGGAGCCATAAAGGCCTCCTACAAAAGGTGAGATCTGAGCTTGAAAGAAGTCAGACTGCAGCAAGGAAGGAGTACTTACAGGCATGGGAGACTGACTGTGTGCTAGGGCACGGAGATGGGAGATGGTATGTCTCTCATGAAGAATAGCAAAGAGGTCAATGAGACTGGATCATAGAGTCTGTGGAGGGGGGTCAAGTATAAAAAACTAGAATAGAAAGGGCCAGGTTATGCAGAGTTATAAATGAAAAACAAAAGACTCTATAGAAAACAATTACACTGGACTTTTTTTTTTGAGGGGGAAAGGCAAGGCAATTGGGATTAAATGACTTGCCCAAGGTCACACAGTTAGCAAGTGTGTCAAGTGTCTGAGACCAGACATGAACTCAGGTCCTCCTGACTCCAGAGCTGGTGCTCTATTCATTGTGCTATCTAACTGCTCCTACACTGGGCTTTCTTGAGTGAAATGGAGGGTGACATAGTGAGACTTATAGCTTAACAAAATCACTTTGGCAACTGTGTGAAGGATAGATTGGAATGAGGAGAGATTTAAAGCAAAGAGACCACTTAGAAGGCTGCTGCAACATTCCAGGCAAAGGGCGATTGGGGTATGAACTATGTGGTGTGGCTATGGAATTAGAGAGAAGGGGCATATGTGAGAGATGTTATGAAGATAGAAATAGCAAAATTTGTTAACTGATTAGAGATATAGGGTAAATAAGAGTGAGGAGTTGAGAATAACATGGAGGTTTTGAACCCAGGTCTGGGAACCCTCAACATTAATGGGAAAATTTGGAAGATGAACAGATTTGGAAGTAAATAGAATGAGTTCTGTTTTGAACATGTTGATTTTAAGTCAACCTATGGAACATGCAGTTCAAAATGTCAAATATCCAGTTTATGATGTCGTACTCAAGCTCTGAAAAGAAACTGGATATATAGAACTAGGAAGTATCTAAATAGAGATGATAACTGAATCCATTGGGCCCTGATTGATCATCAAGTGAACTATTATATAGAAAAAAAAAGGAATTCAGGACAGAGTCTTGGTGGAAGAGGACACACAATTGATGTGTATTTTGTAGACAAAAGTCAACAACAGAGACTTAACTGGAGTTGTCAGACAGAATGGAGAGAACCAAAAGAGTACTGTGTCATGAAAACTCAAAGAGGAGAGTGTTCCTGGAAGAGAAAGTGATCAATAATGTCAAATGCTATAGAGAGGTCAGAAAGTATGAGGCATGAGAAAAAATTAAAAATTATTTATGCCAATTTAAAAATTATTGATCATTTCTGGAGAGCACTTTCAGTTAAATGATGATGTCAGAAGTCAAATTATAGAAGATTTAGAAGAGTGAGAGGAAGGGAATTGGAAATAGTATAGATGGCTTTTCCAAGTTTATCTGAAAAAAGGGGAGATATAAGATGACAGAAGGAATGGACAAACTTAAGTGAAGGTCTTTTTTTAAGGGTGAGGGAGACATGAGCATGATTTTAGTCATCTGGGAAAGTGTTAAAAGATGAAGAAAATTTGAAAATCAGAGACAAATGTGGCACGATACACTGGAGAAGACTGAAGGGGATGTGATCAAGGGTATATGCGGAGTAGAAGGGCTGACTGTGGCAAGGAGAAAAGCCACCTGTTCAGCAGTGAAGTAAATAAGGAGATTGGAGGGGAAATCTTTCAGCAGGATGTGAGATGAGAAGGTGAAAAGATGAAGCTTTCAGCAAATGGCCTAAATTTTTTCAGGAAAGTATGAACCAGCTAAAGGTGGGGGCTTGGAGGGTACAGCAGGTTGTGCTATGGAAGGCTTGAGGAGGGATTAAAAGATTTATAACAGCCATTGGAGTGAATGGGATAGAAAACAGAACAGGGAGGAATAGAAGACTTCCCTTGCTGCAGTGAAAGCCCAGCTGAGATTAGGTGACAAAGTTAGAGTGGACCTTGTCGGCATGGTTTCTTGGTTGTCTCCAGCTCTGTAAATAAGTAAGAGAAAATGCAACAGGGTGGGAATAATGGGAAGCTAGTGTTTGGGTAGACATGATCAATGATAGGACAAGGATATTTGTGAGTAAAGAATAGTCTGAAGTTAAAATGGTTCATCAAAGGGTTGAGATTGGGAAATGACAAGAGTAACCTATGTAAGGATGGTAGCCTAAGTGATACCGAAGGGCTGAGCACACAGTAAAGACAAAGAACAGATTTAGAGGTCATAAAGAACAAGGAAAGATGAAATGATAAAAGATTTTGATTAAATAAGGGAATTTCAGAATTCATGAATGTGGAAGTGGAATATTTATGGGTAATGTCAAAATTAAGAGCATAACCATCTCTGTGTAATCCTGAGGTGAAGTTGATGATTAAACCCTGGAATTTGAGAAGATTGAAGAAGTGGGAAGATAAAGTATTCAGAAGAATATTGATATGTATGCTAAAGTGCCCTAGAATAAAGGAAGGAGTTAGGGTAAAGAGAGAAATGAGAGCAAGACACTAAATTCATTGAGGAAGAAAAAAAGTATGTTGTGCGGTGGAGGATGGGGGAGGGATGATTTAGAAAGGGATAGGGATCAGTAGGTAATGGCCACCATAATCTGGATTAGGTGATAAATTTGGATAGCATATACCTCAAAAGAGGAGAGGTCATTGAGCAATGGTGCCAGAGGAAGAGTCTGGATGTGGCAATGGGGAGCAAAGAGCATTCTGACTGTCTAAAATGCCCAATAAACCCAAGGAATTAGAGAAAGTCTAGCCAGTGTTAGAAAGGGTAGCTAAGGAAGTAGTATCATCAGGAGAGAGTCAGAAGAACAAGGTGTGAGACAGAAAGTGATACAAAATGAGAAAGGGTATTAATTATGGAGCAGGCTTTCCAGAGGGCACAGTGGAAGGTGTGGGAAGACCTAGAATGGGATATTGTTTGGGTGGGGAGGTAGGACTCAGGTAGATTGGAATGAGAGAGCAATCTGCTGGGTTTGAGGAAAGTATTTTAGTAGCTAGCAATTCAGTATCATTGGGATAAGAAAAGTATGAGGGGTTGGGAGCCTAGTGATCCTTGAAGAATAAGTCCTAGCAGAATGCCAGTGGATGGAGAGAGGTGTGTTGAGGGAGGCAGGTGATTATATTATGTAAGGTTGTCCCCCAAGTTCCAATCTTATTATACACAAGTGTTGTATCCTGTGAAGCCCTGAGATGTCAACCTAACAGAAGGCCAAAAGTAGGAAGAAATTTGGCCTAGGGAGATGGGGAGCCAGGTCAGAAAGCAAGAAGTTGTGTGTCCCAGCTTCCCCCACTCCCAACCCATCCTCTCAAAACACAATCAAAGAAGAAAAGAGTTTTAAGAAGAGGAGCCAGCAGTGTTAAATTCTTCAGTGAAGGAAATGTCATAAGACTGTCTAAAAAGAAAACCCTCTATTCTGAAAACAACATTGATTTTAATTATACTTAATTTTACAAATGAATATGTGCTGTACATTCTAGCAAGGTTGATATGTCTGTCAGAAGCGATGCAAATGACAAGCTACTCCAGATATGAGAACTTGGAGAATTAGTGCTTGAGAGTTTTACAAGCCAAGAATAGGTCTTTCTTCAATCTTCTGCTTAAGTCTACCACGCAGCACTGGAGGTAATAGGGTCACTGACTGAAAAGCCAAACATATATTACTGAATTTTGCAATAGAAGGCCAAATAATCCCTCCACCTCCACCTCCCCTCCAACACATACCACCCCCCCCCACATACAAATACACGACTTTATTTTCACAGTATAAAATGATAAAACCTTTGCTAATGTGACTTTTCCAGATGCTTGTCCATCCACTCCATCTGCCTCCTCCATTTCCTTTAACTGGAATGGTCTTTATCCTTTATAGAATTCTGTACTGGGGATTAGGAGGAGCCCTGACCCTGGTCACTTCCTATTTTAACTAATGGAGAAAATCAGGCTAAAGCACTAAGCCTAGAGCTTTGAGCAAACAAAGCTTCCTGGTCCCATAGGGTTGACCTACCTTATAATTCCGGGTATTTGCAGAATGTGTGATTATAAAGAAACCATTAGGAAATGGAAAAGAGAATTTTAAAAAATTTTCCCATGTATGGGGAGAAATTTAAGATGAATATGTGGTGGTTAGAAAAGGCAGGAGTAAACTGTTTTTCAGAACTGACCTGTTGGGCAAAATGACAAAGTAGGGGAAGATCCTATCATATCCCCTTCTTTTCCCTTCCCCTTTCTTTCTTTCATCAATTTTCCCCAAACTCAGAGGAACCCATAGCTCTTTATGCTGTCTGAATGTCAGGTCAGGTTTCAACTCTCACTGTTTTCATCAATTCATTCCCAAGGAGGAATGCTGAGAAGTGAATACTTTACCATCCTCAGGAAAATGGCATTTTATAAGAGCATGACTTGAGAAAAAATATTTAACCCCAAATAATTTATCCATAATGGTAGAATTTCAGTCACTACCAGGGAGATGGTTTTATAGCTATGGCTTGTCTTTCTGCCTACCAAATACCCGTTCTATGATGAACACACATAGCAAAGAGAAAAAAAAACCACCTCATTTATTCAAATCAATAACAAAACAAAAATAAAGAGTATATGTAGGAAAATATATACTGGACAATACAAAGTAAAGGGACTCTTCCATTGGGGAGTGGTAACAGCTCAACCAAGAGGGAGTCACAGATCCCACTCAAAGGGGAAATTCCCTGAAGTCTCTAGTCTAGCAAGCTGGGGATAGACCCATGATGGAGACTTCCCACTCCTCTCATGTCAGCTTCTTCCCAGTGTCTTATTCCCCCTTCAGCAACCTGAAGTGAGGTTGGCATCATCCATTTTCTCTCTCAAAGCTGGAAGCTAGAAGTACCAAAGCTAATGCAGAACCCAAAGAAGACCCAAGAGAATGAAGAAAGTTCAAAGAGCTTGAATAGAGATGAGGAGACTGAAGAGACTCCAAACCAACTCTGCCCCTTATGCAGGTGTGAAACATGAAGTATTCATCTGCACTAATGAGGAAAGAGTCCCATACTAATGGGCTTTGAGACTTGTGTTACATTTACATATGAATATGTACACGTATTAGCTGTGTGATCTTGGTCAAGTCACTTAACCTTGTTTGCCTCAGTTCCTCATCTGTAAAATGAGCTAGAGAAAGAAATGGCAAACCACCCCAGTATCTTTGCCAAGAAAACCCCAAATGGGGCCATGAAGAGTTGGGCAGGACTGAAAATGACTGAACAATAAAGACTTATTCCCTCTATCTAGAGGTCTATTTTCTCTAGATGGTACCTTCTGTCTCAAAATTGGAAATTTTCCTCTTTATTAACTTCATTCTCACTTGAATTTCTTCCTACCAGTTGCTTCCTTGCTGCCTAAAAACATGCCTACATCTTTACCATCCTCAAAAAAACCCTCACCTGATCTATCCTGGGCTACCTAGGATCCTGTATTCTCCTAACTTTTGTGACTAAACTCTTTGAGAAGACCATGCACAATTGATACCTCCACTTCCTTTCCTCTCACTCTCTTTTTAATTTGCTACCTCTGAAGGAGGTAAAACAGTTCCTACTGTGGAGAACCATGCAACCCCAAGAATACAGCTGAAGGAGGAGTGCTCCTGGATCTGTGAATTCATCCTAAATTTCTCTCTCCAAAGTTACCAATAATCTCTACATATTTCTAAATCTAATGGCCTTCTTTACTCCTCATCCCTCTTGACCTTTCTGTGGCCATCAGCACTGTCAATTACCATTCTTTTCTTGACAACTCCTTTCTAGGTTTCTGTGACACTCGTTAGTCCAGGTTTTCCTACTTGTCTCACCTTTGCTTAACCTCCCTTACTGGATCATTGTCTAAGTCATACTTGTTAATGTTGTGTGACCCCAGGGCTCTGTATTGAACCCACTTCTCTATGTATACTCTTTTACTTGGTAGTGTCATCAGCTTCCATGGATTTAATTATTATCTCTGTGCTGACAATTTTCAGATCCACTTACCCAACCCTAACCTCCAGATTCAAATCTCCAACTGTCTATTAGGCATCTCAAACTGAGTGCTTCACAGATATGGTAAACACATGTCCAAAAGTGAATCCATTCTCTTCCTGTCCAAACCTTCCCTTCTCCAGAACTTTCCTATATTACCTGAGCTCACAAAATGGATGTCATCTTTGACTCTTCCTTCTCTATCCCCCCATCTAATTTTTTCCCAAGTCTTACTGATTTTACCTTCATAGTATCTTTCATATATTCCTCCTTCTTTTCTCAGACACTGTCACTCCCTTAGTGTGAGACCTGGTTATCTCACAAGGAGACTATGGTAATAACCTGCCTGTTGAACTCTCTGCTTTAAGCCTGTTCCTACTCTATGCCATCCACCATTCAGCCATCAAGTTGATCTTCCTAACGTCTGACTGTATCACTCCCCCTTATTCATTTACTTCCAGTAGTTCCCTGTTATCTCCAAGATAAAAAAATAAGATCCCATAGTATTCAAAGCTCTTCATAACCTGGTCCTTCCTACCTTTTCCAGTCTTCTCTCACCTTACTTATCACAGAGTACTCTGAAACCCAGAGAAATTGGCTTCCTTGCTCTTCCTGGAACAAGAGATTCAATCTCTTAATTCAAGGCATCTTCCCTGACTGAACCACATAGCTGGAATTCTCTCCCCAACTTCCTTCAAGTCCCAGATAAAATCCTACTTTCAACAAGAAGCCTTTCCCAATTCCTCTTAATTCTGGTGCCTTCTTTTTGTCTCCAATTTATCCTACATAGATATACCTTGTAAATGCATAAATATTATGGCTCTTGTCTCTTGTTTCGAGTGTAAGCTTCCTGGAGGCAAGGACTTCCCTTTGCTTTTTCTTTGTATCCCCAGCACTTAGCACTCTACACAGCACACACTTTTGTTGTTACTCAGTCATTTTCAGTCCTATCCAACTCTTCATGATCCCATTTGGGGTTTTCTTGGCAAAGATACTGGAGTGGTTTGCCATTTCCTTCTCCAGCTCATTTTACAGATGAGGAAACTGAGGCAAATATGGTTAAGTGACTTGTCCAGGGTCACATAACTAGTAAGTGTTTGAGGTCAGATATGAATTCAGGAAGATGACTCTGTCTGACTCCAGGCTCTCTATTGACTGTGCCACCTAGTTTGCACCCTTCCCCCCACCTCCAGTATGTACTAGAAACTTCGTAAATGTTTGCTGACTAACTGGATTCACCAGTCATAGGTTTTCTTAATGTTCTCTTTTAAGTTGTTTTTCATTTCTAGGTCATCGTTGTTTATTTTCTACTTATATCACTATTTATCTTTGCATTGCCCTTTAGGTGACCTGCAATCTGATTCTTTCTAAAGCAAAATTCCATTAGACTGTAAGTTTTTTGTACTCAGGGATCATTTAATTTTTTAAATTTGTATCACTAGCATCTAGCCTAGTGCTTGAGAAAAAGACGTGTTTAATAAGTGTTTGTGGAGTGAATGAATCATGCTCCTTTATTAACAGCCATATGGCATCACTAAGGGAATATGGTATTAAAGAGATGGGTTCTTGTGGCAGTACACATCCCAAAATCTTTGGTGTATTTGACATATCTACCACTTTAAGGATCATGGGATCATAAGTATAGAGCTGGAAAGGGCCTTAGACACCATCTATTCCAAGACCCTTATTTTATTGATGAGAAAACTGATATTACAATAGGGGTTCAGTGACTTGACTAAGGTAACCCAGACAGTAGGGGACAAAGGCAAGATTTTAAAATAGTTTCTCTGACTCCAAATACATCTCACTTTCTGCTGTATCGTGCCACCTCTTATTTGTAAAGCACTTTAGACACATTATCTCATTTATGCCTCATACCAACCTTATGAAGTAAGTACTTCAGATACGATTATTTTCCATTTTACAGATGAAGAAACTGCTCCTCTGCCACTGACAAACTGTAGGCAAGTGTCTAGGGGAATCCAGAAGGATGAATATCCCTGAAAGTCACCGTCAATCCAGACTATAGATAGTCATTCAGGTTCCTTCTAGTCAGAGCTGTAACTGGTGTAAAGTGGATTGGAAGATGGGTTGGGGCTCCCCAGGGTGCCACTGAGTCCAAGTTACCTCCTTATGTTAATACCTTTAATTTCTTTTACTTATTCCCTAAACTCTGGACATTTGTATACAGACTGGATTCCATAGGTTTTATAGCTGGCTCCTTCCTCAAGTGCTTCTGGATGTCTCGACTGCTATTCTTTTTCCTTCATTGTATCCACTCTTTATGGCATTTAATTTGGTGGATTTACTTAGGTTTTTTCCCCCCTCCCCCTCCTTTTTCTTTTAAAGCCCTTTGGATTAGGTTTGCAAGACATGAGAGAAATATATACTTATCAGTATCTCTTAGATCCACTCCAGCCCCTTAGCAGGAGTCTATCATCCCTATATTTCAAGCAGTGGTCCAGAAATCCAAATCTAATTCTCAGACACTATCTCCTTGGCCAGATGTTCACTTCTCAAATTGAATTTTCTCTTATGTGTCCCTTGACTTCAGTGGGAAGTGGTGAGAAAAACGAATGACCTGTGCTCCTGTTGCATATGGTCCATAGATATATTTAAAAATACTTTTATTTAATATTTAATGATTTTGATAGCTATATTCAAATATACTTATTTTCTATTCTTATTTAATTTAGTTCATGCATTTACAAATGTTATTCTGAAAAGGGGTCCAGAAGCTTCACCAGAATGCCAAAGGGGTCTATGACATTAAAAACAAAAGAAAATAAACAACAACAACAACAACAAAACATTAAGAGATACTGCAACATAAGTTTAACTCTCTCACCTAAAACACTCTAATCTTTGGTCGCGTTTCCTAGGTGCTTTCAGGCAATATGATTTTTATTCGTATGAACCTGAAGTGAGTACTAGTCATCTGTTTTGACAAAATGTAGAAACTTCTCTGTTATGTCATGGATATCTGCCCCCCCCAAGACAACAGATTTCACTATTATTATAATTATCAGGTCAACAAAGAGTTGCTTTGGGACCCCAGAGCAAGAAGTCACCCACCCCTACTTTTCTATTCTTTCTCTGATCCTAAATGTATGATTTCTCATCTGAGAGTTCCTGTGGCTCAGTGTTATTGATTCTTAGAGGACAGGTAGTTGCTTCTTCCTCAAATCCAGTTCTCTTCTCTTCAGGGAGAATCTTAAATTTGCTTTTAGTTTCAAGTATATAATCGTCTTATTTTATTGTCTTCTTCTGTGTAATTTTCTTTTACTTGCAAATTTCTTGACAACGGTCAAATTTCCCTTTCTGCTTCTTCAGATCCTTTTTTTCCCCCATTGAAGCTCCCTGCCATTATTTTTAGGAACACTTCATTCATTATCCCTGAAAACTTGGGTTGTAGCTTGTATTCCTTCACTTTCTTTTCTGGGAAGAATTCCAATCTACACTTAAAACATAGAGATGAGTCACTTCCCTATGACAGAAGTACAAATATCATACATGATGGAAGTCAAATGCAAGAAAATTCTTTATTCTGTATACAGACTTATTGAGATTCTTGTTTGTTTTTTTCACTACTTATGGGCATAGCACTGTAAGATAGGTAGTATTATCCCCATTTTACAGATGAGGCTCAGAGATCATAAGGGACTTGCCCATGGTCACACAACTAGGAACTATCAGAAGGGGAATTTGAATCTAGGTTTTCCTAAGTAGCAGTCCAATGCTTCATTCCCATACACTATGCTGTTTCTCTATGTGAAAATGACATAAGATAAGGAACGAGTCCTGTGATTCTAGTCTATGAACATTTTAATCTTTAACCTGGGCTGGAAACCATCACTTCCTTTCTCCCCAGTGGTGGCATTGCCACCTTTCCTTGAGGTAGCAGTGATGCATTAGGGTTTTACTCTTATGGTGAGCTCAAACCTAGCAAGGACCACTCATGAGCTTCTTAATGCAAATAACTACTTTCTACCAACTCTAAAGTCAAGTCAAGATAGAAACTTCTAATTGCAACAATCTTGCCCAGACAATAGGCAGGAGTCAACAAGGTTAACATAAAAAAAGGAAACAAATGTTATCAGTAAGTCATGGAATGTTGAGGTCTAGCTCCAAGGGACTGATTAAAAGGTAGAACTAGTAGAAATAAATGGAAGTTACTGGGATATGAATGTAGGACTGATGCAAGGAAAAATTTCTAGGGAATTAGAAGCATCAAAAAGTGGAATGGACCTCTTAGGAGGTGATAGTCTCCTTTTAACTGAAGTCTTCAGGCAGAGGTTAATGGTAACTACAGATGTTGTAGAGGGAATTTCTTATATGAATTGCACCAACCTGTGAGGTTCCTTCTAACACTGAGATTCTATGATTCAAAATCAGCGAGCGTATGAATTCAAATTGTTGGCTTTAATTGGCAAAAATTGATGACGTATCCCTAGATAAATGATGGCACTTCTTTTACTCTCTATGAGTCTACAAGTAGGACCTTTTGGTATGCTATTTGCATAGTATAGTGTTTGAATACGCAGGGATACTTCCATAAATTATAACTCACATTTCTAAGGCACTTTGAGGTTTTCAGTGCTTTGAGTCTAAGCTTCACAATAGCCCTGTAAGGTTGACATAACTGTCCCCATGTTATAGATAAGTATTTGGAAAATCCATGTTGGTTGCCCATGGCCACAATATGATTAAATATCCAAGGTGGGATTCTAAGCCAGGTCTCTTGATTCTTGGTCCAGGACTCTTTCCATCACCCCACATTGTCTCAGGTAAGGCATTTGACTGGGGATTTGGGAGTAGGATGAACTAAGTTTTTATTAAATGACTTTGTCTCAAATGTAGTCATCCCATGATGCCAAACTGTGTAAGAAAGTAAAAAAGCTGAGGTTGCACTTACTCCTGTCTTTGACTATTTGCTGTTCTTTGTGTGTTTTTACTTCATTTCTTCAAGCCTGCCTTCAAATGTCCATTGTATACATTTGTTTACCTGTTTCTCCTCCACTAGAATGTGAACTTCTTGAAGGCAGGGATTGTGTTTCTGCCTCTTTTTTTTTTGTCTCCCCAGTATTTAGCATAATGCATCATACATAGTACAAGCTTAATAAATGCTTGTTGACTGACTGTAATCTGATTTGACTTCAATATAAATGTTTGAGGGTGGGGAAGCCACAGTGTAAATTATCACTACCTAACCTTCTTGGATGTTCCTTGTTCCCTCAACCGCCTGGAGAAGAATGTGCTTATTGATCAGTGGCATGAATTTATGAGGAAATTGGTTGAGATTCCAGGTCCCTCTTACTTTGGACAGCCCCAAAATACTACAGGGGATACTCAGCTGGTGATCACGTCTTGCTTCTTGCAAGAAAGGTAAAGTTTTCTTTCCAGTTCACCATTGCAAGAAGGTGGAGGTTGACTAGGAGACCAGTGTGAAGAAAAGTGATATTTTAACTGAAGAAAAGTTTGACTGTGAAAGACAGCTTCCTTTTATTTAGAGAGGCATGCTCCAAAACCCATTGTTGATTCTTTAAACCAATTTGCCACCTTTCCCCATCCCTTATAATTTTAAACATCAGAGACAGCCCAATTCCAGGTGGCTGATTGTTTTCACACTGTTGGAGTGGGTGTCCTGTCATACCAATGCCAAGCAAGTGTGAAAAGATGTAATTCTGCAACCACATTGAACCAATAAAGTAACATTTTATTTTTAGAGATGAACAAGGCAGCATTTTGAGGAATGGTAAGGGCCTGAGGTGGGGAAGAGAAAGGAATTGACCACTCCTCCAGACTCTGGTCCAATCTCCTTCTATTTGGGCACAGCAATAAAAACTGAGGAGTACAGGAAAGGAATGAAAGATGAAAGTATCATCATTTTAGAGCTGGAAGCCTATGGAAACTTAAGGACCATGGAATCTAACACTATCATTTTATAGATAAGAAAACAGAGGATGATGAGTGATGTTGAGTGATTTGTCCGTGGTTATGCAGTCCATAAGTATCAGAGACAGGGTTTAAATCCAGGTTCTACTCACTCCAGGTTCAGCACTCTAGCCACTCTAGCCACTAGGTTGTACTATCTGGAGCCCTTCTGGCAGCAAAACTTCAGGGACTAGAAAACCCTGAAAATAAATGATCAAAGAACCACAGAAGTTGTGTACAAACTGTTAAAGTCTGAAAAATAAAATAATAAGCCAAATAGCCACAGAGGTTATCATACTAACTGTCAAATTTGACCAAATAGCCACAGAGGTTACAGCAAAAGCTTTATACAAGCTGTTAACTCTGAAAAATAAAATAAATAAAACCAAAGAGCTCACAAACAGCCTTCTTTATTTCACTGGAGGACAGATACTAGACACATGTACCTTTATACATGTAGCTGTGGCTAGACAAAGAAGCAAACATTGAGGTGTAACCATAACTGAGGAGTAACATCAACTAGGTGAGTTTGCCTAGTGACAAAAAGTCTGTTCATAAGAGGGCTTCATGACCAGAATGTGGCTCCTGTAGGTGCTTGTCCAAGCTCAGGGATCACCTGGGGCTGGTCTGATTTAGCTGCAACAGAATCCATGCAGAGAGTGAGTACAAAGGATTGTTGTTAGGCCAAGCTCAGAGCCTGGCTTGCTTGCTGGTCCTTAGCTCTAGAAAACAGGCTATCTCCTAATAGTAAAAAGAGAGGAGTAAAATGGTGG
Organism: Pseudocheirus occidentalis; assembly: GCA_028646575.1. Classification (NCBI taxonomy): domain Eukaryota; kingdom Metazoa; phylum Chordata; class Mammalia; order Diprotodontia; family Pseudocheiridae; genus Pseudocheirus; species Pseudocheirus occidentalis. The sequence goes on from CM053595.1 coordinate 224,397,755, forward strand.
TCTTGGCATGGGGATCCTGACAGGGTTTTTCTTTAAAATCTTTACTTTTTTTAATCCAAGTTTTAAAATAGCATGCCTTTCCTTCTCTGAGATTTTCACATTCTAAAGTCTCTTCTATCACCGATGAGATCTGTTTTTGTTTAGTTCCATTGAATTCAATGAGCATCTCTATGCTGTTGATTACTTTATTCATATATCCAGCCCTAGTTTCTACCCTGAACTCCAGTCTTGCATCACCAAGTGCCTATTGAAGTGCCCATCTCTAACTAGATGGTTAGTAGACATCTAAAACTCAACAAGTTCAAAACAGAGTTCATCTTACCTCCTAAATCTGTCTTTTCTCTAACCTTGTCTGTTTCTATTGAGGGAAGCCCTACTACTCTTCCAGGCCAACAGTTTCAAACTTTGGGTTCTTCTCAGACTTTTTCCTTTCCCTACTACATCAAATCAGGTGACAAATTTTGTTACTTTATGTGTTCATGATATTTTTTGTCATGATATCTGTCAACTCACAAAATGGCCACCTAATTCAGTCCCTCATGGCCTTTTACCTTGATTATTGGAGCAGTCTACTAATTGAACTCCCAGGTTCCAAACTCTGTTCTTCAATCTATTTCCCACATAGCTGGCAAAATAATCTTCCAAAAGCACAAAGCTGACTACTTTTGTTTGAAAAAGATTGAATAACTCCCTATTGTCTCTAAAAACAAAAATACAAACTTCTCTGTTGGCATATGAAGCTATTCACAATCTGGCCTTAGTCTGTCCTTCAAGGACTGTTGTACATCCTTCATGTACTTTATATTCCTACCTAGTGCTCTATAAACTTAGCCCTACATATCCTGGTTGTGTTCCTTTGTGCAAGCTACTCCACTTCTCTGGAGTGCACTGCCTCTTTACCTGTGCCTCTTGGATTCCCAGCTTCCTTCAGGGTTCAGCTCATATGCCTTTCTCCCCAATAGGATGTAAATTTCTTGAGGTCCAGCATTTAAAAGTGTATTTCCTTTGTATCCCCAGTGGAATGCAGTAGGCACTTAATAAATGCATGTTAAAATAATGAATTAATCATTAATAGGGAGTTTATATTGATTCCTTGTTAGAATTTTCTATCTCTTCTTCAAATTATCATGCTTAACTGTTAATATACATATAACCTCCATAATTCCCTCCCACCTAGAATTTAAACTCTTTAGGGTTAGGAATTATTTCTTATCTTTTTATTTCTAGCTCAGTCCTTGAATATCCTGAGTATTTAATAAAGAATTTAAAATATTAAAATTTTAATAAAGATTTTACATTTTTTATTGGGTTGAAATTTAAAGTCCCTTCCAACTCGGACATACTAGGTACTGTGTTTTCAGATCTTATCCAGCTCAGATATTCTATGTTCTATAATATTCCAAGATCCCTTTGTATTCAACATTAGATGTTGACCTGTTCTCAGGTCCCTTGCGGCTCCTGTCATTCTATATATTCTATGGTTTTTTCCCAGCTCTAATATTCTGTTTCTAAAATCATGGAGGTGAGACAATAGATAAGTACAGAAGGAAAGGAGAAGTTACTGTCAGTAGCCTTAATTAAGGAAGCATAAGCTTGGCCCTGCTAAGGGTATCTGTGGTTGGTTGGTTGGTTTCTGTCCTTCATTCCTGAAGAGGACCAAAATCACATCACTATGTTATAGTCCAGGTACAGTGTGTCTGACTATGCCTGATCAGACCAGTATGAGATTGGGTAAATGGCAGTAACTACCAATCTCTCCCAATGTAAGCCATAATTCATCTAAAAATATTACCCAGAAACTCCTTTTCTAGCAAAAAATCCATTTCTCTTTTTGTCAATTAAAAAAAAAAAGCTGAGGAGACTGATAAAGCAAGTAAGTTTTTGAAAGTACCAAGACTGAAATCAGGGAACTCTTTGCACTTTTGGTTGATGCCTGGTTTTTTCCATCTTCACCCTCCACCCTCGGGCCACTCATCTGATTATTGTTATAAACAAACCTACAGACTAAATTTTTGACTAATTTCTCTTTCATTTTATAGAGGATTTTTTTAATAACCAAGTCAAAGTGCATGTTAATTAAGAGATATAATAGCACAAAATGTAACATTGAAGGAAACATCTCCAGGAACTTACAGTGTAGTAGGGGAATAACACCAATGTAGACAGCTGTAATGCTTGTTGTTACATGGTGAATGCATTAGAAAGGTGAAGAAGAAAGTTTCATGTGACTTCTAAGGGAGAATGTGACTTCCAAACAAGGGGATCAGGGACAGCTTCATGGAGGAGGTGGCATTAAAGCTGGGCTTTAGAGGATGGATAGGATTATTCAATAGTCATAGAAGAGATGTTATAGGCAGCAGAAACATTCTGAATAAAAGGCACAAAAGTAAAAGTACAAAGCATATTTGGAAGATAGAAGGAAACTCAACTTAGTTTAAGCATAGGGTGCAATGAAAACCATAATATTAGATAAGGGCTAGGTGCAGTGTTGTAGAGAGCCTTGAATGCCAGACAGAAATGTTTGGACTTACTTGATAGACTATAGGGAGTCAGTAGTGACTTTTGAGCAGAGAAGTGACTTGGCTAGATCTATGAGGTAGGGTGGGGAAATAGTGTCAAACCTTGAAGACATGTTAGGAAGCTATTTCACAGGTGACATCATGAGCCTATAGTAATATGGTAGTAAAGAACAAGAGAAAGGTTTCAGAAACTTTGCAGGGGTTAGAATTGACAGGACTTGGCAACTGATTGTAAATGAGAGATGAGAAAGAAGAAAGGAGTAAGAATAATACTCAAGTTTCAAACATGAGACATTGGGTAAATGGCAGTACCACTGGCAGAAATAGTAAAATCAAAAAGAAGAACAAGTTTTTAGGAAAATATAAGAAACTCCATTTGTGGCATAATGAATTTGTGGAGCTGGTGGGATATTCAGGTTGTTATATTGTAAGAAGTTGGAAGATAAGAGTCTGGGGCTCAGAGGATCATGAGAATAAAGAGATGAAACTGGCATAGTCTCCTCCCTTCAGGAACTTAACTGGGCAAAAGGGAGAAGTATCAGGGGTAGGGGAGGGTGCATCATGAGCAGACATAAGCTTCATATAGGTTAGGGAAGGGAATTTTAAGAAAATAGCAAATACTTTCAGCTGTGGACAGACTGTGGCAGGCTTCATGGAGGAAGCTTTCATTGGAAAAGTAAGCTTCTGGAAAATGGAGATAAGAAGGGAGTTCATTCCAGGCAGGGGACATAGCCTATGCCAACACATGGATAAAGAAGATCACAAACCAAATTCTGAAACAAGTTTCCAGTTTATCTGGAGGAGTACCATTGGTCCAGAATATAGAGGGTTTAAGGGAAAACATGAAAAACAGCTGGAAAGGCAGGTTAGAGTGAGATTGTGAAGAATCTTAAATGCCAATCTAAGGTGGTTATGTTTTGTTCTGGTGACAATAGGGAGCCATGAAAATTTTTAAAGCAGGAGACTGGCATGATCAAATCCATCCTTAGGAAGATTATTTTGATAGTTGTGTGGAGGATGGATTGGAAAAAGGAATGATTCAAGGCAGGAATACTAATTAGGATGCTGTTAATGTAGTCAAGGCAAGAAGTGATTTTACCCTGGACAGAATAAATGAAGAAAAGAGGACAAATAGAAGTATTATGGAGATATAATCTATAGGACTTGGTGTTTGATTTATTGGGGATAAGGTTGGGGAATGAGGAGGGAAATCCAGATAAGAACCAAAGATAACTGCAAAGTTTTAAGCATAGGTGGCTAAGAGGTTGGTAACAAGGTCAACAAAAACAGAAATGTTATGATGAGGGGTCTTTTAAGACAGAGGAGTTCAGTTTGGGACCTGTAAAGTTTAAAGTGCTAGCCAGTCCTCCAGGTAATGATTGCCCAAGATCACACACCCAGTTAAATAACAGAGTTGGGATCAAAATCCTTATCTGACCCCAAATCTTGTATACTTTCCAATAAACCATGATCTCTGCTTGGATAGTATAAGTGGTATGTTTTAATATCTTTCCTCACCACTTTTACCTTGCTTAAGCCTATAAGCTATTTATTATTCAGGATATGAAATACTACCTCAAAAGAGATTTCATGAGAAAGTTCATCACTCAGGCATTGGAAAGAATTTTTAATCACATTATGTTAAAAAATGCATTTTTTTACATCGTTCATGCTGATATTCTATTCAAAGTGTACAGTGAAGTTAACAGAGTAGACATTTAACAAATGTTGAATTGGATAGAGTAGAATTGAATTTAATTAAAATGAAACAGGTAAGGAAATCTTAGAGAAAATTGTGTCATATCTGTGGAAGTATCATGTTCATCCAATGAATAATTTTCAAGTATTAAAGAAAATCCCTTTCTTCCCATCACCCCTCCCCAGTGATCTTTGGTGAGACAACTCAATCTTAATATCCTACCTAGGCCTCAAATACACAAACTCTTGAAACCTGGAAGGATATTCCTTCTCACCCAAAGGAACAAACAGTACAAGCATGATAGAAGATTGGTTGCCAGTTGTTAAACTGAACTCTGTAATATATTATCCTAGTGATGCAAAGACCATATATAATATTTTAAATAGGACTTTCAAGTTAAAAGACACTGATAATATCAGTAACATATTATCAGTTTTCTAGTGGGTGATTTTCTAGAGGGTGAGAAAACCACTTGGTAGAAGGCTGCTTCAGCCTATGAGTTGTTAAGTAATTCATCCACACCCCAGGGTCTAGGAGACCATATAACTGAATGAGCTTCACTCCAACTTTAAAGAAAGTGGCAAATGGTGTATTTGACAGCAGGGACTTTTTCAAAAAGTCAAATTCTGTAGCTAATTCTGGATTGATTATTACTTCAACCCTATCCTATATCCACAGTAGCAGCTGTTTCTTCAAGCACATTATCATCAACATCATCACCATTTTAATAACAATATGATGGGTCCCATTTATGTAATACTTAACAGTTTATAAATTGCTTAATCATAAATCACTGTGTGGGTATTAAGATCAGAAAACCATATGACTTAAAGTTGGAAGACACTTTAGAAAAAGAGTTCTTAAACTCTAGTCCTTGAACTTTTTTTTAATACTTTGATAAGTATATTTCAATATAATTGATTTCCTTTGTAATTTTGCTTATTTTATTTTTTTATTTAAAAATATGATTCTAAGAAGGGATCCATAGGTTTCACCAGACTGCCAAAGGGGGCCAGCACACACATGAAAAAGGGAAAAGAAATCCTTCTTTAGAGATAATCTAACTCCCTTATTTTAGATATGAGAAAACTAAGACTGAGAAAAATGACTTCCCGTGATCACATCGTAATTACTAATACAATCAATAAATTCAGCAAACATTTTAAAATTCCTATTATGTACAAAGCACTGACGTTTATAACAAAGAGCCTGAGTCATCAAGAAAAGACTCAATTATGCTCATCATATTCTGTTTAAGGAGGCAGGAATAGTACAATTCAGAAAGCTTCCATCAAAGACGATTTTGAAAGGTCCTCACATTAACTTCTGCTATCAGAAAAAATGAGGCTATCCAGAACAACTTGTTCCCTAAGGGCTCACTCCTCAAGACCAAGTTTTTTACAGTAGTTACTACTGCAGACAAAAATGGGCCTGAGGGTGTATTAATGATTTAATCTCTCCCTACTGGGAAAAAATTAAGGGATTAGGGAACCACATCCCAAAGAATAGAGCTAAAAAGAAACAATCCACCAAGTACAGTCTGGGGGCACCAACAAAAACAGGCAGCTTGACATCTAGAAAAGGGTGACCACCCATAGTCTCCCATCCCCACGCCAACACACACATTATATAGTGGGACTTGGAAACTTTTCAGAAGAAGATTCTAAACCTTTCCTAAGTCACTTTTAAACTTAAATATAGTAGTTACTCAAAATATCTTTTCATAATTCCTTAACTATTATAAGATGTCAGTTAAGTAATTAAAATAATGAAACTAATTGCACCCATGCCTAGTTTCTGTTATAATGTTAATGTGTATACATTCTTCCGGATGTTTAAACTGGTCATTTTTAAAGAAGCAAAGTCCAGTGGAGGATGAGGACAGAATTGTAATGGGGGAGAGATTAGTGAGAGTTCAGTTGGGAATAGAATGAAATAAATTCTCCTAGCATATTATTAACAGTTGCAAATGACTCACTGGAGAAGTTGTTGACAATTTGTAGGTACAAGAGAAAAACAAAAGTAGATGAAATTCAGTCTCAGTTTATGGATTCACAATTGGGTTGAATTGGTTGTGATAAGCACATATAAATATTTTTTATTTATACCTTGAATTCTGCAGTCTTTCTTGACCAGATAGCGAGCAGCATAGTTGCGAAGTTCATTGCAATGATCCATTCATATGCCTTCCAAATATTCCAAATTCTAAATATTCCTTGTACAAATATAAAGCAAGTTATGTGTCTCTTTTGAGATTGGCTAATGAAATTGGTGGGAATCTGATTCCTAGACTTTTAACCAAATCTTACATTTTCTTCATCTCCATTTCTACTGAAGTGGACAGAATACTCATTAGCTGGGCAAGTTACTTTTATGTGCCTTGGTTTCCAGTCTTCTCATCTATAAAATGAGGGGGTGGGACTCAATGAACTGATTTCCTTTACAACCCTCAAAGAGACTATGCTTTAGAGTTGGAAGAAATTCTAAACAAAGAGTCTTAATCTAGGGTCTATGGATAGACTTCAGGAGGCCTGTGAACTCAAATGGGGGAAAAAATTACATCTTTATTTTCACTAACCTTTGAGTTCCTTTCTAAGCCTGTGTATTCTATTCCATGCATTTAAGAACATTTCTTTTGAGGAGGGGTCTATAGGCTTCCCCAGACTGCCTAGGGGGGTCCATAATGGAAAAAAAGGTTTAGAAACCCTCCCTCAGAGGCAATCTAATCTAATAAGAAACTGAATCCCAGAGAGGTTAAGTGACTTTTCTTGGGTCATACAACTAGTGAGTATCTGACATGGGATTCAAACATGGACGTCTGCTGTCTTATTTAGCAAGGGAAAGGATAGTTTGCTTGTTTGTTTTTCCTATGAATAACAGGGAGTCCCAGAGTATTTTGAAGAGTAGAGAGACATGGCCAGATCCATACCTCAACAAGATAATTTTGGGAATGACAACCCTTCAGGGAGGAGGCAGGACTTAAGGTGGGCTTTGAAGGATAAACTTAATTTTCTTCACTGATAAAATGAGGATTTGTTTTTGCATTTAGTGGAGAAAGGAAGGAGCAAATGGGATAATAGATTGAATGTAATGAGTGGGCTTTAGGTTAGTCACCTTACTATTTCATCAGTAGCCCATGTTCATTCCAACTTCCATGGCTTTAAGCAGCATGGCATATCTTTATAGAGAGGGTACTGACCAAGAGTCAAGAAGACCTATATTCAGATCAGGAGGCTGCTGAGTGGCTCAGTGGATGAAGCACTGGACATGGAATCACAAAGTTGTTGCTGTTGTTCAGTTGTTTTCAGTTGTGTCCAAGCCTTAGTGACACCATTTGGGGTTTTCTCAGTAAAGATCCTAGAGTGGTTCACCATTTCCTTCTCCAGTTCATTTGACAGATGGGGAAACTGAGACAAAGAATTTTTGTCACTTAAAAGGGGTGACTTGCCCAGGGTCACACAACTGCTAAGTGTCTGAGTTCAGGGAAATTAGCTTTCCTGACTCCAGGCCTAGCACTTTATTCACTATATGACCCTTGGTCATTTCTCTTTGCCTTAATCCACTAAAGAAAGAAAAGGCAAAACCATTCCAGTATCTTTGCCCAGAAAACCCCTGGACAGGGGTTTGCCCAGAAAACCGACAGGGACTTGAAGAGTCTGTAGAGATTGTATGACCGAAGGACTAAACAACAAGATTCAAATCACTCTCTGGCATGTATTACAAGCATAACCCTAAGCAAATCACTTAATAGCTCTGAGTATTCACTTTCTCAGCTGTGAAATGGGACAACAATGTGCTCTCACAAAGCTGCTGAGAGAATCAAATTAGCTGATGTATATAAAATACTTTATAAACCTTAAAGCTCATCATGGTGGTAAGGCAGCTTAAAAATGATTCATTTTTCTGGTAGTCTTTGAAAGTATCTACACTAAGGAAATTTTCCCAAGGCCTACCACGCCCTGGAAATTTTGTTTGTTGGCCTAGAATAATGAGCATTCCTTAATTGATTTGGGGGAGGCCCCCAACACAATTCCAACCTTATCAACAAATATTCTTTCTTATATTATATTTTTCATCTTCCACCATCCAAGGCAATTTTCACAGGTCTAATAAATAGGTGAATAGCTATTTCAAGACGTAATTATTATCATCATCATCATCATTATCATCATCAACACAGCAGCAAATATTTGCGTGAGTTGTTTCACTTCCCAAGTTACCCTCAAACTAAACATCTCATTGTCGTCTTACTGGGACCCTAAGAGGTAAGGATTTGCCCAAAGTCACAGAGCTGCCAAGAGGTAAACTCAATCAGGACATAGACAAGCATTTATTTAAAATCTATGTTAAAGGCACTGTGCTCATTGCTGGACTAGAACTCTGATCAGGATTAGGACTCAGGTCTCCTGCCTCATGGTCCTTCCACTGCTCCTTCCACTAGACCAGACAGCGGTTCTAGTTCCCAAATTACTCAGTGTTCTACACCCTCCTTGAGGAACTCAATGTCTTGCTAAAGAAACTTAGGACAATAAATCTTAGGCACAAATATCTCAATGAGCAAGAATGTAAATGGTCATTTCCTAACATGATAGTCATAATAATAGCAAACATTTATATAGATGCTAAGGTTTGCAAAGCACATACGCATGCATATATACATACATATATAAATATAAAATATTATATGTAATTAAAACACTATGCATTATATAATATAAAATTAATATAGTTTAACACAAAATTTCATTTGATCCTCACCACAATTTTGTGGGGTGGATGCTATTATTACTACCATTTAACAGATGAGGAAACAGGCTGAAAGGTCAAATGACTTACCCAGAGTCACACAGCTAAGTGTCTGAGGCAGGATTTTAATTCAGGGCTCTCTATATCTCTCAATATGTTAAATATAGGTGATTTCATTAGTTTGGGTGGTTGTTGTTGTTGTGATTTTTGTTCTCAAAGAGGACCATGACATCAGGGAAGTGAGACAAGTAAATTGGATTTAAGTTAGGCAGAGCTGTGCAAAGTCACCATCCTTACTTTCTCATCTGGAGCCATCTGGGTCCAGTGGCAAGAAATGCTCCTTCCACCAAAGCGAATTGTTAACTCCTGTTCACCTTAGGAAATGGTTTTCATAAATTGCTGTGCTAGAGAGAAAAATCATTGTCTGGTGGCCAGCTTTCTGGTGATGAGACAAGACACTACAGATGAATAGTTTTAATATCTGCAAACTCATATCCACAGGATGTGGCCACAAGCCTCAAAGGGCAAGTGGGAGAGAAGGCTGTGCAGTAAAGTACCTTGTCTTCTGTGACCCCAGACTCCTCTTCTGGGCCTTTTTCTCATTAGCCCTCCCCTGCTGCTGTCTAAGATGTACAGTGTTCTTTTTGTGCTTGCCTCTCTTTAGCTTCCTTGTTCACATCTTTGGTACTAAAAGTGATCTGTGTCAGACAATTTAATAATAGATGAAAATTTAATTAATAGATGAAGATCACAACCCTTCCTTGCTTTAGAAGACAGTTTAATTAGTTGCTATGGTGAACACACACACACACACACACACACACACACACACACACACACACACACTGCCTGCTCATTCTGTCTCTGCAAATTAGCAAAGTTGTTTCTTGGCCCACACTGAACACATGCAGCCTTTCCCTACCCCAGGCTGACCTGGAGGGCTTAAAGGCCCCCAAGGCTCCTTCTGTACCAGGCCAGGAGGAGGCATGCCTAATGTGCCTCAGTCAACAGCTGCCAATGACATAGGAAAAAGTCATTTGCATCCTCATCATCATTATCAACACCATTGATAATATTAGTAATAATAAGTGGTTTGCTATTTCCTTCTCTAGCTCCTTTTACATGGAAGGAAACTGAGGCAAATGGGATGGAGAGATTTGGCCTGGGTCATAGAGCTAGTAAATGTCATAGAGCTGGGAGCCGGTTGTAAGGACCTTCAGATGCTAATCAAAGATTTGGTATTGGATCCTAGAGGCAACTGGAATTTCTTAGGCAGTAGAGGGACCTGGTATCCACTGAAAAAAATGCAGATCCTTGAAATATCAAAATGTTGAAATGGAAGATTGTAATGGTAATAGAATTTGGAGATGCCCCTGAATTGACTTGGCTTTGGGGTTGAGTGTTAAGACCCAGAGCTTGAGAATCCCACTTGTGGGATGGACTTGTTGCCGTGAAGAGAGGGGGCTGACCTGGGAGGAGCCATGGATGGAAAGGAAGGCTCAAGCCCAGAGAAGGCCAGAAGAAGTACTTTTGGGAAGAGCAGTATCCAGTGTCGTTGAGACTGAGTTGCTGAGAGAGACTTCAAAGAGCCCATTGGAGCTGCCCAGGACTTTTGAGGACGGCCACCTGGAGCTGCTGAGAACTGAGGAGGCATGGCTGTGATGCTGGTATT
>CM053595.1:224408890-224428476 GCA_028646575.1 Pseudocheirus occidentalis
CTCACACCACATGGAGGGAAGATGGGGTTCTATATATAATAAGGTTGTGGGAGGAATCTAGGGGTGGTCCAGAGGAGGAGATTGGGGAGGGTCTTCAGGAAGAGTCAGATGAGGTCAGACTCCAGTAATGAGTGGTTCAGGGTGGGAAGTTGCTGGAGGCTACCTGGAGACCATAGACAATGGTGGGCCAGGCCAATTCAAGGGTGGGAAAAGGAACATTAAGGGTGGGAAACTATTGGAACAAAGGGGGTCTAAAGACTGGGGCAGAGCCACAACTTAATGCTCATGACCTCAGGCAAATGTCTTCCCTGGGAAGGTTTATTTTCCCAGAGCCTGTACCTCAAAAAATCAAGGAGAGCTCAAAAAGGGGGGAGGGGTCCCAGAGCCTATACCTCATCATGGTGACCACATCTGACAATATCCTGCCCCTATAATTCCTTACTTTTCTACCAAGAGAAGCATGTTTTATCTTTTGTTTTGCAGAACAAAGATTGGTCATTACAACTAATGGGGCTAAGATGTTTTTTAGGATTGTTTATAAGTAGCTCCTGTGATTGTTGTTTATAGTGTTTTCTTGGGTCACTCTTCTTCACTTGCATCAGTTCATACAAGGCTTCCTGGGTTTTTCTGAATTTTTCAAATTTGTCATTTCTTAACGGATGATACAATCTCATATATACATACGTTTCAATTTATTTAGCCATTTCTCCAGCAGATGGACACTTAATTTACTTCCATTTTTTTGTTACCACAAATTTCTGCTAGAAATATTTTGGTACATATAGAATTTATTTTACTTTCTGTCTTTGAATGCTGTAGGATATGTTCCTAGCAGGGGAATCACTGAGTTAAAGTGTATGAATGGCATCATTTTAAGAAAAATTATTGCCTTGTTTTATTTTTACATTACCAGCAGTTTCTAGCATATCACTTTCTTCTTCCCTATATCCATGACCTAAAACAAAGAATTACAAAGAAAGAGAAAAACAATTCAGTAAAACTAAAAAGTATATCATCCAATCCCAACATTATATGTAATGTTCTATACCTATAACCCTCAAAGAAGAGAGGGAAAGAACCTTCTTATCTCTCTCCCTTGGGTCTAAGCTTAATTATAATCTTTACAACATTGGGGGGGGGGGAAGTAGGAAGGTTTTCAAAAGCACTTTAGACGTATTATCTCATTTGATCTTCTCAATAATTCTGTGAAGTAGGTACTGATATACCCATTTTTCAGATACAATAACTGAGCCAGACAGAAGTTGTGACCTGCACAGAGTCACACAGTAGTAAGTGTATGAAGCAGGATTTAAACTCAGTTCTTCCTGTCTCCAAGTCCAGCATTCTATTTTCTGTACCAACCAGCTTTCTGTGATATCAAAAGCAAAGAATGCAGACAGATTCTAGTGACACATAGCAGTAAGCCAGCTTTGGGGATCCAGCATCTCTCTGCAGAAGGAAGAGAGAACATTTTCCTTCTTCTCCTAATTACCCATATGCCTAGAACTCCAGTCATATGACCTGTGCCATTATGCTCCTATAAATATTTATACTGACTTAATTAGAAAGTCCTAATTGCACTTCAATTTATAATTACAATAAGAATTATCATCTTCCCAATATTAATGTTCTGACACTTAAGGAATAGACATGTAACAACTTGGCACCAGCCTGGAGAATGAGGACGTCCAGCCACCACCAGCTCTACTGATCAGCTTAATGAATTTGCTGTTTGTTCATTGTGCCCTGTCCTCTAGCACAAGCCAACGTGCAGCCTGTCTGTGAATGAAAGGAAGGGGCCATGCACCAAGCACCAAATAAACATGACTCTTCAGTGCCCTTGGCTCTGTAGATGGGAAGTGTTTGTCTTAGCATCAGAAAGAAGGGTTGAGTTGAGTTAAAAACCAAAATGAGCCCAAAAACTGTTGAGAAAACAAGCCCACCTGACTCCAAAGTGCCCAGATTTATGTTTCTAGTTCTTCAAATTTCTCTTTCCCTTTGTTCCTGGCTCTAACCCCACTGACAGAACCTCAAGCCTACCCCAATACACTCAAATAATTTATTGACTTGGAATCTTCATGCTTATTTCAACTGCTGGTTGCTAGTGATTCTTAGGCTGACTCTGTTTTACTTCTTGACCCGTTATTCCCCTCTTGCTGTTTACACTCTGCTAATTTTATGGCCATCTCTATGCAGCTATGAGAATCCCAAAATAAAATCCAGTATAATTTGATCACAGATATTAGAATACTAGACTGGTCAAGTCAATGAGCATTTTATTAAGCACTTACTATTTGCTAGGCGTTGTGCTAAGTACTTGGGATATAACTATGAAGACAAAGAAAGACAGCCCTTGACCTCAAGGAGTTTACATTATCTAATAAACTATTGCCAGCTTCCTAAAGCTACCATATTACTGCAGCATCCTGACATATGGAACCTTTCTGTGTTCTTCATCCCTCTCAGAGGCACCCAGTCTCCCTTCTCCCAACCTGAGCCTACCATTCTAAGAACTCATCACTTCTCCTTCCCCATCCCAACTCATGGCATTTCAGAACTGAAAGAGACTGCAGAAGCAACTTAAACCAACAAATAGCTGTATAGTTCATCCAGTCTCTGCTTGAAGACTTGAGGCAGTGTGGAAGTGGAACGAATTCTGGGGTAAGAGAAACTGAGTTTGAATCCTGCTTCTTCTAATTACTCCCTATGTGACCTTGGGCAAGTCACTGCAGGTCTATGAGCTTCATTTTTCCCCTCTGTAAAACGAAGGGGCTTAATGACCTTTAATGCTCCTTCTAGCTCTACCTCCAACAAGGGGGGGACTCAATGCCAATGGAATTTGGACAATTTTGATTGTTAAGTGTTTCCTTACATCCAGCCAAAATCTGTCTCATGGCATCTTCTGCCAATTGCTTCCTAGATATGGCATAAAGCAAAGAAATCCAATAAGCTAAAGACTGACTTAGCTCTTAGTGCTAAATAGCAGTTTTGGGTCTCAGCCCAGCCAGGCACTTCCATAAAAGACACTTCTGTTTACCCAAAAGAAGTAATCTCTAATGATAGAGGATCATCCATCAACCAAAGCCTTATTTTGTTTTTGTTTGTTTGTTTTGTTGTTTTGTTTTCTTCCAGCAAGGGACCACATTTTGTGAATTTCTGATGCTCGATTCACACTTCCAAAATGAGCTATATACAGAGGCTTAGTATAAGCTGTTTCTGAAATTTGATGAAACAAGTCTGGCTACTGGTTAATTCACACCAAACTGGAAGTTTTCATGGGTTTATCAAGGAGGCAGATAGTATTGTTAGTGTGATCATTTATTAATGAGTCATTTTGCTCATTAATTTCTTCTTATATCTATCCATCTGTCCATTTATTCAAAAGCTATTTAGTAAGTACCTACCAGCTGTAAGGCATAGTACTAGGTTACATAAGAATACAAGTGAACACTCTATGGTATCACAGGAAGAGACTGAAGACTGAATCTTGGGTTCAGATTCTAACAACTCTATAAACTGGAGCAAGTCACAACTTTTCCTGGATGTTTTCTCCCTCTATAAAATAAAGGATTTGGAACAGACAATTTCTGAGATACCTTCCAACCTTGAACCACCTTAGAATCCCTTTCCCCTGACTTCTTTATCCCTGGGTAACTGCACCCCTTGCTGTACATCTGTTTTGTTTTTTTTTTTTTGCTACTGCTCCAAGTCTACTGAAGATAACTCACAAAAGTCTTGGGCCTTATTCCCTCTCATTCATTCTATGCTCCAATTAAACCAGATTCCTCCCTCCAAAGTAGACTCCAATATTCAAAACACATCCTGGAATTTCCCACCTCCCTGCCTTTGTCCAAACTGTTACCTATCCTCAGAATGCCTTCTTTACTCCTTGTCACTTGTTAAAGTCCTAAAGCCCAACTTAAAGACCATTTGTTCCATGAAGCCTGTCCTGAACTCTTCCTTTCCCTTAGATAGCCTGCCTTCCCTCAGACTTCAGTCACATAAACATTTCTGTTGTATCTCTCTGATACTTTCCATACTACTTGAGAAAATACCCAGTGTTCTCTGTGATAAGCCCAGAAAGGTTGCCTAGGGGAGATTTATTTATAATCTTGCTAGCTGGTGCCCTTATTTCACAAGGACAGGATCTCTGACTCACTCCTACCTACTACCAGAGACCACTAGTCTGTGACCTCTTAACAGTTTCACTGAAACACCAAATGAGTTGTTCTGAAGAGCTTTGTCCCATGAACTTTCACAAGATGACCCCTGTAGCTCAAAGAGAGTTTCAAAAGGGTTCTTTCTGAATGTGTCAGGGAAGGAAAACAATTTAATACAGCTCTAAAGGTCATGTTTCTCAGCTTCTGCAGGTGCTCCATGCAGCCTATTCCCCACCTCAGTCTAGACCAGGGACAGGAGGAACATGTCCTAAGTACTTGAAATGTTGGAGGCGGAGGTGGGCTGGGGAGTGGGGGCGGGGGGGGGGGGCAGAACAGCTGCAGGAATGATGCAGTGCAGCCCCCTTAGTTCACAGATGACAAAACAAAAGGCTTTCCTTTAGTTCAAGCCCTCTGCCCTCTCCCTAATCCCTTCCTTGTCAACAGGTAGCCTGAACTCTCACTTAATGAAAGCAGTGTCCAGAGTAAGGGACATAAGAGCCCGGCTACACACAGCTTTAGTCAGAGACCATCCAGAGTAATTTGTGCAATCCTGGATGCTACCTATTAGCAAGGACATTGACAAGCCGGACCACAACCATGATGGTGAGGGGACTGGAGACCTTAGAAAGGGTTGCTTTGGGGCAGCTGGGTGGCACAGTGAATAGAGCACTGGCCCTGAAGTCAGGAGGACCTGAGTTCAAATCCAGACTCAGACACTTATCATTTACTAGCTATGTGACCTTGGACAAGTCACTCAACCCCAATTGCCCAGCCTTCCCCCCTCCAAAAAGACCAAGAAAAAAAAAAGATTGCTTGAAGGAGTCAGGCATGTGTAATGGGCAGCAGTGAGAATCTGGGGAAGATTATACTTCTAATTGATTACACTAGAAAGACTGTCTTGTAGAAGTGGGATTGACTCAGTCACTTAGCATTTATAACACATTGCTATGTGCCAGGCACTGTTCTAAGTGCTGGGGATACAAGAGGGAAAATTGGATGTCTCTGCCCTCGAGGAGGCTGCATCCTATTCAGCTGTAAAGTGGGGATACTAATAGCACCTGCCCCCTAGGTTGTGGTGAGGGTCCAATGAGATGATATTTGTAAAGCACTTAGCACAGGTCTGGCACAGAATATGCGCTTCAGAAATACCCATTCCATTCCTATTGGGGAGCCAAAATGTGTAAATGTAAATATAAATAATATAATAAATAATAAATATCATATGATGTATTATGTTATATAGTATATTGTATGACATGATATGATATATTACATTATATTATAGTGTAGCATATTAATTATACTATTATATTATATAATTTCATATATCATTTCATTTCATATCATTCTATTCTATTCTATTCTATCATAATAAAATAAATACAAAGCAAAGGGGTGGATGCCCTAGGAGCTGGGTATATCAGGAAAGGTCTCATGTTGGAGTTGTTCCTAGAATGGATCTTTGATTCTAAGAGAGGGAGGGAAGGAGGTCATGTATATGCATTCCAGGTAGAGGGAGTTAGGAAGTGGAATGTCGAGTGTGAAGAACAGCAAGAAGGTTCCTTTTTTTACTTAACTGAAAGGGGCAGAACTAGAAATCATACATGGGAGTTATAGGGAAACAAATCTGGGCTCCACAGAAGTAAAAAAAAATCCTTAAAATGACAGCTGTTTGAAAATGGAATGGGCTCCCTTAATAGGCAATGAGTTCCCTGTCCCAGGAGGTATGCAAACAAAGGCTGTATAACTACAGGTCAGGGAGGTTATTGAGGACAGTTTATGTTTTGGTATCATATAAAGTTGATGCCCTCTAAAGTCATCGGAGTGTATGATCCTGCTTTATTGAATTCAAAGCTGGCCATTGCAAACTCTCACAAATTTCCTCCTTTCCATAGCAAACATTTCTATGAATTGTCGTCATCCCTCTCCTCTGATATTCCTCCCCCTGAGACATGAGAGCCCACCATCTTTTCCAGGGCTAGATCGCATTAAGCTCTCTCAGCCGTTAGCACCCTCACAACAATTAGTTTCTCACAGCTTCACCAATCTGAACTCTGGCATTAATCCAGAGATTAATCCACGTGGCATTAATAATGAGAGGGCAGGGAGCTAAACTTAGGAAGAGGAAAAGGTCCATCAGAGGAGAGGAGACACAGAAAAGAACAGTGGTTAGGGCATTGAGCCTGGGACCAGGAAGACCTGCCTCTGCGAGGGAGCCCTCTACAAGTCACTTACCCTCTCTGGATCTTAGTTACCTCAATCTTAAGAGGACTTCAAAGATCCCTTCTGGTTCCACTTTTGTGGTTCTATGCATGTGTAAAGGGGATGGGGAGAGAAGTGGCATCAAGAGACCGCTCTGCTCATGCCTTTGAACCCATCTCTTTATGCTCCCCCAATATCATGCTCTATCAGTCACCAAAACTCATTCCTGCATCATCATTCTCTCTTCTCTCTTTGCTCCTTATGTATCTTTAAATATATTCACCTCTCTACTATCCTACATAATTAAATAAAAATCCTCCTTTGACACTATTGCATCCTCAAGCTATTATCCATTATTCTCTTTTTCCATTCTAAAGTTTGTTGGGTTTCCCCCCCTTCTTTCTTGGAGGGAAGTGGGGTTAAGTGACTTGCCCAGGGTCACACAGCTAGTAAGTATCTAAAGTCAAATTTGAACTCAGGTCCTCCTGACTCCAAGGCCAATACTCTATCCATTGAATCCCCTAGTTGAACCCACTCCAAGTTTTCTTAGACTTCAACTTCATTTCCTTTTCCATTCCCATACATCCCCCATCATTGTGGTTCCTTACCTTTCACTGCCCTGCTGGAGGCTCTGACTCATTCTGTCCCTGACAACTTGTGGATGCCAAGACAGCCTTTCTCTCCAGAAGATTCTGTCCACATATCAAAACCTCAAAACTTTACCCTTTTCCTGTCCTCAGCCCTCAGTAGAGAAAAAGACTGGACAAATTAATTCATACCAACACGTAAAAGACTTTTAATGGCATTTTAATGGCATAATACCCCTTAAGCATATCTGAATTTTCAATGAAGCCAGTGCCCAAAGGAATACTCTCTGATAATGAAATTCCAGATGCTGGGTTGAACTTAAGAGAGATCTGTCTCTGAAATCACACGTATGGATGTGACCTAGCTCTCCTTGAGAAAGGCTGGCCTCAATTTTCAGGACTCTGTAGCATAGGGAGCCTGATTCCATGCTATCCAGTGGGATGACCCTACTTATAATTTCTAGAGCCAGAAGGAGTTAATAATATTTTCACAATTTGCCTCACAGTGTTATTGTGAAATTAAATGAGATAACACATAAAATGCTTCAGAAACTGCAATGCACTAAATAAATATTGGCTACTATATTTCCAGCTTTTAAATTTGAAAATTAGGTGCTGAGAATATATGGAAGGGAAATGGAACAGTCCCTGACCTAATAAGATTGTATTCCATTTAATTTCTTGCTTAAAAAATAAGGTAATTACATTTCTTTTTAGTTGTATGTGACCCTTCATTGATGTTTTCACCCTACTGAGACTCAGTGGCCTTATATGGAAGAGACAGGCTTCTAAGGAAAGCACCTTTTACTTAGAAAATGCTCTTTAAAAGAGACCATAGTCTCTGACTAGAGGAATATGGCACAAATTGCAAAACCAAATTATCCCATCACAAAACCCCATCACAAAACCAGGTATAAGTGAATCTCCTAATGACTTTGATGAATGAGATTGTGGCATGACCTCCAACTCAGTTGAGAAGGCAGCAGGTGAACTGACAGCAGATGGAAATGTTATAACAGAGCTCTCTCTTACAATTTGAGACCCATGTTTACCACCAAGCTTATTAAGAGTGCTGCTGTGTGAAGAAATTGGGGATGTCTGACTCCCTCTCGCCTTCTTAGTCAAGAATTCTCGGTATCTTTTCAAGCAACTGAATAATAAGAAGACTCTAGGTCTCCAAGCCCCACTGTACCAAAGATAAATTTGTAAAATACAAAAAGAGGAAGAGAGACACTTAATGATAATCTGTAAACATATGGACTTGGGGAAATTACTAGCTCAGTACAAACTTACAAATCCATTCAAAAATGACTCCTATAAATTGAGGTTATGATTCTTAACAAGCCCTCCAAATGCATTGACACTTCAACATTTCTTCAAATAGGATGGAATTAGATGGAGACCTACCTGAGGTCACCACCTACCTGAGGTCACCACCTACCTGAGGCCGAATTGGGTCTCTCATGTGGCTGCCAAAGATAAGAGAGAGGAGCCAAAGGAGCAGAAAGAAAGGAGCAGAGCTGGTGCTGATGACCTTCCTTCACTTGTAAGAAGAAAAAACAAAGAAACTGGAGGTCAGAGTCAAGCACTTCCCTTTGACCTTCCCTCCGTCCTTCTGACCTACTCAGGTCATATGTAATCAACTTTCTTCTTGGTAGAGTCTCTATGCTCTATTCCTCACCATACACTGGGGACTGGAGGCAAAAATCATTGTCTTCATCCCAAGATCTACACCAGATGTATCTGTACAGAAATATTCCTAGCAGCAAATAACTAGAAGCAAGTTATGTCCATCATTTGGAAAATGGCTGGAGAACAAAATGGTGGCACATAAAGGAAATGGAATGTCAGTATGCCACAGGAGAAGAATCCAGACAAATCTGGGAAGACGTATGAAGTAATACAAAATTAAGAAAGCAGAAGCAAGCTTTACGGATAATATGAAAGTGATTAGGGGTACTGCCTCTTAATTAGGGACTAGGTGGGTTTGAATTGAAAGATTCAATCCTATTTGCAAAAGAAAACTGCCAAGGTACTGAACCAGTCATGCCCCTTTTAAAAGAGCTATCTTTCTGTTTAGGGCTAATTAGGGAAGGAAATCTAGTTATCTAGAAACTGCAATCAAATGTAAACTCTTCTAAAAAAACTAAAAAAAAGTTTTAAATTCTTTATAACTTAGCCATTCCTCACCTTCCCCATATTTTTTTACATTTTTGCTCCTCCCTCCAAGTACTCTAAGATCCAGCTGCCTTGGCCTACCTACAATTCCTAGAATATTCCATCTCCCATCTCAGTGCCTTTGCCTTGACTGTTCCCCATGCCTAGAATGCTCTACTCCCCTCACCTTTCCCAAGTATCCTTCAAGATTAAACTCATAGCCCACTTTCTATGAGATGCCTTTTCTCCCAGTCACTACCTTGCCCTCCCATATTGCCTTCCATTCACTTTATATATGTCTTGTATGTACCTAGTTATCTATTCTTTCTCTTATTAGAACGTAAATTCTCTGATGGCTGGGCCTGTTTCTAAATTTTCTTCTTTATACCTCTAGAACTTAGCATTGTTGTGCCATAAGCATATAAGTACTTAATGCATGTTGGCTAACTGACAAAAGAAAAGTTAAATATGAAACACAAGTGTGCCACAGAAAAACAAACTCCTGTTATCCTCTCCCAGGGTATTTATAATTAACTTCATTTAGCTAAATAATGATTTGTGGATCTGCAAAGTAAATTTTTTACATTTCCCCTTGATTCTGCATTGTCTCCTCATGGCACATCCTTTCTGGCAAGCCAGACCAAGTCTTGTTCTCTTCTTCCTATTGGCTGTCATCAGTTCTGAGAATACAGAAACAGTTGCCAGGGACTCTCCCCCTTGCTGCCTGTCAGCGGTAACCAAAAGTGCTAAGAGCAACAAACCAATCAGACTCCCAAAATCCAAGATCAGGTTTGCTTCCATAGCATGTGAACTTTACAGCTTCCAAGTGCTCACAGTCACATGGCAACCAGTGGAGGAGGAGAGGAGGAATAAAGTGGGCTACCTTTCCTCAACCCCTCATAGGCAGTGTCCCAAAATAGTCCTGACACAAATTCTGCCTAGAAGGAGCAAAGAATAGCAGTGGGCTTTTCAAGATCCACTGAGTCATAGGTTCTTCTAGCTCAGTGGCCAATAAGGAGATTACTCTGTCATCCCCAAAGCACCAAGCCTGCCTTAGCACTGAGATATACACAGAACTGGCCAGAAGTCACTAGGGTTTCATTATGCCTAAAGAACTAGATACTGAATTAGCATATGTGGTTGGCTTAAATTAGCTTTTCACATGCCCTGTTCGGCCCCTGGTTCCGTGTATATACTATTTTATACATATTAAACTCCTTGAGGGCAAACATTATTCCAATTTTTGTCTTTGTATCTTCAGTGCTTGACATATTAGTAGGTGCTTAGTAACTCTTGTTGATTGCTTGATTCATTGATCTAAGCCTTCAACCAAGTCATTGATAAAAATGCTGAACTGCAAAATACTAAACCACCCTGAGCATTTCAACCCTTGTTTCTAACTGCCCCCAAACCTTCTCTGCACAACAGTGAGCCCAATCCCAAAGTAAAGGAGGGCTAAGGTACAGAACCTCTGAATGTCACAGAAAATGTGCTTTCAAAAAAGAATTCAACATTTTTTGTTGAATTTTGTTTTGTTAAAACAAACTTCAGACTTTTCTTTAAAACTCTGAAGAGTTTTTAGCAAGGCATCTCATAATGAACACCTATGGCTTCTTTCCTAGAAAGTCCACTTAAACACACCTTGACTAATGTACCAATCAGCTCTTAAGTACCTATGCAAAATAAGTGGAATCTTGTAGTTATAAGCAGTGACTGAGTCACATCCCCAATACCATGGCTTCTTCAAGCTGGAAAGAATTTTTTAATAATACTAGCCAGACACAAACAAAGCCAATGCAACCAAGATTAGGAGGGAAGCAGAAAACTAGGAAAGAATTTTTACAAGTAATATTTCTGATAAAGACCTCATTTCTAAAATATATGGAGAACTGAGTCAAATATACAAGAATATAAGTCATTTCCCAATTGATAAAAATGGTCAAAGGAGATGAACAGGCATTTTCAGAGGAAGAAATGAAAGTTATCTATAGTCATGAAAAAATGCTCTAACTCACTATTGATTAGAGAGATGCAAATCAAAACAACTCTGAGGTACCACACAACACCCATCAGATTGGCTAACGTGGCAAAACAGGAAAATTATAAATGTTAGAGAAGATGTGGGAATGTTGGAACACAAATTCATTGTTGATGGAGCTGTGACTTGATCCAACCATTTGGAGAGCAATTTGGAACCAAATGGCTATAAAAATGTACATAGCCTTTGACACAGCAGTACCACTTCTAGGGCTATATCCCAAAGAGATAAAAAAAAAATTGGAAAAGAACACACATGTAAAAAAATATTTATAGTAGCTCTTTTTATGGTGGCCAAAAACTGGAAATCAAAGGCATGCTCATCAACTGGGGAATGGCTAACCAAGTTGTGGTATATGAATGTGATAGAATACTATCATGCTATGAAAAGTGATGAACAGGCGGACTTCAGGGAAACCTGGAAAGACTTACATGAAATGATCCTGAGTGAAGTGAGCAGAATCAGGAGAACACTGTACACAGTATGGTAACAGCCATAGTGTGGGAGGACTATTATAGCCCTAGCCCTTCTCAGCAGTGCAAGGACCTAAAATAATTCCAAAGGACATATGATGGAAAATACCAGTCACATCCAGAGAAAGAACTATGGAGTTGGAATGCAGAATGAAGAAGGTTATTTTCTTTTTTGTTTTGTCTTATTTGTTTTCTTTTTCATGATTTTATAATTCTTATATAAATTTTATAATTTCCATGTTTTTATAATTCTTCTATGCAACAAGACTAATGTGAAAATGTGTTTAATAGTAATGTATGTGTAGATCCCAGATAGCATACTGCCTTAGGGAAAGAGGGGGGAGACAGGGGGAGAAGATATAAAACTTAGGAAGTGAATGTTGAAAACTAAAAATAAATTATTTAATTTTAAAAAATAATACTAGTTAAAACTATAATTAAAATAGTACTAGCTAGAATCTACATAGCCCCTTAAAACCTATAAAGGGCTTTACATATGTGATCTTCACAACCACCCTGTGAGGTCAGTTGTATTTACTCATAGGGAAACTGAGGCTCACAGATCTTAAGTGACTTGAACTCAGTTCTTTCCTAAGTTCAACATTCTATCAATTACATACCTAATGGTATCTGATCATCTAGTCCAACCCTATTATTTTACAGATAAGGAAACTGAGACTCCAAGAAATTAAATGAGCTTCCAGAGTTAGAAGCACAGCTTGTTGTTATTGTCTAGTCACGTCTGACTCTTTGTGACCCCATGTGGAGTTTTTCTTGGCAAAGATACTAGAGTGGTTTGTTGTTTCCTTCTCCAGCTCATTTTACAGATGAGGAAATTGAGGCAGACAGGTTTAAGTGACTTCTCCAGGGTCACACAACTAGCAACTGTCTGAAGCCAAATTTGAATTTAGATCTTCCTGACACCAGGCCCAATTCTCCATCTACTGCACTACCTAGTTGCCCAAGTAGCATAGCTAGGATGAGAATGTTCCCAGCCAGAAGTTCTTTCCACTACTTTATGTTGCCAGTTGGTAGAAAGGAGGTAGGTATTCTCAGGCAGCTAGGTGGCACAGTGGACAAAAGACCAGGCCTGGAGTCAGGAAGACTCCTCTTCCTGAGATCAAATTCAGTTTCAGACACTCAGCAGCTATGTGACCTTAGGCCACTCACCTAACCATGCTTGCTTCAATTTTCTCACCTGCAAAATAAGCTGGAGAGGAAAATGGCAAACCAGTTGAGTATCTTTAAGAGTTAGACAGAACTGAAATGGCTGAACAACAAATTCTCAAGTAAACAATTCTATTGACCCAAGTGAGACTTCAAGCCTCAGAGGATCTCAGGGTAACAGAGAACATATAGCCAGCTTTACAAATCCTACAGGAGATTATGTTCGGAGACCAAAAGTTGCTCCCAAAGGGCTTCTAAAAAAGAAATTCCTGTCACCTGCAGTTTAGTTATTTCAAACCACACCCAAGAAGTTACCCTTTCAAGTCCTGCCTTGTTGAAGACTGCCTATCCACTGTGCCACCTAGCTGCCCCCTAACAAGCTGATAAGTCCAAGGTCAAATGGGTCAGTTCTTTAGGGAATAAATTACCTTTGGCTAGAGGGTCTTCAAGCACAGTGGACAATTACATATCAAGGATACTATGGTAACATTGTTCCAGTTGTTTTGCTCTGTTATAGTCTGTCCTTCATTTTCAAAGGGGACCATGACATCAGGAAGATGATGCCATGCCTTGCAAGTGAATTGGATTTAAGTGAGGCTAGGCTGTGCAAAGTTACCAGCCTCACTTTCTCCTCCAGAGCCATTTGGGTCCAGTGGCAAGATATAGATCAGAACAACTGGAGATGTTCCAGTACAGCTTTGGCTGCATGATTTAGAGAGCCCCCTCCCTGCCAAATCTAAGGTTTTATAACTCCTTCATTCTAGGGTAAGGGCAACTGCTATAATTCTTCCTTGTTCTCCAAACTCCTCATCACCAGTAACTATTCACTATCTCACAACAGTCCCTCACCCACTTTCTCTTCCATTTTTCTTTCATATCCTCCCTTTTCCTCCCTCTTTGTTCCTCCCTCCTGCATTCACTCCCTTTCCAGAGGCAGTTGGGTATGATATTCTGAACACTAGATGTTAAGATAGGAGTCCAGGATTCAAACTCTGGTCACATATTAACTTGCTGTGTGACTGTGGGCAAGTCCTTTAACCTTTGTGAGCCTTGGCTTACTCATGTTTAAATGAAGATAATAATAATTCTTTCACTAACCATCTCCCATGATTTTTGTAAGGAAAGTCCTTTATAAATCTGAAATTTCTATAGGAATGTGAATAGTTATCAGTGTTGTTCCTTCTCTGTTTTGTTACCTAGTAATGGTCATCTAACCTTCCCCCTGCTATGTACCTTACCTATAACTAAGACTCCAAATATTCCAGCATCTCAATTTGTTAGCTAACTTTAGCTTGCTTATGGAGTGTTTCAATTTAGTTAATTTGGTCCCCTTGATAATTACTTGTAAGACAAATAAATTGCATTACTCAATTTGTTAATGGAAAATATAGGCTGGCAACCCCCACTGCTTTCAGCCTAATTGTCTTGTGTATGCTAGAAGACTCTTAGTAAAAGAACACAAAGTACAGTTTGTCTTTTGAAAAGTGTTTCTCAATTGTGATTCATTATAAACTAGAGGTTCAAGTCAGGCGACTGCAAGAATGGATACAGCTCTTGAAGTAGAATCCATCTTTTGTCATATCCCATAGTGTGTAGAGCAGATCAGTGTTGGTGATTAGGCAAATTCCCAGGTGGTGAAGCCAGTTCCTGTCTGGAAGTGAAAGAAGAGATTCTGAATCAGAAGCTGAGCAAACATAAAGGAAAAAGTCAAGCCAGCCTGGAAGCAAGGAATCTGCAAGAGCTGAAAAGCAATCTGTTAAGATGAATAGGAAAACCAATCACTAAAGACTCAGACTGTGACGTCCATATTAAATAAGGAGATAAAATGTAGGGAGGGCTGAGGAAGTGACTGTCTATAATGTTGCTTCTTTATTGTGGTTGGCATTTTCCACTTTGCTGCTGTGCTGATATTGCCAGCATGGTTTGCGTACATGTTATGACATCCGTCTTATTGCTTTAGTGATGTCAGACTGTGGGCTCCTACAAGTGTGGTTAATTTCACATTGCCTCATGCTAGCTAGAGCTGGGGTCACTTCTAATTGAGGCTCTGGGAATTCTAGATCAAGCTTGTTTCTTTCCAATGACCACCTGCCCTCTGAGACTGGGATTGATTTTGGTGCCAGATGCCTTTGCTAATTGTAAAAAATCACTACTTTCCCTACCCTTTGTCTTTCATTTTTCCATCCTTCTCCCTACTTCGTTAACAAGGAAGGAAATATAACCCAAAGAGGAGATATGAAGAATGGGCAAATCAATGCTCTACTCCCAATGTAACCTAATATGATCTTGATCTATAGGTACTTTATTTTTCCCACCTACAAAACAGCAATAGAAATGCCTACCTTCCCTACCACAAGATGCTATAAGGATAACTGGGATGCAATCATTTGCATGGATGAGGTCAAATTCCATTAATACTAACTAATATGATTATAATCAAAATATAAATATTAATAATACTTTGAGGAACAAATAATCCTTCACAACTCCAAATCTTAGTAAAAAGTTTTTGTGGGTTATGATGAGCCAAAAAAAAAAATCATCACCTGGTGGCCAGCATGCTGATAATGGCCCTCTTAGAACTTAGTCAAGCTGGTCCTTGGACAACAGACATCATGGCATTCAGCCTTTGGAAGGACCTCAGAGATCATTCAGGTCAAATTTCTTAACTAGTTTTGTGCTGTTGAGGTTTTTTTCTTTGTTTTAGTGCTATGCTACCATCTGACAGAAGCTTTCAAGCTGAGAGTTAAAAATCAAGTAGTTTAAGTGAACAGGGGCATCCTCGATCTGAAAGGCTATTAGACATACAGCCTATGTAATACATGGATCAGTGAAAGGAACAAGGGTTGTTTAGCTTGACCCATTCTTACCTTTCCAGATGTTTTACTCTGCCCACACACTCTGCAATCCAGTGACACTGGCCTCTTTACTGTTCCTTGAACAAGACAACCCATTTCTCAATTCTGCATTTTTACCAGCTATCCCCCACCCCCAGTTTCTCTCTTCACCTCCTCCTGGCTTCCCTTGCTTCCTTCAGGTCCCGGATAAAATCTCACCATTTACAAAAAGCCTCTTCTGATCCCCCTCAATGCTCGTGCTCAATGCTCAATGCTTCCCACTGTTGGGTATATCACATTTTCCTTGTACATAGCTTGTTTGTACACAGTCGTATGTTCTCTTCTCCCTTACATTGTGAGCTCTCTGAGAGCAGGAACTGACATTAGCATTTCTTAATATCCTTAGCACAGTGCCTCATACACAGTAGGTGCTTAATAAATGCTTACTGACTGACTAATAGATGAATTCAGGTATTTGAAGTGCTGTCACCAGAAAGAGGGGTTGTACTTATTCTGTTTATATCTACAAGGGTCAGGTAGGGTCTAGCCTTACCTAAGGTCCCAAATCATGGATTTTAAGTTCTAAAGGCCATTGAATTCAACTCCCTTATTTTACAGATGAGTAAAGCCAAGCTCAAAGCTAAAATGACTTCCCCAGCCCCACCCCCATCAGATGATTTGCTAGTTCAGTCTCAGCTTGGAGTAAGACGTGCAAAATCTTGGAACTCTGCTGCAAAGTTCTCCAGTCTCCCAGTGGGGAGTTATGTTCTGCTATGATTTATTTGGCTCCAACCCAATAGGAATCATCGGACTGGTGCTGTAGCATTTAGAAATGGAAGAGAATTTGTAGGGTGTTTGGCCTAACTCCTTTATTTACAAAAGGGATCCAAAAAGCAGAAAGTTCTTGCCCAAGGTCACAAAGGCAGTAAATAGAACAGGAATTGTCCAAGACTTCTGCCTCCATATGCAGAGCTCTTTCTTTCTTTGCCTTGGACAATGGAAGAGGAAATTGTACCTTCAACAATCTTCCTTGAAAACATCTCCTCTCTCCCCAGAGCTCTTAAGGCTGAGGTGGCTCAGTTGTTGCTAGAGTCAGATAGTATCTTCCTTTAAAGTTATCCTCCATCCCCACAAGCTAGCATTCTCCAGCTGTACTCACTCCAGTTGGACCTAGTGGGTGGCAGCTTCTTCCTGGAACTGAGGTTTGGTTAGCTTCATCCTCTTTGGTATAAGGAGGAAAGAGAAGCAGTGGTGGCTTGGAGTAAACAAAATATCCCATCTGGGCTGAAAAACAGTATCCAGAGGTATTAATCATATGAACAGGACTGGATTCTATGGACACAGGAGAATCGTCAGCTAAAGTATGAGCAGAAAGTCACCCAGGCTTAAACTTCAAATATCTCATCAAAGATGGGTTGGTAGCTATGGGTGAGGGAAGGAGGGACAGAAACAAACAATGGGTGAAATTAAGCCAGGTGTCTGCCTGCCCCCTTTCTGCACTGGTTCTTGGTGTTCTTCCCAACTCCTTTAGAACAAGCTAGATTGTATAGTAGGTAAAGTGCTGGACCTGGAGTCCGGAAGACCTGAGTTCAAATCCAGCCTCATACCCTTACTCACTGTGTGACACTGGGCAAGTCACTCAACTTCTGTTTGCCTCAGTTTCCTTAATTTAAAAATGGGGAAAATTAAAGCATCTACCTCCCAAGGTTGCTTTCAGAATCAAAGTGATATGGTTAGTTGTGCTATGACCCAGGTCGTTATATAGGATATATAGGATACAGCTTCAGAAAGTTGGCAGAAAGTAGGGAGGGGTGAAGGATGTTCTGTGTGTGTACAGGACCCGCCCTCCTCCTCCCACAGCTCCTACTGGATCAGAAAGTATGTAATAAATATGGCACTTCACCTTGAAAAAGACCTGAAATTTACTTGTGGAAATGGATGTTAAAAGGTTTGCAGCTCGTGCATTATGTTGAAGTGGTACATTTTTGTAAAGCATTTTTGCTCTTTCTTGAGGACAAAATCACTTATAATCAAACTTGAGCTTTGAGTTGTGCTCAAACCTTTCCCTGATATGTCAAACGCATTGGAACAAATTCACATTTTCAAAATAAGCTTTATAGCAGAAATGACTGTATTTGTAAAGTGCTTAGCACACTGCCTGCCACATAGTAGGAGTATAATAAATGTTTGTTTCCTTTTTTCTCTTCTTCCTTAAGAGGGATATTTCCCTCTAAAAAAAAAAAGTCAGACTCTGGTCACTTTTCTTCTCTCTTCAAACTTTCTTTCTAGGTGATCTCGTTCATTCCCATGGCTATAGCTATAGTATTCCCTCTCTCTGCAGATGGTAAGAGCTAAACCTGCAATTCCAAACCTGACTTCTCTTCTGAACCTGAGTTCCACATCTTGAATTATATAAGGCACAATAGTAATTGCAACATTTATCTGTAAAGGCTTTAAAGTTTGTCAAGTATTCTCACAAGCACCTGAAGAGGCAGTGACTCTGTAACTTGTTATCCCATTGGCACCTCAACTGGGCACTCACTGAGTCCCTAAATTCCTTGGTTCTTCATTCACTGTCTTCTAGTGGCCCTACCGTTCACTGTCTCCCATGTTTATAAGCCTAAAGTTATCTTTGATTCTCCATACTCCCATACTTCTTAGATTCATTCAGCTACCAAGCACCACCAATTAACCTACCAATTAACCCACTCTATTCCCATCAAAACCAAATTGGAATGGTTATCATACCAAAACTTCTAGAATAGCCTCTTAATGAGTTTTTTCATAGATATATACATACACATATATGTCTATGAAAAACATATATACACATATATGTATACATACATATATGTGAGTATATGTATATATGTGTATATATACATACACATATGTATATATATATATTTCCCAATTACATATTAAAACACTTTTTTAACATTTGTCAATTTTTTTTAAGTTTTGAATTCCAAATTCTATTCCTCCCTCCTTTTCTTCCCTCCCCTTTCCCTTCCCTGAGACAGTAAACAGATATAGGTTATACATCTAACAAGTCTTCCTACCTCTATTCTCTCTCTCTCTTCTAATCCATACCTCATACCTGCCAAATTAACCCACTGGTTATGCCATCCCTCTGCCCCTAGACTGTTCAATGTTTTCCTACTGACTACCCAGGAAAGTTTGCCTTCTACAATCTAATTCCATACTACTTTTTCAGGCTTTTCTCATGAATTTGATACTCTGATCAACTTAAGACTGCTCACACTCTTCTGAACAAGTCTTGCCTTCAGTTAGAAGAGGGGGAAGCATCTCTGGGTGGGGTCATGTGGTTTTAAGACATGGGCTATTTTCTCAGTGCTTTAGTGAACAGATATCCTTATACCCACCTAGGTCAAGTAATGTGCCCCTGCACAGCAGAAGCAGAGTTCAGAAAGATCATCTGGCCCAGCCTTATATTATAGACAAGGAAATGGAAATCTAAGAGGTTCATTTAATAATAATGTCCCACTTCTACAAAACTGTTATAGCTAAGAGGATGGGGTAAAATTAAGATGTTATAGTCCTTTTACAGATATTAAAAGTGAGTCCCAAAGAGATAAAAATGACTTGTCCAAATACACCTCCTTGAGTTAATGTCAGAACCATGTCTTGAACTCAGATCACTTTACCATATGCCCTAAACTTTCATTTATATACCTTGGAGGGGATATCATAGTACCTTCAGGTATTTGAAGGCCAATCTGGCAGATGAGGGAATAAATGTCTTTATGTCTCTGAAGGTCAGAACTAGGACCAGTGTGTAGAAATTAAAAGAAGGCAAATTTCCGTCCTTCAAGAAATTCTCAAGGAAAATTGCCCTGATATTTTAGAACCAGAGGGCAAAATAGAACTTGAAAGAACTCACTGATCACCTCTTGAAAAAGATCCCCAAAAGAAAACTCCCAGAAATGTTATAGCCAGGTTCC
>CM053595.1:224428976-224475542 GCA_028646575.1 Pseudocheirus occidentalis
CTATAGTTTTTCTCACTTGTGACACGAGGAGGCTGGGATCAATAGCTTCTGATGTCCCTTTTTGTGCTAAATCTATGAGCCCTAGTAAAGTCGCAGATGAGTTGCTGGGCAGCATCCACAGAGGATGTTTCTATCCTGAGAGTTTCCCACACCACTGAAATCATTAGTCTGAACCAAAATAATCATTATACTAATAATTATATCCCTCTGTTGATTTTCTCCAATTTATCTTGTATATATCCTGTTAGTATGTAGTTGATTACATAATTTCTCCCCATTAGATTGTATTCCTAGTGTTTAACCCAGTGTGCCACACATAGAAGGCAATTAAATTTTTGCTGACTAACTGGCTAACCAATGAATACCAACTTTAGTTGGGACATATATTTTTTCTGCTGGACTAATCCTTAAATATCCCTTAAACCATTATCTTTAAGAATCTTAAACTTTTACTTAAAGTATTCTTTTTCTGGTTTTTTTAGAGAGGGAATATCCTGGGAATAATTGAAATATCCTTTTGATCTCTTTTCTTTTCTCCAAATTCCTCTATGTTCTTATTTAAATTAGTGGCTCTTACCCCTTTTTTTGTGTGTGCCATGGGCCTCTTTGACAGCCTGATGAAGTCTATGAATCCTTTCTCTGAATAATGTTTTCAAATGAATAAAATATATATAGCTTTACAGAGAAAACCAATTGTATTGAAATAGTTATTGAAATATGTTTTTAAAAACCATATTTATAGACCCCAAGATAAGAAGCTGTCTTCTGACTGATTAACCTGACAACGATAATGACCTTTATTTATAGAAATTGTTAGCTCTTTAGTACTCCAAGCTACCTATGAAAACAAAAGTACATCTTTTTAATGCCAACATTCTATTGATATTCATTGCTATATGGAAGCAAGACGTGGACTATAATCATTTTCTAAAGCATTTTTAAAAAATACTTCACCTAGATGGCAATGGAAAGTCATATCAAGAGCACGAATAAACTACAGCATATAAATAATGAAAAACTTTGAAAAAGAATAAAAATAAAAGATGTTATCAAGAAAATGTATGCCAGAGAAAATGGGCTGGTTATGAGGCAAGGGCTAGGGATGACTGTCAGAATTCTCCACTGGTAATCCTGGAGTGCCAAAAGTGAAGAAGGCCTCTAGTAAACTGAGTGGACACCACATGGTAGACTTATGGAAAGACATGGACAAGATTTGGGCGGGCATGGATGGATTGTAAACTGCATTGTTGGTGGGAACTCCCAAATCAGTGGGTAGAATAATTTGATTCTTAAGCTCCATTTGGATTATGAATATTATAACCCTTGAAAAAATAAAATAAAATAAAGTACTATAGCATCCCTCTGAGAATGTCTCTAGCTATCTTAAAATGATTAGTTTTAAAACTGAGATTTCACAGACCTATATCTCTTTCTTAGTTTTGATATATTCATATGGGCATCCTCAACAGTTCCTTATGAACGAACTATGAACAGGGAAAAAGCCCAAGAGCAGTGAGGTCAGGAGAGCACATCTGCTCTAGTGCACTTAGATCAGTGGTTCTCAACCTTCTTAATGCTGTGACCCTTTAATACTTCTATGTGGGTGTATCTGCATGTGGGCCGACTCACCTGGAGACAGAGGAGCGGTGTTTCAGTTCCTAAACCATGGGAAATATGTGTTTTCTGATGGTCTTAGGCGACCCCTGTGAAAGGGTTGTTCAACCCCCAAAGGGGTTGCGACCCACAGGTTGAGAACCACTGACTTAGATGGATGTAAGTAGCACGGATATATATCCTGATCCATCTCTTAGACTACAGCTTTCTCAACCATTTGAAAAGGAAATGAGCCATTTCCTGTTTTGGAATAAATCAAGTGTTCTATAAGAGTCATTATAGGCTAAACTTGGACAGAAATAAAGAAGGCAGAGTCTCTGGATAAGACTATCTTCATACTGCATTGAAGGATGGGAAGCAATTGAATCAACAAGAAACCATCCCAGAAGTAATTCAGAGAGACCATGAAAATTGTGTTCATCATAGATAAAGTCTACTCCTAATCTGAACACATCTGGAGTGATATCACATTTCTAGTTGCATACTGCCTCATCTTAGTAATGGCAATGTAATAAAATGAAAACTTAGTAATGGCAAGATGGAACATGCTTGAAGGAGCATGACTAGGATAACAAGAAGACTCAAATTTGAGTTATATGAGTATCAGTAGAATGAACTAGGGTTGTTTAACCTAAAGAGATAAGACTGAAGTGGGACATGTTCACCTTCTTCAAGACTTTGAGAGGTTATTAAGTAAAAATGGGATTCATTAAAATAATTCTGCTTGGACATAGTGGGAGAAGACTTAGAACGAGACATGAAAGTAATAAAGGGGCAGATTTTTTTTGTAAGGAAAATCTTCCTAATAATTAGAGCTACCCAAAGGTAAACAGGGCTCTCTCAGAATGAGTGGCGTTCTTTCAGTCTACAAGCAGAATCTGAGTGACTACGTGTAGAGGAAAATGTTTACAAAGCATAGGTTCTTAGTCTTTTTTTTTTTTTGGATACTGGACTCTTTTGGCAGGCTAGTGAAGCCTATGGAACCCTTCTCAGAAGAACATTTTAAATTACATGTGATAAAATACATAGGATTACAAAGGAAACCAATTATATTAAAATATAATTGCCGAAAACTTTTAAATGTGTAGACTCCTAAATTAAGAATTCCTGTTAAAGGGGAAACTAAGTGGTGCACTGAATAGAGCACTGGGCCTGGAGTAAGGAGAACCTGAGCTCAAATCTGGCCTCAGACACTTAATACTTACTAGCTACGTGGCCTTGGGCAAGTCACTTAACCCCAATTGCCCTGCCTTCCCACTCCAAAAAAAAGGACCCCCCAAAAAAGAATTCCTGTTAAAAAGAAAGAAAGAAAATTATTTTGTTCTCTCAAGTCAGTTGGAAGTGGGGAAAGGTTAAAAAAAAAGATTAGAACCTTGGATTGTAGATGATGTCTATGTAGAGCAGGAGACTGCAGAGAGCAGTGGGTTGAAGGACCCATTGGGATGTAGTATAAAAAGTATAATCTCAGTGACTCAATATAAACTTAAAAATTCCTAACAACTGGGATTTCCCCAGGCTGGAAGGGAGGGGGAAGGCACTGCTTGGTCAGGTACTGAGTTCCCTATCACTGTAGGCCTTCAGCCAAAGGTTGCATAAGCACTTATCCAGGATGTGGTAGAGAGGGATTTGTTTATATTGAACTAGATAATATCCATAGATCCCTTCCTACTCTAAGATTCTATAATTCCCTCTGATTTCCCTCCAGTGTCTTTTCTATATCATAAAACTGTAGTATCAATTTACGAAATCCATTGGCTGATCTTGTTTTTAGTTTCTTCTTGTCATTTCCAGGTGCTAATATAATTGAGTTTGTGCCCTCACTTCATTAGTGCATTATATCCAATTTTCTTTGATCTCTAACATTTAAAAAAAATATTATAGGTTAAAATGTTAATTGAACTGACCTTTATAAAAAAGGGCTGAACTCTGCTCTTCCTGATACTGAAATGTATGACAAAGGTGCTTGCCCCATAGTCTTTAAAAGATATTTTTCCTCAATGCTGATAGAAATGGGATGACAGAGGTGTCCTTAACATATGTGTTTAAAAGATAACCATAGATTTAAATTTCCTAAAGTATTTTTCCTCATCCTTTGTCTCTTACCCAATGGAATTCTGATGGTTCTCTCCTAATGACACAGCCTCCCTGGCTACCCTTTGCAGTACTGACTGCATTTTCATTCATTCACCTCACCTCATTAGTCAAGTTGAGAGTGTTGGGATACTCCCTGTTCCCCATTTCTACTTCCAGGTTTTCTCCCTATATTCATCACTCAATAATCTCTCTTCCTTGGAGGTTCAGTCAAACTATATCTATCAACCAACCAAAATCCTGGTAGCTT
The DNA here is from genome assembly GCA_028646575.1 of Pseudocheirus occidentalis. Classification (NCBI taxonomy): domain Eukaryota; kingdom Metazoa; phylum Chordata; class Mammalia; order Diprotodontia; family Pseudocheiridae; genus Pseudocheirus; species Pseudocheirus occidentalis. Next base: position 224,432,932 of record CM053595.1, read on the forward strand.
TTTGTCCATAGGTCTCCAGGTGAGTCCTCTTCCTTCCTCAATGAGTTCAGTACCTAGTACACAATCTTTCTCTCCTCTCCAATGCCTACCCTCATAATAAGTGGCTCCAACACACATGTTGACTGTCCCTCAAACATCCTAACCATGCAGTTCCTCAATATATTCACTTCCCTTGACCCACTCCTCAATTCCACCTCAGCCACACACAAATATTGGCCATACCCTTGATCTTGCCATCACCTACAGATACATCACTTCTATGTTCAAAAATTGTCAAATCCCCTTCTTGACAATAATCTATTGGCTTTCCACTCTCCCTCTGCCTTCTCTTATCAAATCCTACTCTTGATCTACACCATGACTTCTAATCCTTCAACACCTCATTCTTCCAGGCCCCTGCACTAGCCACTCTATTCTTTTCCTCATCTTGACCCCTTGGTGAACTGTTTCAACTCTACGCTGTCTTCTCTTACATCCCTCCTTCCCCTCCTTATCATATTGCTTATTGTACCCAGCCAAGCCTGAACCTTGGATTGCTTCTACCATCTGCCACCTTCACCTTATTATACATGCTGCTGAACAAAGGGTGGAGAAAATCATGCAACTGCTGAGTCCACTATAAATGTATGTTATACAACCTCAACTGGGCCCTTGTTGCTACAAGGCAATCCTACCATGCCTTACTTATCAATTCATCATCCCCCTCTCTACACTACTTTTCCAAACCTTTTCATGCCCACTCTCTTCTGGCTTCTCCTGGCTTCCCCCTGCCCAGCCCCATCTGAGCACTTTGCCTCATATTTTATGGGGGAAATGGTTCATTTACCATGAACTCCCTCTACTCTCCTTTTCATCATCTCATATCACTCGGATACCTTCTGCCACTATCTTGCTCACTCCTATCTCATACAAAGAGGTGGCCTTACTCTTTATTTACTAAGACCAACCCCTAACCCCTACACAAGTGATCTCATTCCATCCCATCTCCTCCTACAGACTGCTCCGTCTTCTCCATCCTATCACTTATCCTCAGTCTGTCTACTGGCTCCTTCCCTACAGCCTACAAACATGCCCATGTTTCCCCTATTCTCAAAAAACTCTTACCTGATCCTTCCATCCCTGCTAACTATATCATCCCATGTCTCTTATTCCCTTTGCTGCTAAAACTCCTTTAAAAGGTTATCTACAATAGGTTCCTCCACTTTCTGTCCCCTCACTCTCTTCTTAATCACTTGTAATCTGGCTTCCAACCATATCATTGCCCCAAAACTGCTCTCTCCAAAATTGTCCATGATCTTTAAACTGCTAAATCCAACAACCTTTTCTCAATCCTCATTTTTCTTAACCTCTTTGTAGCCTTTGATACTGTTGGTCTCCCTCTGCTTGATGTTCTGTCCTATGTTTTACAGACATCATTCTCTCCTGGTTCTCCTCCTATGTATCTGACTGCTTCTTCTCCCTCCTTTTCCAATCCTCATCTAGGTTGTACCCTTTAATAGTAGGTAGTTGAGAGAGGTTTGCCCTGGGCCCTCTTTCCTTCTCCTTCAGTTTGATACTATACTTGGTGATCTTATCAGCTCCCATGGAATTGATCTCTATGCTGATGATTCTCAAATCTACCTACCCTGTCCTAATTTATCTGCTGACCTACAGTCTCAATCCCCAGCTATCTTTCAAACATCTCAAACTATACGTTCAACAGACAACTTCAACATGTCCAAAATTGAATTTATCTTTCTCCCTAAACTTTCCTCCCCCATCCAAACATCCCTCTTATTATTGAGGGCACCACCAAATTCCCAGTCCCTTAGAATTGCAACCTAGGTGTCATACTTAATCTTCCGTATCCAATCTGTCTCCAAGGCCTGCAGATTTCATTTTTGTAGTATCACTCAAATAAACCCTCTTCTCTCCTCTGATATTGCCACTACCCCAAAATAGGCCCTATTCCCCTTATACTTAGACTATTGCAGTACCTTACTAGTAGGTCTGCCTGCCTCGAGTCAGCTGCCAAAATAACTTTTCCTAAGTCACAGGTACTACCAGGTACTTGAATTCCCCTCCTCCTTATCACATTACTGATTGCACCCTGCCATACCTGAGTCATGTCTTACTTCCACTATCTGACACCTTCAGCTCATCACACATGCTACTAAACAAAGAAAGTCATGCAACTGTTCTGATTGGGTTCCCTATAAATTTAGGTGATACCACCTCAACTGGGCCCTCACTGCCTTCTGCCCATCCCACTCGATCAGCTCTATCTATCAGTTGATGGATAAAGCTCTCCATCAACTCTATGATCAAATATGAAATCCTCTGTTTGGTATTCAAAGTCTTTCATTAGCCAAGCCTCCCCCACCCTGCATGTCTAGTCTTTTTACATCTTATTCCATGCCACATACTCTTTAACCCAGTGACACTGTCCTCCTTGCTGTTCCATGAAAAAGATAGGCCATCTCTTGGCTCCCCACACGTTCTCTGGCTCTCTCCCACACCTGGAACACTCCCCTTCCTCATCTCTACTCCCTGGATTCCTTCAAGTCCCATCTTCTACATAAAGCTTTTCTTAACCCCTCTTCATTCTAGTGTCTTTCCTTTGCTAATTATTTTCTATTTATCCTATATGTGACTTGTCTGTGCATATTTGCTTGCTTGTTGTCTCCTGGTTAGGTAGTGTTGTCCTGGAGGGTTTGGATGGTCTTTTGCCTCTTTTGGTATCTCCAACATTTAGCATAATGCCTGATAAAAATGCTTTTATTGACTGACTAACACCTAGGACTAAAGAGTACAAATGTTTGCAGAATAAACTAATCAATCAATTAATAAAGTACTTTTTTAAAGTACTTATGCTGACATAGACTAAAATGTAGCTTTTTAAAATTCTGAGCCTATCCTTGGCTCCATGGATGCCCTATAAATTAATTTACTAGCCTTTCAGTGCTAGTGCAAGTTGTTATTCAATCTTACTTGACAACTTCATGGTTGGAAGGGATCGCAGAATGGAAAAATGAAAATGACATTTATTGAGCATTTATTGTATGCCAGGAACCATGCTAATCAGCCATGAACAGAAAAACAAGCAAGCAAAACAGTCCCTGGCCTTAAGAAGCTTGGTAGAGTCAGAAAGACATGGGGGAAGAGAATTAGTAAAGAGTTAAGTGATGGGAGTTGTAGTTTGAATGGAAGGAGGAGAAAGCCGGAATGCAGGCAGCATGGTTTGGAGATAACTGGGAAATAGTGGAATGAGCATGAGATCAGACAAGAGAATCCAAAGACTGAAGGCCTAGATCAGGGAGAAAAAGGAATAGAAGCCACTCATTCCAACCCTTGGTTGAGCAGATGTCCACTCTAAAATATCCATGAAATGATGATACAGCCTCAATTGAAAGAGTTCCATTGAAGGGGCATTCTCCCTGCCTCATTCTACCTGAGTCATTCTAAACCTTCTTTTACTCTTTGCTGAGTCTTCAACCCCATCCTTACTCTTTCCTGCTTAGCAGATGTCTTTTATTTTTGTTTTACTGAGATCTCTGTGTGGCATGAGTTTCTTTACCTTCTGCTTCTCCATCACAAAATGTCTCTACATCTTCACCTATGCTCTCCCCTTCCATCCTGCATCCTCAAGGCTAACCCTTCCACCTGAACCCAGAATCCACTTTGCTTCCCATTCCCTCTGAGAACTTGTTCCATGAGTGATCTCTTCTGTTTCTTGCATCTTTAATCTCTCCCTTTCTAGTGGTTCCTCATCTTTGTTCTATGCAATTCCTCCCGTTTTTGATTAGATAATCCAGGATAGATGATTAGAGGGAGCCATGATCTCATTGATACTAGTAATCACTTTATCAATATAGATTGTGACCCTTGTTCTCTTCTTTTCAATTTTAAAAGTTACTTGAGGGGCGGCTAGGTGGTGCAGTGAATAGAGCACCGGCCCTGGAGTCAGGAGTACCTGAGTTCAAATCTGGCCTCAGACACTTAACACAAAAAAACTAGCCGTGTGACCTTGGGCAAGTCACTTAACCCCAACTGTCCTCCAAAAAAAAGCAAAAAAAAAAAGTTACTTGAATCTTACTCCCCTCTGTCCCTTCTCTCTCTGCCATCATCACTCTAGAAGTTGAAGAAAGTTTCACAGGACAGGGGGCCATTTTTCAGAGACCCCAGAGTTCTGATTCCCCTTTTCCTGAAACAGGATAAGAAACCTTCTCTCATAAAGAACCCATTTAGTGAAATAGAGACCTTCCTCTGGTTCTCTTAATATGTGGTTCTGATCCTCCAGGGCTTTCCCAGTTCAACAATTATTGAAAAAAAAACACACACGTAAAAATACTTATGGATAAGTAAACTAGAATTTGTTTTAAATTCCAATAGATTTATTGCTATCTTTTATTTACATATTACTACCATTTCCCTCTCTCTTTCTCCTTCCCTTCCCACAAAGACATCACTTAGAAAGGAAGGGTCTTTTAAAAAGAGGTAGAACAGAAAAAAAGTCAGTAAAACCAAACAGTATTTTAAAAAAATCTGACATATACAGTGTTCCGTACTTATGGACCCCCACATTTGGAAAGGATATGAGGAGTTAACTTTTCATATCTTTTCTTTGATATGTGTTTTGTTTGGTTTGTGATCCTAGATCTCTCTCAGTCTGAAAGTGTAGAGACTTCTCTCAAACCTAACCCCACCAGTGACTTATGATGGAAGCCTTAACCTGCTCTCTTTCTAATCCAGGTTACTCCATCCTTCCCCAGGCAAGCTAGTGTGTCACCCTCAACCCTTCTAGGGGTTTGTTGGTACCTGGCAGACTTAGTGTGTATACCTGATCAGCTTTACCCACTGTAGCTCAGAACTCCTAAGCTCAAAAGATCCACCAGGCTCAATCTCTCTGGTAGCAAGCATTACAAGTTGCACCACCATTTGTAGCTTGGGATATTTTAAAAGTTACTTGAATCTTACTCCCCTCTGTCCCTTCTCTCACTCTGCCATCATCACTCTAGAAGTTGAAGAAAGTTTCACAGGACAGGGGGCCATTTTTCAGAGACCCCAGAGTTCTGATTCCCCTTTTCCTGAAGCAGGATAAGTGTTCTCTCTAAAATCCAAATCCCTGTGGATTATAACCATTGTAAAGTCCCAATCTCCTTTTATAAAATATCTTTTTTTCCTCCATGGGAGTATTCATCATTGATTTCATCTCCCACCAGTGAAACAAAGTCTCCCCTTCTGCTTTCCCCCACCTTTGCCTCTTTGCCCATTTTCCTACGTAGGCTCTCATCTTTCTAAGAGACTACAAGAATTACTTTGCTCTCATTGTTAGCCTTTGACTTTGACCACTTCACATATTCTCCTCTGTCTTCTTCTTCACCTCCCCCTTTTTATGTGCCCTCTCATTCTTTAATTTAGTCTCATGATAAACATTGCTTCACCTTCATACAGGGTGTTGAGGTTTAGTCCATGATGTTTTAAATCTACTTCTCCACCTTGGCTTCCATTTGATTTCTCCTTTTGCCCTTGTTTTCTTGTGTGTATTTAGAAAGAAATTTCTTAATGGTCCTTCTGCTGTTACTTTGTTACTGTTGTTTTTAGTCACTGTATTTGATTATTTTTTTTTTGTTTAGCTGTGGTCTGAAGTGTTAGAAAAGCAATTAATTTCTTTAGGTTTGTTTTTCTTTCCAGGAATATCTTTAAATATCTCTTTTGTAACGAATGCCCAGATTCACAAGGTAGGCTACCATGGGCTGCATCTTGAGTTGCTTTACTCTTTAGAGAATATTATTTCATTCTCTACTGTTTTGGTGGGTACAGAATATTCTTGTGTTATTCAAATTTCCTTTCTTTTATATTTGACGGTATTTTTCCTGGTCATTTGGAGAATTTGTTGCTTGTCAGTGAAATTGCTCATTTAAACCAGTTTGTGTCTTGGAGTTTGCAACAGAAGGTTTATTCTGGAGGAGTGATTTGTGTATTCTTCCCAGTGACACTTTGTTTTCTGTGTTTGGAAGTTCTGTGTAATTTTTCTGTACTATTTCCTACTCTTTGATTTTTCAGGGGGGTTGTTTGACAAGTTATCAAAAACCCTGATCTCTTCTGGGAGACCTATAATCCTAAAGTCATTTCTAAGCATAACTTCTTTCTTCTTCTTTTTTCTTTTTTCTTTCTTCTTTCTTCTTCTTCTTTTCTTCTTCTTCTTCTTCTTCTTCTTCTTCTCCTTCTTTTTCTTTCTCCTCCTCCTCCTTCTTTCTCCTCCTCCTCCTTCTTTCTCCTCCTCCTCCTTCTTTCTCCTCCTCCTCCTCCTTCTTTCTCTTCCTCCTCCTCCTCCTCCTTCTTCTTCTCCTTCTTCTTCTTTCTCCCCCTCCTCCTCCTCCTCCTCCTCTTCCTTCTCCTTTTTCTCCTTGCTTTTTTGGAGAGGGAAGGCAGGGCAATTGGGGTTAAGTGACTTGCCCAAGGTCACACAGCTAGCTTCAAGTATCTAAGGTCAAATTTGAACTCAGATCCTCCTGACTCCAGGGCCAGTGCTCTATTCACTGCACCACCTAGTCACCCCTAAGCATACCATCTTCAAGATCAATGCTTTGTTTCATGAAAGTTATGTTTTCTTTTCATGTTAGTGCTTTTAGCTTCTCCCAGATTGTCCTTCACTTCTCTGCATTTGCATTCCCATTCAGCTACTTTCTTGTTTCATCACTGTGGACTCAAGTTTTCCTATTCTGCCAAACATTTCTGCTGTACAGGCCATAATGGGTTTCTGTGATTCTTATTTCTCTTTTAAACCATTTAGGAACACACTATTGTGGTTTCAAGCTTTCTTAGGAATCCAGAGTCCTACACCTCATCACATATTGATTCATTTTCCTCTGCTTACAGAATGCGTTCACAGATATGTGGATTCTTTTACCTGACCTAGAGGCCATATACCTATTTACTATTAATGGGTTTTTGTTGGTTTATTTGATTATCTGCTAATACATTTAATTGAGTTTTCTTTCTCCTTAATTCTTTGGTAATTTTAGTCTTCTCTTCCCGTATAGACCCTTCTTGCTCATTTTCTGACTCCTTCCATTTTGACTGTGGGTTTCCTTGAGACTAGATCTCAAAGCCATTTCAGCATCCAGTCCATGTTGGGGAATTCACAGTTCACTAATTTCCATCTCTACCTCAAGAGATTTGGGGGGATGGGAAGGGGTGGAACAGAATTGGCCCACCTGGATGTTGGTCTCTCTCCTTCAAGCTTAGCAGTCTGCCACCAACCCCATATCTGTGCTGTGCCCCAGTTCTTTCTGTCCCTCAGTTCTCTGGCTAAGCTTTGTTACAGGTCAGAATGCTATTGTTTTGCTGTACCAGACTGAAGAAGTCTATGCCTTTTGGTTTTCCATGTCATTAGCGGATATAGAGTTGAATCCTGCTGCAAGCCCATGTGTCAGTTTATGAAGCCCTGATGCTGAGCATAGTGAGTGATGAAGAAGAGTATGCTGAGTAAACTCAAAAGGAGTTAACAATTAGTCTTCTCTGCTATTAGGCCATTGAATTGTACAAAATTTCTATTTAAAAGAGGTTTGTGAGATTGTGAGGATTGGAAAAAAATGTCTGTGTCTCTGCCTTTTGGGCCACAAGACCTAGGAGGAGTTCCTCTGTTCTCTCTGAAAGTAGACTATAATGCATTTGCTATTTCCTACCTGCCCAGGCCTGACATACCCTCACTCCAACCCAACTCCCAATCTCTGCCTATAGAAATTGTAAGAATTTTAAGTTATTTAAACTTTGAGATAGTCCTGAGAACTAAAATCAAATACTAGTATATTATAAATAGCCTTGTATAAGGGTCATTGTATCACATGATGAATAGTTCTCTGTAATTGCATTTCTCACCTCTGCCTCTTAGAATCCTAGTTTCTTCCAAAGTTTACATTTTGCAAAATGCTGTTCTTGATCTCCACAGATGCAAGTGACTCCTCTCCTCCCATTCCCACTCCCCCCCAAAAATTCCTTCGTATTTATTTAGTATATACTTATATGTGTACAGGTTGTCTTCTGCTATAGAATGTAAATGCCCTAAGGACAGAGACTATTTCCTTTTTGCTCTTTTATGTCCAGCACTCATTTAATGAATAGCATAATTGTTTAATAAGTGATTAGTGACTGATTGACTGACACCAGAAGTCAGATTCAGAAAAGCCCAAAAAGGGTTGTGTAAAATGTGGAAAGAAATATTAGAACTAGGGTAATAAGAATGATCCACTGGGTGGTTTTAGTATCAGTCATTCTATCCTTTTTCTACTCATGAGGAAAAGTTTGACAAGCCCAGTGCTTTTGGTACCCATTTGGTATTACAGATTGGCTGCTCTCAACAACTTCCTCCATCCATAAGCCTCCCAGCTTGGCCTTAATGCTGAGTCAATTCAGAAAGTGGAATTTCTGATGCTGGAACAACGAGGTGAAGACATGTAATAAAGAGCAAATCCCTGGATTAGTGAGCATTACAGCATTAAAGGAATAGGAGAGGACAGGATTTAGAGCTGCAAGTACAGTATTCAGTACACCTATCCCGTTCCTAAGCCAAACCATATGAGGTGCTTACTGGGGTGTGGGAGCATTAAAGGGGATGGAGAGATTGGGGGTAAGATGCGCCTCCTTTCTAAGCTCTACCTCTGCACCTCATTCCCTCACCACCCCTCTATTCTAAGAGTCCTCAACTGTTCCCCTCCATTGTCTCCAGTCACTCTCTTTTCTAGTCCTCCTTTCAAACGCTTGCTAAAATCACCTTCCCAAAGGACAGAATCAAAGACTCTTGAAGTGGAAAAAAAAAATTCAGTGCTGACCTAATCCAGCCTATTCTGTAATTTCCTGGTCTTTTTCATGTAAAATGTATTTGGCTGCTTGTTTTAAACACCTCCTCCTCAGGCTCCACCACCACCTTCACTCGCACATTGGCGCAATTGTTTTTTTGTTTAATCCTAGTGTCATTCTTTACCTTCCTCCCTGTAACATTTCATTGTGTTGGTTTTGACTAGTTGTTCCAGTTTGCTGAGACATTTCAGAATCCTGATTCGGTCTTCTAATATATTGGTTCCCTGACCTCCCTTAGGACAAAGGTTCCCAATCTTCATGTTAACAGGCTGAATGATTTTTGTAGCCTGGTTCCATAAGGCAGATGTTTCACCCCTTAATCATTTTAGTCCTCCTTCTTGGGACTTTTTCCTATTGTGTCTTTGCAATAACAGCAAGAGCTGCCTATGACATTTCAAGTTTGTACACAAGGAAGCTTTGGGTCTTCAAATCAATCTAAGTCAGTGGATCAGGGGGATGTTATGCATACAGTTTACCTAGATTTAAAGCAAAGCTTTTGGCAAAGTCTGTGTTGTTCTTGTGGAAAATACAGAGGTATGTGAGCCAGATAATAGCACAGTAAAGTCATTCTGGAACTTGTTGAATGGCTAGACACAAAAATTTATCATTAATGGGTCAATGTCAAAATTAGGATTATAGGATCATGTATTTCAAGCTTGAAGGAACTTGAGAGGTCATCAGGTCCAACTTTTCCATTTTATAGATAAGGAAACTCAGGCTTAGAGAGGTCAACTATAACCCACCTAAGGTCATCTAGGTTGATAGTAGTAAATCAGGATCTTCTGATTCCAAATACAGTGTTCTTTCTACCCTACCATTCTAGGAGGTCTCTAGTAAAATGCCCCAATGATCTCAGCTTGACCCTACATACACTATTTAACAATTTTGTCAAGGAATAAAGACATAGATGGCATGTTTATCAAGTGTATAGATGCCACAGGACTGGAAAGATAGCTAGCACAATGGGGGACAACCAAGAGTCAGGTTATCTAAGATTGGGATAAATTATGATGAACTTTAATAGAGATAAATGTAATACTTTAAACCTAGCCTCAAATGAGCCACTTCACCAGATGACTAGAGACCAGTTTATTTATGGAATATAACTTCAGTGTGAGTCGACAGTATGGCATGACAGCCAAAACAGCTAAGGTAATCTTAAACTGCTTTAAGAGAACTGTAGGGCCCAGGACTAGTGTGATAATCTCACTATTCTCTGCCTTGGTGAGAGCACATCCAGAGACATCTTAATGCTGAATTTTTGGAAAAACATAATAATAAACTAACGGACTTCCCAAAAAAGGCAATCAGAATGGTAGAGTACAATGAATTCATGCCATATAAAGAAATTGAAGCTATTCAGCCCAAAGAAGAAAAAACTTTCTTTGGGCAGGAAAGGGAGGGGGGCATGATAATTTTGTTCAAGCGTTTGAAAGTCTAGCACCAAAGAAAGGTTTTTAGATATGTTCTAGTTGCTTCGCAGGGGCAGAGCTAGGATTAATGGATGAAAGAGGCAAAGGGAGAAATTTAGATTTCATATAAGGAAAATCTTTCAAACAATTAGACAATGATGACTCTGTCATCCAACATATTGGCTCTCCGGTCAGCTTTGGGATGAAGGTTCCCGTTGTTTACAAGTTGGATTATTTTGGCTGACTTCATGAGGCAGCTGCTTCATCCAAAAATAGAATGGGTTTCTTTAGGAGGTAGTAAAGATTTTCAAGCAAAAAGTGGATAATCACATAATGGTTACTTGTAGCGGAGATTCTTGTTTGGTACAAGTTGGATTAGTGGTTTAGGAGGTTCCTTCCAACTCTGGGATTCTATAATCTTGTGAACAAGCATTTACTAAGTATCTGTGCTAAGCCTTAGAGTTACAACATGAAAAAGGATGGGGACCCTGCCCTCAAGAAGTTTGCTATCTAAATGCTCTTTGAAATCTGATGCTATTTCTTAGTGTATTAGCTACCCCTCCCAGCTTTATGTTATCTACAAATTGGATAGTCATATCATATATGACTCTATCAAAGTCCCTGATAAAAATGTTAAACACTGAGAAGAGAAACACAGATTACTGGAACTCTCCACTGGAGAGTTAATATCTAATTGTTACTAGGCTAACATAACATTATTAGGGGAGAGAAAGGATCTAGAACTGCTTGAATAAAACAGGTAAGAATAAAATAAGAAAAATTCTGCTATTGGGAGCCTTTGGGGATATTCATTTAACTAGCCCTCACTATGTGATTAGAAGGTATCTATTGAAATTGGGGGGGAGGGGTTCTTGAGAGAAGGGACAGAATCTAGCACAGTATCTTGTACATATTAGGCACTTAAACAATGCTTGTTGATTGATTGACATAAACACAATTCCTTTTGCCTATAGTAAACTTGTTTCTATTGTATTTAAAAATATGCTACTATCTTGACAGATTAGAATGAAGAGGGACAAGAAAGAACCTTAAATTCACATGTGTTTTCTACTTCAATATATAACTGTATTTTATTATTACTATTATCACCATTTATGACACACCAGCCCCCCAAAACAGCCATGATTTCTTTGGTGTACATCCCCTCCTTCAGTGTGGATTGCAGCTCTTCTATGACTCGAGCTGGTATGGAGAGAACACAGACTCTGGAGTCAGAAGATATGGGTGTCTGCATGATCTCAAGTTTCAGTTTCCTCAGCAATAATAAGAACAAGCCTTTTTATAGAGCGTGGAGGTTTGCAACGTGCTTTATGTGTTTTATGTCACTTGAACCTCACTACAACCCTGTGAGGCAGAGGCTATTTTCATGTCTGTCTTACAGATGAAGAAACTGAAGCCAAGAGAAAGTAAGTAACTTGCTTAGGGTCACACAATGAGTGTTTGAGGGAAGATGCAAATATGGGTCTTTCTGATTTAGGTCTAATGCTCTACCTGCTTCACCAGCTAAGCAAAAACTGAGGAGATTGTACTAGATGGATTCTGAGGTCATTTCTATCTCTAAATCTAGGACTGTCAAATCTAGAAGAATTCTAGTTCCTTAAGGACAGGAACTGTGGGGTTTTTTTTCACCTTTTTTGAATCTTCAGTGCTCAACATAACATTTGGCACAAAATAAGCACTTAATAAATGTTTGTTGGTTCATTGCATGAATACCTTTTTAGAAAATTATATTAGCTGCTGTTGTAAAAAAAAAAATTTCTTATTTGCCAACCTTCTGATGATGTGTTTCTTCATTTACATCTAAACCAGTCCTCTAAAGATGGACATACAGGCCATAAAGGACCTGATTTGAAACCAGAGGCATAATTTTAGAGGGTAGGGACAATTTAACAAATGCGTACCATTAGTGGCAACAACTGAACTTTGCACCTGATTATTGAGAATAGCTAAACCAGGAAGCTACCAAACCACCACTGTTAATGGCTCCCATCTGTGAGCTACTATAATAACTAATTCTCTCCCTGGCTAAACTGACTTTTGTCTTTGTAATTCCTTTTATTATTTTCACATCACGATTTATGAGGTTGATTTCAGGGGCCTTTCAGCGATACTTGTCTGAGGTTCCAAAATTATTAATTATCACTTGGCTTGGAGCTTTTCTAATTTGGGAGGAACTGACAGAGCTCAGACATTTTTGGCATAGCCTTGGAGATCCCAGGGTTACCCCTAAGCTGAATGTGGAAATGGAAGCGTGCTTCAATGACTGTATATAATAACTCCAGCAAGAAAAATGATAGGAAGAGAGGAAGTGAACTAGAAGCTAAGGTTTGGATATCTCCCAGTGCTTAACACAGAGGTGGGGAACCTGAGGCCTCAAGACCGTAGGTTCCCCACCCCTGGCTTAACACAACACTTTATAAGTATACATATGCATATACATACTTGTACATATATATGCATATGCATATACAGGTGTGTATGCATTCACATTACATGTGTCATATGTTGTAAGTACACGTGCACAAATATATGCACATGTACCCGTATACAAGTATATATACATATATCTATTCATGTGAGAGAGTGTGTGTGCGTGTGTGTATGCGTGTGCGTGTGTGTGTATGTGTGTGTGTGTATCCATCCTTCACTTAAAGATATCCAGGGATAACAAATATGCCAGCTCCTGAGACCCCTCACTCCATTTCTGGACAGTTGTAACTGGGAGAAAAATTTTCCTCCTAGTAAATAGAATTTGCCTGAATATCATTTGTACCCATTGCTTTTAGTTTTTCCTTCTGAAGTTAAACAAAATCAGTCACATCTTTTCTACATGGTTTCCCTTCAGATACTTAAAAAAAAGTTATAGCCTACACCCCCTCATATTCACACACACACACACACACACACACACACACACACACACACACACACACACACACCCCAAGTCTTTTTGTTCCCCGGCTAAACATCCCCATTTCTTTATTTCTTTTTTATTTTTTTTTCATTTATTCACTTTTAGTTTACAACATTCAGTTCCACAAGTTTTTGAGTTCCAAATTTTCTCCCCCTCCCTTCATTCTCCCCCACCATGGAGGCATGCAATTCAATAAAGATTCTACAAATACCTTCACATTAAACATTAGTCAAATTGTAAAGAAGGATTATAACTAATGGAATGAACAACGAGAAAGAAGAAACAAAACAAAAAAGTGAGAGAGCAAGTTGTTTGCTTCAATCTGCATTCAGACTCCTTAATTCTCTGTCATCCACATTTCTTTAAACTGATCTTCCTACCACATTCCTCAAGTCCCCTCATTACACTGATCACTGTCTTTTGAGACACTCAAGCTTCTTAATGTCTTTCAAACAACTTGGCCCAGGGGCAGCTAGGTGGTGCAGGCCCTGAGTAAGGAGGAACTGAATTCAAATGTGACCTCAGACATTTGACACTTACTAACCTTGTGACTTTGGGCAAGTCACTTAACCCCAGTTGCCCTGCCTTCCCCCTCCAAAAAGCAAAAAAGCAAAAACAAAAACAAAAACTTGGCCCTGTGCACAGCAGAGAACAAAAGAAAGCTTACAAGGAAGCAAAGAAAAGATGGATAGTTTTCAACACAATGTGTATTATTTATCATACAGGCTTTCTTGAAATGAAAATTTATTGTTACGTATTTTGAATCCTCTCTGATGTTCTGTTATGCACATAACATGCTTTTTTTCTTTCTGTGTATTTAAGTATTTATGATATATTTCTGTTTCTTTATTCTATTCTATATTTGTGTTCTGCTGTTTCAGTCTAAAATAAAATTTAAAAAAAAACTTGGCCCTTAGAACTGAACATAGTATTCCAAATGTGTCTGATCTGAGCAGAGTACAAAATTTAGCGTACTGTAAATACTCTCCAATTCAATTGAACAAACATTTATTAAGTGCCTAATATGGTTAAGGCAGGCAGATAAGTGATGTAATGGACAGAATACAAGGCCTAGAGTCATTAAGACCTGAATTCAAATCCAGCCTTAGACACTAGCTGTATGACCCTAGGCAAGTCACTTAAAGTGTTTGCCTCAGTTTCCTCATCTGTAAAATGAGAAGAAAATGGCAAACTAATCCAGTATCTTTGCCAAGAAAACCCTAAATGGGGTCATAAAGAGTCAGACACAACTGAAACTGTACAACAACAACAAAAACAGTTAAGGCCTTGCATTTTTCGTAACACTTCTCCCTCCTCCCCACAAGATCCTGTTACCTTTATTGGCTGCTAGATGATACTGGTGATTCATATTTAATGTGTGGTCCTTTAAAACCCCAAGGTCTTCTTCATATAAACTCTCACTTATGTTCAACACCCTGGAGCCTGGAAAGATCGAATGTATAAAGCTGTACATTTCAACCAGAACACAGAATGGGATAGCCTGTAAGAAAGTACTGGATGTACCATTATCAAGGAACAATGTGTGTGGTATAGTCAGTAAGAGCTCTTTACCATTAGAAAGAAGAGATTAGCTCTGACCAGAGCTGCAGAGGATGGATTCACAGAAGAGGTAAGACTTGATCTGAGATGTGAAGGATTTGTAGAATCTGATTTGCACTTCAGTAAAATTAGGATCCAGTCTGGACAGTCTGCTTTGCAGAATCTTGGCATAGTGGCTAGAGTCCTGGACTTCAACTCAGAAAGACCTGTGTTGAAATTCCAACTCATGTAGTGCATTTACTATCTGTGTAATCCTGGGCAAGTCACTTAAGCTCTCTGAACCTCAGTTTCCTTATCTGCAAAATGAGAATCATGACAGCACCTACCTCATAGGACTGCTATATAGCACACATGAGATAATGTGTGTAAAATGCTCTGTACACTTTACAAAATGATATATAAATGTCAGACATTATTGATTATAGTAATAATAACAATAAACATGTTCTTACATATCCAGAGAGAACCTCAAAATGGTTTACCGTTGTAAGATTTCACAAATAAATGAGTCTTTTAAAAGTAAAATGTGTGTGTGTGCTCATGCACTCAAGCATGCACATGCATTCATGTATAGAGGAAAGGGGAATACAGTTCATTGACATTGAAATGTAGTTGCTAAAGTAACTTTTTCCTTAATAAGAAGAAATTATCGTGGTCTTAAACATAGATTTTATATAAATCAGAGGCACAAATATGTAATGTGATTTTCCCCCTCTATGATGTGAAAAAGGAAAAAATAAGTTTTTCAAGTATCAGTGTTTGGGGGTAGAGATGAAAGTATCCAAAATACAATTAAGTCCTTCCCCAAGATCAGCTAAACAATTTTCATTAAGGAGAGAAACCAGAGCACCGATGTGAAGAAGCTACAACGTAAACAAATCTGACTTAACAGCAAGAGAAAACCCAGCAAGGGCTTTGGATGCCCACACTAGGGTTGACTTGGCAAGAAGCTATAGACAGGCTGGGTCTAAAGGCTTCATCATACTCTAAAACACTGAAGATGCGAAGAGGTAAGGGGTTTTTCTAGGAGATAAAGGAAAGCCAGTTTAGTTAAGTCCAAGTTAATAAAAGTAGAGTTAGTAGCAAAAGTGAAATTAGTAACTTGTACTTGTTTCTGTATCCTTTTAAAAATTTATTTTAAACAGCATCATACCTATAGTATAGTGAGGCATCAGAGGACTTGCCATAGTGTTGGTTGGGACTAAGGGCTACTCAGAGGTGGTCAAAGTGTTGTAATGGAAATTTCCTTTAATAAGGAGTTATATTACAATAATAAGCTTAGTAGGCTAATTAATCTGTTTTCAATTTTCCATTGCAGAAAAAGAAAAAGAAAACTAAAGATTAGGTTAAGTGAGGCAAGTCCAGGGTCTCATTTCTCACCTGGTATCACCTACCTGAATGGCAGGTACTCTGCCAAGGAGGTTATCAACCTGCATAGGATCTGCCTTGAAAACCCAAGTCTATTAAATAATAATAAATTTTCAGGGAAGAAGCCACCATTCCTTGGTCTGTGGGTTTCAGCCTTCCCTCTCAAATTTCCCAAGCTTCCTTTTCACTTGAATTACTATCCCTCACTGCAGGTACCACATCTGTGTGACCGTGTTGATCTACTTCCTCCCTCTGCTGGTGATTGGCTATGCATATACCATGGTGGGCATCACCCTCTGGGCAAGTGAGATTCCTGGGGACTCCTCTGATCGTTATCATGAGCAAGTATCTGCCAAGCGAAAGGTAAGTTCCTACCATTCTGAACAAAGCCTCCTTAGCCCAGGAAACTAAGAATCAATCAATCAACAAGTATTAATCAAGTGCTTACTGCCTGTCAGGCATTTTGCCAAGCACTAAGAATCCAAAGAATAAAAAACAATCCTTGCCCTCAGATGCTTGCATTATAATGAAGATAACATATAGAAATCAATATATATGAATTAAATACAGAATAGATGGAAAATCAACTTAGAGATGGCCTTAGTAGCTGGGAGGCCTGGGAAAGGACTCTTGGAAGAGTTGGAAGTTGACCTGGGTCTTAGAAGAAGCCAAGTATTCTAAAGGTCAGAAGCTGGGAGGGACAGGATTCCAGGTAGAAAGAACTGCCATTACAAAGGCACAAAGATGGCAAGTCGAATGTCATTCGGAAGGATCAGCAATACAGCCAGTATAGCTCACTTTTAAAGTTTGTGGAGGGAAGTAGCAGATAGGAAGGTAGGAAAGGACCTTGGCAACTGTATAGAGCTTCAAGTGACTAACAAAAGATTTTCTATTTGATTGGGAAGGTTGGAGCCATTGAAGATAATCGAGTAAAATGGTTAGACCTGATCTTTAGGAAAATCACAATGTGAAAAATGAGTTTGAATGGGGTTGAGGAGGAAGGAGAAGAGATGAGAGGTGAAGCTCCAAGTAGCTTATGGAAAGAATGTGCCTGTGTGAGAAATGTGGCAAAGGTATACAAAGTCAATTCTCATCATTATACCACGTAGGAGCATACATAGTATCAATGGAAGAAAGCTAGAAAAGAAGAAAGGAGACAACAGCAGGGAGAAGGAGGTTCCCCACAATAATTTCATAGATGGTTGTCTTTTTGGCAGGTGGTCAAGATGATGATTGTGGTAGTCTGCACATTTGCCATCTGCTGGCTACCTTTCCACATCTTCTTTCTCCTGCCCTACATCAATCCGGACCTTTATATGGAAAAGTTCATCCAACAAGTCTACTTGGCCATCATGTGGCTGGCTATGAGCTCCACAATGTACAACCCCATCATCTACTGCTGCCTCAATGACAGGTAAACGGCTCTGGTTTCCCTATTACTCCTCCCCATTCCCCTGTCCCACTTCACATGGGTCCAATGTAAAAGGAACTGAAAGAAGGAGGACTTTGAATCTAAAGGGAAGTCTTCAACCCCTCATTTTCTATCATCCCAATGCCCACAGATTTCTTCCATACTCACCTTTGTCCCTCCTCTTTCTCTCTCTCTCCCCTGCTTGCTTCTACCTTTCTTCTCATATTCTCAGATTCCCTTTTTTCCCTCTTCTTTTAGTCTTTCCATTGCTTTTCTGCCTTGATTGGTGCTTCTTTTGCCATGTGTCACTGGACTTACCCTCATTGATGAAACCAAGGATGTAAAAGGCCATGTTGAGTGTCTAAAATAGTATGAAAGAGGACTGGACTGGCAGGCAGAGACCTGGGCTATTTAACCTGGAGAAGAGAAGACTTAGGGGGACATCATGGAGAAGAGAACACTTGGGGGATTTAGGGTTCTCTTCAAACATTTCAATTCCACTCAGGAAGCTTTTATTAAATATCATCTATATGTCAAGCACGAAGACAAAAGCAAAACAGTCTGTCCTCTGGAGTTTACAATCTACTAGCAACAGCAAGATTTGCATAGATAAGTAAACAGCAAATATAGTACAAATAAGCATTAATTATTCCTAGTGGGGAGCACAAAAACCTGGGGGAAACAGACAATACTTCTTGGAAGATTAAACTTCTGAAATGTAGAGTTGTCCTGAAGAACATCTGGCCACTAGCCCCAGATGGCTCTGGAGGAGAAAGCGAAGCTGGTGACTTTGCACAGCCCTCCCTCACTCAAATCAAAGTCACTTGCAAGTCATGCCACCATTTCCCAGATGTCATGGTCCTCTTCAAGAACGAAGGACAAACCACAACCCTACCCTACACCAAAGCAGCTATTTTCTGTTATTACTTGAATTGTGAGCCAATACATTATACTATACCCCCACCTTTAGTCAAGAGGAAAGACTCCCTGAAGGGCAATGGCCCCATGTACCATCTCCCCTTCCCTGTTTCAGTCCTTAATGCTCTAGTCATTTTTTTCTTCCACTAACACCCCTATCACCCTGAACTCCAAAAAAAAAACCTCTCTTCTGGATTCAGACAAGCAAGTGGACCCATCAATTAATCAATCTATCAATAAACATTCATTCAGGATCTATTATGTGCCAGTCATGTGCTAAGCACAGTAGATACAAATAGAGGCAAAAGTTAGTCCCTTGCCTTCAAGGATCTCACAAGATAATGGGGGAAAGAACATGCAAACAAATATACAAAGTGAAATATATACATGATAAACAGGAAATAATTAGCAGAGGGGAGGCACCAGAATTGAGAGGGCTTAGAAAAGTCTTCCAGTAAAAGACAAGCTGATAGTGAAGTCAGTTGGTGGAGCAGAAGAAAGAGAGCATTCAAGGCATGGGGAAGAGCTAGAGAAAATGCCTGAGTGCGCCATTTTGGTGACCAGGAAGCCCATTTAAAAGTTCTCCTGTGGAGCCTTAAACACCATGTTGAATGTTGCAATAGATAGAGAGCTGGGCCTGGGGTCAGGAAGATGAGTCTTCCTGAGTTCAAATCTGGCCTCAGACACTATCTATAGGACCCTATGTAAATCACTTAACCCGTTTTACTTTAGTTTCCTCATCTGTAAAATGAGCTGGAGAAAAAAAAAATGTCAAACCCCTCCAGTATCTTTGCAAGAAAACCCCAAATAGGGTTATGAAGAGTGAGGCTCAACTGAAAAATAACTGAACAATAACATAACTAATCAACTTGATTTTCAAACTCTTTTTGTGCTGAGGATCAGCTAATAAACCAACAAATACTGAGTATCTACTTTGTGTAGAGATTGTGAAGGGAATAGGAGAAAATGAGAACGCTGCCTAATCCTCAATAGCTTCTAGCTGACAGAGAAGTCCATCAACAAGCATGTACTAAGTGCCTCCAGTGTGCCAGGCACTGTGTGAGCTGCTGAGGACAGAAGCACAAAGAGTGGACCAGGCCCTGCTCACAATGAACCTAAGATAAAGAGCAAAATCGTTTAGTGGTAGTAAGTGGTCTGAAGTCAAGGGATGAGGGTTCAGGTCTCAGCTCTGCTACTTACTACCTGAGTAATCTTTTGTGAATTATTTCCCCACCCTTGGCCTCAGAGGCCTCACCTGTAAAAGGTCTAGATTGGATGATCTCTGATCTACTTTCCAGCTTGAAATTCTCTTATTATAATCTGAAGTGCACATATCAGTAACTTTCCCAAAGTCATGTGCTGAGTGATAGAGCCAAGTTTCAAACCCAGTTCCTTTGACTCTAAGTCAAAGTGTTCTTTCCACTGGATGATGATGTCTCTAAGATAACTATAAGTACAGGAAGTATGGGTATGTGATGAAGTGCCAAAAATTAGTATGTTTACATGTTATTAGAAGTCAGAGGAAGGTAAATTTGGGATCATGTGATAATGAATTTAGGCTTGAGAAGAGACCTTAGAGGTAATCTAAACAAATGGTCAT
The DNA here is from genome assembly GCA_028646575.1 of Pseudocheirus occidentalis. NCBI lineage: Eukaryota > Metazoa > Chordata > Mammalia > Diprotodontia > Pseudocheiridae > Pseudocheirus > Pseudocheirus occidentalis. Next base: position 224,452,977 of record CM053595.1, read on the forward strand.
GAGATCATAGAATCAAAATGCCAGCCTTGGGGTGGCCACTCTATTGGCTTATTATCCGACCATGTTATCTACTCTACTCAATATTTTTCAATCAACTCCTATTGCCTCCAATACAAAATATAAATTCCTTAACCAGGCATTCAATGATCTCCACAATCTGGCTTGAACTTTTCTTCAAAATTTCTATTTCATATTACTTCCCTTCTTGTACTGGTCAAACTGACCTACTAGCTCCATACACAATGCCACACCTCCTATATCCACCCTTTATATAAATGGTCCCCTCCCCAATCTGGAATAAATTTCCTCCTTCCCTCCTACTGAGAGAATTTCTATTTTCCTCCAAAGACTGCCTCAAGTGGTATCTACTATATGAGCCTTTCCTGACCCCCCCTTCCCATTATTAGTATTATCTCCCCCTTAAAATTATTCTGTATTATTATTCTATTTGCTTTGTATGATGTTGTGTATGATGCTGTAGTCTCCAATAGAACATAAACTCTTTGAAAGTTAGGACAATTTTCTTTTTTATTTTTGCATGGAGACTACTCTAATGTCTTTGTTATAATGGTTACTTCATAAATGTTTGTTTAATTGAATTGGGTTTATTGCCTTGGCAGATTTCGAATTGGCTTTAAGCATGCCTTCCGTTGCTGTCCATTCATCAATGCTACAGAATATGAGGGTCTTGAAATGAAGTCCACTCGCTATCTACAAACCCAAGGCAGCATGTATAAGGTCAACAGAATTGAGACGACTGTCTCTTCAGTTGTTGGAGCCAATGAGGATGAGCTGGAAGATGGCTCTAAGGCCAAACGCCTATCCTTAGATCTCACCTCCAATGGTTCCTCACGAAGTAATTCCAAGACCATGTCTGAAAGCTTCAGTTGCTACTCCAACACTCTCTCCTAAACCTGGACCAACTGGGGCAGCTAACCAAGATGCCCCTACCTTCACCCCAGGCCTTCATGAGCACATTTACCAAGGTGCACCCATGTCACTGTCTTTTTTTTAAATTATTATTTCATTTCAGACAGGCATGACATTCATGATCTGGAAGGCATCAGACATTCCCCAAGGATGGGGTCTTTGGAAAGTAATGGTATGAGGAAGGGAAAGATCACTGGATCTGGAAACTCTTTCTAGTCAGCTTCTGCCACTAATGGGTTACATGGCCTTAGGAAGATCATTAATCCTGTGAGCCTCAGTTCCCTACTCTATTCAATAAGAGTTAGATGAAACATTCTCTAACATCCCTTATGTAAGATTCTATATAGGAGCTAATGAATAAACACAGAAGAAAACACAGGTAGCCAGGAGAGATGATAAACCACTCCCATATATTCAGTCTCAATTTCCTCATGGAATTGTTCTTCCTCCAGACAACTGACTCCTTGATGCTCTTTATTCAGAGAGATAAGTGGGGAAAAGGAACATTTGAGATGCCAGAAATGATGATCACAACAGAGAAGATGAATGTCTGCAAGCAGTTCCTAATAGCCCATCAATTCAACAATTTTCAAGGTGGCATCATGAGATTCTTCTATGATGACTTTTCTGGGTCACTGCCCTCAATCAATTTCAGCAGGATTGATCCATTAGCACAATCTAACATCTGTCAGGAACCAGGAGTCAAGAGTCCAGGTTTTACCACAAACTAAGTAACCTCAGGCAGATCTCTTCTCTCTGGGTCTCAGTTCCTCCTTTGTGAAATGAAAAGGTATTGAATTAGTTGGTCTGTAAGAGCCTATCCAGGTCTCACATTGTATTTTCTAAGTTATCAACGGCTCTCATGATTTTGTGATCCAGTGGTCCAACCTCTTCAAAAATACCTGATAAATTGCGCTGCCTTGGACAAATCTTTTCACTTCCCTGGAAGTTAGCTTCCACCCCTCTACAACAAAGGGGAATTGGCATTAAATGGCCTGTCTGATCTTTTCCAATGCTGACTTTCTATTCCATGTCCAGAATATTCTAGATTCTGAGGTACATTCCACATATGACATTCCATGTTCTATCTTCTAAGGTCCCTCTTACTCTGACATTCCATGACTTTATGATTTAGGGGTCCCACCTGACCAAAAATATTTGATAAATTAAATTATTTTGAGGAAGTTGTTATACCACTGTGGGTCTCAGTTTCCTCCTTTCTAATTGGGAGGGAATATTTTAGGGCCCACAGTTGAAGGTCACTGCCAACCTAATAAAGGTATGGTCAAAACAAGACTTAACAGTCACACATGGATAACCCAATAGGCCAGAGTACAAAGAATAGTAGAACAAAGACAATTGGGACCAAAGCAAGAATCTTAGAGTCTGTGGGAGTTGTTGGCATTCTGGGCCCAACCCCACTATTAACTACTAACCATTAGCCCAATTTCTTTCCCCGCCTCCTGATGCCTTGACTATGTTCATCAATATGAAGGACAAAGAAATATGGGACTGGATGATCTCCCAGGCCCCTTCCAGTGGACATTCTGTATTCAACAGTCCCTTCTATCTCTGGCATTCTGTGATTCTATAATTGTGCTGTTTAAAAAAAATAATTCTCATCTGAAATGGAGTTCTCAAGAAGAGAGACACAAGAAAATTCAGCTAATAATAAACAGCTCAGTTTTTCCTGCTCAAGAGAGGTGACTCTTGCCAGGAGCCACATGTAAATAAGTACACTGAGTGTGTTTCCTGAATTCATTCTCAAAGCTGTTTACTGTATTATCCTGCCAGGGACTTGGTGGTCATCTCTAAAATGAAAACTCATTCACAAAGCTCAATCTCTTGCTGTTATTAGCCTTCAGGAAGCCAAGTTTTCATTGTGGACCTCCCAGCCCTACTCCTAACTCCAGCATGGCTTCTCCCCTTACTGCCAAAGGCCCCACCATCTCTCCTCACCAACCAGGGAAAGAAAAAACATCTGGATCTTGCTCCAACCAGTTGTGTGTTTCATGGGGAATTAAGTTTGCATGTGAATCCATGTAAAACTTCATCACTCACTAGGACTTTCTGGGAAAGACAAAGCACACACAAAGGAATTGACTATGTTAGTGATGCTGTGCTGCTTGCCATTGAGATACAGTAAATGAAGCACCCTATGTTCAGAAATGCTTTGAAATTAGCCTCTTTGGTTCCACCAATCTGCTAGCCATCTCCTGGCTTTTATGGTGGCTTTCTTGATGAATATTGCTCCATTCTTTTGAGATAAGCAATCTAAAAAGGAGTGTCATTACAAAGCTTCTTTTCTTTTTCAGGTCTTTGAGAGTTACAGATGTTATGTCTCTACCATATTGGATTTTATGCTGGGTATGTGTGGTGTAAGGTAGAAGAATCCCTAGCCAGGAAAACCAATATGGGGATATTTCTTTCTAGGTACTCATCTCATGGATGTACAGCTTATATTGGTAGTGATAAACAGATAACATAGGTGGACTAATACTGCCACATGTGTTAGTCTTGGGTCTTGTGGGGGCCCCAGAGCCATTAGTAGATTTTGATATCCCTGACATGATGGTAGTATGGTATAGTGAAAACAAACAAACAAAAAAACATGAAGTAGAAATCAGAAGACCTGAGTTCAAGTCCCAACTCTACCAATATTACCTATGTGACCTTGGGCAAGTCATGTAACCATTCAAGATTTTCTCATTTATAAAGTGAGGGGGTTGTACTAAATCTTTAAGATCACTTTTAGATCAAAATCTATGGTTACAGTCAGCTCTAACACATGCCTACACTGGAGATAAAAAGTAGGGAGCAAAGGGTGAGGTACCAGGTGAAGAAGGAAGGGTAATGAGGGCAATATATTGCATGGTAAAAGTATATTGTGGAAGGCTGGGACAGGAAACAAAAGTAGGGCCTTTGTCTATTAGAAATGGCATTGAGAAGAGAAAATAGAAGAATGAAATAAATAAAATGAAAACTTGATGAAATTTTAAAGCCCCAAACCCATTTTTAAAGGATTTGGTCAAACAGAAACATAGAGCTTTAGTGTCAACCCCCTGAAATTCTCTAACTCATTTACCCCTTAGGAGAGTAGCTGGCTAAGTCCAGAGTGACTCCTTGAGAGTCCTATATTAAAGGATCCGCCTCCCTAAGTAACAACATAGCCAAACAACATTGTTTCATCGCCATATATGGATGGTAACAGAAGAGAGAACAGTCTTATTATATTGGTAGATGAGTCCAAAAGGAATTCAGAGTAACCATGATGATTTGGAGAAGTGGTCAGACTAAAGTTTAGTTTCTAAGAGGACCATGATAACTGCCTTCAAGTGCCTCAAGGACTGTCATCTGGAAAGGGAAATAGAATTGCTCTGCTTGGCCCCAAGACAACTCTATTTTGCCGATTGTCAACTCTGTTGCAATAACTGTAATTTTTCTGTTTCCTCTCCTGGGCTGCCTAGTATTCCTCATGTCCTGTAACTGCATGCTAACTACACAATAGAGACATGCTTAACCTCAGTTGAGTTCCCAGTGCTGTTCAGAAATCTTTTGGTTTCTGTATGATTTCAATAATTAAGCATCTACTATATGTAAAGGACTGTATTTGGTACCAGGCATACAAATGCAAAAACAACAAATAGTCATCTCCCTTTTTCAGCTTGGCACTTAAAGTCTACGCAACCTGTCTTGCTTCATATTATTCCTCCCATCCCATCCAACACTACCCTCAACATATGCTCTACATTTCAATCAAACTGGACCACTAGCTCTTCCTAGAAATCAACACACCATCTCCTGTCTACTCACACAAGCCATCCCTTCCCTTTGCCTACTCTGTGCTTTCTCCTCATCGCCACATTTTAGAATATTCATCTTCCTTTAAGGTTCATCTTAAATTCCATTTCCTTTGTCTAGCCTACTCAGATCTACCAAACCCTCCCCACGCATGAGTATCTACCCTTTCTCAAATATTCTTGTAATACTTGCTCATTTCCCAGCTCCCACAAACGCCTGCCTTGAATTTTAAACATATATCTACACAACATATTCCTCCCAGTAGAATATAATCTCCTTGAAGGCAGGGACTCTTTCATTTTTATCTTTTTATCCCTGAACACCAAGCACAGTGCTGTGTACCAGTAGACAACTTGTAAATGTTTGTTGTTGCTATAGTCATAGAATCAAACATATATATGAAAAAGAATCCTCTCTTTAAAATCCTCGACAAGTGGTCATCCAGCCTCTGCTGAAAGACCTCCAGTCATAGAGAACTCAGTCTCCTGGGACAATTCATTCCAGTGAATCCATCAATGAACATGTCAGTGCCTAGTATATGACAGGCACTGTGATACAAAGAAAGGCAAAAGGCAATCCCTGCCCTCAAGGAGTTATAATCTACTTTGGGGTTGCTTGGTTTGTTTGGAAGTTTTAGCATCACATGAAGTCCAAATACTCCTCTCTACAATTTCTAAACATTGCTTCTATTTCTGCTTTCTGGAGTCAAGTAGAAGAAATCTAATGCTGTTTTATTGTGCTACCCCTTCAGATACATGTTTTCTCTCCACCCCTGTCCCATTCCCAAAGTGATAGCTTCTTCAAGCTAAACATTCCTGGACCTTCAGCCAGTCTTCATATAACATAGTTTACAATGTCATCACTATCCCCATCACCCTCCATGGGATGTGCTGTAGCTTGTCAATGTCCTTCTTAAAATAAGGTACCTAGAACCAAACACGTTGTTCTATATGTGGTCCAATCAGGATTGAAAACATTGGGGTTCCCTTGCTCCCATTATCACCTTTCTGTTAATACAGCTCAAAATCTCATTGACTTCCTTTGCTGCTATCCTACTATTAACTCATTGGACACTGCAGTTCACTAAAAATTCCAAGTCTTTTTTTTCCCAGACCAGAAATGGTCTCGAAGAGGATCCAAGCTGGAAGTGACCTTAGAGACCACCTAGACTAACCCCTTCATTTTACAGATGAGGAAACTGAGCCTCAGAGATTAAAGGACTTGCCCATGGTCATACAGCTAAGTATATATCCAAAGATTAGACTTGAACCCAGGTCTATCCCCTATGCTGTGCTGCCACATACCCTGTCATCTAATCTTAGCCATCTCTCCCCTAGCTTACATATCTTTAGAATAAGGAATATGGTCATAGTGCATACATATCATATGAGTGTGACTTTCCATGTATGTGGACTTTAGTCTCATTTTAAAAGGTTGAAACCCTTATGTCTCTCCCGGTTTCCACACATACCCCTCTTAAAGTAGCATCAGTGAGTAGAAGATTATAAGATGTCCCAGAGTCATTTAGCTGATGCTTTTCCATTACTTTCAACATAATGCAATCCCATTCCTTGGCTTTATAATAGGGAAACTGTTATACAGGGTTCTTAGCCTTTGTATAGGAGCCCAAGACTGTGAGCTGCAAGGCAGTGAGACTTACTAGGTGCCATTCAGGAACAAAACTTTTATCTAGTTTGCTGTTGGAGAGTATGGTACAAAAAACCGTGGATATAAGGGACATTATATGTACTTATCAAACTACTTTGTGCTTTTTTCCACTTTTCAAATTCCAACCTTTACCTTTTACTGACTACAAGAGCTGCTGCTCCCTACAGGCTGTCTACAGAGAGAGTGGGCAGTTTTCCAAAGTACCATATATTAGAAACAAATCATTGGGGCTTCCATCCCTCTCCAGTGGAGACAGTCTTCTGTCCTGAATTGTTATATAATGCAGACCATGCACAAACAGTAACAAACAAAAGTCCTGACCACTGAGCTTACAGCTGGGGAGATACATGAGGAGACCCAAGAAGTGTCTATGATGTGATGAAAAGCAGTGTGGATTTGGAATGTGAAGGTGAGAAGTCAAATAACAGCTCTCATGCTTTTAATAATTTGAGGCAAATCATTTAGCTGCTTTGATCATCCATTCCTCCATCTTTAACCTGAGGATTTAAAATCCTAGGCTATCTCACAGGAGGATTATGAGCAGCCAACAGCATAACACAGGCAAAACCTATAAGGCTGAGGAACCGTTAGCTATTATTGAGTCCTGACTCTTCTACTTACTAGCTTGTATGACCTTAAGAAAGTCACTTAGCCTTTGCCTCCCAAATGTAAAATGAGAAGGTTGGATGAGTTGATTCCTAAGCTTCCTTCCAGCTCCTGTATTTGATTATTTTGTTATTCTAAGAAGTAAATCTAAATACATGGAAAATAAGCCATCAACTCTCTACTTCCCTCTTCCTTCAGAAAGAAATCATCTGTGTCCCTAGTTCTATATTCACTGCTACTCTCTCCAATCATGAAATGAAGCAATATGAATTGTAAGGAATAAGGTCCTGCGAAATTCATATGGCAGAGGGGTGAGCAATGTGCTGAAAGGTGCCATTTACATCTATAAGTGTGGTTGTTGTTTGTTGTTTGCTCTCAAAGAGAAGCATGACATCAAAGAGATGATGCCATGACATAACAAGTGAATTGGCCCTTAGAAGTAAGCACCTCTAAGTGACAGAGAGCTGGAAGTAGCCTCAAATTAAGAGTGAGATTTAACCAGGTGAACTAGGTGTGAAATAGATTTAGATACAGTTGATTTTGCCCTAAAGGAAAGGGCTGGGACCAATATCAAAGAGACACCAATTGCAGAGGCAAATTTCAACAAGGAAAAATCTCCTGATAATTCGAGCTGTCTAAAAGTAGAGTAGTTTACTTTGGAAAGAAATAGGTAATAGAGTTGGTGCTAGAAGGAACCTCAGAGGTATCTAATTCAACTTCTCATTTTATATATGAGGACAATGGAGGACTGACTTGCCTAAGGTAAGTGAATAGCAGAATTAGGATTCGAACCCAGAAACTGACTCCAAATCCAGAGGTCTTTCCACTGTACCACACTGTCTCAGTGAGTTCTCCAACACTGGAGATTTTCCAGTAAAGATGGATGATCCCTTATAAAGATGTTTTAGAGGAGATTCCTGCCTTGTTATGCAATGAGCTAAATGACTGTCTGAGATTCCTTTAAGTCCTAGGATGCTGTCATAAGCTTCCGTGCCAAAAACGCATCATCATTAAAACAAAACACCCCCTAATGTTTGAAGAATAGCAAATTCATGAGTCAGGGTTTTTCTTATATGTGTGTTAACTGAGGAAGGAGCATGCCTTGGCTGCAGGAATCAACAAGCAGTTCATTAATACAATCTCAGTGGCTTCTGAGAGCCAGCTGATGACAAGCTGATAGAAAATAACAAAGGAATGTGAGCCCAGGCAGATCTTTTTATCCTGGAGTTGTTATTCTTTAGCTAACTTGTTTCAAATCAGCAACTTTTTCTCCTTACTAGCTACCCAATTATAGAAGAAACTGGGATCAATGGATCATTGCTTTGTGTTGGGTTTGATATAAGGAATCCCTGATGCACCAAGATTGGTTTTAACTTCATACCCTTGAATGAATCACTTCTCTGGTTTTTCTCTCATCTTTGTCAGTTTATCTTTGGACATCAGAACTTGCTTCTTTTAGCGCTCTCATCTCCAAACTTACCTTCCACCCTCTAGGAAAAAGTGTTACGGTTGAATATTTATTTGTTTCAGTTCAAAGCCTTTTAGGGAAACAGGATAATATCAAGGATGAAGAAGATCACCTAGACAGCAAGTTCAGCACAAAATAATTCAGATGGATATATATGTACATATGTATGTACACACACATGGGCAATTAGGTAGAATACTAGACCTAGAGTCAGGAAGGCCTGAGTTCAAATCCAGCCTCGGATACTTACTAGCCCTGTGTCCCTGGGCAAGTCACTTAACCCTGTTTCCTCATCTGTAAAATGAGCTGTAGAAGGAAATGGCAACCACTCCAAGGATTTGCCAAGAAAACCCCAAATGAGAGTACAAAGAGTTGGACACAACTGAAACAACTGCACAACAAAACAACAAAAATAAAGCCTATCCCTAGGGGAATGGCATAGTCTTAGATCAATCTGTCACAGACAGGAAGCCTAACGTGTCACCCCAGACTTACTCTTTCAGTGAACCAGCCACCTCCTCTGACACTGGTAGCAAGCACAGCCATGGCACAGTGGGCACTTTGTTAGGGACACATCACAAGTGCTTCACCTCTCCCCACATAGCCATCTTCCCATTGGGGTCACACGTCAGCAGAGGACACAGAATATATCATGGTAAAGGAAAAATCCCTAGGCTACCCACACAATTGCAACTGTGTCTTTCTCCATGAGCCAAAGGTTTATGTAGGTCAGCTTCTCACTCTTGTGGTCAGTCTTACATCTTCTGGCATCGTTTACTGCCCTTTGTTCTCTTTAAATGTTTCAGCAAAATGCTTCCTCATGCATTTGCCTGAGTGATAAAGGCAGTATTCCACCGTCCACAAAAAAAAACAAAACCAAATACCTGGATGATAGAGCATTTAACTGTTCTCACTTCTGTGGCTTAACTGGTTTCCACTCACATCTCAGTCCCAGGTTCAGAGGATTCTCATAGTTCAACACAAATGAAGCACAGCCATGTCAAATTTGCTAAGATGGGCTTTATTAAAGTATTCCTAGAGAGAGAGAGAAAAAATTCTAGATGATGTTAAGTAGTTACAGCTTCTCTGCACAGCTCATTTTGGTCCCAAGACCCTCCCAAACTCCTGGGATGCAATGGCCTTTGCCAGGGATTTGCTCTAAGCAGATCAGAGCTGCTCTTCAGGCAAGGGACCTGCTGTTAAATAGGTTTAAGTAAAGTAGGGTTCTTAACCTGGCTTCTGAGGACTACTTCATATCCATGGATATATTGCAGGGGGTCCATGAACCTGGTATCAGGAAAAAAAAAGATTACATCTTTATTTCCCATAACCATTGGTTTACTGATATATTCTATGCATTTGAAAACATTATTCTGAGAAGTGATTCATATACTTCATCAGAATGTCAAAGATTTAAAAAATAGGTTAAGAATCCCCTTGCTAAGGAGACCTCACTTGAACTTAGCCAACCCCAGGATGTGTTTACCAATCAGTGTTTTCTCCTGTGGGTTCAAGTACTGGACATATTCCCAGAGCTGAAGTGATTTATGTAGGCCCCTGGAAAGAGTAATGGCTCCTGAACTGGGCGTGCTTTCACAACACCAAGTTTAAATGCTAATAACGAGAGGGAGGTCACCTATAAGCTATACCTGCTACCCCTGAGATCTCCACTACAAGGGTTAATGGTCTCCCTACTATCATGAAATAGTTTAATACCACTGTCTCAGAGTTTGACGAAATGATTAGGTCCTAGGGTGCAGATGGTCCTTGTAAAACTGATTTCAGCCAAGATGCTGAACATAAATAAGATTGGGTTAGCTCAGCAGCCTGCCCTGTGTCATGACAGTAGAACTTGAAAACATTTAAGATTCTTCTCATGTATCACATTTTGACAGAGTTTCGGAGCTTTAGCACAGTCTGTAGGAGCTGTATGTAGCCTTGGCAATCTAAAGGATCAAAGTAAGAAAGTGTAACTGAAGAAGTCCTGGACGAGCAGGTAGGAGATCTGGGTTTAGTGCCCAGCTTTGTTGGTGTGACTACCTCTCCAGAACTCAGCTTCCTCATCTGTAAAACGAGAGGGTTTGGCTGTCTAATCTTTAAGGCCCTTTTCAGCTGTGACAATTGAGGTTTGAAACCTCCAGCTCAGCCAGTTTTTGTGAGAACCTTTGTAAACTCTAATCTCTTAATATGTGTTGTATGAAAGAATTTTTTTCTTCCAAAGTCAAAACAGATCCTCCGTGGAGAAGAACCCTGTGCTTGACCATTAAGAAATTGCCTAGAAAAGCAAATTTGCTTTAAATTGTATTGACTAGGACAAAGAAGCTTCGTGCTTCATAGTCTGAGGCTGTGCACAGGAATGATTAGGATCACTTCCAGCCACAGCTGCAGAACAGAATTTAACGGGAGTTGAATGATTAGCTCAGTCATCCTCTGATGCTCCATTGCAGCTCAGAGATAATCCTAATTTCTGGAAGCCATTGTCCCTGGAACACAAGCTCTACTGTGTGTCACCAAGAATGAAAGCCTTCAAGAAGGAACTCAGGATGGATTCTGTGTCTGTCATTTGAAAATTAGCCTGGCACACTTACAGACACTTGTACAAGGTGGACACATGGTGATTTTTTTTTTCAGCCACTGCAGCTCACAAAGACCATGTACTAAAGCTTAGGGAGTTAAATCTGCATCAGCAAAGGGACTGCTAAAATAAATGAAATCGCAAATCTGGGAGAATTGAAGTATATGTGATCCTTTTAAATATACCCCCAATGTGATGTCCAATTGGCTTTTGTGGTGTGCTCTTTTGCTCTCTTTTCTGGTCTTGTCAGTTTCTATAAATATTGTTGGAGAACTTCCTTACCCCTGCAACATAGCAATGTATGTGTAAAAAAAATGAGCAGTGTTGATTCTGTTTCCTGTTAAGGCTAAACATATTTTCATAAATAAATGGATATTTCATGAGTGTGGAGTGTGTTTCAACTGCTGGAATAGCCAGCCCATCTGTAAGCTCTGGAACTAGAAGATACCAGGAACACTAAATATTCTTTCTCATTTGGGTGGAACAATGTTTATAAGACCAGCTTTCCATTGGAGGCAATTCAGACTCCATAAGTCATTACCCGAAAAGGAAAAGTTGGCACAGATGAAATATAGCCTAAGAAACTTTCCCAGAATTCATGTTGCGGAGAACTTAGGAAAGATTGCACATAATCTGGAAAGAGATCTCATATTTTTCAAACAGAGGTTGTCCCCGCCTCTCTCTGTCACCACTCTGTTATCTCTAGGATTGAATTTATGGTCAAGAGTCTCCCCAATCCTTTCAGAAATTCACACTGGGGAAGAAGGAGAACTGGTTAATCCACTGCTAACAAATCTAATGCCCCTACTTCACTTCTCATTGAATGGCTTAGTAGAAAAAGGGGCTGATCTAGGGAGCTGCAAGGCTTGGGTTTGAGTCACAGCTCTGATGCTCAGAGAGACTCATGATGAGGCCCCTCATGGCTCTGTACCTCAGTTTCCTTGTGTAAAATGAGTAGGATAATACATACATCATGAGATTATAAGGAAAAGACTCTACAAAAAAGCACTATTCTTCTTTCCTGCCTTTTTGTGTAGAACCATCCTTAAGCACAATGAATCATGCATGGCTTAGACTCTGAGTTTGGCTGGAAAGGTGGCATATAAGAAGCATATAACTCCACTAACTTTTGGAGAATTAGAAAAAAAAAGTAACTTGAGTGTCCATGTCCAATGAGCCCATAACCATATGACTAGCTATTAGTAAGGGAAAGAAGGTGGTAATGTCACTGTCCCCCATACATACATCTCCCAGGTAACTGATGAGTCACCTTCAAGGAATTAACTCTATTGGGAAAGAACACTGTTATCCCTCAAATCTGTGTTCAAGCCACAGAACCCCTTAGCCGTATCCCAGAGGACCAGGAGAATGGGGGTAACATAGAGACTGACTCTTCCAAACAAACATGTAAGATACTCATGACTCCCCTTTGTCATAAGAATAGACTCCTCTCTAGACTTATAACCCAACTCGAGTTCCCGGAGGCTGCTCAGGATCCCTTACACTCTCCTGCCCTGGGAGCCACAAAGTCTGTTTATTCAGTCTTTCCCTATACAGCATCTCCCAGTCTTACACCAAATCACTCAGCCTACACATCCCTACCATGTGGCAAGCCTTCCCCCTTACAATATGTACACCTTAAACCTGAAAATGCTATAGTACTTCTTGGGGTCTGCCTCTCTCCTCTCCTTCATCTCTTCAGGTAGCTAGGTGGTTCACTGGATAGAGTGTGTTGAATTTGAAATCGGGAAGGCCTGAGTTTGAATCCTGCCTCAGACATTCAGGCCCTCTGATAACTCTGGGCTACCTCTCTCAACCTTCCTTTCTTCGTTTGTAAAATTATGATAATGACATCAACCTCATGGGAAGGCTGTCCAGATCAAATAAAATATGCAAACATATGCAAAACACTTTACAAACCTTAAAAGGAGCTAAGTGGCACAGTGGATAGAGAGCTGGGACTGAAGTTGGGAAGATCTGAGTTCAAATTTTGCTTCAGATGCTTCCTAGCCATGTGACCCTGGACAAGTCATTTAACCTCTGTCTCAGTTTCCTCAGCTGTAAAATGGGGTTTTAAAACCTCCCAGGGTAGTTGTGAGGATCAAAGGAGACATTTGTAAAACACTTAGCACAGTGCCTGGGCCATCTTAGGCCCTATTTAAATGTTTAGCCCCTTCCTTTACCTTTGAAGCACAATATAAATGTTATGATTATCAGCTGAACTATCATTGGTCTTTATCACCTTTTTCTCCTTAGCTTTCTCCTCTCCAGGCTACCTGAGTTCCCAGATAACTAGCAGGCAGGCTCTAGTGGCTATTGTCCCCTAGGGTGGTGGAGGGAGCAAAAGAACGACTTTCCCAGCTCCCTCGAGCCACCGGGTTCATTATCAGACATGTTCCTAGGCCTAACTTACTTGCCTCTGCCTTTGACCATATAGAATTTGGAGCCAGAAAATCTGGGTTTGAATCATGGTTCTGCTGTAGGCTTTCTAGTGCCTCTTGACAATCCATGTTACTATTCTGGATGTTTCCTCAGCCTTAAAATGATAATGTTGGGTTAGAGGGTCTTTGAGGCACCTTCCAGCTCTAAGTCCCACGAGTATCTATAGAATTTCCTTTGACTCCCCTTTCAATCTGACTGTACTTGTCTAGGTATGAGATTTGCCTTGTCTGCTATGAAACAGAAGATGGGAAAGGGAGAAAGAACAAGAAGCTGAAGGGAAAGGAAAAGGTCTCTCCACAGCAGTTTGTGCCCCACCCTCACCCCCACCCCTCCATCCCCCACCCCCCAAAACAGAGGGAGTGGGATTAAAGCTACCAAGAAGAGCAGAAAAACCTCACTGCCCCCAGCCAGCCCTGACCCCCATGACCCCCTTCATCTCTCTGTCTTACTCTCTATCTCTCCTCCCCTCCCCCCTGCCCCCCCCAGTCTAAGAAAGGGACAGGAAGCACAAAGCAGGTCCCTGATTACCATTCTCCCTGATTTACAGGAAAGTATAAAAGGAGCAGATTACCCTGGTCTTCTCTAAAATAAAGGGTATTCTTTCAAGGACGCTGGAAATGGCACCATGTTAAAAAATTTGTCATTGTCACAAAATATACTAAGAGCCTACTATGTGCAACACTTGGTTCATGATTGCAGGTGTGGATTTGAAGCATGCTGGTCTGAGTTCTCCTCGCCAGCACACATACATGATACTTCTCCTACTGTATACCACACGTGTCTGACATTCCAACATTTAGGATTCATTCCCTTGGCTCTTGAAGGTTTTTTCCTCATCTTCAATAGGTACATTTAAATACTTCAAGGGGCCAGGATCTTCACCTTCAAGGAGGTGAGGACTTCACTAAGGCAAATTATAACCCTCCTATACAGGGCTTTCTGAACCCCAATGGCCAATCAACATTCATCCCTTTGTGGCCAGCACTTGGGATGAACCTGTCAAGATACTATTAGCAGACAACCTGTTTTCCAGGGCTAAGGCCCAGCAAGCAAGCTTGGCCCTGGGCTTGGCATAACAACAATCCTTTGAATTCACCTTCTAGAACTGATGGTCCCTGAGTATGGACAAACACAAAGACCTCCTATGAATGGACTTTTTGTCTCTAGACAACCTTGCCTCACTGTTATTGTTGAGCCTCACCACTGTTGCTGCACTATACCGTTTGACTCTTTGTCTAGCCACAAATACATGAATCAAGGTTCAGCTGCATTAAGTGGGTTCCCCTGTTACAGCAAGGGGCCTGGCCCATGTGTCTAGATCCTTCCTTGCTTGCAAGCCATTTCCCTCTCTTTGAAATCAAACTTCTGTTTGATTCCTGACTCTCATATATATGACAAGCCTTTTCACATTTACCTAGACTAGTCCTGAGAGAGGGTAAAGCACAATCTGGCAGAAGCCGTTCCAGCTCAGTAGGACTTGCCAAAGCTTGTCCAGCTTCACAAATAAGGCATCAGAGGAAGCTGCAAGAAGCCCCTCTAAAAATCTGAATTCCTGTGAAAGTAATGAGAATTTAGGCTAATATCATTACATTCTATAGGAACTAGTACTAACTGTGAGCTACTCTTTCTTAGAACAACACACGGGCTAAAGGCCTATTTATTGACAGAGGAACAAGGATTTACTAAGTATCTATAATGTTCCAGGTGTTATGCTAAGTGCTTTACAATTAATATTTCATTTTAGTCTCACAACAACCTTGGGAGGTCAGTGCTATTATCATCCCCATTTTATAATTTGAGCAAACTGAGGCGGTGGTTAAGTGACTTTGCCAAGGTCACACAACTAGTAAAGGTCCAAGGTCAGATTTGAATTCAAGTCTTTCTGACTCCAGGCTCAATGACCTACCCACTGTACCACCCAGATGCTTAGCAGCTCATATTTAAATAAAGCTCTTTCCTCATAAGGATCCTTTAAGGAAAACAACTCATTTTCTTATTCTCATTTTACAGGTCAGGAAACTAAGGTACAGAGAATTTTGAGGGGGTAATGTCACATAAAGCCAGGATTTAAATCCAGATCTTCAGATTCTAAATCTGGCTTAAGAGTTCAGTAAATAACTTGGGTAACTGGTAGACACGGTAGCCTTTAGTTATTCCATAAGGCTAGTGCCTTGTGCATAAGAAGATTGAATGACTTCCTTTCACCCTTAATAACAAGAAGCACTAGAATTTCCTCTGTCCTCCTTTGCCTCCTTTTTCAAGATAAACTTGCAAAGTCAGAAATCAAAGCTGGAACTCCCCCAAATTTGTAAAATTCCAGAGGTATCAAGCCCCACTGAACCCTGTCCCATCTGGGTTAAAATGGCTTCCTTTACCCCTTAAATTGATAATCCAGAGCAGCTATTTGCAGGGAAATTCCTACCTAAGCTATTTCTCTTAGTTCCATCCCAATAGTCAGTGCAAGTTCACATACTGGTCAATAGTCTAGAATTTCCCACTCACTGTTTAACTTAACATCAAAGACCTAAGAGAAAGTATTGTTTAGATTCATATAACACTGGAGAAGAGATAATGCTATGCATTAGAAATGTCACTGGGCTTGCAAATACACACATATATTACACACACACACACACACACACACACACACACACACATATTTGTTTACATAGATGTGTGTGTATGTGAGTATAATGAGGGCTGAGAGCAACAGGGATTTATCTACCTGGGAACCGTCAAGTTCTCTCTAGCTCATGAGTGTACCAGCCTCTGGAATATAGTCTTACTTCTGAATGGTGTTGTAGAAAGAGCACTGGCTTTGGAGTCAAAGACCTGGCTTTGTATATCAGCCCTGATGTTTATGGGATAAGTCACTTTAACTATCTGTTAAACAGATCTGTTGTTGAAAACAGCTCAGTTGTTTTCCCAGCTGTAACATAGGGATAACATCTGCACCGTCTACCTTCATTCACTTCATGTTAGAAGGACAATATTTTTTAAATCTTAAAAGAATGCATATATGTGACCTTATTATGAATCCTGTGATTGTAAGATACTTATAAGGAAGGAAGTTGAAGCTCTCCACTATCTTAATGGTCATCTCCTGGATATGTGGTACCCAAAATTTAAGACAGAGGGTCTGGCTTACCTTCTATCAGAGGAGTCTAACAAGGGCAAAGCCCAGTAGTATTATACCTAGTCCTAGACATTGTGCCTCTTAAAGCAGGTTAATATTGCACCACTGCGGATTCATATTGAATATTCAGTCCATTAAAGACCCTACTTGAAATTCCTAAAAAATTTCCTGTCATCTTGTATTTGTAAAGTTAATTTATTGAAACCAAGTATAAATCTTTAAATTTATCCACACTAAATTTCATCTTATATTAGATTTGATCCAGTGTTCTAAACCTATCAAAAATTTTTTGAATCCCTACAGTCATCAAAGATGTTAGCTATCCCTCCCCAACTTTGTGTCCTTAGAAAATTTGATACATTTATCTACCTTTTCTCAAGTCATTTGACTTAGTTTAAGGTTTCACAAAGTTTTAGGTGTTCCAAAGATGTAGTCAAACTTTCTGGTCCATTTTCCTACCATTTAGCAGCAAACATTTTCTAAAAGAGTGGTTTTTTTAAGAAGTCAAAATTAAGAAAAGATCACCTGAACAGAATATTTGTGTATTTTAGTGAGATTTATTGAAGAATATTTTTACAGCAAGCTGAGGCCCCAGGAGCCAGAAATAATAGGCACTGTGTTTCTTCCAGGTGCCTCTTAAAAGTCTATACCTCATTTTGGGTCTATAGATTAGTTCTCATCCCAACTATTGGTGCTATATTGTACCTGAGTTCTCAGCTTGGTTTTGGGGAGCCAACAGCACAAAAAATGACTTTTCAGTTTTCACCTCATTCACAGAAAGAGGTCCCATCTCTGACAGGGGCCAGTGGTATCCCATTAATTTTCTCACTTCCCATGGTTTTTTTAGGACCATGATTGGAGGAAAGCCATGTATTCTTTTTTTCTGTGCTCCTAAATTTATACTTTGGTATTTTTGAGCATTATAACTATTTGAGGGAGGCAAAAGAGGAAGAAAACAGAGGGAGGGGTAACACAGAGGATCTGTCTTACCTTCTATCTGTCTTAGGAACTGTGATGGATCTTCTCTTAGGACTTTGGCTGAAGTTAAGGAAATATTCTTATTAGTAAGTTTCCCCTGAGTTTAAGAGTGTTGTTCAGTTATTCCCCAATTGACAAGCATCCCAGCAATTTCCAGTTCTTTGTCACCACAAAGAGAGTTGCTATAAATATGTTAGAACGTATAGCTTCTTTTCCTTTTTCCCTAATAATCTTGGGAAACAGACCTAGTAGCAGTATTTCTGGGTCAAAGGGTATAGGCAATTTAATAATTCTTTGGGCATAATTCCAGATTGCTTTCCAAAATGGTTGGATCAATTCACAGTTCCACTAATAGTGAATTAGTGTCCCAATTTTTTTTCCACATCCCTTCCAAAACTGTCCCTTTCCCCTTCAATCATTTTAGCCAATATACAAATGATCATTATTTTTAGAGCTATAGCTCATATGAGGCTTCATAAATCAAGAAATGAAAAGTTAGCAAATGGTAAGAACAAAAAACAAAATAGCACCAAATTGTCATTAAAACAATGAGTGGCATTTCTGACATTTCAAAACTCTCCCAAGTCCTAAAGTCCAGACTTTAGGTACACAGGGACAATAATTATCTATTGAATCTTTTAAAATGTTAAATAAAAGAGGACCAAGTACAGATTCCTGCATGGAACAATCTACTGCAGCTCTCTCTCCAAGCTGACAATGAACCATCAATGACCACTTTTTAAGTCTGGTTCCAAATGCATCTAACTGTACTGTGGTCTACTAGTCTATTGGTCTCCAATCCCTGACCCCCAAGAAGAGAATGAGAGCAAAATGTAGGTCATCTATAATTATAGTAGTCCCCTGATCTGCCATTTTTGCAACTTTTCCAATTTTTAAAAAAAGAAATTGATGTAGTCTAGAATGACCTATAACTGATAAAGCTTTGCTGGTTGTTTGTGATTACTGTTTCCTTTGCTAATTCACCATTTTTTTTTTTTGGAACAGTAGTCTAGAATTTGGTTAGGAATTAAGTTCAAGCTCATCAGCTTACAATTTACAGATTCCATTCTCTTCCTTTTTTGGAAATTCAGAACATTTGTCCTTTCCCCCATTCTGTAGTAGCTCCCCTGCCCTCCATAGTTTTTCCCAGAAGGCTGTCAGTGACTCAGGATTCACTTGTGCCACTGTCCGAGGATATAGGTCCTCTGGGCCAGATTGCTTCAGTTCATCAAGGGCAGTCAAGTACTTTATGGACATCTCCTTACTTATCTGGAATGCCAACTCCCTCGGACATTTTGACTCTATCTTTTCCAGCCCAGAGATCTTTCTCTTTGACAGAGATAATAAACAGAATAAGAGTTGAGCAATTGCATCTTACTTTTGTCTCAAGTTACAGCCACTCCATTTCTCTCAAGTGGTGGTCTATGAATTTTTTGGTCCTCCTTTTCTTCTCCAATATAGATTCTTTAAAAGTTTTTTTTTCATTTTTTATTTTCTTCAGCTCATGTTGAGCTGTAACTTTCCTGGCACCATTCTTACAGGACCGTCCCATATTTATGTCTTCATCCTCTATCATTTACCCTTTTTCCATCTCTATATATATCTTTTAAACATCTTAGCTGGTTAGTGATTGTACTATGCCATTGAATTAGTTTGTGTAAATAGCTCCCCTTTTTCTCTTCAGAATTATTTCTCTTTGGAGAACTTTATTCTTAAGTACTTCCCACATATATAGACTGACAACCTATAGGATTTTAGCTTATATAATATTAAATGTTCATTTTCTGAACCCTTTAAAATCTGTTTTCCCAAAATCTAGGGTGCATGTCAATCTATGTCTGACTCTCCTCTCTTCTCTGTCACAAATTCTAAAGACTAAGTAGTCACTTGTCTTCCACATTCTTCTCCATTCTGCCCCTGAGAGCCACTTCCTTATTGTGGAGAATCAGATCCAGAATAATTTTTTCCTTTGTTGATTCCTATACTTTTTTGAAGGATATCATCATTAAAACAAATCAAAACTATTAGCTGCCCTCCTTTAGCAAGGAAAAGAGTTCTAGCATATGCGTGGGTAACTGAAGAGTCTCATCAAGCTTCTTTGTTGGCTTTCAGTGTTGTCCAACGTTCTCAACCATTTGCTCTTTCTGAACAAGTGGTCTGTAGTATACTCTGAAAATGATTATTCTACCTCCATTTATCTTCTTCTAAATATTCTCAATCATGCTTCCCACCTCTGGCTCATAAATTCTTTAAGTAAGTGTTATCTTCTAAGTGTATGGATGCTAACTTTTTGATATGCCATCCTGCACATACTGCAGTTTATAAAACACAATATGTCTTAGCAAAACCATAGCCACAAGTCTCATCCCAAGTGTGAGTAGGGTCAAATATGATCAAATTTTCCCTTCTACAGTGAATGGAGTCAGAATTCAGCCCAGCTTTTTGTTTTTTGCTCCAAAGGTAGTATCCTTTACATTATAGTATGTTTCCTACTTAAAACTGTATGACTATATGTGCCTGCCTTCCTTAAGAGCAAGACCCAATCTAGGGAGTTTCTTCTTTTTGCGTTTTGGCTGATATACACACTGGTCAATTAAAGTATCCCTCATTTAAAGGTCCGGAAGTGGAAGATTTAAAATCAGTGCTTCAAAGAGCAGCAAATTATGTCAGATGAAAACTTTTCCTCCCCAGATGGTCAGTCTTTCTGGACTTGCTTTTCCTTGAGTAAGAAAAAAGTCCAAATATAGATGTTGCTTCCAGAGTTATAGGAAAGGCAGGCGGGGCAGGGCATTGACAGCCATTTGCCATCCCCTTCCTGGGCCCCTTCCCTTTTCTTCTTAGACTCTTCACCCCTCCCTTTTCCTCACCTCTCCTTCCCTCCCCTCTGCCATCCCCATTCTTCCTTCCCTCCTTTTTCCTTCCTTCCTCCCCTGGCCTAGACAATGCAGTGGTAGAGATGGCCGAGGAGGCCTCAGAGTCCACCAAGGTAAACACCACAGGGTTGTACCAGGACATAGTCTCCAAAATGGCCAACGTACCTGACAGGCAGGCTGACAGCCACCAGCGAAGACTACAAACCTCTGGAAAATATGAACAGACTGACTTAGTTTGAAGTATCTAGAAATGAATGATATCACAGTAGACATAAGTAGAAACCTAAAGGACTTAAACCCGCCTTCAGCCTTCCTTCAATCAGATCTCTTCCACTGAGGAGCAAATAGAAACTCCGAAGCAGACAGCTTACAAATTGGATACATTGTCAAAGAAACTTGAAGCAAAGTACAAGAAGTTAAGGCCATGAAAGAATTCTTTAGCACAAAGACTCTAACTACAAGAATGTTTCATTAAGAACTGAAGTGTGTGGGATGAAACTTATTATGCTTCAATTCCATAAAAGGAAGCAGTACTGCTGATCCAAGGAGAATCCCAGGCCCCACTTCTGGTTGGATATGTAGCTCTGGCCACCCTTTGGTGTTTTCCTAAACCTATACTCCTGGGAACTTCATTTTATCATATGTTTCATTGTGTGCCCTGGACCAAGGCTCAGAGAACAGGATCAACCCCCCCTCAAAGCAGACAGAAAGGGAAGGCTGTCATCTCCCTGCCTCCTCACTCTGCCCTCTCCCCTAGGACTTCCCCCTCACCATCTTCTTAACCTGTTCTTAAGCTTAAATAACAATACCAATTGATGAGGGGGGAAAAAGTTACAGGAAAACCTGACCTATGCAGACCTAGAAGACTGAAATGAAGGCAAACCCTGTCCACTTAGCTAAAGACAAAACATTCAGCAGTTTTCCCCTATGTAAAGAGGGTTATTCAGTTCAAAAAAGATGGGAGACCTTGCTCCGGAGAGGTCATGTAAGAGTCTGGATATTTCTATCTTAACAAGGAATTCCTGGAAACTTTTGTAATTTAATGAGGCAGCAGGGGAAAATGGGAAAATACTGGATTTGGAGTCAGAGCACCCAGGGTCAAATTTTGATTCTTCTACTTATTATCTGGGTGACCATTGGCAATTCCCTTGAATTCTAGGCTCCAACAGCTTTTCTATAAAATGGTAATGGATGAGCTTGATGGCTTCTAAGGTACCAGGTCTAAATCTATGACCCTATAATCCCTGGGTCAGAGACTCTCATGTCATGAATGACCCAAATACATATAGAGGGATGATATCAATCCCTTAACTCATAGCTCCTACCTAGGAAACTCAATATAATAAATGTGTCAACACACAATATACTGAGACTGATTCCCCAGTTATAGGTGTGTGATTCACAGCTTTATAGGATATAGGTTATTAGAATGAGGGAAATAAAGCAAATCCTTGACTGGACAAACTTTACTGCCAATGATGTTTATAAATCATGGTGTCATTTGCAGGTTCAAGTATGAAGACTAGAAAACCTTACCCACAAGTTCTATTTAGACCCTGTGTTCTGTCTCTATCTCTGTATCTGTGCCTGTCTGTCCATCTGCCTCTGCTTCTATCTCTCTCTTTCTCCCTATCTGTCTCTGTCTCTCTCTTTCTCTTTCTTCCTTCTCTCCTTTTCTCTTTTTCTCTTTCTCTCTCCTTTCTCCTTCCTCACCCTTCATCCCCCTACTTTCTATAGTCCTTCCTGACTAGTACACTAGTTTCTCTGGGGAGACTCTATATAAAGTCTGCTAGACTTTTAATTTTATCTCTTTGGTACAGGATAATTGGGGAAAACAAAAGAACAAGCAAACCTTACCTCCTGTGTCACTTGTCTCTGAGTGCCTACCAGAACTCTGTTGTCAGCACCCTTCCTCTTTTAATCTTCTTCCTTTTTCTACCCTCATTATTGGTCCAATTGATCTCCCCATGGATCCTTGGGGTGGATACGGTTTTTTCCCCAGTTCTCTGATGGGAAAATATGAGTAAAATAGTAAATATCTTAGCATTCATTACCTTGAAGAGACTTCAGAAGCAAAAGTAATTAAACC